>CM062812.1:585995824-587195824 GCA_031772625.1 Pinus tabuliformis | reverse complement strand
GCTCCCTTACAGATTGGTTTTGCATAATGTACTCTTCTAGATGAATGGAGTAGTACTTATATTCCACTTCCATAGAAATATCCTCAACTGCAAAGATCTAAAGTTCCTCCGCAATTGTCTCTCATCCAACATCCTAACAGATCCTCTGGTCTTAAATTTACCACTCCTTCACTTACTAGATCTATGTCATCCTTCCCTAGATCTACAATTTTGGGTAGTAGGAATCCACATATACCCTCTGTTCCCAGAAGTTTATCATCAAGACATTCTGCTCCAAGAGAGGATCATAGAAAGTCTACCTCTCATAAACCTGATGATTGTCAGTTCTGCGTTCCATCTTCATCTTCCACATTCCCGATTGATGATTCCCCTAGCTCTGAAGTCTTTATACCTGATATTAAAAGTTTCTCACTTCCTAGAGCTCAGTCAGAAGTCAATGTAAAAATACCAGAAAGATATTTAGAATCTGGAAATTCTAGGAGGACATTTAGCAATGGAACAAAGAAAGCAGATTTCCAATGGTTATCTATGAGAGCAACTTCTAATCCAGATCAGAACGAAAATGAAAAGCTGCATAATTATACAAACTACCAAATAGTTTGTATGCTTCAGAATATTTATGATATATCCCAAGATGTTTTAGAAATTAAAGAACACATCAAAAAGATGCATACTGGTTATATTGAGACAGTGGGAACCAGATATGCACACACAGAAAAGTTAAATAATATTCAGTCAAATATGGGTATCATCTCCAAGTCTTTGGAACATCTTAAAGATGCACTCCCCACTCTTGATTCTCCACCTCATTATAGAGAAGTAGATGTTTCAAGTTTAAAGTTGAAATTCTCCTCCAGTTCTGATGATCTCTAAAACTCTAAAAAAGCTACTCCCCCAAATGAACTTACAATGCTAGTATTTATAATATCCTCGCAGGTCATCCGGTGAAAACTTTTACCAGGAACTTGAAACCAAAAGAATCCAACTTTCGGCTAGAACATCATGAAAGATGTCTATCATGAAAGGACCTTGTACAAAAAGTAATGAACAGTTCTAAAGATTTGGGCAAGTGGGGACAACCACTTGTTATCTCGTCCCTTGGAGGCTAGGCCATATAGGGACCGAATCATGATATATCTAAAAACGAAAAGATGGCCAGAATCTAGGACATCAGCTCTTTTAAAAAAAGTAATTACACAGTGGAGATTTTATTCGGACTAAATCCCACAGAAACCAGAAAACAATATATGTACAAATAAAGCAAGATATGGAAGGATATCATCTGAGTGATCCTTCCAATCAATCATTGTTAGCTCTGTCATCATAATCATGTGCATGGGTATCTGGGACAACTGGATCAATATGACCAAGTCTGGTTTGGTCAAGTTCTACTAATTCATTAATTAGTTCTTCATTATCTGGAGCAAGCACTTCGTATGGTACAGATTCATCTAGCCAATA
This sequence comes from Pinus tabuliformis, assembly GCA_031772625.1. Taxonomy (NCBI): domain Eukaryota; kingdom Viridiplantae; phylum Streptophyta; class Pinopsida; order Pinales; family Pinaceae; genus Pinus; species Pinus tabuliformis. The sequence continues at coordinate 587,194,363 of CM062812.1, read as the reverse complement.
TGGTGTGGAATCTCTGGTACAACAAAAGAATGGAAATGTGTACGTGAATGGAGGCCTGTCTTGCTTGTCTACTAATATCAATCCTCTAAATCTGACGGAAAGCCTAAAGGACTCATCTTCTTCATTTGGAATGACAATTGTGTGGCGGTGGATGAACTCAAACTCTATGACATAATCATTCTGGACAGCGACATGCATTTCCCAATGGAGAATTCTGACAAACTCAGCAAAAGTCCTATCAAAAATATTTTTAGCTCTGGGCATATACCTAAACATAAATAGCTTAAACCATGGACTCCACCAATTGTTAGTAGGGTCTATAGCTGCTGCATAAAATATGACCTTAAACGAACCATGTATCCTAGTTCTTTGATGAATAGAGAAATAGTCTGACCATGTCCAGTTAGTATTTTGAATGCATCCGAAATAAATAGGATCTGGTTATCCAGACAATGCATAATAAACACGCCATGGCCTAATCCTATATGGTAACTCTTTTGTATATGACCATCTAGACTCTTCAGAGTCAAACCATTTTTGCAAAATGATCTGTCTCAGGCATAATGGTAAGATTTGGAACTGTTTTGAAAGACATTCTAGACAAAACTCATAATGACAGTTACTACAGAATGTGACATACGTGACTCTGCTAGACTTGACATGATTGGACTGACTTGTAGAAGCTTCACGCTGGTGAAGAGTTCTGAACATCTTGATCTCTTTGATTTCTTGAGCACCTTCCCTGGTAAGCATGTCAGCAAGATAATTTTCTGCACCAGACTTGTAAACAATATCAAAATCAAAACCCTCAAGCCATAGTGCCCACCTCAGCACTCTGGTACTGCCTTGTTATAACAATCTTTTGTTTGCCAGCATCTGTTTCATATGCTTTAAGTCCGTTCTGACAATAAATTTAACACTTTTCAAGAACAAGTGAAATCTCTTTATTCCTCTCTTTACTGCAAGTATTTCCTTATGAGATGAAGGATACTTTTTCTCTGTATCATCAAAAGATCCTGAGAAATAGGCACAAACCAGTTCTTTTCTTCCATGCTTTTGTAACAAAACGGCAGCCCAAGTGTGATCAGAAGCATCTGTCTCAAGTATAAAAGGAAGATTAGTATCAGAAAGCTTAAGTTTTGGCAAATCATTAAGCTTACTCTTAATACTAATTACTGTTGCTGTCATCTCATCTATCCAACTAACAACTTTCTTCTTTAGTCTGTTCAACATTATCTTTGTGTCTTCTGATTGCTTAGCAAAAAAATTCCTGTAATTCAGACATCCAAGAAATCTCTGCAGTGTTTTCACATTAGTAATAATATCAGGAAATTTCAATAGATGGGTTAGCACATGTGGTTGAAGTTCTACATGTCCTTTTTCTATGTGTAAACCCAAGTAGTCAATCTTGACTTTCCCAATTTGAAAATTTTCTTCTGTATCTGAAAGTACCAAGCCATGCTTATATGCAAGTTGGTAGAACTATTCTAAATGGACCTTGTGCAGATTTACATCTCTACTAAATACAAGCAAATCATCAATATATATAATAATGTACTCTACCCCACCAAAAATGTCTTCCATTCTTTTTTGGAATTCAGATGGAGCATTTTTCAGACCAAAGGGCATCACAGTCCATTGATATTGGCCATGAGGAACAGTGAAAGTTGTTTTATATTTGTCAGTAAGAATAATACCAATATGCCAAAATCCACTTTTAAGATCAAACTTCCTAAACACATTAGCATTAGCAATCTTAGCAAGTAATAATTCCTTGTTAGGCAGAGGATATCGAATAGGAAGAAGAGCATCATTCAATGCTTTATAATTGATCACAAGTCTTTTCTTACCTCTTTTCTGCTCACTGTGCTTATTGACATAAAAAGCAGGGCAAGCCCAAGGGCTCTTACAGGGTTCAATAAGCTGCTGTTCTAACAACTGTTCAATTTCTGCTTTGCACAATTCTTGCTCTTTCGAACTCATATGATTTGCACTAGATTTTTGTGGCCTAGGAACATATCCTTATTTGTAAGGTAGTGCAACAAAATACTTTTTCCATACCCAAAAGGCATCTAGCATACTGGAAGCACAATCTGCACGAAGCCTATCAGAAATCTGTTGCAAAGTCTTGGGACCATGTAACTCTGCATTTTTGACAATCTTATTAATCTTGGTCAGATCTTGTAGACTATACTGGAGACGATCCTCATCTTCAGGCTGCAAATTGATTTTGTAGTCACTGGAAGCAGGGACTGTGACAGGACCAACAGTGGTGGAGAATATAACATAATCTTGCCCAAAAGTGACTGGCAAATATTTCTTCAGAAAATCTTGTCCTAACAAAATGTCAGCACCAGTATCAAAACTATACAAAGTGACAAAAACTTGTACATCATTCAAGAAAATGGGAAATTCAGGAGCTATATGACCTATTTCCATTAAATCACTAGTGATAGCCCTGAATTGGAGTTTAGTAGGATGCCAATAATAATGTGGAATGGCTTTGTATTTGCAGCAGCTACTCATAGCACCAGAATCTATTTGAGCATCTAAAGTATAAGGTTTAATGCTAGGGACTTTAATTCTTATTGGAATAACCACTCTATCTCCAATGCCCATAACATTACAAAACTCAACATTTTTCTTTGGGGATATCTCTTCAATAACTGGAACATTTTTCATCAGTAAACTTGTTAATTTAGAATTACAATCATCATAATCAGAAATAAGTAATTGAAGCTTGGATGACTACTGTATCATTTCTGACCTTGAATGATGAATTGAAGATTCCAAATCTGTGATCTTTTTCTTGAGAGCATCAATTTGATTCATACCTGGAGATATGGAAATCTGCAAAGATTTGAACATTGAATCGAACTCTCTTTCGATGAACTCATCCTCATCTCTTTCTTCTTCTAAAAATCTTTCTTTCTTTTTAGATGGCAGTTGTTTCTCAAGATTCTCAAGTTTTTCAGTCAATCTTCTTCTTGCTGTAAACTGGACTGGATCTAACTGTGCTAGATCAGCTTTGACTGCTGCAATCTTTGCTTGTATATCTCCTGAAGATTTTAAACTGAATATTTTAATATCAGGAATGAATGTTTCATCAAAATCAGATGATTCTGAATCAATTGTTAATTTCCTGATTTCATGAATTTCATTATCTGAAGATTCAGAAGAAGAACTTGAAACTTCAAAATATTCGCCATCAGAGTGAGATATGACATCCCAATCTTGCGGATCGTGGATTTTCGAAAAGATATTCATTATCTTCATCTGCTTCCTATCTTTTCTTTCTCTGCAAGTGTTAGCATAATGACCTTCTTTACCACAAATAAAACACACAACTTTTTTAGAAGGTTTTGATCTTTTCCTAAATACTACCCTTCTTCCTTTAAATGATCTTTTGGAAGGAAAGTACTTTTTCTTCTTAGGAAAGTATTTATCATTCTTGCAAGAGCAGGACTTGTCAAACTTTGTCTTTTTAGAAACCTTTCTTTCGCTTTTCTTATGACAACCAAAATTATAGGTTTCTTTGAAATTATTGCAAAGCTTTGTGCTAAAGTGCATCTATTTGGAAAAATTCTTCTTAGCTTTGCTTTCTGCACATTCTTTCTGCAAAATTGTGACAACCATTTGGTGAATAGCTACAAATGATTGTCCTTCCAAATTCACTTTATGATCTGCTATGTACTGATTAATGAGATCAGGAATTTTACCAGGCATAGACTGAATGTAATACCTCAGATAGGCAACATTATGTGGATCACTAGCCTGATACAGAAGTTTCTGCATAACACAAAAATACTCTTGCAAATAATCAATGTTGCATAACTTCTGGGAGAGATTCAGGGACTAATCCAACAAATTCATGTTTTAAAGCTTCAAATAGTGCTCTTAATGGATCAATGCTATGTTCAACTATTAGATCTTTCTCTTCTTCTGCAAGCCTTTCCCACCATTGCTTTAGTGTGCCAGTAAAAGACCATACAATTTGAGTGACTATATCAAACCATGGTGCTTTGGTTTAAGCTTTTCTCTGTAGTGCCCAGGCATGGACATTATGCAATACAACAATCTCTTCATTATAATCAAGGCAATCAATATTTACTAACAATGAATTTCCATAGCCTCTGGAAGCAGGATTGTCTAATCTTACAGATGTAGACTGTAGATTTTCAGTATATCTACTGAACGGGCTTGATGTTGATGCTTCATGTGCAGAGGTATCCCCAGCACCTCTTTTCCCTTTGTTAGAATAGAAAAATGAATCACTTCTATCTCTTTTAGAACTTGGTTCACCTTGTGACTGTTCACCAGTTACTCCTGACATGGCCATTATTGTAGGAGCAGATGATTGGCCATTTTGTTTCATTAAAGAACTAAGGTTGACATAGTTCTTTGGCAATCTTAGACTTTCGACAGAAGGAAGATCAGCGAGTCTATTCTTCATCAACTCTATTTTTTCTCTAGCTAGATTGATTCCTTTCTGGATTTTCTCAAGTCTGACTTTATCTATATTCTTTATACCCTTAAAAATAATATGCTTCAATTCATCAAAACTGGAGGAGAAATTCAACTTTGAACTTGAAACATCTACTTCTCAATAATGAGGTGGAGAATCATGAGTGCATCTTTAAGATGTTCCAAAGACTTGGAGATGATACCCATATTTGACTGAATATTATTTAACTTTTCTGTGTGTGCATGTCTGGTTCTCACTGTCTCAATATAACCAGTATGCATCTTTTTGATGTGTTCTTTAATTTCTAAAACATCTCGGGCTATATCATCAATATTCTGAAGCATACAAACTATTTGGTAGTTTGTATAATTATGCAGCTTTTCATTTTCGTTCTGATCTGGATCAGAAGTTGCTCTCATAGATAACCATTGGAAATCTGCTTTCTTTGTTCCATTGCTAAATGTCCTTCTAGAATTTCCAGATTCTAAATATCTTTCTGGTATTTTTGCAGTGACTTCTGACTGAGCTCTAGGAAGTGAGAAACTTTTAATATCAGGTATAAAGACTTCAGAGCTAGGGGAATCATCAATCTGGAATGTAGAAGATGAAGATGGAACGCAGAACTGACAATCATCAGGTTTATGAGAGGTAGACTTTCTATGATCCTCTCTTGGAGCAGAATGTCTTTATGATAAACTTATGGGAATAGAGGGTATATGTGGATTCCTACTACCCAAAATTGTAGATCTAGGGAAGGATGACATAGATCTGGTAAGTGAAGGAGTGGTAAATTTAAGACCAGAGGATTCGTCAGGATGTTGGATGAGAGACAATTGCGGAGGAACTTTAGATGTTTGTAGTTGAGGATATTTCTGTGAAAGTGGAATATAAGTACTATTCCATTCATTTGGAAGAGTACATTCTACAAAACCAATCTGTAAGGGAGCAGTGTTACCAGGGCCAACAATAACACCTTCTTTTAAAGCTCTACCATTGGATTGAGAGGAGGCATGGAGGTAGAGACAAATCTCAGGCATATAGAAGCATGGACCTGAGCAATCTGTGACTTTGGGGCAATATTAAAACGATAAAACTGAATATAAGTGTTCAAGAATTCATTGATATAAGGGTCTGCCAGTGAAACTTGATATCTGGGGATAACTGATGACCAGACAGGGCCATTATTGAGGGGAATTTGGAATCCTCCCAATAAAGCGTCATTGAAGTTATTCATTCTGGTATCAAGGACAAATGTCAAACATGAAGTATTTAGACTAGGACATACTAGTTTTGGTATCATAGCCATCTGGTACTTTGTCCAAGCTATTTGGTACTGTCTGGTTTTTCCATTGAGTTGTATTTGTCTAAGCTACTATCCACGAATCTAAGTTGGCGATAAGGTGCTGGTAGAGAGCTGTGAAGGCGAAGGACTGCCGTGTTTGTTTTCCTGGTGCACAAAGACTTTGTTTCTCCTCTGTTCAGGTGCTTACTCATACTTTCTTTCAATGGCTGGTTATATGAATGAGTTTTCTCTTCAGAAGCCCGAAGACAGAAAGATAGCTCATAAGAATCGATAGTATTTTCTGAATAAGTTTTTAAATAAATCCAGAAATGAAGATGTTCTCTATGATGAAAACGTGTTAGTACAAGAGTTTGAACCATGGCCGAACTGGACATTGCTAGAGATTGATATTGATAAGCTTTATAAAATGCCTGTTTTCCAGTTTCGAGCTGCTTAGTTATTTAGATTTACATCTGTGAATATTCCTATTTCTACTGGCCAGTCCATATATCAAATCCCACTTATACAGCTAGAAAATATCAAATGGGGTTTGGAAAATGGTTATAGATATATCCATATAGGTATCATACAATTTGGAATTAATCCACTAGTCCGTCTTGGTCTAATTACTTCATGTTTGACATGTGTCCTTGATACCAGAATAATAACTTCATCGACGCTTTATTGGGAGGATTCCAAAGTCCCCTAAATAATGGCCCTGTCTGGTCATCAGTTATCCCCAAATATCAAGTTTCACTTACAGACCCTTATATCAATGAATTCTTGAACGCTTATATTCAGTTTTATGGTTTTAATGTTGCCCCACAGTCACAGATTGCTCAACTCTATGCTTCTATATGCCTGAGATTTGTCTCTACCTCCATGCCTCCTCTCAGTCCAAAGTTAGCTGGTAGAGCTTTAAAAGAAGGTGTTATTGTTGGCCCTGGTAACACTGCTCCCTTACAGATTGGTTTTGCAGAATGTACTCTTCCAAATGAATGGAATAGTACTTATATTCCACTTTCACAGAAATATCCTCAACTGCAAACATCTAAAGTTCCTCCGCAATTGTCTCTCATCCAACATCCTGACAGATCCTCTGGTCTTAAATTTACCACTCCTTCACTTACTAGATCTATGTCATCCTTCCCTAGATCTACAATTTTGGGTAGTAGGAATCCACATATACCCTCTGTTCCTAGAAGTTTATCATCAAGACATTCTGCTCCAAGAGAGGATCATAGAAAGTCTACCTCTCATAAACCTGATGATTGTCAGTTCCGCGTTCCACCTTCATCTTCCACATTCCAGATTGATGATTCCCATAGCTCTGAAGTCATTATACCTGATATTAAAAGTTTCTCACTTCCTAGAGCTCAGTCAGAAGTCACTGCAAAAATACCAGAAAGATATTTAGAATCTGGAAATTCTAGGAGGACATTTAGCAATGGAACAAAGAAAGCAGATTTCCAATGGTTATCTATGAGAGAAACTTCTGATCTAGATCAGAATGAAAATGAAAAGCTGCATAATTATACAAACTACCAAATAGTTTGTATGCTTCAGAATATTGATGATATAGCCCGAGATGTTTTAGAAATTAAAGAACACATCAAAAAGATGCATATTGGTTATATTGAGACAGTGGGAACCCAACATGCACACACAGAAAAGTTAAATAATATTCAATCAAATATGGGTATCATCTCCAAGTCTTTGGAACATCTTAAAGATGCACTCCACACTCATGATTCTCCACCTCATTATAGAGAAGTAGATGTTTCAAGTTCAAAGTTGAAATTCTCCTCCAGTTCTGATGAATCGAAGCATATTATTTTTAAGGGGATAGAGAATAGATAAAGTCAGACTTGAGAAAATCTAGAAAGGAATCAATCTAGCTAGAAAAAAAACAGAGTTGATGAAGAATAGACTAGCTGATCTTCCTTCTGTTGAAAGTCTACGATTTCGAAAGAACTATGTCAGCCTTAGTTCTTTAATGATACAAAATGGCCAATCATCTGCTCCTACAATAATGGCCATGTCAGGAGTAATTGGTGAACAGTCACAAGGTGAACCAAGTTCTAAAAGAGGTAGAAGTGATTCCTTTTTCTATTCTAACAAAGGGAAAAGAGGTGCTGGGGATACCTCTGCACATGAAGCATCAGCATCAAGCCTGTTCAGTAGATATGCTGAAAATCTACAATCTACATCTATAAGATTAGACAATCCTGCTTCCAGAGGCTATGGAAATTCATTGTTAGTAAATATTGATTGCCTTGATTATAATGAAGTGATTGTTGTATTGCATAATGTCCATGCCTGGGCACTAAAGAGAAACACTGAAACCAAAGCACCATGGTCTGATATAGTCACTCAAATTGTATGGTCTTTTACTAGCATACTAAAGCAATGGTGGGAAAGACTTGCAGAAAAAGAGAAAGATAAAATAGTTAAACATAGTACTGATCCATTAAGAGCACTGTTTGAAGCTTTAAAACATGAATTTGTTGGATTAGTCACTGAAGACTCAGGCCATCATTCACAACTATTTCTCTCCCAAAAGTTATGCAACATTGATTATTTGCAAGATATTTTTGTGTTATGCAGAAACTTTTGTATCAGGCTAGTGATCCACATAATGTTGCTTATCTAAGGTATTACATTCAGTCTATGCCTGGTAAAATTCCTAATCTCATTAATCAGAACATAGCAGATCATAAACTGAATTTGGAAGGAAAATCATTTGCAACTATTCACCAAATGATTGTCACAATTTTGCAGAAAGAATGTGCAGAAAGCAAAGCTAAGAAGAATTTTTCCAAACAGATGCACTTTAGCACAAAGCTTTGCAATAATTTCAAAGAAACCTATAATTTTGGTTGTCATAAGAAAAGTTAAAGAAAGGTTTCTAAAAAGACAAAGTTTGACAAGTCCTGCTCTTGCAAGAATGATAAATACTTTCCTAAGAAGAAAAAGTACTTTCCTTCCAAAAGATCATTTAAAGGAAGAAGGGTAGTATTTAAGAAAAGATCAAAACGTTCTAAAAAAGTTGTGTGTTTTATTTGTGGTAAAGAAGGTCATTATGCTAGCACTTGCAGAGAAAGAAAAGATAGGAAGCAGATGAAGATAATGAATATCTTTTCAACTATCCACGATCCGCAATATTGGGATCTCATATCTCACTCTGATGGAGAATATTTTGAAGTTTCAAGTTCTTCTTCAGAATCTTCAGATAATGAAATTCCTGAAATCAGGAAATTAACAATTGATTCAGAATCCTCTAATTCTGATGAAACATTCATTCATGATATTAAAATGTTCAGTTTAAAATATTCAGGAGATATACAAGCAAAGATTGCAGCAGTCAAAGCTGATCTAACACAGTTAGATCCAGTCCAGTTTACAGCAAGAAGAAGATTGACTGAAAAACTTGAGAATCTTGAGAAACAACTGACATCTAAAAAGAAAGAAAGATTTTCAGAAGAAGAAAGAGATGAGGATGAGTTCATCAAAAGAGAGTTCGATTCAATGTTCAAACCTTTGCAGATTTCCATATCTCCAAGTTTGAATCAAATTGATGCTCTCAAGAAAAAGATCACAGATTTGGAATCTTCAATTCATCATACAAGGTCAGAAATGATATAGTTGTCATCCAAGCTTCAATCACTTATTTCTGATTATGATGATTGTAATTCTAAATTAACAAGTTTACTGATGAAAAATGCTCCAGTTATTGAAGAGATATCCCCAAAGAAAAATGTTGAGCTGTTTAATGTTATGGGCATTGGAGATAGAGTGGTTATTCCAATAAGAATATAAGTCCCTAACATTAAACCTTATACTTTGTATGCTCAAATAGATTCTGGTGCTATGAGTAGCTACTGCAAATACAAAGCCATTCCACATTATTATTGGGAGCCTACTAAACTCCAATTCAGGGCTATCACTGGTGATTTAATGGAAATAGGTCACATAGCTCCTGAATTTCCCATTTTCTTGAATGATGTACAGGTTTTTGTCACTTTGTATAGTTTTGATACTGGTGCTGACATTTTGTTAGGACAAGATTTTCTGAAGAAATATTTGCCAGTCACTTTTGGGCAAGATTATGTTATATTCTCCACCACTGTTGGTCCTATCACAGTCCCTGCTTCCAGTGACTACAAAATCAATGTGCAGCCTGAAGATGAGGATCCTCTCCAGTATAGTCTACAAGATCTGACCAAGATTAATAAGATTGTCAAAAATGCAGAGTTACATGGTCCCAAGACTTTGCAACAGATTTCTGATAGGCTTCGTGCAGATTGTACTTCCAGTAGGCCAGATGCCTTTTGGGTACGGGAAAAGTATTTTGTTGCACTACCTTACAAAGAAGGATATGTTCCTAGGCCACAAAAAGCTAGTGAAAATCATATGAGTCCGAAAGAGCAAGAATTGTGCAAAGCAGAAATTGAACAGCTGTTAGAACAAAAGCTTATTGAACCCTGTAAGAGCCCTTGGGCTTGCCCTGCTTTTTATGTCAATAAGCACAGTGAGTAGAAAAGAGGTAAGAAAAGACTTGTGATTAATTATAAAGCATTGAATGATGCTCTTCTTCCTATTCGATATCCTCTGCCTAACAAGGAATTGTTACTTGCTAAGATTGCTAATGCTAATGTGTTTAGCAAGTTTGATCTTAAAAGTGGATTTTAGTAGATTGGTATTATTCCTGCTGACAGATATAAATGTTCCTCATGGCTAATATCAACGGACTGTTAAGCCCTTTGGTCTGAAAAATGCTCCATCTGAATTCCAAAAAAGAATGGAAGACATTTTTGGTGGGGTAGAGTACATTATTATATATATTGATGATTTGCTTGTATTTAGTAGAGATGTAAATATGCACAAGGTCCATTTAGAAAAGTTCTACCAACTTGTATATAAGCATGGCTTGGTACTTACAGATACAGAAGAAAAAATTTAAATTGGGAAAGTCAAGATTGACTACTCGGGTTTACACATAGAAAAAGGACATGTAGAACTTCAACCACATGTGCTAACCCATCTATTGAAATTTCCTGATATTATTACTGATGTGAAAACACTGCAGAGATTTCTTGGATGTCTGAATTACATAAGGAATTTTTATGCTAAGCAATTAGAAGACACAAAGATACTGCTGAACAAACTAAAGAAGAAAGCTGTCAGTTGGACATATGAGATGACAACAACAGTAATTAGTATTAAAAGTAAGCTTAATGATTTGCCAAAACTTAAGCTTCCTGATATTAATCTTCCTTTATACTTGAGACAGATGCTTCTGATCACACTTGGGCTGCAGTTTTGTTACAAAAGCATGGAAGAAAAGAACTGGTTTGTGCCTATTCCTCAGGATCTTTTGATGATACAGAGAAAAAGTATCCTTCATCTCATAAGGAAATACTTGCAGTAAAGAGAGGAATAAAGAGATTTCACTTGTTCTTGAAAAGTGTTAAATTTAATGTCAGAACAGACTTAAAGCATATGAAACAGATGCTGGCAAACAAAAGATTGTTAGAACAAGGTAGTACCAAAGTGCTAAGGTGGGCACTATGGCTTGAGGGTTTTGATTTTGATATTGTTTACAAGTTTGGTGCAGAAAATTATGTTGCTGACATGCTTACCAAGGAAGGTGCTCAAGAAATCAAAGAGATCAAGATGTTCAGACCTCTTCACCAGCATGAAGCTTCTACAAGTCAGCCCAGTCATGTCAAGTCTAGCAGAGTCATGTATGTCACAGTCTGTAGTAACTGTAATTATGAGTTTTGTCTAGAATGTCTTTCAAAACAGTTCCAAATCTTACCATTATGCCTAAGACAGATCATTTTTCAAAAATGGTTTGACTCTGAAGAGTCTAGATGGTCATACACAACAGAGTTACCATATAGGATTAGGCCATGGCGTGTTTATTATGCATTGTCTAGAGAACCAAATCCTATTTATTTTGGATGCTTTCAAAATATTGACTGGACATGGTCAGACTATTTCTCTATTCATCAGAGAGCTAGGATACATGGTTCGGTTAAGGTCATATTTTATGCAGCAGCTATAGACCCTGCTAACAATTGGTGGAGTCCATGGTTTAAGCTATTTATGTTTAGGTATTTGCCCAGAGCTAAAAATATTTTTGATAGGACTTTTGCTGAGTTTGTCAGAATTCTCCATTGGGAAATGCATGTAGCTGTCTAGAATGATTATGTCATAGAGTTTGAGTTCATCCACCGCAACACAATTGTGATTCCAAACTAAGAAGATGAGTCCTTTAAGCTTTCTGTCAGATTTAGAGGATTGATATTAGTAGACGAGCAAGACAGGCCTCCATTCATGTACACATTTCCATTCTTTTGTTGTACCAGAGATGCCACACCATATTGGCTAGATGAATCTGTACCATACGAAGTGCTTGCTCTAGATAATGAAGAACTAATTAATGAATTAGTAGAACTTGACCAAACCAGACTTGGTCATATTGATCCAGCTGTCCCAGATACCCATGCACATGATTATGATGACAGAGCTAACAATGATTAATTGGAAGGATCACTCAGATGATATCCTTCCATATCTTGCTTTATTTGTAAATATATTGTTTTCTGGTTTCCATGGGATTTAGTCCGAATAAAATCTCCACTGTGTAATTAATTTTGTAAAAGTGCCGATGTCCTAGATTCCAGCCATCTTTTCATTTTTAGATATATCATGATTCGGTCCCCATATGGCCTAGCCTCCAAGGGACGAGAGAACAAGTGGTTGTCCCCACTTGCCCGAATCTTTAGAACTGCTCATTAATTTTTGTACAAGGTCCTTTCGTGATAGACATCTTGCACGATGTTCTAGCCGAAAGTTGGATTCTTTTGGTTTCAAGTTCCTGGTAAAAGTTTTCACCGGATGACCTGCTAGGATATTATAAATATTAGCATTGTAATTTCATTTAGGGGAGGATTTTTTTGAGAGTTTTGGAGAGTCTGAGAAGTTTGAGTCGGAGTGAAGTCTCTGTGCTCTACATCTGCGAGAAGTTTTCTCGATCTGCTTGCACCACGGAGTTCTAACTCTATAGTCTGTGATGTTAGCTTGAGTCTTTTGAGTCTGTCTGAGACTAAGTCTCCCTGCTCTACATCTGCAAGAAGTTTTCTCGATCTGCTTGCATCACAGAGTGCTATTCTCATATTTGGATGTCTGTAATTACCTGAGAAGTACCCAAAGTTGTAATGCTCGGATAGATCTTTCTAACGAGCTATTGTATGCGTCAAACGGAGATCGCATGCTAAAGTTAAGACCCGAGGAAATTGATGTACCAATTTACCCAAACGGGGCTCACAATTTGGCGTTTCATCTTCTAGGGTTAGGTTTTGGGATGTGAAGGGTTTTCCATTGTTTCTCAACAGTAAATAGGCCTTCGAGCCTCATTGTAACACAGTTCAGAGGCATGTAGCCGCCACATCTCTTCTCAGAGATAAGCTACCATCGCGCTAGCTAGTTTATTTCTATTTCTGTTTGTAAGCATATTTCAGTGTTTTACAGTAATGAAATGAAGTGTTATTTCCACTGCATATCTGTCTTTATGGTTATCTCTATAATTTGTTGCGTTCCTATTTAAATCCGGATCCATTTCTATTTTTAAGCATATTTCAGTATTTTACAGTAATGAAATGAAGTGTTATTTCCACTGCATATCTATCTTTATGGTTATCTCTATAATTTGTTGCATTCCTGTTTAAATCCGGATCAATAGACTTGAATCACTCTATAGACTTGATTTATTTCTACCTTCTAATAGATCTAGCCACTTTAGGTTCTTACCAATGCTGAGCACACTGATACTCAGGCTTCTCAAATCTCTAAGACTTTCAGACTCTAAGTCTCTAAATCCTAACTTTGAATGCCTCAATAATGAACCTTACCCTCTTTTTATAGCAAAAGTGAGGGGACAAAAATTACTATTGAGCATCTGACAAAAGGATGGAATCATTGCTTTCGGGTAACACCGAAGTGATATCCGCACAAAGATTCTCAGTCCGAAAGTAAACCTTACGAAAAATATGCTAACTGCATAATTTACACAGTGGAAACTTTTGTACAGCAAATCCCACTAGAAAAGCTGGCCACAACTAAATCCTTGTGATTGGACAACATAATTACAATAATGGATACTTTTGTCGGTTAAGCCCATGAGAACCATCATAATATAATAATTTCAGGGAATCTATTTTTTTGTACAGTAATTCATCCCATGCTTTAGTAAAAATTCTCTGAACAATCATGGTTTTCTTAAAATGATTTGATGTTTTACTTTGGTTAATACAAGCCATTCATGATGGCGGGACATATATTCTTTTGAGGTTTTATTTTCATCGTGAAAAGGTGACCATTCTCCTGTCATCATTTCTTTAACAATTTTGTATGGTATGTGGAAGCAATCTGGGATGTTATGTTCAAAACATATGTCACCATGGAGTCTACAGTATGATTCATGGTATAGTGGATCCATAGTTGTCCTGTTGACACCGTAGTCGGCCCACCACTTTTGCAACCGTTTACATTGCTGTTTTATTTGCATTATTCCCGTTGTACTAAATTTTAATTTAGTATAATGGGTTTCTTCCTTGTCATCTAAATTTAGTAGATCCCACCATAGTTGTTTGTAAGCTGCAAAATCATACACTGTGTCTGGAAAAATTAGCTTAGGATCTCCTCCAGGCCATAATGCAGAGGTATGAGTAGGCATGGGCCATGCAAGGTTTCTGGTATGTTTTATGCAGAAGTATTTTTCATAAACTCCACAGCGGATGCCACCATGACGCCAGATACCTTTTATATCATGAAAATCTCTTTGGAGAGCATCTTCGGCATATAATGCATCTCTTTTAGCTTTTGTGTAGATCATGTCATGAATCCATTTACTCCCTTTTGGGTACACCCTTCTTTCTGATACAAGATGTTGGATGTCAGTATGTGCCTGCAGATTGGCATCTAATACCTTGGTATTTCTCAGCTGCCATGTTGGCTTCCACTTGTCTCTATATTCTTCCCAGTCCTGGTTATCTGGTATTGTACGCAGGACTCCCTATTTCTGACTTTGGTCCCATTCTGTAACAATGACCATGATATGTTCTTGTGGCTAGATAAATTCTCTACTCATAAAATCAGGTAGACATTTTTTTATGCCCTTGATATGTTCGACTTGAAAGTCGAAGTTGGCAAAAATTTCTTGCCATCTGGAAAATTTTGCTTCTCCTGGTTTCTTGATGTCCTTAGTCAGGACTTTCTGCATAGCTGAAGCATCGGTTCGAAGCAAGAACTATTTGTTTATCAAATGGATATCAAACTTGCTAATATAGTTCCAAGCAGCTTTCACCTCATTTTCAATATTGGAATAATTTTGTTCAGTGGGATTCCAGGTGTCTTGTGCAAACTGGACGACTTGCTCAATGCCATCTTTCCTTTGTTTTAAGATGCCTCCCCCTCCTATATTGCTGGCATCTGTTTCAACAATCTTGAATGCACTGTCATTAGAGACATATAAAATGGGAAGAGAGTTTACCTTAGCTTTAATGTTCTGAACAGCTTTGATGTGTTCTTCTGTCCATTGAGGTGGCTCCTTTGTAAGCCTTTTGTTTAAGATGCTTCTATCTATGGCACAATCCTTGTAAAAGTTACTAACATAATTTAAACAGCCCAAAAATCTTTGAAGTTGATTTTTGTCTATAATAACATCTAGGAACTTGTCAGCGAATTCAAGTGCATGCTTTTGCAGAGAAATTTGGCCATTAAAAATGGTATGGCCAAGAAATCTGATAGTAGTTTGAAAAACTTCTATCTTTTTCTTGCTTAAAACTAGACCATTATGCTTTACCAGCTGTTTGAATGTATGAACATACTTGAAATGGTCTTAGATGTTAGAAAAAATTAGAACATCATCAATGTATACTATAAGCCAATCAAAATAAGGTTTAAAAATTTTATCCATTGCCTTCTAGAATTTGGATGGTGCATTGTTCAATCCAAAAGGCATGACATTCCACTCATAGTGGCTTGCAGGAATACTGAAAGCAGTCTTGAACTTATCTTCTTCTGAGATGGCTACTTGCCAAAATCCTACCTTTAAATCAAATTTTGAAAATATTTTAGTTCCTGCTATCCGTCCCATCAGGTCTCCTTTATGGGGAATATGATAGCTATCATCTGCAAGAACATAATTTAGAGGCTTGAAATTTATTACAGTCTCAGAATACCTCTAATTTGTTCTGCCCTATTGTTTATATAGAATCCGTAACAGTTCCAGGGACTGTCAGATTCTCTGATGATTTTTCGATCTAGGAGTTGTTTGATCTCTTTTTCCTAGAGATTTCTATATTCCTTATTCATCGGAATAGCTCGGCTTTTACAGTGCTTTCCTGTATAACCTTCTTTGTATGGGAGCTGGATAGTGTGCTGCTTTCAATGCCAAAAAGCATTTGGTTCTTCTAAACAACATTATTCTTCAATCTGTTTCTTTAGTTCCCCAATTTTTCTGTTAACCTGAAGACTTTTTAACTGTTCTTCTACCTTCAGTGTAGATTTCAAATCTTTTAGATCTGTCAATTTTGCTTCTGCTTTGTCCAGTTCTTGGACAGTCTGGATCATTGTGGAGACTCTGGGATTTGAGATATAAGGCATCTCAATCCTTTTTGTTGTTCCTTTTGATGTAGGAACATAGATGAAATAACCAGCTTTGTTTCCTTTTAGCCTGGTTGACCCATGGGGCTCCACGACTTCTAGGAAGATATTTCCTAGAATACAATCGACTTGGTATTTCTGCTACTGCAAATTTCAAATTGATGCAGTGATGGTCAAAACAAATAGAAGCCTTAGGAATTTCATAATTGAGTGTTTTGTTACCCAATCCTACAACTTTTCTTGTTGCAGAAATCCAATACTTTGCTGGTATCACCTTCTTAGCTAAAATGTTCACGTCAGCACCTGAATCAAGGAGTGTTGTGAGTGTAAACATTTATCCCTTTATACATATGTTCACTTTCACATGATGTTGTTGGTAGAAAATAGCAAGAATTCTCATTTCTTGAAATCCGAAGACAGGATCTTTCTTTCCTTCAATGATTTCAAGATTTGGATTAGAATCTTTGGCATATTCTTCTGTATCCCATGGATGAGAATTTTCTTATACAATTTGTTTTTCCTTTTTAAATTCAACAAGTTGAGATTTCAAAGCAGAGATTTCAGATTTGATATTATGTATTTCTCTACTTACCTCTCCCAAGGTGAGTGATCGCACCTTGCTGGGCTTCTCTTGATGCCGCTGAAATGATCTGGGATTTCTTCGAAAGAAGCATCAACAAATAATGGCTTTTTCCCTAAATTCTTGGAAGAACTAGATTTGAGCTGGTCCATAAATGCTTCTGTCGGTCGATTCTTCATTTCTCCATCTTCCATTGCTCGAATCTGAGAGAGAATTTTTATCTCATCTTCTTCTGTAGCAGCCATTAATATTTTCTCTTTCTGTGGTCTGAAGGACATTTCTTCAGAGCTCGAGTCACTGTATGATTCTGAGTTAGAATCATAATGCATATGGCAAGCACATTCTTTTGATTCGGGACATGAACAAGATTCTGGTTCTGAACATGAACAATCTTGTATGTGTGCTTGTAATTCTTCTCCAGGTGAAGAACTGTAAGAGTCAAAGGATGACTCTTCAAGTTGCTACTATTGTATTTGGTCTTTGATGACCACATTTGGGCAGCGTTTAGTTCTATGAGTATGGGCACCACACTTCATGCATTGTATATGTCCCTCTATTTTGATAGTTTTACCTTTCTAGAATAAGGCCTGAGACTTCTTCCCTCTATTCTTCTTTGATTCTTCTCCTTCTGGACATTTTGTAGATGCATGTCCAATTTTACCACATAACCAACAGGTAAGTTTGTTCCATTTTCTTGCTTGGATGTATGTAAGTGAATATCAGAGGGTTTGTAATAGTGTGTCCTTGGAACATACCATAGTAACCTTTCCTGGTTTTGGAGGAGTGGCTTTTATACTGCTGAAAAGGCTTTCTTCTGTCTTTGTAGACTTTAGTATTTTGTTTGTACTCCTTTTTAGCCTTTTTCTTTGCTTTTCTTCTTTTGACCAGAGGATCATCAACTGAGAGTCCATATTTGTTGCGAATGGACTTTCTGTTTGGAAGCTTTGGAAGTTTATCCAAAGACTTATTTACTTTGGAACTTGTGCATAAGTTTACTAATGTTTTTGTAATGTGAGAATAAATCTCACCCCAAGTATATGATTCAAATGGCAACTGAAAAATTTCTTGCAGCCTGATATAATCAACAAATCTGGATGTAAGAGTAGAAAGATATACCTGTTTCCATAATAGATTTTTTGAATCTTTCACTTCATAGATTCTTTGCATCCAATCTCGGTGAAAGTCCTCATATTGTGACATTTTGTGGCATTTGAGATTCATGAGAATAACTTCATTCTTATCTGCAATCTCTGTTTCACTGCCACACCAGTGCTCTAAAATCATAGAGGTTAGAGCTCCAATCATGTTGCTTGTAGTTGAGCCATTTGAATTGTGAATAACATCTCTTGCCTCATCTTTAAGCACTTCGGCTTCTATTTTAATCAGTAGTGCTGCAAATGATTCAGTCTCCCACCACCTGAGCAGTGTTCCTGTAAAACACCGAATAATGGTCTTGCATGCTTCTATTTCACTTTTTCCTCGAAGACACATGAGTTTATATTTTGTAAACATCATATCAATTAGTTGCCTAATCTGATCAACGCTCAGATTATCAATATTCCATTCTCTGTGAGACTCGAGAAAAAATGTATGAGCTTCAGGAAGTTTGCCTTTTCCTTCAAGATCAAGTGCAGGATATTTATGGAACATACTTTCCAGTGGTTTGTATATGGGAAGAATCTGGGAATCAGATTCTCTCTGTTCTTCTTCTTCTTCTTTGAATAAAGAAGCGATAATAATTTTCTGAGTGGAAGATGTGGCTACTTCTTTAGGAAACAATGCTGGGAACCTGTTGACTGATTTAACAAGATCTTGAATCTTTATATTCCTTTTATAGAGAAAAGAGGTACGAACTGGTTTATTAGTTTTTGGCAGACTTATTTTTTCAACTTTTTCAGTTAAACCAGTAATTATGATTTTAGTAGTACCCATGTGGTCTACTATCTTTTCCTCTACTCCTTCTATCCTCTCTAAATATTCTTTGGCATAAGATCTAAGAACTGATGATGAATATTGTACGTCATTGAGGTTTCTGTTAACTTCATTCAGAGAGACTTGAACAGTATTAAATTGTTCTTTTATTTCTACAGTCTTTGCTGTATTAATTTCTAGGCCCTTTATTGCTATATTAGTCCATTTGATATGTCCACTGGCCTTTTGAATTCTTCCATCTATCCCCAATGCATTATCATCTTTTTGAACTAGAGGAATGGCCTTTGCTGCATTCTGGTTTACACCTATAATAATTCCTCTATAAGGGGGAAATGTAGATGGAGTCTCTACTCTACTGCCATCTAAAGCAATCCAGGCATGTTTGGTGGAAGATGAAGAAGATAATCCAGTCCTTATTACTTCAGGGGAAACATTTCTTTTCCATTCATAAAATGAAATCCAGGAATTTGTGGCTTCCATATAATGTTTCCAGTCCTGAGACAAATTAATCTTCTCCTCAATGGTATGACTAAGACCAAACTGTTTTGCTTCTAGATGTGTGAATAAGTCCCAGTTTAACATAGCTTTCATCCATTTGGAATTTATTTCTGATTTCAAGCAACCATTCATTAGAGTAAAGAACTTATGCATCTCCATGACTGCAGGTTTTTTACAGTCATCAGGAACATGGCCAAGTCTGCATGAGGGAATCAGACCTTTGGCTTTCTATAAGTAGCCTAATCCATAAGTAGGCTTAGCTGGCCTCATTGTGCTGAAAATTTCTGTCAATCTAGGATCTTCTCCTTCTAGGGTGATAATCTCATGCATCATCAAAACATGGTCAGACTCTGGCTCATGAGGAAAAGGGATGTCTGAACATTTTGGATTTGGACATGGAGTAACTGATGTGGAAGGAGGGGCTTCTCCGGTCCTTGGATGATGATTCTCATGGATGACAGATTCAACAAGAGTACGTAGATTAACAGAAGACTGGCACTCGGGACATTTGACTTCTAAAGAATTAAAATTGACGAGTTAGATAAACTCAAATAAAGAATTATGTTTACAAGAAACTGAACTTGAACAAGCTGTATCAACAGTCGATGGATCGCGGTAAAACCTGGAACTTTTGCAAACTTTGTCAATTCCTCTGTAGTCAATTGTGGATCTTCTTGGGAAAGATAAAACGACAGAGGATTGGTTTTCATGAATATCTGCAGAGGTTATCTTTTTTAGAGCAGGAAGTTTGGGATTGGAAACTATCTAGTGTTCGGGGAAAGTGAGATCTTCCCAAAGGATGGTCTGATGTTCTATTTTCTGATTTTTGGAATCAGTTAGAACAACAACACTAGCTTTTGAATCTTGACTGGGAGTATGGTGTCAGGCTGGAAGGTATTTGTGTGTCGAAAGCATCCTCTTGTTTTTATGGCTATATTATATCTTTTCTGGTGCATATCAAATCCTATAGTTTTGATTTGTAACTGCAAGATCTGTTCTATTGTTTCATCAAAGACATAGACTGAAAAATTAGGATAACAGTCAAAATATACTGGGCCATGTGACAGAGGGGCAACTAGCCTCCTATCAGGGAATCAATATGCTTATTATGAGTAAGATCTCTGACTATGGCTAGCACAAATGTGTTTAGCCCCTGATGGGTCAGAGGATTTATTCTGATTCTTATGCACCCCAAATGTAAATATTTTGTATTTAACCTCTTGGCTTCGGCCTGCAAAGATTTTGGATCCAAAAGAGGGATGGACTAGATATTGTCAGAGTTCCCCTGAATCTGACTAATAAACTCTTTTATACTAATTCTAGTGGCAACTTTTAAATGGAAAATAGATAAATCATTATAAACTTCTGACGCAGGGATACAAGGTAATTGCCAACGAGCAGAAGGTTGTGGCTCTTCATATTCTAGTTCTGCTTGGTTTAAGACATGACTAGAACTTGATGAAAACATGACCCTGAGGGGATTCTCTGTGGCAGATGACTCTCTCTCTTTCAATTCACGGAAATAAATTGATTTCCAGAATGAATCCATTTCTATAATGAGTGGTGATTTAGAATACCAACCTCTATTTTGACTGTTATCCTAATTTTTCAGTCTATGTCTTTGATGAAACAATAGAACAGATCTTGTAGTTACAAATCAAATCTACATGATTTGATATGCACCAGAAAAGACATAATATAGCCATACAAACCAGAGGATGCTTTCAGCACACAAATGCCTTATGTCCAGCCATACGCCATACTCCCAGTCGAGATTCAAAAGCTAGTGTCATTGTTTCAACTGATTCCAAAAATCAGAAAATAGAACATCAAACCATCCTTTGGAAAGATCTCACTTTCCCCGAACACTGGATAATTTCCAATCCCAAACCTCCAGCTCTCAAAAAGATAGCCTCTGTAGATATTCATGAAAACCAATCCTCCGCCGTTTTATCTTTCCCAAGTGTAGGTTTTAACCCTGTACAGAAATTACCTGCATACGAATTCTTAAACAAAGAAAATAAACAATGCGAGAGCATAACCCATAAAACACATATGCACAGAGATTTTTCCCTGGATCCCAAAACCGGGACTACCAGCTTGATTTTTCATTATGTTCCTTTCAATGTTACAATACATATTTATACATGCCGAAGCATCCAATACCATGGACCGAAAACCATCGCGTCCAATAGCATGGACCGAAAACCATCGCGTCCAAAAAACATGTGCGAAAATCATGCACAAAACCATAGGTGGGTCCGCCCAACCTAACATATGGTCCAAAACCAAAATTTTCCGGGGGGTTACGAGTGCCCTTCAAACCCCCTATTATCTACGTGGAAAGAATATAACACAACCCAACAATCTCCCACTTGTTTTCTTTCCACAGGGGGCCACAGGAGAGCTTAGTCATTTTTTCAGCCCTGAAATTCCCATTGCTTCTCTACACCAAGAGAACTTCTCAGAGCTCACAGATTTTGTCAATGCATCTGCAGTATTCTTCAAAGTGTCCACCTTTACTAGCAACACCTTTCTGTCTTCTATCATATCCCTCACAAAGTGATACTGAACATCAATGTGCTTTGTCTTTGAATGATAAGCAGGGTTCTTTGCCAAGAAAATTGCACTTTGGCTGTCACAGTCTATTCTTATAGCTCCCTGTACTAACCCCATACTTGAACACAATCTCTGCAACCAAACTGCTTCCTTGCTTGCATGAGTGGCTGCCATGTATTCTGCCTCTGTAGTTGATAGTACCACTACAGATTGTTTCTTACTGATCCAACTGACTGCACCTCCAAATAGGTTAAACACATACCCACTTGTAGATCTTCTCTGATCCAGATCTCCAGCCCAGTCTGCATCAACAAAGCCATGAATATCTAACACTCTGTCCAATCTTGGTCTTCCTTGGTAGCACAAACCATAATCACTAGTGCCACGCAAATACCTGAAAACCCGCTTCACTGTTGTCCAGTGCTCCTTCCCACGTTTTGACATAAACCTGCTCAATACTCCCACTGCATGTGCAATGTCTAGTCTAATACAGACCATTGCATACATCAGGCTACCCACTGCACTTGCATATGGAACACGGGACATGTCCTCTTCCTCTTCTTGTGTCTTGGGACACTGTTCAGCAGATAACCTCACACCTACAGGAATAGGAACCTTCACAGGTTTACTATCCTGCATATTAAACCTCTGGAGTATTGTCTCGACATACTTCCTCTGGTTTAACCAGAGCTTCCTCTTTGACCGATCTCTTTTAATTTCCATGCCCAAAATATAGTTTGCAGCACCAAGATCTTTCATGTCGAATTTGGAGGACAATTGGGTCTTCAAATCCTGGATAATTTCTTTGTCATTTCCAACCAGCAACATATCATCCACATACAAGACCAGATAAATAATACGGTCACCAATTAATTTAAAATACACACAATGATCTGCTTTGCTTCTGGTGAAGCCAAGTCCCCGTATAAATGTATCAAATTTCTGATACCACATCCTTCGTGACTGTTTTAACCCATACACAGACTTCTTTAACTTGCATACCAATTCTTTCTTACCCTTCACCACAAAGCCTTCAGGTTGCTTCATGTAGATTTCCTCTTCCAAATCCCCGTGAAGAAATGTTGTCTTCACATCCATCTGTTCTACCTCAAAATCAAAAGCAGCAGCAACAGATAAAAGTAATCTAATAGAAGTTACCTTGGAAACAGGAGAAAAAATATCACCAAAATCAATTCCCGGCACCTGGGAATAACCTTTTGCTACCAACCGAGCTTTGTATTTCTCCACCTTTCCTTCTGCATTTGTCTTCTTCTTGAACACCCATTTGCTGCTAATGGGTTTCCTTCCAGCCGGCAACTCCACCAGATCCCAAGCCTCATTTTTGTGCAAAGATGCCATTTCATCGACCATGGCCTCTTTCCAGAGTTTTCCATCGTCTGAATCCACTGCTTCCTTCATAGTTCTAGGATCATTATCAGTAACAGACAAAGCAAAATTTGAACTGAAAGCAGATGGACTATACCTTTCTAGTTGCCTTCTTTCTCGAACTAATCTTCTCACAGCCGGAGTTTGTGGCTCTTCATCTTCTGATTCCTCCTCTGCTGCAGAGTCTGATTCTTCCTCCTTTGGCTCAAACTCTATCTTCTCAGGTTCCTTTGGTTGGACTTCATGTTGAATAACATCTTTTACCTCTCTGAACAACACATCTCGGCTGTACACAACCTTCCGTGTGACTGGGTTCCAAAGCTTATAGCCCTTTAAACCATCCTTATACCCAATAAAGATGCACTTTTCAGATTTACTATCCAACTTGGTTCGTTTCTCTTTTGGAACATGTACATATGCATCACATCCAAATACCCTTAGATGTGAAAGAGAGGGTTTCTTACTAGTCCATACTTCTTATGGAGTCTTATCCTCCAACGCTGATGAAGGTGATCTGTTGACCAGGTAACATGCAGTATCCACCGCCTCTGCCCAGAATTCCTGTCCTAACCCAACACCACTAAGCATGCTTCTTGCCCTTTCCATCAACGTCTTGTTCATTCTTTCTGCGACTCCATTTTGCTGAGGTGTATATGGAGTAGTCTTCTACCGTGCTATACCACACTTCTTACAAAATTCTTCAAATTCCTTGCTACAAAATTCTCCACCATTATCTGTTCTCAGCACATTTATCTTCTTCTCTGTTTGATTTTCCATCAGAGCCTTAAATTCTTTAAACATGTCAAAGACTTCAGATTTCTTCTTAAGAAAATATATCCATGTATTCCTTGAGAAGTCATCTATGAATGATACATAGTACACAGACTTACCCAGTGATGGAACCTTCACAGGTCCAAACAGATCACTGTGCACAAGCTCTAATATCTGTTTCGTCCTCTTACCACCAGAGGGGAAACTCACCCAATTCTGCTTCCCATATACACAATTTTCACAGAAATCAAAATCCAGAGAGCTATTATTCATACCTTCTACCATACCTTTACCATGAAGTATTCGAAGGCCCTTCTCTCCAATATGTCCAAGCCTTTGATGCCACAACATGGTCTTCTCTCCAGAGACCACTAGATTCTCTACTCCATTTTCAGGAACCATAGAACTATTGCACCCATCAACAACAGTGCTACCTTGCAGCTTGTACAGAGTTCCAATCCGAACTCCTCGCATTAATATCAGTGCTCCTCGAACCATCTTGCAGGTATCTTTCTCGAACACCGTCTTTACACCTGCATCATCCAACTTGCTTACAGAAATCAGATTTCTGGCCAATGCAGGAATATGTAGAACACCCGGAAGTGTTCTAACCCTTCCACCTTGCAACTTCAACTTTACTTTTCCCCGACCAATTATTCTAGCCTTCCTATCATCTCCTAAGAAGACATCACCACCATCGTATTTCTCATACTCGCAGAACCACTCTCTATGGGGAGTGAAGTGAAAGGATGCACCTGAGTCAATCAACCATGCCTCATGATCTACATGTGTACTTGAAGAAGCCAGGTACACATCCCCACCTTCATCTGAGGTGGTTTTCGCCTCTGCAGAAGGAGCATCATCAGATCCCTTTCCTTTATCAGGAGCTTTAGATTTACAATCCCTTTTGAAGTGCCCTTCCTTTCCGCATTTCCAGCACACCACCTTTGTAGGTTTTCCTGGAGATTTAGATCTCCCTCTAGATTTAGATCTCCCACTCGATGACTTATTTTTGTTTCTGTTCTGGGACCGTCCTCGTACAGACAAGGCATCACCATTCTGGTTGTCCATATTTTTCCGTCTCATCTCCTCCGTCAGCAAGGCTGAGACTATTTCATCAAACTGCAAAGCAGTTGCATTGCTACCTATTGCAATAACCAGACTTTCCCACGAATCTGGTAGAGAACACAACAGACTGATGCACTTATCTTCATCTGAAATTTTAATATCAACAGATAATAACTGACTTACCACAGTATTAAATGCATTCAGATGCTCTGTCACCGAGTCTCCATCTTTCATCCTCATGTTATACAGCTTTTTCCATAGGAACAGTTTGTTCACCAGAGACTTAGATTGGTACAAAGTCCCTAACTTGACCCACAAAGTCTTTGTTGTAGCTTCCCCTGATACATTCAGCAATACTGAATCCGAGACACACAATCGTATTGTGCTCTTTGCCTTCCGATCCAACTTCTTCCATTCTTCATCGGTCACTCCCGATGGTTTAGTACCCGAATCTACCGCGATACACTGATCTTTATCCACCAACAGATCCTCCATCTTGAGTTTCCACAACTCAAAATTCTGACCATTGAACTTCTCAATCTCTATCTTTCCACTGCTCGCCATCTTCTTTCACCACCAGAATCAATCTCGCAGATCTCCCACTGAACAGGGTCTACCACAGGCCCGAGTGAAACCCCTCAGCAACAAAGGCGTCCCCTTGAAGCCAAAACAACTCTGATACCAAATGTAGGTTTTAACCCTGTACAGAAATTACCTGCATACGAATTCTTAAACAAAGAAAATAAACAATGCGAGAGCATAACCCATAAAACACATATGCACAGATATTTTTCCCTGGATCCCAAAACCGGGACTACCAGCTTGATTTTTCATTATGTTCCTTTCAATGTTACAATACATATTTATACATGCCGAAGCATCCAATACCATGGACCGAAAACCATCGCGTCCAAAAAACATGTACGAAAATCATGCACAAAACCATAGGTGGGTCCGCCCAACCTAACATATGGTCCAAAGTGGGGTTACGGGTGCCCTTCAAACCCCCTATTAACTACGTGGAAAGAATATAACACAACCCAACACCAAGAAGATCCACAATTGACTACAGAGGAATTGACAAAGCTTGCAAAAGTTCCATATTTTACCGTGATCCATCCACTGTTGATACAGCTTGTTCAAGTTCAGTTTCTTGTGAACATATTTATTTATTTGAGTTTGCCCAACTCGTCAATTTTAATTCTTTCGAAGTCAAATGTCCATAGTGCTAGTCTTCTGTTAATCTATGTACACTTGCTGAATCTGTCATCCATGAGAATCATCATCCAAGGAATGGAGAAGGCCCTCCTTCCACATCAGTTACTCCATGTCCAAATCCAAAATGTTCAGACATCCCTTTTCCTCATGAGCCAGAGTCTGACCATGTTTTGATGATGCATGAGATTATCACTCTAGAAGGAGAAGATCCCAGATTGACAAAAATGTTCAGCACAATGAGGCCAGCTAAGCCTACTTATGGATGAGGCTACTTAGAGCAAGCCAAAGGTTTGATTCCCTCATGCAGATTTGGCCCTGTTCCTGATGACTGTAAAAAGCTCACAGTCATGGAGATGCATAATTCTTTACTCTAATGAATAGTTGCTTGAAATCAGAAATAAGTTCCAAATGGATGAAAGCTATGTTAAACTAGGACTTATTCACACATTCAGAAGCAGAACAGTTTGGTCTTAGTCATACCATTGAGGAGAAGATTAATTTGTCTTAGGACTGGAAACAGTATATGGAAGTCACAAATTCCTGGATTTCATTTTATGAATGGAAAAGAAATGTTTCCCCTGAAGTAATAATGATTGGATCATCTTCTTCATCTTCCACCAAACATGCCTGGACTGCTTTAGATAGCAGTAGAGTAGAGACTCCATCTACATTTCCCCCTTATAGAGGAATTATTATAGGTGAAAACCAGAATGCAGCAAAGGCCATTCCTCTAGTTCAAAAAGATGATAATGCATTGGGGATAGATGGAAGAATTCAAAAGGCTAGTGAACAGATCAACTGGACTAATACAACAATAAAGGGCCTAGAAATCAATACAGTAAAGACTATAGAAATAAAAGAACAGTTTGATACTGTTCAAGTCTCTCTGAATGAAGTTAACAGAAACCTCAATGATGTACAATATTCATCATCAGTTCTTAGATCTTATGCCAAAGAATCTTTAAAGAGGATAGAAGGAGTAGAGAAAAAGATAGTAGACCACATGGGTACTACTAAAAGCATAATTACTGGTTTAACTGAAAAATTTGAAAAAATGAGTCTGCCAAAAACTGATAAACCAGTGCCTACCTCTTTTCTCTATAAAAGGAATATAAAGATTCAAGATCCTGTTAAAGAAATCAACAGGTTCCCAGCATTGTTTCCAGAAGAAGTAGCCACATCTTCTACTGAGAAAATTATTAATGCTTCTTTATTCAAAGAAGAAGAAGAAGAACAGAGAGAATCTGATTCCTAGATTCTTCCCATATACGAACCACTAGAAAGTAGGTTCCATAAATATCCTGCACCTGATCTTGAAAGAAAAGGCAAGCTTCACGAAGCTCATACATTTTTTCTCGAGTCTCACAAATAATGGAATATTGATAATTTGAGCGTTGGTTAGATTAGGCAACTAATTGATATGATGTTTACAGAATATAAACTCATGTGTCTTCGAGGAAAAAGTGAAAGATAAGCATGCAAGACCATTATTCAGTGTTTTACAGGAACACTACTAAGGTGGTGTGAGACTGAATCATCTTTGCACTATTGATTAAAATAGAAGCCAAAGTGCTTAAAGATGAGGCAGGAGATGTTATTCACAATTCAGATGGCTCAACTACAAGCAACATGATTAGAGCTCTAACCTCCATGATTTTAGAGCACTGGTGTGGCAGTGAAATAGAGATTGCAGATAAGAATGAAGTTATTCTCATGAATCTCAAATGCCACAAAATGTCACAATATGAAGACTTTCACCGAGATTGGATGCAAAGAATCTATGAAGTGAAAGATTCAAAAAATCTGTTATGGTAACAGGTATATCTTTCCACTCTTCCATCCAGATTTGTTGATTATATCAGGCTGCAAGAAATTTTTCAGTTGCCATTTGAATCATATACTTGGGGTGAGATTTATTCTCACATTACAAAAACATTAGTAAGTTTATGCACAAGTTCCAAAGTAAATAAGTCTTTGGATAAACTTTCAAAGCTTCTAGACATAAAGTCCATTTGCAGCAAATATGGACTCTCAATTGATGATCCTCTGGTCAAAAGAAGAAAAGAAAAGACAAAGGCTAAAAGGAGTACAAACAGAATACTAAAGTCTACAAAGACAAAAGAAAGCCTTTTCAACGGTATGAAAGCCACTCCTCCAAAACTAGGAAAGGTTATTATAGGTATGTTCCAAGGACACACTATTACAAACCCTTTGATATTCACCTACATACATCCAAACAGGAAAAATGGAACAAACTTACCTGCTGGTTATGTGGTAAAACTGGACATACATCTACAAAATTTCCAGAAGGAGAAGAATCAAAGAATAGAGGCAAGAAGTCTCAGGCTTTATTCTAGAAAGGTAAAACTGTCAAAACAGAGGGACAAATACAATGCATGAAGTGTGGTGCCCGTACTCATAGAACAGAACGCTGCCCAAATGTGGTCATCAAAGACCAAATACAACATGAGCAACTTGAAGAGTCATCCTTTGACTCTTACAGTTCTTCATCTGGAGAAGAATTACAAGCACACATACAAGATTGTTCATGTTCAGAACTAGAATCTTGTTCATGTCCCGAATTAGAAGAATGTGCTTGTCATGTGCATTATGATTATGACTCAGAATCATACAGTGACTCGAGCTCTGAAGAAATGTCCTTCAGACCACAGAAAGAGAAAATATTAATGGCTGCTACAGAAGAAGATGAGATAAAAAGTATCTCTCAGATTCGAGCAATGGAAGATGGAGAAATGAAGAATCGACTGACAGAAGCATTTATGGACCAGCTCAAATCCAGTTCTTCCAAGAATTCAGGGAAAAAGCCATTATTTGTCGATGCTTCTTTCGAAAGAAATACCAAATCATTTCAACAACATCAAGAGAATCCTGGCAAGATGTGATCACTCACCTTGGGAGAGGTAAGTAGAGAAATCCATAATATCAAATCTGAAATCTCTGCTTTGAAATCTCAACTTGCTGAATTTAAAAAGGGAAAACAAATTGTACAAGAAAATTCTCATCCATGGGATACAAAAGAATATGCCAAAGATTCTAATCCAAATCTTGAAATCATTGAAGGAAAGAAAGATCCTGTCTTCGGATTTCAAGAAATGAGCATTCTTGCTATTTTCTACCAACAGCATCATGCGAAAGTGAACATATGTATAAAGGGAGAAATGTTTACACTCACAACACTCCTTGATTCAGGTGCTGACCTGAACATTTTAAATAAGAAGGTGTTACCAGCAAAGTATTGGATTTCCGCAACAAGAAAAGTTGTAGGATTGGGTAACAAAACACTCAATTATGAAGTTCCTAAGGCTTCTATTTGTTTTGACCATCACTGCATCAATTTGAAATTTGCAGTAGTAGAAATACTAGTTGACTGTATTTTAGGAAATATCTTCTTAGCAGCCGTGGAGCCCCATGGGTCAACCAGGCTAAAAGGAAACTAAGCTGGTTACTACATCTCTGTTCCTACATCAAAAGGAACAACAAAAAGGATTGAGATGCCTTATATCTCAAATCCCAGAGTCTCCACAATGGTCTAGACTATGCAAGAATTGGACAAAGCAGAAGAAAAATTGACAAATCTAAAAGATCTGAAATCTACACTGAAGGTAGAATAACAATTAAAAAATCTTCAGGTTAAGAGAAAAATTGGGGAACTAAAGAAACAGATTGAAGAAGAATGTTTTTCAGAGGAACCAAATGCTTTTTGGCATCGAAAGCAGCACACTATCCAGCTCCCATACAAAGAAGGTTATATAGGCAAGCCCTGTAAAAGCCGAGCTATTCCGATGAATAAGGAATATAGTAATCTCTGTGAAAAAAAGATCAAACAACTCCTAGATCGAAAACTCATCAAAGAATCTGTCAGTCCTTGGAACTGTTATGGATTCTATGTAAACAAAAGGGCAAAAAAAATTAGAGGTATTCCGAGACTGGTAATAAATTTCAAGCCTCTAAATTTTGTTCTTGCAGATGATACCTATCCTATTCCCCATAAAGGAATACCATTTACAGGATCTTCAAAAGATATAGAATGCGAATAAGATATAACTGCGGGAAATCATGATTTATTAATGGAAGAAAATATTATAGACTCGATCAGACTCAATGGACTCAAGGAAGTTCCTTCTCAGGTGGACTGTTGCAGCATTTAACAGTAGTATCTTAGCAAAGCATAAGAAACCCCGTAGGCTACCTGGCATACAAGCAGACTGAGCCTAGAAAATCCTCTCTAGCTTTTCCTAAAATTCTCTCCTTTCCTCCCCCTCTTTGAATGAGCCTTACCTTCAAATTTATAGCTTGAAGGGGGACAAACATCCGTGAAGCATTAGCTTGCTTACTCAAAAGTAAAATATGTACAGACTACTTCGGGTATGAGTGGACAACTCATATTATCTCATCCCTTTCCTTTCGGAAAGCCAAAGGCATATGGGGACCGAATCTTCAGACAAAAGCAAAAGTAAAACATAGTGGGGAATCCAAACATGTGATCCCACTAGAGCCTTATTATTGTACCTAAAGTTACACAGTGGAGATTCAGAAATAGGTGAATCCACTAAAGCATGTCCAATACCAACGTCGATCGAAAAGATAACACAATCATAAGACATAGTATTCGATTTGGGGATGTGAGTAGTGCTGGTACCAGAATCTTTCAATCAAGTAATTCGAGAAATACTACACTCGTACGTCCTTTTCGGATTCCCAAATCTGTGAAGCATGACTATCAGGTGGCTCCAAGAAATTTATGTACTCGAAAGGATTTGATTCTTGATCCACTTGATCGTGGAAATCATCATAGCTGGAATGGGCATTGCTGGTGGCGATTGTCCTGGCTTTATAGTGATTGGTGACGAACCATCTGACATGACCACACCTTCTGAACCCATGGAGGAAATGGAGATCTTCAATATCAATAATATCTTTTACAGATTTGTACAGTATTCCAGATTGATGTGCTATCGGTTCACTAAATCCATATATTTTTAGCAAATTTAGGGAAAATGGCTTTATGATAAAGGTAGACATGCCATAGATTTTCCACCATTCAATAAACCAATCCGGAGTAGGGTCTTCTTCCTCCATTGTACCAACCGTCCATCCTTCATAGAGAAAAGAGAACTGCATGGAATAAAACACATTAGAAGAATAATTTTGTAAGTTCATACCTGTGTAGAATGCTTCTTTCTGCTGGTTCTCATCAAAGTTATTTCTGTTGACATGGTTGTTGAATTTTTTGAAGGTTATATGGCAAATTTTGATCAGGTCTTCATCATCATCACTTCTCTGGAGCACATAAGAAATACTTCCAATATGCTCTAAATAATCCAGGGCTTCTATGGCTTCATTGTTCATCTCGTCCTGCATTCTTTCATTCCACAAATAAGGAATTCCTATTCTATATCTGATTTCCTTTATGGGGAACCAATGTTCATCATGGACTATTAATGGGATTTCCAAATCATAGCTAATCCATTTGGCTGGGGTTTCTATCTGGACTGAGTCTTTATCCCTTCTGATGAAATTACAAGATAAAGAGAGGATTGAGTGTTCAGATAGAAATTCACGGCTTAACATATCAGCAAAGCTGTTCTTATCTCCAGGTATAAACTCGATGTCAAAATTATACTGGCTCAGCTACATCACCCATCTTACCATAACCGCATCTTCAAATTCACATTTTTGAATGGCATACTTCAAGGCTTGGCAATCAGTTTTTACAGTAAACTTGGTATAAATGAAAAAATCCTTAAACTTTGCAATACCAAGACATACTGCTCTTAGTTCATTTTTTAAACTTGTCCAATTTAATTGATTCTTCGCCCATAATCCTGAAGCATACTGGCAGACTTCAACTTCTTTCTTGCTGTTGGGATTTTTCTGACACAAGACTGCACCCTAGCCAATATAATTTGCATCTATGATAATAATCTTATTCCATCCTTCTTGTATGGGAGATAGAGGATGAATATTTCTCACTCTGTGTTTTATTCTTCTTACAGCTTGGGTACATTCATCATTCCATGGAATGGGAGTCCTTTGAAGCCTTTTGTTCAACAATTTTATTTCCTGAGCATAATGTTTCAGGAATTTTGAAATATAGTTTAGACTTCCAAGAAACCTTTGGAGTTGAACCCGATCTTAGATCTCATTAGGAAAATGATCTACAAAATTAAGACTCCTTTGAATTACACTATATGACCCATACTTGATATTATAACCTAGGAAGTCTATTATGGATCTGAACAATTTCATCTTTGATTCAGATAAAACTATCCCTTTTTCTCTGACTCTCTGTAGGAAGATTTTCAAATGTTTAATATGGTCAGGAATATTATCTGAATGAATCAACAAATCATTAATATATTTTTTGAGAAAATCATCCATTCCTTCAAATGTTTCGTCCATGATTCTTTGAAATGCAGAGGGTGCGTTTATCAAGCCGAATGGCATGATATTCTATTCATAATGACCTTCCGGCACCGAGAAGACAGTCTTCCATTTATCTGCTTCTTTTATCCCTACTTGCCAAAATCCGGACTTAAGGTCAAACTTTGAAAATACTTTAGATTTAGAAATTTGGGCAAGTATGGTGGAAGGTTTAGGTAGTGGATAGGCATCATAGTCTGTTATGCTCTTAACCTGCAAAAATGATACCCCATACAGAATATGCGAAGAAAAGATACCCAAAACACAGAATAGAAATGATTTTATTATTTAGAGAGTAATGTTCACTTGCCTCTTCGAGGTGGCAACCTCCAATAGAGCAGAGCTCGATTACAGAATAAGACACGATACTCCTCGCAGGGAGTCTCTATCCTTTATAGATGACTCATACATGCAATACCATGGGCCAATACCGTGGGTTTTATTAATACCATCTATCTAATACTACGGCCCATTTGCAACTAACTGTGGTCCCGTCATTAATTGCGGGTTAACCACTTACAAATATTAATATGGGCTTTATTGACTCTTGACTATGACGTGATCCCATGACATAAATAAGGGGGTTAGGGTGGGACCCTAACATGCCCTCCCCCTTAAGACTAGCCTTGTCCTCAAGGCTGAAGCTACGGAAACTGCTGAAGAATAGTGGTTGGTTCCCAAGTTGCATCTTCCAGAGAGGTGTCTTTCCATTTGACGAGGACTTCGTTAATCATGCGGCCGCGCAGGTGTTTGTTTCTTGTGTCTAGAACCTGTTCGGGTTGAAGCCAGATTGACCCTTCTTCGTCCAATTCAGGTAGACTGGTTTGAACTCGGCAATTGTTCCCGATCACTTTCTTGAGGCACGATACATGGAAAACTGGATGGATTTTTGCAGTAGGTGGCAAAGCCAACTTGTAAGCCACTTCTCCAATGCGCTGAAGTACTTGGTATGGTCCGTAGAATTTTGGAGATAGCTTCTGACAACCCTTGTCTTTGAGTGATGTTTGCTTATATGGTTGCAGCCTCAAAAAGACCTGATCCCCTTCTTGAAATTGGCGCTCTGAGCGATGCTGGTCTACCTGTTGCTTCATGCGGTTCTGAGCTTGATGAAGATTCTCTCTAAGATGGGCGAGCATGGTTGTGCGATGTTGTAGGAGTTGATCCACTGCTCGTACTTTGGAGCACCCCTTGAGATAAGAAGTAGGGGAAGGCGGAAGTTGACCATATACTGCTTCATAGGGAGTCATTTTGGTGGTGGCATGATAGTTGGTGTTATACCACCATTCAGCCAGAGGTAACCACTGTACCCAAAGATGTTGCTTTTTTGAAGTGAAACACCTAAGGGAGGTTTCTAGACATTTGTTGACGGCTTCAGTTTGACCATCCGTTTGCGGGTGATATGAAGTACTGATTTTTAGTTGAGTGCCTTGTATCCTGAAGAGTTCCTGCCAAAAATTACTGGTGAAGATCGGGTCGTGATCGGACACAATAGAAGTGGGCATGCCATGCAATTTGAAAATCTGATCCATGAAATATTAAGCGACCAAAGTTGGTGTAAATGGGTGGGGTAGTGCGCAGAAATGAGCATACTTCGATAGTCGGTCCACAACCACCATGATGACTGACTTGTTCCCGGACTTTGGAAGACCTGTAATGAAATCCATAGAAACTTCCGTCCAAATGGATGTCGGAATGGGCAATGGTTGTAATGTGCCTGATGTGTTGACTGTTTCCCCTTTGTGGCGTTGACAGACATCGCATTCTACTACAAAAGTAAGGATGTCCTTTTTCATTCCTGTCCAAAAAAATGATCTTCTGGTGCGAGCATACGTCTTCTGAAAGCCCGAATGTCCTGCAATGGGCGATGAGTGCAATTCTGCCAAAATGCGACCTTTGAGGGTGGATGTTAGGGATATTACGACTCTGTCCTTGTAGTGAAGAATATCATCCTGCCACGAGTAGCCCTTGGTGGAATTTGAATCTATCTACAATTGAGAAATGAGTTGGGATAGCCCAGGGTGTGAAAACCATTCCTTGCGAGCCTTTTCAATCCATTCTGGAATAGGGAGGGAAATTGCTAGCAGAGTACTTTCTTCCTCAAATTGGCAAGATAATGCATCTGCTACACTATTGTCTTTCCCTTTCTTGTAAATGATCTCATAATCATATCCCAGCATTTTGGTGAGCCATTTATTTTGTTGTGGGGAGGATAGGCGTTGCTCCAAAAAATATTTAAGACTGTGATGATCTGTGCGGATTTGGAAACGTCGCCCCAATAAGTAAGGTCGCCAGGTCTCG
Source organism: Pinus tabuliformis (assembly GCA_031772625.1). Classification (NCBI taxonomy): domain Eukaryota; kingdom Viridiplantae; phylum Streptophyta; class Pinopsida; order Pinales; family Pinaceae; genus Pinus; species Pinus tabuliformis. The sequence continues at coordinate 587,159,188 of CM062812.1, read as the reverse complement.
ATGGCATGTAAGATGGCCATCATTTCTTTTTCGTAGGTAGATTGGCCCAGATTCCTCCCACTTAGTTGTTGGCTTGTGAAGGCCAAAGGTTGCCCTTCCTGCATTAAGACCGCCCCAATACCGGTCCCTGAAGCATCACATTCAATGACAAATGATTTGGTGAAGTCAGGTAGTGCTAAGACTGGAGTGGAACACATGGCGATTTTGAGAGCGGTAAATGCCTGTTGTGCTTCCTCATTCCAGAAGAAGGAATTTTTCTTTAGGAGTTGAGTGAGGGGCTTCGCTATGTGGCCATAGTTGCGAACAAATTTACAATAATAGCCTGTGAGACCCAAAAATCCTCTCAAGCTCTTCAAAGTGTTAGGTTGAGGCAATTCTTGCATTGCCTGGATCTTTTTGGGGTCCACCTTGACACCTTCACGCCCCACAATGTGGCCCAAATACTCAACTTCTTCCATGCCAAACGCACACTTGGACATCTTGACAAATAATTTATGCTTGCGGAGTAGGTGTAAGAGTAGATCTACATGCTGAAGATGTGCAGCCCAAGTGCCACTATAGATGAGGATGTCATCGAAGAAGACAAGGACAAATTTCCTGAGATATGGTTTGAGAATGTGATTCATAAGGCTCTGAAAAGTAGAGGGGGCATTACAAAGACCAAATGGCATGACCAGGAACTCATAATGGCCTTCATGAGTTTGGAAAGCAGTCTTGGGAATGTCGACTTCCTTCATGCGAATTTGGTGGTAGCCTGAGCGAAGATCCAGCTTAGTGAAGAATTGAGCCCCATTGAGTTCGTCCAGCAGATCGTCAACCACCGGAATGGGAAATTTATCTTTGACTGTCAACTTATTGAGGGCCCTGAAGTCGGGACACATCCGCCACTCCCCATCTTTCTTGAGTACCATGACCACTGGGGATGAATAAGGACTAATACTGGGACGAATGACACCTGCTTCCAAAAGTTCCTTGATGATTTTTTCTATTTCATTCTTTTGGGTGAACGGATATCTGTATGGCCGCACATTTGGGGGTTGTGCCCCTGGAACCAAGGTGATGCTATGATCATGTTCCCCTCGTGAGGGTGGAAGCTCATGAGGCTTGTCAAAGACCGGCAGATGGTTATTTAAAATCTGTTGCATCTCAGGATGAATTGGCAGAGACTTGGTTTCGACAACCTGGATGGCATTAAATTGAGCTACCACTCCATGATTGCCCTTTTTTAACAATTTTTCCATCCGATGCGAGCTGATGATAGAGGGGGCTCCCGCCTGGAGTCCACGGAGGGTATGTGTGTAGTTGTTCTGCTTAAAACTCATATATAACTCCTGAAAATCCATTGTGATTGGCCCAAGCGTGCGGAGCCATTCAGCGCCGAGGACAATGTCGCAACCCCCCATGTGTATGGCAAACATGTGGGTTTTCAACTAATAATCCCCCATTTGAAGTTTGACATTTTCACAGCGGCCTTCACATTTCATTGTGCCCCCATTCGTAATTTGGACTTGGAAGTTAGAAACTGCTCTTACAAAACAATGCACTACTTCTGCGATTTTTTGATGGATGAAATTATGGGTACTTCCACTATCAATCAAGACTACTACTGGGTGATGTTTAAGAAAACCCCTGATTTTGAGAGTTTGAGGGGAAGAAATCCCTGCCAACGCATGCAGCGAAATAACTGGTTCGTCAGAGACATTCTCCTTTGGGTTTTCTTCTTCTAGTGCCTCATGTTCCTCAAGTGGTGGATCTTCCTCTGTTGAGCTGTAGTCAGTGGCATCTATTTGAAAAAATTTGGGCTTCTTGCATTTATGACCTGGGGAGTATTTTTCATCACAGTAGTAACATAGTCCTTGCTTCCTTCTTTTGGCCATTTCCGCCGGTGACACCTTTTGGACCTTAAGTGTTTGAGTCGTGTTGTGAGCCTGTGGGAGACGACCTTTAGTGGGGAAATTTGGGCAACTGTATTGGGCTGCTAATGCACGTTCCACGTTATGGGATACCTTGCAAGCCTCTGTCCAAGTGGGAGGGTGGTGTAGTAAGGCTTGAGCTTTGATGGCTTCTTTAAGACCACTGATAAAACATTCCGTGTAGAAATCATTTGAGAGACCCCAAGTGCAGAAGGCTAAGGCTTCAAAAGCTGTAATATATTCATCCATGGTACCTGTCTGTCGGAGCTTAGTAAGACGACCCAAAAAAGAGTCCTCCTGTTCAAAGCGGTCTCGAAGAGCTTTGGTAAATTGGGTCCACATCTTAAAAGGTCCATTGCAACATTGATGCCATTCCCACCATTGCCACCGTTCATTGTCCAAGTACATGCTCCCCAACATAAGCTTAGTCGCATCATCGAAGATATGATTCAGTTTGAAATACTGCTCCATTTGTGCTATCCATGCGGACGAGTGAGAACCGTCAAATTTATGCATATCCAACTTGGAAGTTCGCTGACTGGGTGGTGGGTGGGCGTGCCAGACGTGAGGAGAGTGGCTAGACTCACCCTCATTGTATACATTGTCATTATACGCCTCCTCGTGGGCTGGCTCCTTGTCCTTCGGGAGTAATTGCTGGACCTGGAGAGATAGTCCGTTAAGCTGCCTATTGATGGATTGGATAGTTTCGTCAAGTTTGTCCAGTCTTTCATTGGCCATTGCTTGAGCTCTAGTTTCTACCATACACCAACTTGATGAAAAATTGGGACCGCCAAAAATTTTTCACTAATAATTGAATGGTACCACCGTGCTCAGCTCATCGTCCTGATTCTGATGGGCTAGATCGCAAATAAGTGCCCGGGAAGATCTCAGACTTTTTTTTTTTTTGAAAACTCCTAACGGAGTTTTACTCCTTCCTGATCAATACTGCAGTCACCAAATCCTCAAAATGTCAATGCAGCCAAACTTCCTGCGAAAATTATACCTCGGTATAGGAACCCTTCACAATAGCTCCAATCTGGTGGATCTGAGAGATCTGAATGCGGATTGGCTGGCTCTAATAGATTGGAATGACTGATCTGCGAACTCGAGACTGCAGGACTGATGTCGGCTGCTTCTGCACCCCTTTGCACCAGCGGATCTGGAATAGATGATGTGCGATCCCCCAGAGAAAAGGGAACTATGGTCTTGAGGAGTGTCAGGTGCTACAGATCGCAATATACATAAGGGTCTGGCAGTAGTACTCGGCCCAATGTTTTAGGGCTCTAACTAAGGAGGATCGACCGTACCCTTAGCCGTACAACCCGACTACCCTATCGTACGGGCGAGTAATCTCTCTGAGTGTTGTTCTCGGTGTACTGTAGCCACAAGATGGCCGACGGTTTATCTATGGCGAAGTTTCAAGGGAGCCTAGGGGTTTCTGATATACCCAGAGGGTACGTGGAAAACAGTCCGTGCGCGGTTCTGTCTAATGCGCTACTACTCGAAGGGGTACCCACAGGGGTTACAAGGGAGTCCAACAGACGTGACCACCTCTTGTATTTCCTGCATGCATGCCTCCCCAAATCCGCAGGTTTATTCGCTCAACGACAAATCCCGTGGTTTAAAGACGCCGGAACACGTCTCTAGCCAAAAAAAAAATTTGCTAAGAATTTGCGATCCCACCGGCCCTGGAAAGTGCTCTGATACCACTTGTTATGCTCTTAACCTGCAAAAATGATACCCCATACAGAATATGCGAAGAAAAGATACCCAGAACACAGAATAGCAATGATTTTATTATTCAGAGAGTAATGTTCACTTGCCTCTTCGAGGGGGTAACCTCCAATAGAGCAGAGCTCAATTACAGAATAAGACACGATACTCCTCTGCAGGGAGTCTCTATCCTTTATATATGACTCATACATGCAATACCACGGGCCAATACTGTGGGTTTTATTAATACCATCTATCTAATACTACGGTCCATTTGACAACTAACTGTGGTCCCGTCATTAATTGCAGGTTAACCACTTACAAATATTAATATGGGCTTTATTGACTCTTGACTATGACGTGATCCCATGACATAAATAAGGGGGTTAGGGTGGGACCCTAACATAGTCAAGGATACTATTCAGAGGCTTGTAGTTGACAACAAGTCTGGGTTTACCTCTGGCTACCTCTGAATGCTTATTTACATAGAAGGTAAAGTAGGCGATAGGACTTTTGCTTTTCCTTATAAGTCCTTTCTTCAGCAGATCTTTGATTTTGCTTTACAGAGTTTCAATTGCTCTGAATTCATGGCAATAGCTTTGGATCTTCTTAGCTTGCCACTAAAATCACCTTTAAGAGGAAGTTCAACTTCCTGCTTGTTGACATGCCAGAATGCGTTGGGATCGTCAGAACAACATTCTTTAAATTTGGTTGTGATATCAACAATTTCTCTGGCATACTTTCCATTATCAAGGAGTATGTGGTCCATGTCAACATGGAAAGCAAACTAGAACCAACCACACGACCAATGAGTTTTCTACATCAAAACCTTTGGAGATCATCCATGCTGATTTATGTGGACCAACTAGAACTCCGACACTCCAAGGAGAAAGGTACTTTGCTTTATTTGTTGATGACTATACTAGAATGATGTGGTATATTTTATAAAATATAAATTTGAAGCATTTGAATGTTTTAAGAATCTTAAAGCTCTTGTAGAAAATGAAAAGGATTATAAGATTAAATGTCTTAGAACAGATAGAGGGGGAGAATTCACATCAAAAGAATTTGATGAAGTCTGTAAAGTTCATGGAATCAAAAGAGAACTCTCTGTTGCTATAACACCCAAGCAAAATGGGGTAGATGAAAGAAGAAACTGAACTATTCAACAAATGACAAGAACAATGTTAATAACAACTGACTTGCAGCCAAAATTCTGGAGAGAAGCAGTCGGGGAAACTATTTATACCTTGAATCGAACTCAACTAAGACCAAATAATGAGAAGACTCCTTATGAATTATGGAAAGGAAGACCTGCTTCAGTAAAATACTTCAAGATTTTTGGAAGCAAGTGCTTCATAAAAATCAATGATGACTCACCAGGAAAATTTGATTCTCGGGTTGACGAAGGAATATTCCTTGGATATTCTACAAGGAGCAAAGCCTACAAATGCTACAATAATCGACTATGGAAAATAGTGGAAAGCATTTATGTGAATATTGATGAAGACCTTCCAGAAAAATAAATTGAAGATCATAAAGTTGACCCTCTCATTGAAGAAAATGAAGAAGAACCCGAAAAAGAGGAAAAAGATCAAGAAAATTACAAGGAAAAAGAACCATCTCAATTATATTCATATTGGAATGATTCAGTTTGGCATAAATCCTCTAGTAAGACCAGGATTGAATACTTCCTATTTGACCTGCGTCTTAGATACTCGAATGAATAATTTTCATGATGCACTTTTGGGTGGATTTCATAGTCCATTAAATAATGGTCCTGTCTGGTCTTCAGTCATTCCCAGATATCAAGTAGCCTTAACAGATCCATACATCAATGAGTTCCTAAATGCATACATCCAATTCCATGGCTTTGATGTAGCCCCTCAGGCTTTAATAGCTCAGCTTCATTCTTCAATATGTTTGTGTTTTGTATCTACTTCAATGCCTCCATTAAATACAAAATTGTGTCAAAGAGCTTTGAAAGAAGGCGTAGTTGTTGGCCTTGGTAATACACCCCCTTTACAGATAGGATTTTCTGAGTGTACCCTTCCTGATGAATGGAATAGTTCCTACACACCTTTGTCATAGAAATATCCCTAGTTAAAATCCTCTAAAGAGCCACGTCAACTATCACTTATCCAACATCTTGATGGATCCACTGGTCTTAAGTTTACTACACCATCTCTTAGTCGATCACTGTCTGCTTTAGCCAAATCTCCATTTTTGCCGGGTAGAGATGGAGATATCCTACCATCATCATCATCTCAGTCTACTGTTCCAAGAAATCTTACTTCCAAGAAAAGTCTTAAAAGATCTCAGCCCCATAAAATTGATGATTGTCAGTTCTGCATTCCATCCTCCAGTTTCCAAACTGAAGAACAACATTCTCCTAAAAAGGATACACAAGTCTTCATCTCTGACATAAAGAGTTTTACTCTTCCTAGAGCCCAACAAGAGTTATCTACAAAGATAAATGAACGACATCTAGAACCTGGAAATGTCAGGAGAACATTTAGAAATGGAACAATGAAAACAAATTTACAATGGTTGCAAATGAAGAATATTATAGATTCAGATCAAAGTGATTCATAAAAGATGCATAATTATACAAATTATCAGATTGTTTGTATGTTGCAAAACATAGATGATATAGCCAGAGATGTGTTAGAAATAAAGGAACATATTAAGAAACTGCATACTGGTTATAATGAGGTATTGGGAACACAAAATGAGCATACGCAAAGGTTAAATGATATTCAGTCAAACATGGGTATTATTTCTAGATCTCTAGATCATTTAAGAGATGCTCTTCCTACTCCTGCTTCTCCTCCACACTATAGAGAAGTAGATGTGTCCAGTTCAAAATTAAGGTTTACTTCTGAATCTGATGAAGGGTTAAAAGGTATTCTTTTCAAAGGAATAGAAAATTTGGATGCAACTAAGTTTGAAAGAATACAGAAAGGAATAAACTTAGCCACAGAAAAAACAGAATTGATGAAAGAAAGGTTAAAAGGTTTCCCTTCTCTTGAAAGCCTAAGACTCCCTAAGAATTATGTTAGTCTTAAAAATTTGATAGAAAATGGCCAATCATCTGCTCCACAATTTCCTCAAATTTTGGCCATGTCTGGTGTCACTTCTACTCCAAGAACCCCTGGTGAACAAGCACAAGGTGAACCAAGTTCTAAGAGAGAAAGAGGTGAAACTTTTTCTTATATTCATAAAGGAAGAAAAAATAATGAAGAAACCACTGCCCATGAAGCATCTGCAACAAGCCCATTTAGCAAATATGCTGAGAAGTTGCAGAATATTCCATTAAAAATGGAAAATCCTGCCACCAAAGGATTTGGCGATACTCTGCTTGTTAATATTGATTGTTTGAGCTATGATGAAGTCATTACTGTGTTACATAATGTACATGCTTGGGCTTTACAGAGAAAAGCAGAAACTAAGGCAGAATGGTCAGATATTGTTACTCAGATTATTTGGTCTTTTACTGGTATTCTTAAGCAATGGTGGGATAAGTTATCAGATAAAGAGATGAACCAAATTGTTGAAAATGAAGATGATCCCTTAAAAGCTTTGTTTGATGCATTAACACATGAGTTTGTAGGGATTGTACCAGAAGATTCAACTCACCATTCTCAGTTGTTTTTATCTCAAAGGTTATGTAATATAGACTATTTGCAAGAATATTTCTGCATTATGCAGAAATTATTGTATCAAGCAAATGATCCTCATAATGTTGCATATTTGAGGTATTATATAGCTTCCATGCCGGGAAAATTCCAGATCTGATTAATCAGTATATTGATGAACATAAGATCAAGATTGAGAACTCATCTTTTGCTACTATACAACAGTTAATTGTTTCAGTTTTGCAGAAAGAGTGTGCTGCTGCAAAAGCTAAAAAGAATTTTCATAAGCAAATGCATTTTAGCACTAAGCTCTGCAATAATTTCAAGGAAACTTATGATTTTGGTTTCCGTTCTAAATCTAAGAGGGAGAATATCAAGAATACACACCAAAATTGTTCCTGCAAGACAGACAAGTATTTTCCTAAAAATAAATATTATCCTTCTAAGAAAAGTTTTAAGGGGAGAAGGGTTGTATTTAGGAAAAGGACAAAGCCTTCAAAGAAAGTTGTTTGTTTTATTTGTGGAAAGGAAGGCCATTATGCTAATTGCTTGTAGAGAAAATAAAGACAAGAAGTAGATAAATATCATGGATATATTTTCTTCAGTATATGATCCAAAATATTGGGATCTCATATCCCATTCTGATGGAGAATATTTTGAAGTATCCAGTTCTTCCTCAAAATTGGAAGAAAATGAATTACCAGATATAAAAAGACTTGCACTAGATTCTGATTCTACTGACTCTGATGAGACATTTATTGCTGACATAAAAATGTTTCATTTTTTAGATAGTGTACAGGTAAAGATAGCAGAGGTCAAAGCTGAGTTGGCACAGCTTGATCCAGTACAGTTTATAGCCAGGAGAAGGTTAATAGAGAAACTTGAAAGCCTAGAAAGTCAGCTACCTTCTTCCAGAAGATCCAGAAAAAATTTCTCAGATGACGAATTCAGTGAGAAAGAGTTTGATTCAATTTTCAAACCTTTGATGATTACAGATGAGTCACAAGGATCAAGTATGGATACAATCACAACTCTTAAAAAGAAAATTGCAGATCTAGAGTCATCCATTCATCATACAAGAACATAAATGATTCAGTTATCATCTAAACTTCAAATGCTTATTGGTGATTATGATGATTGTAATTCCAAGCTAACAAGCTTGCTGATGAAGAATGTTTCAGAAGAGATTCCCTCAAAATCCACAAATGTTGATATGATAAGTATTATGGGAATTGGAGATAGAGTGATTATTCCAATTAAGATCAAATTTCCCAAAGTTAGGGAATACACTCTAGATGCTCAGATTGATTTTGGAGCAATGAGTAGTTGCTGCAAATTTGGCGCCATTCCTGCATATTATTGGTAGCCTACAAAATTACAATTCAGGGCTATTACAAAAGACTTTATGGAGATTAACCATATAGCTCCTAATTTTCCAATTTGTTTGAATGATGTCCAAGTATTTGTGATGTTGTACAGTTTTGATACTGGTACAGATTTTTTGTTAGGACAAGATTTTTTGAAGAAATTACTTCCTGTTACTTTTGATATAGATTCTATTACTTTTTCTACAACAAAAGGTCCAGTGATAGTAGCTGCTTCCAATGGCTACACAGTTAACGTACAACCTATTGAAGAAGACCAAATTCAGTGCAGTCTACAGGATTTGTCAAAAATTCACAAAATTGTCAAAAATGCTGAGATTCATGGTCCAAAAACATTATAGAATATTTCGGACAAGCTTCATAAAGATTGTACAACAAGCCACTCAGATGCTTTTTGGACAAGAGAAAAATATATTTCGTGGCACTTCCTAATAAAGAAGGATATGTTCCTAGACCACAAAAGGCAAGTGCTAATCACATGAGTCCACAAGAGCAAGATTTATGAAAACAGGAGATTACTCAATTGCTGCAACAACAACTTATTGAGCCATGTAAAATCCCTTGGGCTTGCCCAGCTTTTTATGTGAACAAGCATAGTGAGCAGAAGAGAGGTAAGAAAAGGCTTGTTATCAATTACAAGCTCTTGAATGATGCATTTCTCCCTATCAGGTATCCTCTGCCTAATAAAGGACTCCTTCTTGCAAAAATTTCCAATGCTAATGTTTTCAGTAAATTTGATTTGAAAAGTTGGTTTTGGCAAATTGGCATTATCCTTGTAGACAGGTACAAAACAGCTTTTACAGTCCCTCATGGACAATATCAATGGACTGTAATGCCTTTTGGATTAAAAAATGCTCCCTCTGAGTTTCAAAAAAGGATGGAAGACATTTTTGGAGGGGTAGAGTTCATAATTGTGTATATAGATGATTTACTTGTTTTTAGCAGAGATGTAAATAGTCACAAGATGCATTTAGAAAAGTTCTATGAAATGGTGTACAGACATGGAATTGTTCTTTCTGATTCTGACGAGAAGTTTCAAATTGGTAAAATCAGAATTAATTTCTTAGGACTGCATATAGAACAAGGTTATAGTGGGCTTCAATCACATGTTGTGACTTATTTATGAAAATTTCCAAATGTCATTTCAGATGTTAAGAGTTTGCAGAGGTTTCTTGGTTTTCTAAATTATATCAGACAGTTTTATGAAACAATCAGATGATACTAAAACTTTGCAGAAAAGGCTAAAGACAAAGACAATTGGGTGGACAAAAGAGATGACAGAAGCAGTTAGAAACATTAAAACTAAAATCATTGAATTGCCAAAACTTAAACTTCCTGACACTAATCTTCCCTTTATATTTGAAACAGATGCTTCGCATCACACTCGGGCTGCAGTTTTGTTACAAAAGCATGGAAGGAAAGAGTTAGTCTGTGCATATGCTTCAGGCACATTTGATGACACAGAAATAAAGTATCCTTCTTCCCACAAGGAGATACTTGCAGTAAAAAGAGGGATCAAAAGATTTCATCTATTTCTTAGAAGTGTCAGATTCATTGTTCACACAGATCTCAAACACATGAAAGGAATTTTGGCAAATAAAAGATTGTTAGAACAAGGTAATACCAGAGTCCTCAGATGGGCACTATGGCTTGAAGGATTTGATTTTGATATTGTGTACAAGTCTGGTGCTGAGAATTATCTTGCAGATATGTTGACAAGAGAAGGAGCTGAGACCAAGGAGATTAAAATGTTCAGGCCTCTTCGTCAAGATGAAGCTTCATCAAGTAGCAGTTCAGTCCAGTCTAATAGAATCAGTCCAGTCGTCATTTGTAGTTTGTGTCAGTATGAGTGTTTTTGGAGTTGTTCTGTAAAAAGAGTCAAGTCTTTGCCTTTAGGTCTTCAGCAGCATATATTACAGAGATGGTTTGATTCTGAAGAAGCTATATGGTCTTATGCTAGAGAATTACCATATAGAAATAGGTCATGGCGTGTGTACTATGGATTGTCTAGAGAGTCTGTATATTTTGGTTTCATTCAGAATACTGACTGGACATGGAATGATTATTTCACAATTCATCAGAGAGCTAAGATTCATGGGTCCGTTAGAGTCATATTTTGTGCAATTGACATAGATAGTGCTGTAAATTGGTGGAGTCCCTGGTTCAAGTTATTTTTGTATAAGTATATGCCTAGAGTGTGTTGGATGCTAGATCATGCTTTCCAAAGTACCATCAGTGCTCTAATTTGGGAATTGCATGTTGCTGCACAAAATGACTATGTCATAGAGTTCAAGTTTGTCCATCAAGACACAATTGTAGTACCAGATGAAAGAGATGAATCTTTTAGTCTCTTTGTGAGTTTTCAAGGGAGGATCACTGTTGATGAAGAATACAGACCACATAATATGTATTCTTTTCCTTTTACGGTTGTTTCAGAGAAGTTGGTCCACTTGGTTGGATGGCTCCATACCACATGAGATATTTGCTCCTGAACCAGAAGAATTATTAGAAGTTGAACAGTTTGCCAGGCATAATCATGAGCATATCAGACATGATCATAAGCATGATTATGAAGACAGAGAGAATAATGATTGATAGCAAAGATCACTCATTTGATATCTTTGCATATCTTACTTTTGGTTTCCGTGGGATTTGCTCCAGCAAAAATCTCCACTATGTATTTACTTATCTAAAAAGCCGATGTCCTAGATTCCAGCTTGATTGTACTATTTACTTTATCCAATTATGTCGGATTCGGTCCCCATATGGCTTAGCCTCCAAGCGATGAGGTTAAATGATATTCAGTTAAACATGGGTATTATTTCTAGATCTCTAGATCATTTAAGAGATGCTCTTCCTACTCCTACCTCTCTTCCACACTATAGGAAGTAGATGTCTCCAGTTCAAAATTAAGGTTTACTTCTGAATCTGATGAAGGGTTAAAAGGTATTCTTTTCAAAGGAATAGAAAATTTGGATGCAACTAAGTTTGAAAGAATAAATAAAGGAATAAACTTAGCCACAGAAAAAACAGAATTGATGAAAGAAAGGTTAAAAGGTTTCCCTTCTCTTGAAAGCCTAAGACTCCGTAAGAATTATGTTAGTCTTAAAAATCTGATAGAAAATAGCCAATCATCTGCTCCACAATTTCCTCAAATTTTGGCCATGTATGGTGTCACTTCTACTCCAAGAAACCCTAGTGAACAAGCACAAGGTGAACCAAGTTCTAAGAGAGAAAGAGGTGAAACTTTTTCTTATATTCATAAAAGAAGAAAAAATAATGAAGAAATCACTGCCCATGAAGCATCTGCAACAAGTTCATTTAGCAAATATGCTGAGAAGTTGCAGAATATTCCATTAAAAATGGAAAATCCTGCCACCAAAGGATTTGGTGATACTCTGCTTGTTAATATTGATTGTTTGAGCTATGATGAAGTCATTACTGTGTTACATAATGTACATGCTTGGACTTTACAGAGAAAAACAGAAACTAAGGCAGAATGGTCAGATATTGTTACTCAGATTATTTGGTCTTTCACTGGTATTCTTAAGCAATGGTGGGATAAGTTATTAGATAAAGAGATGAACCAAATCATTGAAAATGAAGATGATCCCTTAAAGGATTTGTTTGATGCATTAACACATGAGTTTGTAGGGATTTTACCAAAAGATTCAACCACCATTCTCAGTTGTTTTTATCTCAAAGGTTATGTAATATAAACTATTTGCAAGAATATTTCTGCATTATGCAGAAATTATTGTATCAAGCAAATGATCCTCATAATGTTGCATATTTGAGGTATTATATAGTTTCCATGCTAGGGAAAATTCCAGATCTGATTAATCAGTATATTGATGAACATAAGATCAAGATTGAGAACTCATCTTTTGCTGCTATACAACAGTTAATTGAGTTCAATTTTGCAGAAAGAGTGTGCTACTGCAAAAGCTAAAAAGAATTTTCATAAGCAAATGCATTTTAGCACTAAGCTCTGCAACAATTTCAAGGAAACTTATGATTTTGGTTCCCATTCTAAATCTAAGAGGGAGAATATCAAGAATAAGCACCAAAATTGTTCATGCGAGAGAGACAAGTATTTTCCTAAAAAGAAATATTATCCTTCTAAGAAAAGTTTTAAGGGGAGAAGGGTTGTATATAGGAAAAGGACAAACCTTCAAAGAAAGTTGTTTGTTTTATTTGTGGAAAGGAAGGCCATTATGCTAATGCTTGCAGAGAAAAGAAAGACAAGAAGCAAATAAAGATCATGGATATATTTTCTTCAGTACATGATCCAAAAGATTGGGATCTCATATCCCATTCTGATGGAGAATATTTTGAAGTATCTAGTTCTTCCTCAGAATCAAAAGAAAATGAATTACCAGATATAAAAAGACTTGCACTAGATTTTGATTCGACTGACTTTGATGAGACATTTATTGCTGACATAAAAATGTTTCATTTTTCAGATAGTGTATAGGTAAACACAGCTTGATCAAGTACAGTTTACAGTCAGGAGAACGTTAACAGAGAAACTTGAAAGCCTAGAAAGTCAGCTACCTTCTTCCAGAAGATCCAAAAAAAAATTCTCAGATGAAGAATTCAGTGAGAAAGAGTTTGATTCAATGTTCAAATCTTTGATGATTACAGATGAGTCATAAGGATTAGGTATGGATACAATCACAACTCTTAAAAAGAAAATTGCAGATCTAGAGTCATCCATTCATCATACAAGAACAAAAATGATTCAGTTATCATCTAAACTTCAAATGCTTATTGGTGACTATGATTGATTGTAATTCAAAGCTAACAAGCTTGTTGATGAAGAATGTTTCAGAAGAGATTCCCTCAAAATCCACAAATGTTGATATGATAAGTATTATGGGAATTGGAGATAGAGTTATTATTCCAATTAAGATCAAATTGCCCAAAGTTAAGGAATACACTCTAGATGCTCAGATTGATTCTGGAGCAATGAGTAGTTGCTGCAAATTTGGCGCCATTCCTGCATATTATTGGTAGCGTACAAAATTACAATTTAGGGCTATTACAAAAGACTCGATGGAGATTAACCATATAGCTCCTGATTTTCCAATTTGTTTGAATGATGTCCAAGTATTTGTGACGTTGTACAGTTTTGGTACTAGTACAGATTTTTTGTTAGGACAATATTTTTTCAAGAAATTACTTCCTGTTACTTTTGATATAGATTCTGTTACTTTTTCTACAACAAAAGGTCCAGTGACAATACATGCTTCCAATGACTACACAGTTAACGTACAGCCTATTGAAGAAGACCAAATTCAGTGCAGTCTACAGGATTTGTCAAAAATTCACAAAATTGTCAAAAATGCTAAGATTCATGGCCCCAAAACATTACAAAATATTTTGGACAAGCTTCGTAAAGATTGTACAGTAAGCCGTCCAGATGCTTTTTGGACAAGAGAAAAATATTTTGTGGCACTTCCTTATAAAGAAGGATATGTTCCTAGACCATAAAAGGCAAGTGCTAATCACATGAGTCCACAAGAGTAAGATTTATGCAAACAGGAGATTACTCAATTGTTGCAACAACAACTTATTGAGCCATGTAAAAACCCTTGGGCTTGCCCAGCTTTTTATGTGAGCAAGCATAGTGAGCAGAAGAGAGGTAAGAAAAGGCTTGTTATCAATTACAAGCTCTTGAATGATGCATTGCTCCCTATCAGGTATCCTCTGCCTAATAAAGAATTCCTTCTTGCAAAAATTTCCAATGCTAATGTTTTCAGTAAATTTGATTTGAAAAGTGGGTTTTGGCAAATTGGCATTATCCCTGCAGACAGGTACAAAACAGCTTTTACAGTCCCTCATGGACAGTATCAATGGACTGTAATGCCTTACAAGTTATTGTTTGAGTGGATCGCGAGTTTGCTTGATGTCCTGAATAGCGTTTGTAGCCTATGTTGCCGTGTTGGTGTTGAAGGTGTTGAAGATGTTGGACTAGAACTTGTACTTCGTTACGCGAGGAAGCCACAATATTTTCAGTAAAAGGAAGTTGAAATACTTCTTGATAGAATTCTGCAAGATCTAAATTGGTATTCATCTCTTTTAGTCTTACCCAATGGATTCATCTTTTTCTGCATCTACTTCTATGGGTCGCTTTGGTTCCAAGCATTTTGATGATTTAGAAACAGAATAACAGTTACGATCAGGATTAGATCCTCTATGTCAGTCTGAGGGTAAAGATGTAAACTCTACATGTTTGAATGTTGAAGAATAAAACCCTCATGTGAACTGGAAACTTCTTTCTGTCTCTCCGTCTGCTGTCTATAAAGGAGTTTCCCCATTTCATCTTAAAGCCCTCAGTCAAATCAAGATCAAAGAAAAATCTCTTAATACTGAACTAAATCTTAATGCAATGATGACAATCCCACTTCTCGAGCCCCGACATATCCAGGCCGCCTTAAAGTCTGGATACCAGTATGTCCATCTCGGGATGGTGAGAGTCAGCCTTAATGCATTACATAGAAAAGGCCAACAAAATTTTTGTGTTTTCGGCACTACTGGATAATAGATGGGCATCCTTTACGCAAGATTTAATAGAAGGAATTGAGACTAGCCTGTCTGATGGCCCAGTCCAGTATGATGTATATCCAAATTTCTCCGTCGCACTTGATGACCCTCACATTCTGAAGTGTCTTACTTTAGGAGTGCAGACCCAAGGCTATGAAGGTTTCAGATCTAAGGCAAAAAATCTGTCCATTTTTTATATAACTTGTGTTCGATTTTATAATACTACCATACCTGCAGTATTGAACTCCCCTGAAAAAGAGTCTGGTATCGTTACTCTCATACAGTATGACTCTGCTTGCAACCCCGTTGCTCCTGTCTATGTTTCTAGAAGGGCACTCACCCCTCCTGATGATTGGGTCACTAATTGGAAAAAACCAACTCTTAAACCTGTTGCTGCTGCCCAATCCATAATCACTGAAACAACTGATCAAGTCATTACCAGATTTCCCAGAGTTCAGCCAGTCCAGCGTGGTGGACCCTCTGTTACGACTATTCCTACAACCGTCCCTACAAATCAATTACATCCTGTACAGTCTCCACAGCAAATTGTAATTGATCCAGCAGTCTATGAGTCACTCCAAAAGCTTTTTGTACAACCAAATCCAAATCCAGTTTTCAGCTCTGTCTGTGACCATCCGCACTGCTCAAAGACATTTTGTCAATTCTCTTCAGATCCTCCCACTCCGCATGGAGAATCTTCTGATCACCATCGTGTAAATATGATCAGATTTGTACCATCATCTGATTCTTCTGAACAAAGTTATAAAAAGGTTTCATTCTTTAATGTTCAGGAAGAATTGCTTATAGATTCAGTCTCCTCGACTACCTCTCATGGTCTTGGTTTTGTGAATACCTCTGTTATTCCTTCCTACAGGAAAAGTCCAATCGACAAGATTCCTAAATCTGTTGAGATTTCCTCTAACTCAGAAATAATTGCCTTCTTGAAAATATTCAAAGGAATTGGACCATACAATCTAGAAGATGCATGGAAGAAAAAGATGTTCAATTGGGATATCTACACACATGAAAAGGAACACTTGTATATGCAGGAAGTACTCCTCCTGGAAAAATAGCATAGGAAAGAATTCAATCAGCAGAATGATGCTGCATAGAAAGCTTGGATGCAAGCTCAGAATCAGTGGATATCATTCTACGAATGGTATTACCCTTCTATAAATCAGGTAGAAGACTCTTTGATTAAACAATTCATAAACGAGGCAAAACAAAAGAAAATCCTAGAACCTGAAAAATTTATAGAAGAGAAATTAGAGAAAAACTGAGTGGTCATTCCATCTCCTCTGTAAGCTCCAGTCTTTCATCCCAAAATCTAGAATATGTTATCCAAACTAAATATTCCAAAATCATTGATAGTTGTAAGGGTAAAAGGAGAAAATTTGATCAGGGACATATGCTTGCAGTTCAATGTAAATGTAAGGACCAAATCTAGACTATATATATATATATATATATATACAGCAAATACAACCAGAAAAGAAACACATTGAATCTCAAATTCATTTAACTCACACATTCCTGCTACTCATTCAGGAAACATATCATGACATTTCATACTTTTAACTAACATCAATGGTAATGAAATACATATGTACCGTTCACCAGAGGCGAGACTCCACTTGCTCTGCTGTCGCTGGTATTCCCTTGTAGCAGGTCACCTCCGCGAGTGAATGATGACGCACTTGATCCGAATGCGAAGACCCACCGGTTAACCTCCCAGCCTACTCCTTGGGTACTCTTCTTCCCCGCGGACCCCCGAGCTGCAATGGGGTTGTACAATGGAGACAAGCACTAGCTAGTAGAGGAGAGCACACCTTGGCTCAAGAGTCCCCTCTCTAAATCCTCTACCTCACCAAACTCACTATAGCTTCGTAATCACTGCTCTGACGACATCTCATCCATCCAACAATAGGGTTCCCAAAAGTCCCTTCTTCCATGGCTTTCCCCTTCTTTTATAGGAGTCCTCATAGGTGACACTTGTCATGTCATGCATAATTAATTATTATTTTTATCATTCAATAGCTTGATTATTCACTCACCCATGTGTCATTCTCATATCAAGGGTCTCCCAAAATTATTTACTTAAATTTTTATTTAAAACTAATATTTTCCTCACCTCAACAAGATTCCTATTTCTTCTCCTAGTTGTCTCTTTATTCCCCCCTTTTATTCCTTAATTTGTGTTCATTACTTGAAGTCAATTAATGAGTCAAGATTTTATCCCCAATCTACTCCCTAATTTAACTCAGGTTATCTCCTAGATGGATATTCTTATGCTGGTTGTTGACACATGGAGCTTCTCTACATTTCTCTAAATTTAATTTATTATTCTCATTTTAATTCACCTTCCCCTTTTCTTAATTAGGTTTAAATTAGTTTAGGATTAATCTTTATCCTTACCATTATGTTTGTCTTTCACATTTTTCCTAATTAAACCACATAATCTTCCTAGTATTTTCCAAAATGGGAAGGGTAGAGTTTTTAAGGTACTCTATTTTAATTCTTCCTATGATCCTCCTTATTCCAAGTTTTATTTTTGATTTAATTGCATTGGTTTCTAATCATCATTTACCCTTGATGTAAATTTACCTAGTTTTCATTCCTTGCTTATATTTATTTATTATTATTTGTTTTTAATGATTCCAAGGATGCCAAGTTTGGTTGTGCCCTTCAAGAACTTCCCTAGAAGTTCCAAGGGTGCCACACCTAATAGTTTATTTGTGATGTCAAGGGTGTCAATCTGGTTGTGCCCTTCAAGAACTTCCCTAGAAGTTCCAAGGGTGCCACACCTAATAGTTTATTTGTGATGCCAAGGGTGCCAAGTTGGTCATGCCCTTCAAGAAATTCCCCTAAAGTTCCAAGGGTGCCACACCTAATAGTTTATTTGTGATGCCAAGGGTGCCAAGTTGGTCGTGCCCTTCAAGAAATTCCCCTGAAGTTCCAAGGGTGCCACACCACTTGCCCTTCAAGCATCCAGTGATTACGAGGGGAAAGTATAATGCAACGTCATAGACCACTATCATCTCTTATGTTGCCTGCTATAGTGAGACTAATGGTGTCGGGGATCAAGGAATCCGCCTTGATGCGCGCCCCCCGGTAAAGTCCTCATGAGCGACCCAACTTTGGAACCTGCCCTCATGGCATCGTGATCTTCAAGGCGAAGGTGCTTCAACCCTTCCAGCCCAAGTCACGGCGGGAGTGCTAGTGGGTGGGATCAGGGACTCTGTCCCACCCCTCCCATGTAGTTCCATCCACTTGTACAACCCCATCACCCATATGTGAGTCATTCGGTCAAGCAACTAATCTGTGCCTGCAACCATTAATATATCATCAGAATATAGTTAAACATATATGGCAGATTCTAAGATCGACTTAGACTTTCAAAGATAAAATAATATGAATTTTCGTCAAACCAGGTGTCATCAACTCGTCATATGCGAGTGCCTCTGATGGTTCCCTGCCATACTCAATAATCATCAGTAACACGGTTTCTCAATGTTAGTCAATTATCATAATAGCATCATTAACAATTCCTGGTCATTCACATCATTGTCCATTGTAAGTCTGAACTAAAGGAAGTAGGTAACATAGGGAACACATCCCTCATGGCTATCATCAATAATCATCAATGGAGACATACATATTCATTAAGCTATCAAACCGTAACATCGTAGAAATATACCTATCCATAAAATTTATCCTCATTATGCTTTTAGTAGAGCGCATACATATTCTTTACTACCCTCGTCATAATTTCAAATAGAGACCAACTTAAATATTTAATATTGAAATCATCAGAATACTGATAGATAAGATACATAACCATTCAAGCTACCATAATATCAATGGAAAGCATTCATAACATCACAACCATGAATATCTCAATCGCTAATAATAGTGTCATGGGTCCAGATCCTCAATCTGAGGTCCTCTAAGAATAGAGTGTCTAAGATAATGTCGTATTAGGGTCAGGAGACTAGAGTGGGAACTACAGTAAATATGATTAGGACCGAAACTCCTAGCAAGCATAAATGGGAACTCATGGATGGTTCTGTACTTGAAACAGAAACAGAGTTTCCTCCATGGAAAAACTTTGTAATAAGACAGCACGATGGAAAAATGTACAAATTACTTCCTTCCCATCTTGATGACTCTTCTTTGTCTGCTAAAGAGTCAGTAGCAGCCACAAACTGGACAAATTTGGCATTGTCTAGCTTAGAAAAATATCTCAGAAAAGAATTTGCTTCTATAGAAACTGCATGTTCAAAAATAAATACCATGCTCGACAGAATTCTCCAGAAGCAAGACTACAACTCTATATGTCTAAATGAAAGTGTCAAAACTCTGCAGAGAATGATCAGACAATTGCTCAAAGCCTTGACAAACTCTCTCTGCAGACAGAAAAGAAAATTCATGAAGCAGCTGTTGCTCATGGAAAGGAGATCGTTAAGGTTAACCACAACCTTGACGTCATTAAAAAACAAGTTTGGGTTGTTTCCTCAGGGGTAGATTCTCTAAAAAAGAAGCCTAGTACAGAGGCTTATAAATCTTCTACTCTATTTTCAGACCCGATGACTTCAATCCCATATTCCATAACTTCATCAGTAGAAAGTTTGATCAAAGCACCAAGTTCAATAAACTTTCCTCCACCAAGCTCTACTTTCCAATACTCACCTTTTGCTAATCCTAGTTTCTTTGGGAAGATTCAGAAAGAACTAGAAGAACAAACTAGGAGTAGCCTCTCTGAATTTTTGTTTGGTGAAGAAGATGTTGAAGCTTCTAAAACAAAGGATGATCATGATACTGGAATTCATAAGATAGAACTTTCTCCTGAATTAGAAGATCTTGAAGCATGTGTAAATAATTTTTCTACTCAGGACAAAGAACATTTTGGTTTCACAAATTCTGATGATCTTGCTGACACCCAAGTCAATTCTACCTCATCCAGGTCCAAGTGGACTAGCACTTGGGATCCTGCCCCAGATCGTAGAGATCTAATGAAATCAGAATATCATAAGGACTGGTCAGCCAACTCCACTTATTCATGAAATATAGACCACTGTACAGAGGCCGAAGTAATGTCTGTATTACATTCAATGTTAGTTTGCTACAGAACCTATCTAGCTGATGATATTGGTCCTATAAATGCTACCAAGAGAATCATTGGTGGATTTGAGGGAACTTTGGATGCCTGGCTGAAAGCTGAAACATTGAAAGAGCCGAATTTGCTTCCGTCATGGGAACAGTCAGTCGTCACAAATGACGATGGAAGCACTTACATGGATCCAGTCACACATCTTCCTGTTAACAATATGATAGGAAGACTTTTGTATGGTATCACTGTTAATTTTATTGGTTTCCCTCAGATAACCAACGAAATTACTACAATTACTTTGTTGGCCATGAAGCTGCATAATATGCAACATTTTGATGAGTATTTCAATGAATTTCTGCATCGGCTTCATACTCTATCCCCAGACCTCATTCTGGAACCAAAGTGGAAAGAAATTTTTGTCCCTTATCTTCCCCAATGGGTTTCTTCAGCAATTGTGAATAAGCTCCCTGGTAAAATCAAATATTATAAATTTGGAGTCATTCGACAAGCTGTAAAAGTTGTCATCGTGGAACTTTGTTCCCAAATGAAAATTGCCTGTGCCGCTACAAATCCAGAAAAACCACATGGTTATCAACAGATTTGTAAGCAATGGCATCTCGGTAAGGTTGGAAATTCTGAGAGGCGAAGACGAAAGCATAAGAATTCAAAAAAGAATTCCTAGTCATCCTGAATCCCACAGAAAAAAAAAAAAAAAAAGATTTCAAGAAAAAGCCATATAAACATACCGAAATGTTTTCGAAAGAAAAGGAGATCATCTGCTACAGCTGTAATGAAAAGGGGCACACTGCAAACCATTTCCCTAAGAAAAAGAAGGAGACTTCAAAGAAAAAGCTCTCTTACAGAAATAAAAAAGGAAAAATCAATTTCTTTGATTTACCCAGCAGTTGTGATGAGTTACTATCTTCTGATACAGAATCAGAAAATGATTTGAATTTTGCTAATTATTCTTCATCTTTTGAAGAAGAGCTATGCAGGGATCCTCATTGTACAAAATGTAAAGATTGTGAATGTAGTGATCTTGATGTTTGTCAATGCAATGCAGTAAGAATGATGAAGGTTGATTATGAAGAAACAAGCAG
The DNA here is from genome assembly GCA_031772625.1 of Pinus tabuliformis. Classification (NCBI taxonomy): domain Eukaryota; kingdom Viridiplantae; phylum Streptophyta; class Pinopsida; order Pinales; family Pinaceae; genus Pinus; species Pinus tabuliformis. The sequence goes on along the minus strand of CM062812.1, from coordinate 587,137,780 downwards.
GAATTACTTCACTCAAATGATGGCGGCAACAGATCCGCAGATAAAGGAGATGTACAAAACTTTGTTGATGAATCATTTGAAGTAGACGCCCCAAGTTTCAAAGAACTTCCCAAATAAAGGGTATGTTCCTCTTGCATCCCTATTCTTAGTTGAAGCCTTGACTAGGCAATATAGGAATGAAGATTTTGGTGAAGATCTACCCCAGACCCTGCCTAGTATTCACCAAGCAATAAAAGAACTGAGAAAAACAGTAAAAGAAAACAGGAAGCTATGTGTAGAGAACCACAAGGATTTATCTGTTAGACTAATGCATGCACAAGAGGCTTCTACTTCCCAGAATCCTCTAATGTCTGGAGAATTAAAAAGTTGGACCCTGCATGGTAATCGAATCAGTGGGCAAATAAATCAGACAGGGAAAATAGGAAACGATTCTGACAATGAATCAGAAAGAACTGGTCTGGGATGTAATATACTTAACAGAGATGTTATGTATTGTGTTAAGATGAAAGTCAGGATCAGATCACAGTATGAATATTGGAAGGTACTAATGGATACTAGATCCCATTTGAATATTATAAATAACACAGTTGTCAGTACACATCTAAGAAGGACAACTGCTTGCCCAAGGGTAACGACAGCCAGCGACGACATTACAACTGTGTCAGAAGTTGAAGTTGATGTATTCCTGACTGATGAAACTGGTGTTCGTCTTGTTTTTTTGATAGTTCCAGGTATGGACTGTGCGATGTACCTAGGAACGTCGTTCTTCCAAAATTTTGAAAAACATGGAGCCAAGCTAGACAGTTCTAGTCAAAGGTATGGATATTTTGTCAGTCTGAACAATAAAGAAATCTTTTTTCCATTCATTAATGCTAACTCTCCAAATAGACTGAAAATGATAGAAAGAATGGAAAATCTGTTAGAAAAAATGGAAATCAAGAAAGAAATACTAAAGACTGGAGAACATCTTGATAATGGAAAGTATGCCAGAGAAATTGCTGATATCATAGCCAAATTTAAAGAATGTTGTTCCGACGATCCCAACGCATTTTGGCATGTCAACAAACAGGAAGTTGAACTTCCACTTAAAGGTGATTTCAATGGCAAGCTAAGAAAATCCAAAGCTATTCCCATGAATTCAAAGCAATTGAAACTCTACAAAGCAGAAATCAAAGATCTACTGAAGAAAGGACTTATAAGCAAAAGCAAAAGTCCTATCGCCTACTTTGCCTTCTATGTAAATAAGCATTTAGAGATAGCCAGAGGTAAACCCAGACTTGTTGTCAACTACAAGCCTCTGAATAGTATCCTTGACTATGATGCCTATCCGCTACGTAAACCTTCCACCATACTTGCCCAAATTTCTAAATCTAAAGTATTTTCAAAGTTTGACCTTAAGTCCGGATTTTGGCAAATAGGGATAAAAGAAGTAGATAAATGGAAGACTGCCTTCTCGGTGCCAGAAGGTCATAATGAATGGAATATCATGCCATTCGGCTTGATAAACGCACCCTCTGCATTTCAAAGAATCATGGACGAAACATTTGAAGGAATGGATGATTTTCTCAAAAAATATATTGATGATTTGTTGATTCATTAAGATAATATTCCTGACCATATTAAACATCTGAAAATCTTCCTGTAGAGAATCAGAGAAAAAGGGATAGTTTAATCTAAATCAAAGATGAAATTGTTCAGATCCATGATAGACTTCCTAGGTTATAATATCCAGTATGGGTCATATAGTGCAATTCAAAGGAGTCTTAATTTTGTAGATCATTTTCCTGATGAGATCCAAGATCAGGTTCAACTCCAAAGGTTTCTTGGAAGTCTGAACTATATTTCAAAATTCTTGAAACATTGTGCTCAGGAAAGAAAATTGCTGAACAAAAGGCTTCAAAAGACTCCCATTCCATGGAATGACGAATGTACCCAAGCTATAAGAAGAATAAAACACAAAGTGAGAAATATTCATCCTCTATCTCCCATACAAGAAGGATGGAATAAGATTATTATCACAGATGCAATTTATATTGGCTGGGGTGCAGTCTTGTGTCAGAAAAATCCCAGCAATAAGAAAGAAGTTGAAGTCTGCCAGTATGCTTCATGACTATGGGCCAAGAATCAATTAAATTGGACAAGTTTAAAAAAGGAACTAAGAGCAGTATGTCTTGGTATTGCAAAGTTTAAGGATTTTGTCATTTATACCAAGTTTACTGTAAAAACTGATTGCCAAGCCTTGAAGTATGCCATTCAAAAATGTGAATTTGAAGATGCGGCTATGGTAAGATGGGTGATGCAGCTGAGCCAGTGTAATTTTGACATCAAGTTTATACCTGGAGATAAGAACAGCTTTGCTGATATGTTAAGCTGTGAATTTCTATCCAAACACTCAATCCTCTCTTTATCTTGTAATTTCATCAGAAGGGATGCAGACTTAGTCCAGATAGAAACCCCAGCATGATGGATTAGCTATGATTTGGAAATCTCATTAATAGTCCATGATGAACATTGGTTCCCCATAAAGGAAATCAGATATAGAATGGGAATTCCTTATTTGTGGAATGAAAGAATGCAGGACGAGATGAACAATGAAGCCATAGAAGCCCTGGATTATTTAGAGCATATTGGAAGTATTTCTTATGTGCTCCAGAGAAGTGATGATGATGAAGACCTGATCGAATGTTGCCATATCACCTTCAGAAAATTCAACAACCATCTCAACAAAAATAACTTTGATGAGAACCAGCAGAAAGAAGCATTCTACACAGGTATGAACTTACAAAATTATTCTTCTAATCTGTTTTATTCCATGCAGTTCTCTTTTCTCTATGAAGGATGGATGGTTGATATAATGGAGGAAGAAGACCCTACTCCAGATTGGTTTATTGAATGGTGGAAAATCTATGGCCTATTTGCCCTTATCATAAAGCCATTTTCCCTAAATATGCTAAAAATCTATTTATTTAGTGAACCAACAACACATCAATCCAGAATACTGTACAAATCTGTAAAATATATTGCTGATATTGAAGATCTCCATTTCCTCCATGGGGTCAGAAGGTGAGGTCATGTCAGATGGTTTGTCACTAATCACTATAAAGACAGGACAATCGCCACCAGCAATGCCCATTCTAGCTATGATGATTTCCATGATCAAGTGGATCCAAAATCAAATCCTTTCGAGTACATAAATTTCTTGGAGCCACCTGATAGTCATGCTTCACAGATTTGGGAATCCGAAAAGGACGTACGAGTGCAGTGTTTCTCGAATTACTTGATTGAAAGATTCCGGTACCAGCACTACTCACATCCCCAAATCGAATACTATGTCTTATGATTGTGTTGTCTTTCCAATCGACGTTGGTATTGGACAAGCTTTAGTGGGTTCACCTGTTTCTGAATCTCCATTGTGTAACTTTAGGTACAATAATAAGGCTCTAGTGGGATCACATGTTTGGATTCCCCACTATGTTTTACTTTTGCTTTTGTCTGAAGATTCAGTCCCCATATGCATTTAGCTTTCCGAAAGGAAAAGGGACAAGATAATATGAGCTGTCCACTCATACCCGAATCTAGTCTGTACATATTTTACTTTTGAGTAAGCAAGTTAATGCTTCACAGTGTTTGTCCCCCTTCAAGCTATAAATTTGAAGGTAAGGCTCATTCGAAGAGGAGGTGGAAAGGAGAGAATTTTAGGAAAAGCTAGAGAGGATTTTCTAGGCTCAGTCTGCTTGTCTGCCAGGTAGCATACGGGGTTTCTTATGCTTTGCTAAGATACTATTGTTAAATGCTGCAGTAGTCCACCTGAGAAAGAACTTCCTTGATTCCATTGAGTCTGATCGAGTCTATAATATTTTCTTCCATTAATAAATCATGATTTCCCGCAGTTATATCTTATCCACATTCTATATCTTTTGAAGATCTTGTAAATGAGACCTGATGGGATGGATAACATGAACTAAAATATTTTCAAAATTTGATTTAAAGGCGGGATTTTGGCAAGTAGCCATCTCAAAAGAAGATAAGTTCAAGAATGCTTTCAATATTCCTACAGGCCACTATGAGTGGAATGTCATGCCTTTTGGACTGAAAAATGCACCATCCAAATTCCAAAGGGTAATGGATAAAAATTTTAAACCTTATTTTGATTGGCTCATAGTATACATTGATGATGTTCTAATTTTTTCTTAGAACATCCAAGACCATTTCAAGCATGTTCATACATTCAAATAGTTGATAAAGCATAATGGTCTAGTTTTAAGCAAGAAAAAGATAGAAGTTTTTCAAACTACTATCAGATTTCTTGGCTCTTGACATATTTGTTATGAATATATTTTTAATAAAATTGAATGTGTCATTTGTTTCCTTTCCACTAGTGATGTTGAGGAATCTGCTAAGATTGCAATTGTATCCTTTGATTAGAACAACCTTCCAAATCGAACTTAACCAAAGAAGAATATGGATCCCTTAATCATATCAACAGCTACACTAACATTATCATTATGAAAGTTCCTTTGAGTAATGCCATGATCCTCATAAACACTAATGACTACAATCCCCAAATTAAAGAAATCTTGTCTAGAATCTTCTCTCCATGAAATTAACATCATTTTTGCATATTCCACTACAAACAATGATATTGTAGAATACAAATCTTAACAACTTCAATATCCTCTTGATATTTGATCAAAGAGTGTAAATTTTACACTTCCATGATTGGATATAGACCTATAGTGTGGTCTTATAAGAAACAAAACAATATTTCCTTATTAACCACAAAAGTCGATCGTCAAGGTGTAGTTAATGCTAACATAGAGGTTGTGTGGATTGCAACCTAATGTTGGAGTTCCAATTTTCTTTCAAGAGTCAATTGTAGTGTATTTTGATAATTAGATTGCAACAAAAGTAATTGATAATCATGTTACTCATGGTGAAATGAAATATGTGGATCTTTACACTTATTATTTGAGATAAATGGTAGAGGAAGCCCAACAATCTAACCATTACCTATTGAGTTTTTTAGGAATGGTTCACAATCCATTTTTTCAAAGAATAATTGTAACCCTTTTTCAATGACCACATTTTTTAAGAATATTTTATTTATTTGCTATATTTCCACTTTACATTTAACAAACTTCTTCATGCAATGACTTTCAATGTAATTATTATTGAGATTTCTCACTTTGATTAGTTGTAATGTAATTTCTTATCAATGAATTCAACAAGATCATTATATTAGGTAACTTAAACATTTCCTAATTAGATTGACAGATTCATGACATTAACCTTCAATTTCTTATATGATTTAATTTTCAATATTTGCATTCATTATCCACAATGATCACAAGTTATGAGAAAATAAAACAATGACTAGCGATGAAAACAAATGATCTCTTTTACGCACACATTTTCATGTGCACATTACCCACAATGATCACAAGTTATAAGAAAATAAAACAAAGGCTATTGATGAAAACAAATGATCTCTCTCTTGTATGCGTATGCACGTGCACACTCTCTTCACACGCACGCAAGTGATGCACTATTATCTTGATCTTTATTGATTTTCTCTCTATCCATATTATCAATGTTAATAGTTTTATTAAACCTTCATTATATGCATTATAATGATACAATTTTCCTGGAATAAGTATTGTTTTTATGTTTCAATGTATTATTTAACTTAACCAATTTGGTTATGTTTAATTTCATTTTAGTTTAAGTACATGCTCCATTTATGACTTTCATTGTCAAATGTATCTCTCAACTAAAGTTTATGCATGAAGAATTTATTATCATTAAATTCGGTTAGCCACTCACTCAATTGCGAATTATGCATTTTTTTTGTTACATTATATAGAAAATATGGATAGTCATTAACTTTTAATAGATGATTTTTTGTTTTTTGTTTTTTGTTTTTTGTTTTTTTTGTAGAGGGCAAGAAAAATATACATACATTAGCGTGACAAACCAATCATATAGATGTATATGACAGAAGACATGAAAGTATTATGACATTGAAATAAATGAACATTTAGTTATGTTGTTTAGTTATTTTATTCTTTATCATGTAATTACTTAAAAAATTCATAGTAAAAAAAATTATTATTTTGTTTGAAGAGGCTACAAGCCCCTTCTCATTGCTCTTAATGAATGGACCATGGATATCCTTAAGAGTGTATGTGGGCACACTCTCTCTCTCTTTGTTTTTTATTTTACTTTTCTATCTACTTCTAAAACTAGAATTATTTTAGTCCAATAATTATAGATTTAATAATATTAAATGAATACATCACCATAAATTTTGATTTATAATTAGAAATTTATATTTTAAATCAATTTAATAGTTGTTGTATGTATGCTTTAAACATTTCTAATTTTGCATTTTATTCAATCAAGATAATAGACATTTTAAACATTTTTTTTAATTATTGATATTTTTGTATGTTTCTTTTGGAAATAGCAATGATTGTTTGATTTTAATTAATATGTTTAGGTATTTAAAATAAATGTGTATGATATATTGATTTATACTTTGAAATGTGTGTGAGCTTGCTCTAGCCATGCTTGGTGGTTAGATTATGTTTGAATGCTTGTGCTTTACCATTTTGGCTTGTGTAACGATCAAACTAATATGTTAATATTTGTTTTCAAATGTTTGTGTGTGTTTTATTTTGCAATACTTGATGTGCATTTATGATTGTATATATGAATGTTTATTATTTAGGTTTCATTTATATGAATGTGTAATGTTTTGTATGTTTATGATTATTGATTGAAAATTTGATGTGTGTGAATTTGCAATATTTTTATGTGATGATCAAAATTTGGTGTGTGAATTTGTAACATTTTTGGGTGTGATTAAAATTTGATGTGCATTCATGATTACATATATGGATGTTTAATGTGTATTCATGATTGTGTATAAGAATGTTGTTTCCCTTTTTATTAATGTATTTGGATATTTAGAATGAGTATGCATGACATGTTGATTTATACTTTAGAATGTGCGAGTTCGATCAAAATTTGATGTGTAATTTTTTTTTTTTAACTGAAATGGGTATGGATTTTTAGTAATAAAGAGCTCCAAATGGCCGAAGCCTTACAATCTTCAGTGCAGGACTTTTACATTTTCATGTTACAAGCTGATGTCTTTTTCATGGGATGCAAATTTTTTCTGGTTCTCCCTCGTTTATGCTGAGGTCTCCTTGGCTCAAAAGACATCCTTTGTTGGCATAATAGTTCGCTTCTTTATTTGATTCTCTGAGAATATGGTAGCATTTAAAGGAAGTGAAGCCTTGTAGGATATATCTCAGCCTTTGCAGATTCTTATTTAATTCGACATCATTAAATTGACCTTTCGAATGTACATTTTGATCAGGATTTTTGAATCAACGAATGCTTGCAGCTCTCGGTGTCCTCTTTATTTTGTTATTTAACATGCTTTTGTCAAGCTTAGGATTTCTACTTGGTTGTTGGTTCGTTGTCCTAGTTCCCAACAAAATATTTCTTTGTTGCTTTCGTTAGAAGAGTATATGAGTCCTCCAACTCCCTCTATCTCAGGGTTCCCTTTTGTGGCACCATCAAAGAAGACTGTAGTTATTCCTTGCTGCCTCCACCAACTCTGAAATATTTTGTCCTTATCTCTTAACCTCCACTCAAGATTGAGTTGGGGTTGTCCAACACTATGGATCCATTGGGTTAATGCAAGGGTTCCAAGCTAGCTCTTTTCCTCCTGCTACATCGAAGAGTCATCTTTGAGTTTTTTGGAGTTCAAAGTTTCCAGGAGAAGGCCTTTTGCTTTTGCTGCTACCGTGTTGGGTGTCCAGACTACATTGTTGAATATCTGCTTATTTCTAGCTAACCATAGCTTCCAACACACAAATTTGGGAATGGTGATCCAGATTCTGGCCCATGAGGAGTTGAGGGAGGACAAAAGATAGCGATCTTTCCATGATAAAAAGAAGTCCACTATTGAAATTTAGTGGGGATTTCCGCCTTGAGTCCTTGGAGTATGAGTGTCCAAACTTTGTTTACAAATGAGCAGTCTACAAACAGGTGATCCATGGTTTCCGTGGCCTCTTTGCATAGTGAGCATCTATGCGGACCTGCTATTTTCCTTTTCAATAAGTTTTCACCAGTCAAAATCTTTTTGAGTATTAATATCCAGAAGAAGAAGTTAACCTTGGGCAGCGCCAATGGATGCCATACCTCCATCCAAAACCTTGTAGGGAGAGATCTATCTCTGTGTGATTGCAACAACTCGTAACCTTTGGTTGAGGAGTATACTCTTGTAGGTCCACAACCCCATTTATCTTTTTCTGTCTTGTGCACCGGAGTTGCTTCACGAAGTTCTTCTTTTAGAATTTCTGTTTGCTGTGATAAATGATATGGTATGTTATTAAAGTTCCAATCAATCCAAAACCTGGATTCGTCCCATTTTGAGATATCATATATTATCTTATCTCCTCTACTTTCAAGAAGCTCACAGATTTCTTGCAGGCTATCATTTGATGCTAAGGGTCACTGCCCCATTATGCGATCTGTTCTCAAATTGACATGCTTACCATTCCTAGGGATACGATACAGATTTTGGGAGAAGAATCACAATCCTTTGATGCACAGTTGCCATAGCAGCGTGCTCCTTTTGTTGTTTGTGTTTTGCAGGTTTCTGAGCTTTGCATTTGGTATATTATTATGCCTCAATGTTTTGCTGACAGGGTGGTTGGGGTCGCTGTGGAGCTTCCATAGTATCTTGCATCCCAAAGCTATATTGGCGAGGTCCGGATCGCAAATTTGAAGGCCGCCTTCTCTCATGGTTCTCTTTGTTGTCTCCTATTTAACCAAATGGAATTTGTTCTGATTTCCTTTGCCTCCATGCCATAGAAAATCTCTCATGATTTTATTAATTTTCCCTGAAATCGACTTTGGTTCCACGAGGTAGGACGCTTGAGATATTGGCAGAGATGAAAGAACGGATTTTATCAGAGCTAATTTGCCACCATGAGTTAGCCATTGACCTCCCCATGCAGCGATTTTGCCTTTGATTTTTGTTATTACTCCTTCCCACAAATTGACTCTGTTTGTGCCTAATGTTAATGGCAGTCCAAGATAATTGATTTTGTCCCATTTTGAGTATCCGTTGAACCCCAAATTGTGAGCTATGTTTTGAGTTTCTTCCTCTTCTGCATTCCAACTATAGACTACGCTTTTTATTTCACTAGTTAGTGCTCCAGTTGCTTTGCAGTAGGCTTGGATAGTATTTTTGAATGCAGAGGCTATTCTGTTTGAAGCTCCGCCCAACATGACGGAATCATCCATGAACAAGGCGTGATTTATCGCTTTGAGATCCTTAGTTATTTTCAAACCTGGGGTAGCTCCTACTATCATGTCCTGCTCCAACTTTCTGCTCAACGTATCCACCATTAAAATGTAAAGAAATGGAGAAAGGGGGCATCCTTGCCTCAACCCCCTCGTGGCTTGGAAGAAATCAACTGGCCTCCCATTTACAAAAGGCGCAATCCAAGGACTTATGGTACAAGATTGGATCAGTTTGACAAATTCTTGGTTAATTCCGAAGGAAATTAGAGCTTGATAAAGGAAGGGCAGCTTTACTCTATCGAATGCATTGCCCATGTCTAACTTGATTAGCATGCCTTTCTCGTTTCTAAGGTTGCTAGAGTGCATGGCTTCCTGAACTTGAATTACGTTATCCAAAATGTGTCTCCCATTGACGAAGCCTCCTTGCGAATCTGATATGAGTTTGTTTAGCAGTGGCTTTATTCTGTTTGCAAGGAGTTTTGCAATTATTTTGTATGAAGCATTGCATAAAGAGATTGGCCTAAACCTGTCAAAGGAAGCGGGGTTTGACTCTTTCGATATTAAAGCAAGGAATGTTGAGTTGGTGCTGCCACCCAATTTTGCTTTCTGAAGGAATCCTTTTATCATTCGAATAAGATCTGTTTTGATTATGTCCCAACATATCCTGTAGAAGTGAATGGTGAACCCATCTGGCCCAGGGGCTTTATCTGGATTCATGGACCAAATAATTTTGTTGATTTCTTCTTCATTGGTTTGCCTCAACAATACTGCGTTGTCCTCTTTAGTGACCAGCGCCGGAATGTTATTTAGGAATTATTTTTTGTCTTCTTCACAGTCATCATTCTCTTTACTGTAAAGATGGTGGAAATGTAATGCAGCAACAGATTTTATTTGATCTATTCCTTTGCATGACCTCCCATTGGAGGTGGTGATCTCTGTGATGTGATTCTTGGAGAGACAGACTCTACATTGTCGATGGAAATATGTTGTGTTTCTATCTCCGGCTTCCAACCAAAGGCTCCGAGACTTTAACCTCCAATATTCTTCTTCATTTCTGAAGGAGAAAAATGTTTTGCATTGGGCTTCTTGCTCCTTTCCTAGCTCTGTTTTAGTTATATCTATTGTATCCATTTCCCTTTGCAGCTTTTCTAGGTGCTGCACTGACTCCATTCTTTCTTTGGGAGTATTTGATGGGAGTTTACTAAAGGGCCTTTTCTGTTATTTTTAATTTTTGTTCCCATACATAATTGGGGGAGCCATTGACTGAGGTGGACCATGCTAATTGGACCATTTCTGTAGAGCCACTCTTTCCATTCCACAATGGGTTGAATCTAAAAGGGATTGGACCCATATTTTCTTCCTCCTCTAACATTAGCCGGATGGGTTTGTGACTTGAGGTAAGCTTGGGAAGAATGGCTGATGAGATTAACCTCCTTTCCATCAACATTGTGCTTTGAACCAAGAAACTGTCCAATCTGGCAGATATGTGGTCTTCCCCTGTCCTGTTATTGGTCTAGGTGTAAAGCCCTTTTCTTGGTTTAAAATCCAGTAAGTCCCATTGTTGTATCATGTCTTCTACTACATAGATCATCTGATCCTTGCTGGTCCTGCCCCCTCTCTTTTCTTTTTCATTCATCACTAGATTTATATCTCCAACTATGATTATGTTGTTTGGGGTATTCAGTTCCAAAAACTCGTTTAATGTTTTCCAACAGTCTTTCTTTTCAAAATACAATACCGGTACATATAAATTGAATAATGCAATGGTTAACTTACTTGCTATGTGCTTCAGCTCATGTGAAGCTCCAGTGTTGTGTGTTGTGGGAGTTGACAACCTTGAACTAGTCTCCGTTCCACAGGGTTGCTATTCTATCGGAAGAGCCTCTTGCGCTTATTGCTTTTCCTGCGTTCTTCTGCCATTTCTTTTTGCTGATCTCTAGGACCTCCCCTTCTATCTTTGTCTCTTGGAGCATTAGGATGTCTGTTGGTTCCGCTTTCAGTGGATCTTTGACTGCTTCAATTTTCATCGGGTTCCCCAACCCTCTGCAGTTCCAAGAGACGATTTTCATTACTTACTGTTAGGGGTGGTTGGGCCTCCTCCTTTTGGTGGCCTTGTCCTTGTACTTTTTCCAATTGACATTTCTATAGTGGGTTGACTTCCTTGAGTCTTTTGCCTTTCAGCGTCTTCCTCCCTTGCTTCTCTACGAGACTTTCTTCCTGCTCTTTTGGCAGGCCTTTCTAAGATCTCATCCTCTAATGAGCTTGGTGATTCATGTACTTTCTTTCTTGCTATGTCGGCATAAGAGGGGGAGGGGACTACTTCGGGGGTTCCTGTGTTTTGCCCTTGCTCCTCTGTTCCTTTCCTGTTAGGAGGGGATTTGGGTTGTTCACTGCAGTCCTTATTTACTTCCGGCTCTTCTGCGGCCTTACTGGGCTCTGCATTTTGAGATCCTGATTTCGACATGGGGTTGGAGTTCCCATCTTTTTGTTCCTGCCCCGTTGGCCCAGGGTTGTTTTCCTTTGTTATTCCTTTGCTTCTAGGTTTTTTTGTCCCCGCTTTTTGCATTTTTGTCCATTGTTTTGCTTCCTCGCTCTCTTCTTCTTCCTTTTTTTGCAATGTCTTGCGAAATGGCCGTAGCCGTGATAGTGCCAACATTTGAAATGTAATTGTTCATAATCTAGCTCCTAGATGTGCTTCCAGTCTGCTACAGTAAGTTTAATTGCCCCTGGCAGCCCTACAGTCCACGTAGATCCGTGCGCATGAGTACTAATCCTTTCGCACTGCTTGATCAATATACCTTCCAAGCGAATTTCCAATATCTTGCAGTGATTTTTGATTCCAGCAATGTAAAGGAAGATGAGGTAGGCAGACCCAAATTGGAACGACAGACAACACATCCTGGGTTGGGTCGAAATCAGGGGTCCATTTGTTTAGGTATAAAGCCTGAGGCCCCATGAAGTATGGGCCGTTTCTGAAGATGAGATTTTTGTCCTCAGAGCTTTCGAACATGAATACATAGAATCCTTTTCCTATAAAGTGGCTCTTGCTTCCTTTTGATATGAGCGGCGTCCAATTCCTCTGCACCCAAGCTTCAACGGATTTGGGAGAAGGCCAAAGCCCGGTAAACTGTCCTATGAGCCCTTTGTCTGCAAGATTCACTGCTGATATGCATGTTTCTGCAATTGGCAATTCCACGATTGGGATGCAATCCAACTTTTTGACGAATTTCTGTTGAGTCTCGGATAGTGGTCTCTTGAGAGATTCGGCGATGAGCTTCTTGAACGCGAGTTCGGGCAAGGGAGGGGAGGGATCAGCACCCCCGCCAGCCTCCATTGGAGCTACAAACCTGTGAAGAGGTCTCTGTGGCGACGTTGTCTAGGTCATGGGCTGCGCAACATAGCACAGTGAAAAAAATCTGTAGTACCCAAAAAAACACTCTTAATTAAAATTTGATGTGTAATTTAGAATGTGTGAGTTTGCATATTTTTTTTTGTTGATGTATGTATGTGAATTTCCTTGAATATTTGTATGTTTGTGACTTTGATTGAAAATTTGATGTGTGTCAATTTGCAATATTTGTGTTATGATCAAAATTTAGTGAGTATTTATGATTATGTATATGAATGTATGAATATTTGTGTTATGATCAAAATTTGGTGAGTATTTATGATTATGTATATGAATGTATGAAGTGTATTCATGATTATGTATAAGAATGTTGTCTTGGTTTTATTAATATGTTTGGATATTTAGAATGAGTATGCATATCAAGTTAACTTGTAATTTAGAATTTGAATTTGGGACTATTTTTAGCCCAAGGCTCCCCTATTTCAATTCCCCTATTTTTAACCGGATATTTACCAAGTTTTCGACGTTCAAATGATTCAGTTCTGAGAAAAAGTAACACGTGGGGGATAACAATGTCAAATTATAGGCACTCTAACTCCATTTTTAATTGTTCAAAACTTAAAGCTTTAGAACAGATTACAGACACATCGTTCCATTTGAAACTCATAAAATTTGTTCGGATAGGCCAAATCCCGGACAGTATTGTCACCAAACCATCAGAAACTCATTAATGCTTTCATTGATAGTCCAAAATATACACCTTTGCATCTCTTTCACAGTTCAAATGCTCGGAAAAAAGTTATCGGAATTTGAACGGCCCAGAAGAAGAAGAAAAAAATGATAATATATTTTCTCCAATTGTAAAGCTTCAAATACTTACCAAAACTTGCTCAACTGTGTCGAATTTACACGAAGATTTGCTTCATTTTGTTTCATATTCACCGTTCAAAAGCTTCCAAAATCCCTCAGAAATGGCAGAAATCGTTCAAATTGCAGATCGTTAATTAGGGTTTCAGAGTAGTCTCAGTAGTGGCAGTAGAGTCCGAGCTTCACTGCGCTGGAAAAAGTGGGAGCGAGAAAACATGGTTAAAAACATAACCAAATTACCGACTTGGTTAAATTTTCAGTCATCAACATTGCGGACAACTTCTTTTGGTCATCAATCCCTCTGTTCAGATACTTTGTCGAGAGGGACCACAATCACTCCACGTGGAAACAATCACTCCAAAAAAGCCACTTGTCACAAACTCCAACAGGGCTTGCTTTGTTATAGCATTATCACCCTTAAAAGTCTACCCCTTTATATTGAAAAGTTACCACAGTAGTAGTGGCCCATTTATAAGAGGAAGAATGGGGAGTTAGAGTAATGTGTTTTTAGCAAGGGTAACAATAGTAGTGGTATAGTGGTGAAGTAGTTAGTTTGAATTGTTTTTGGTGTTTTGATGTGCTTGGGCTATGTTAATTAATATGGGAAATATTTTTTTAAAATCGTTTTATTAATGAAATAAATATATAACATTATTACAACATTTAAATAATATTTTTAACAGTTTAATATATTTTAATTATAAATAATTTTTTATAATTAATTAAATTATTATTTATTTATTAAATAATTAATTAAATTATTATTTATTTATTAAATAATTAATTAATTTAATTATAAATAATTAAATATTTTAAAATAATTATTATTATTACTAAATTACCAAATTATTTTAAACATGCAACCTAATCTATATTATTAAAATAGAGTTTATAGGATTATGTTTAATAATAAATGTCATTTTCTTGTTTTTCTTTTGATTTTATTTTGTAATTTAAGATTCATTTTTTTGTTTTTTTCCAAACTTGATGTTGTTTATGTCGGAAATCACATGGGAGCTCTTCAAAACTTCAAATATTAGTTTTAAATTCATTATGATGATGTCTTCTTGAGAATATTTCGCCTATATTTGGAAGGGGAATTTATAAAATGGTTTAGGATTCAAAACTTCAAATATTAGTTTTAAATTCATTATGATGATGTTTTCTTGAGAATATTTTTCTTATATTTGGAAGGGGAATTTATAAAATGGTTTATAATTTTGAGGTTTATCATAGTCAAGCATGGTATTGTGACAAAAATTATCTCCACATGAAAATCATGGACAAGGAATTTATAAAATGGTTTAGAATTTTGAGGTTTATCATAGCCAACCATGGTATTGTGACAAAAATTATCTCCATATGAAAATCATGGACAATCATGGTCAACCATGGTCGAACGTCACATCGTGACAAAAATTGTCTCGACATGAAAATCAACCATGGTCAACCATGGAAAACCATGGTCCAACATCGCATTGTGACAAAGATTGTCTCGATACGAAAATAAACCACGGTCAACCATGGTATAATGTTTCATTCTGACAAAGATTGTCTCGATATGAAAATCAATCATGGTCTAACATCACATTATGACAAAGATTGTCTCGATATGTAAATCAATGATGGTCCAACCTCGCATTGTGATAAAAATTGTCTCAATTTGAAAATCAACCATGGTCAACCATGTGTTTATAATATTTATCTTTGGGTTTATAATATTTCTCCCTTAGGTTTAATATTATCCCCTTGGGGTTTTAGTATTTATCCCTTGGGTTTATTATTCCCTTTGGTTTATAATATCAATCATGGTCAATCATAACCAGTCATGGTCAACCATGGTCGAATATAGCATTATGACGAAAATTGTCTCCACATGGACAATCATGGGTTAACCATGGTTGATCATGGTCAAAGATGGTCGAATGTCACATTGTGAAAAATATTGTCTCGACCTAAAAATAAATCATGGTCATCCATGGTCAACCATGGTTCAATGTCGCATTGTGAAAAATATTGTTTTGATATGTAAATCAACCATGGTCTTGAATGTTGCATTGTGACAAAAAATGTCTCCATATGAAAATAATGGAAAATGATGGACAGTCATGGTCAACCATGTTTTATAGAATGAAACATCGTCAACCATGGTAAACCATGTTTTATACAATGAAACATGGTTAACCCTGTTTATTTTAGTGTTTATAATATCGATCCCTTGGGTTTATTATTCCCTTAGGTTAATAATATCAATCATTGTTAATCATGGTCAACCATGGTCGAACGTCGCGTTGCAACAAATATTGTCTTGATATGAAAATCAACCATGGTCAACCATGGTACAACATCGCATTGTGACAAAGATTGTCTCAATATGAAAATCAACCATGTTCAACCATGGTCTAATGTTGCCTTGTGACAACGATTGTCTCGATATGAAAATCAACCATGGTCTAACGTGGCATTGTGACAAATATTGCCTCGATATGTAAATCAATTATGGTCAACCATGGTCTAATGTTGCATTGTGATAAGAATTGTCTCAATATGAAAATCAACCATGGTCAATCATGTGTCTATAATATTTATCTTAGAATTGTTATACCTTGGGTTTATAATATTTGTCCCTTAGGTTTAATATTATCCCCTTGGGTTCATAATCACTTGGAGTTTTAGTATTAACCCCTTGGGTTTATTATTCCTTTAGGTTTATAATATGAATCAATCATAGCCATTCATGGTCAACCATGGTCGAATATCGTATTATGACAAAAATTGTCTCCATATGAAAATCATGGACAATCATGGTCAACCATGGTTGGTCATGATCAACCATGTTTTACAAAATGAAACATGGCGAGCCATGGTCAACAATGGTCAAACATCGCATTGTGACAAAAATTGTCTCAATATGTAAATCAACCATGTTCAACCATGGTCTAACATTGCATTGTGACAAAGATTGTCTTGATATGAAAATCAACCATGGTCAACCATGTGTTTATAATATTAATCCCTTGGGTTTATTATTCCTTTGGGTTTATAATATCAATCATGGTCAATCATGGTCAATCATAGCCAATCATGGTCAACCATGGTTGATATTGGTCAACCATGTTTTATAGAATGAAACATTGCCAACCATGGTCAAATGTCACATTGTGACAAAGATTGTCTCGATATGAAAATCAATCTTGGTCAACCATGTTTGAATGTCACTTTGTGACTAAGATTGTCTTGATATGAAAATAAATCTTGGTCAACCATGGTCCAAGGTCACATTGTGAAAAATATTTTCTCGATATGTAAATCAACCATGGTCTCGAATGTCGCATTGTGACAAATTTTTTCTCAATATGAAAATATATTAGGGTGTCCATCGTCCAATGTCGCATTGCGACAATTTTTTTCTCAATATGAAAATCTATTAGGGTGTCCATCGTCGAACTTCGCATTGTGACAAAGATTGTCTCGATATGAAAATCAACCATGGTTAACCATGTGCTTATAATATTTATCTTATGGTTTATATGCCTTGGGTTTTTCATATTTGTCCCTTGGGTTTAATATTATTCCCTTTGATTCATAATCCCTTTGGGTTTTAGTATTAATCCCTTGGGTTTATTATTCCCTTGAGTTTATAATATCGATCCCTTCGGTTTATTATTCCCTTGGATTTATAATATCAATGATGGTTAATCATGGTCAATCATGTTTTATAGAATAAAACATGGCAAACCATGGTTAATCTTGATCAACCATGGTCGAATGTCACATTGTTGCAAAGACTGTCTCGATATGAAAATCAATCATGGTCAACCATGGTCAAATGTCACATTGTGACAAAGATGGTCTCAATATGTAAATCAAACATGTTCAACCATGGTCTAATGTCACATTGTGACAAAGATTGTCTTGATATGAAAATCAACCATGGTCAAACATGGTCTAACGTCGCATTGTGAAAAATATTGTCTCGATATCTAAATCAACCATGGTCAACCATGCTCTAACGTCGCACTGTGATAAGAATTGTCTCAATATGAAAATAAATTGTGGTCAACCATGTGTTTATAATATTTATCTTAGGGTTTATATACCTTGGGCTTATAATATTTGTCCCTTGGGTGTCATCCCCTTGGGTTCATAGTCCCTTGGGGTTCTAGTATTAATCCCTTAGGCTTATTATTCCCTTGGGTTTATAATATTAATGACTTGGGTTTATTATTCCTTTGGATTTATAATATTAATCATGGTCAATCATGGTAAATCATAGTCATTCATGGTCAACCATGGTCGAATATCACATTATGACAAAAAATTTATCCATATGAAAATCGTGGACAATCATGGACAATCATGGTCAACCATGTTTTATGGAATTAAACATGGCCAACTATGGTCAATCTTGGTCAACTATGGTCGAATGTCACATTGTGACAAAGATTGTCTCGATATGAAAATAATCATGGTCAACCATGGTCCAATGTCACATTGTGACAAAGGTTTTCTTGATATGTAAATAAACCATGGTTTCAAATGTCGCATTGTGACAAAAAAATTATCGATATGAAAATCTACCAGGGTTTCCATCATCGAACGTTGCATTGTGATAAAGATTGTCTAAATATGAAAATCGACCATGGTCAACCATGGCCTAATGTCACATTATGACAAAGATTTTCTCGATATGTAAATCAACCATGGTATAATGTCACATTGTGATAAGAATTGTCTCAATATGAAAATCAACCATTGTCAACCATGTGTTTATAATATTTATCTTAGGGTTTATATGCCTTGGAATTTTAATACTTGTCCCTTGGGTTTAATATTATTCCCTTTGATTCATAATCCCTTTGGGTTTTAGTATTAATCCCTAGGGTTTATAATATCGATCCCTTGGGTTAATAATATCAATCATGGTTAATCATGATCAATCATAGCTAGCCATGATTAACCATGGTCAACCATGGATGAATGTCACATTGTGAAAAAAATGTCTCCATATGAAAATCATGGATAATCGTGGTTAACCATGGTCGAACGTGACATTGTGACAAAGATTCTCTCAATATGAAAATCAACCATGGTAAACTATGGTCAACCATGGTTGAACGTCGCATTGTGATTGTCTCGATATGAAAATCAACCATGATCAACCATGATCGAACATCGCATTGTGACAAAGATTTTCTTGATATATAAATCAACCAAGGTCAGCCATGTTCCAATGTCACATTGTGATAAGGATTGTCTCAATAGGAAAATCAACCATGTTTAAGCATTTTTATTTTAATGTTTATAATATCTATCTTAGGGTTTATATACATTGGGTTTATAATATTTGTCCCTTGGGTTTAATATTATTCCATTGGATTCATAATTCCTTGGGGTTGTAGTATTAATCTCTTGGGTTTAATATTGATCCTTAGGGTTTATTATTCCCTTCGATTTATAATGTCAATTATGGTCAACTATGGTCAACCATGGTCTACCATGTTTTATAAATTCAATCATGATCAACCATGGTCCAACAACGCATTGTGACAAATATTGTCTTAATATGAGAATCAACCATGGTCCATTGTTGCATTGTGAAAAAGATTCTCTCAAATTGAAATCAATCATGGTCAACCATGGTCCAAGGGTTTATAATATTTATATTATAAACACAAGGAGTTAACAATGAATGCAAGGGGTTAATAATAAAACCCCAAGGGATTATAAACCCAAGGGAATAATATTAACCTAAAGGATTATATGCCTAAGGGATTATTACTAAAACCCTAGGGTTTATATTCCCTTGGGTTTATAGTATTAATCCCTTTGGTTTATAATATCAATCCCTTGGATATATTAATCTAAGGGTTGACCATGGTCCAATGTTGCATTGTGACAAGGATTGTCTCAAAATAAAAATCAACCATTATCTACTATGGTCAACCATGTTTATTTTAGGGTTTATAATATTTTTCTTAGGGTTTATATATGTTGAGTTTATAATATTAATCCATAGGGTTTAATATTAATCCCTTGGGTTAATAATTCTTTGGATTTTTAGTATTAATCCCTTGTGTTAATATTAGTGCCTTTGGTTCATAATCCCTTGGGGTTTTACTATTAAACCCTAGGAATATGAACCATTACATTAGTAAACTGAAAGGATTGATATTTTAAACCCAAGGCAATAATAAAACCAATGGTTAATACTAAAATCCTAAGGTATTATAAACTGAAGGGACTAATATTATAAATTTAAGGTATAAACCCTTGGTTGACCACAATTTATATTGAACCTAAGGGATTAATATTATAAAACTATGAATAATATCATACACTAGGAATATGAACACTTAGATTAATATACCCAAGGGATTGATATTATATACCTAAGGGATTAATACTATAAACCCAAGGGAATCTAAACCTTAGGGTTTTTAGTAATAATCCCTTGGGTTAATATTATTCCCTAGAGTTTATAATCCCTTGTCGTTTCAGTATTAACCCCTTGGGTTTATTATTCTTTTGCGTTTATAATATCAATCCCTAGAGTTCATATTTATATTAGATAATTTCAAATTAAATAATAATAAATAACATTTAATATTAAATAATAATGGTAATTATAATGATAATAATAACATTTTATTGCAATAGTGTTTTTTTGGTAGATACAAATCGTGTATTTATCAATGGTAGATACAAATAAAGTATTCGTCTTATATCAACCACATTAATACTTTTAATGTGGTTGTGCTAGTTGTTGATGTGTATTCATGTTTGTGTATAAGAATGATT
This sequence comes from Pinus tabuliformis, assembly GCA_031772625.1. Lineage (NCBI taxonomy): Eukaryota > Viridiplantae > Streptophyta > Pinopsida > Pinales > Pinaceae > Pinus > Pinus tabuliformis. The sequence goes on along the minus strand of CM062812.1, from coordinate 587,117,439 downwards.
TTTTAGGTTTCATTATTATGTTTATGTATTTACAATGAATGTGTATGACATGATTTGTGTTTTGAAATGTGTGAATTTATTTTAGCAATGCTTGACATTTACATTAGGTTTGTGATGTGTAATGTTTCTCATGCGTTAATTTCTAATAATTTTGTATGATGATCAAAATTTGATGTGTATTAATGTTTGTTGTTTGGATTATTATTATTTTTAGATGTGTATGACATGTTTAAATGTGCTTTGATATGTATATATTCCCTTGGTGCTTATGCTATTTTTATGTTTTTGTAATGATCAAAATTTGATGCATTTTTTTTCTACATGTTAATTTGCAATATTTTTTTGGAATGGTTTCAATTGTATGCCTAGTCATTTTAGCAATGTTTGATGCTTATATTTTGTTTATATGTATTCACAACTTTTTGTGGCGATGATCAAAATTTCTTCATTTAATACATAACTTATTTTGTTTTTTGGATTAGAATTTGATGTGTAGCCTATGAATGAAGGATTGCATTTTTGTATTTTCAACTTCATATTACATAGAAAATAAAATAGATGGAGTAGAAAATGAAATAGGTGGTTATTGGGAGAGTGATGAGAGTAGTTTAATTAGGAAATTAAAAGTGGAAGAGAGGCTAAATGAGCTTCCACCTTTGAGTGGTTTTGTTAATAAAGAATTTATGAATCTCGAAACTAAGAAAAACTCATTTTAAATATAAATATAAAAAATAATATATATAAATAATAAAATAATAAATAATATATTATATTTTTTAAATATCAATAAAAAATAAAATATTATATAAAAGTAAATATTCTTTAAATTATTATAAAAATGACTATAAATACATATTTAATAATAATAATAAAATATTTTTTATTAACCATAAAATATTAATATCATCTCAATAATCATTAATATTATTCAAAATTTTCAAATCAACGGGCTGAAAGATCATACTAATTAAACTAATATTTGAAAATTAAATATATTTGTATTTATATAGTTATTAACTTTTATTATTATTTGCTTAAATTTAATTAATAATGAGTTATTATAAATAAAATATGCGTTCAATCAATTATATATTTTATTTTAAAAATATTATTAGATTTTTTTTAATTAAAAAAGTTTAAGTTTTAGTTATTTTTTAATTGATAACAAATATTTAAAAAAATGATATTATTATTTATTTTATTTTTTAATTAATAATAAATTATTTATTCTTTCCATTATTTATTTTATTTTTTAATTAATAATAAATTATTTATTCTTTCCGTTATTTATTTTATTTTTTAATTAGTAATAAATAATTATAAATTATTTTAAAGGTCATTGATTAGTTTTTATTAATAACATTAAATTTTTATTTTAAATTTTAATTAATAATAAATAGTATAAACAAATGGTCATTTCCACTATTTTAATTAACATTAAATGGTTCTTCATAATATTTTTATTTTTTTAATAAAATGTGTTTTAAATATATATTTAATTTTCATTAATACATAGAAAATTGTATTTGTAAAAACTAAACCATTATTAATAACGATTATAAAAAATAAACCAAATTAATATTAATATGATTATATAATATTATTATGAAATATTTTGCGTATGTTTCCGAATTTAAAATATTATTAAAAATAATTTCAAAATTAATTAATAATATTTTCAAAAAATTATAATTTATTACTAATTAAAAACAAAATTAAAAAAATACTAATAAGTAAAAATTGTATTTATAAAAAATAAACCAAATTACAGTTATATATATATATATGATGAGGGAAAAAAATACTTATAACTATTATTATTATTATTAATTTTTAAAAATATAATTTTTATTATTAATTAAAGAATAAAATAAAAACCCTTCATCCAGGTGAGTGCTGGAGAACTTGCAACGATGGGATTCATTCTATGATCAGGTACATTATGATCCATAATAGAGGGTGGTTGGATGACGACCCTCATTTAATTCAATGCATGCATAAGGTGGCAAACAATAGATATGGATATGAGAGATGGTGTGAGGTACCCAGTCGAGTCTATTATAGTTAGTTTCCGCCTCTTTGAAGTTTCAAGGGCGATTGTGAAAGGTTTCTTCCAGCCCGGTTTCACTCCTTAAGCTGCAAGTGAAGGTTGTGGGTGTGTTCTCTTCACTTGTCCCAACCTTTCCTTTATTTTTGCGTTCACTTGCTTTTTCTTAATTCATCGAAGGGTTGTTTCTCAGATGGTACTACGAGATAGTCATGAAAAAGCCCTAATAATTTCGGTGGCAAGTATGTATTATTCTAGCAATTGGATGGTTATCTCTATAGTATTTCTATTTCTTATGGCATCATGTTATCATTAATGTTTGTGCATGATTTGAAAATGGGACACTTAGGCTCCTTGTATAACTTAGAAGGACCTCTCCCACTTCCAAAGCTTAAATATTCCCAAGTCTTTATGATTAACCAATGCGGAATTGAATATGTGCTTGACAATATAAGTGTATGCTTATGTTTGTTTTAAACTGTTCAGGTGTTGTAAATTAATTTGCTTAAACTGATATAGAGAAGTAGAAATTAAAAATAGCAGATACATTGCAGCAATAAAACACACACAGAACAACAATATTAATTAGGAGTTCACCCAAAGCTTCCTAGGCTACGTCTTTGTGAGCTCTAGTCAACTCGACTAGGCTCTCTGGGATTATGGCAGCAATCTTTTTACAAGCTCTATGGCTCAACTCCACGGTTTAAAACAGAAACAATAGGTTTAGAATGCCATTCTGTCCCCAGCTCTGAAGCTCTCGGCCTTCTTGCTCTGGCTTTGGCTCTTAGGCTCTTGCACTGGCTTTGGCTCTCGGCTCTTTGGCTCTAGCTTCTTGGCTCTGTCATAGCGCTGCCTTCTTTTCTCTATTTTAGCAACAAAACCCCCTCAGCTCTGTCATTTTGTGGATTTTTTTTAAGCCAATCAGCGTTGGTCAGTTTGTTTTCCCCTTTAGGCTCTTCGGCTCCTGACCTCTGTCTGCTCAAATCCCCTTCTGAGCATTTAACAATCATTTGTTAATGCTTTCAGGGAAGGTGGCCACCTGTTCTGTAACGGAATGGGTCATCGGGCCTTTGAAATCCTCGAAATAGTCGTTCTTTGTTTACACAGAGAAATCCATTCAGACGGGAAAAATCTGCCAAAACACTATTCATCGGACTTCAAATATCCATAAATCTGCCTTATACTTCTATCAGGTTTGCGCTTTAATTGCTGATCGCATCTCCACCGTTGATCTGGGAGATCTAGATCCAACTGTTGAGGTTTATTTCAGGCAGCTCTTTCGTACGGGGCTTAACCACTTGATAAGGGTGGTTTTCTCTCTCCAGGCCCTGGACACATGGCAGCCAATGTATGGGCTCGGGCGGAGCCCGGCCAAAACCATTTACCACCTTTGGCCCGCTCGAAATCCCGCTTGTATCGTGATTTTCCCTTTGTATTTAAAAATACATTAAAACATGAAAATCCCACTTTACCAGACTTGAAATGATATATATTTGCATTAAAAAACCCTTTCGGGTTCGGTTTCATTGTATTGGCACTTCCCTTCGTATTTCAGTCCGGCTATATCGCATCGCATATGGTATCGGCCCCACTCCTTTGAATAGCTCCGATGCGATAATGCGATGAGATTAATCGCAATCGCATATCGCAGAGACCCGGGGTCCCGCCTTAAGCCTCATGCCATGACCAATTATGATCTGTCGATATTGGCGATTGCAATATCGCATCAGCCCAGTCCTTTCCTTATGTTATATGCATATGCCCGCCTCCGACCCGATATGTCGGGTATCGGCAATCGGGGGTATCTCCCCTTTTTGCTTAAGTCCACCTTGGACCTCCTCTGATGTGATTTTTCTTCATAAAGCCTTTTAGGCCATTTTTTTGAAGATGTGCCTCTTTTTCCAAAGAACAAAGGGCATCCTCTTTCTGCCATAACTTTTGTATCCTAAGTCCATTTTTGCCCATTCAAGTCGCAGTAGATTCAGAATGAGACGATCTCTGCAATGGGGCTAATTCCAAGAACTTCTTTGGACTTTCATTTTTCCTTTGTGAGGAACACTTAGACTTAGGAGTCTATCCAAAATCCATTTTAGATCATGCCTTCCTACTAAAAGAACTTTTGGTCTCCAAAAGACTGATATATTGATCTAAACAGTATATGAGAGTGACTCACCCTCTTCTCCCTATACTTGCCTTGTATAGTTCCTCTGAACCAAAGTTTCTGACCGCTTCCCTTCTTGGATGGGTTGGTCTTCCTGGGAAGAGTTGTCTTCCTCCTTGCCTTCCCGCAAAACTTCTATTGAAATGGTCATAGAAAGTGGTTTGAGCTTCTTTGCCTTGATAATTGATCCAAGGTGGCTCAAACTAATGTGAAGTTCATCTGCCCCACAAAACTTTCATTTGTATCTGTTTGACAAGCTGTCAACAACAACTGTTAACAACAACAGAAATACAGACAACAATTAGATGGCCTAAACTCCTGCTTCAATAAAAGAAACAGATTTCATAGCTTGTGAACACCTCCATGTCTTACATCTGCATACAAATGATGGACTACATAACAAGCCCACAAAACATGTCTTTAAAAAAATGACTCTTCAAGTCAAACATGTAGAAAAATACCATTAGGACTCTTTCCAAAAGAGGAAACATTTCATCACTATCTCCATCTTGGAGACCAAGTTAACTTCTCCCAAGTCAACATTGCATCACATGCATGTCAAAACAATCAACCCTACAAGTTAATTACACATACATGTTCAAAACAAGGAAAACATCAACATCCATGTGTTCATGCATCTCATGCTCATGCATGCATTTCATCCTTCAACTTTCACTTAAGCACACTGTACTTTTGAAGCTAAAATGAAATATAATGTTGCAGCAACAAAGTGAGTCTCCTACCCAACCTTTTTCCATTCACCTTCTTGGTAGAAACCCGCAACTTACATCTCATCAACAAAGAAATGCAAATAGATACATCAATAGACATGCAATCCTTAATTGGAAAAGAACTCTAACCATTTCTTACCAATCCAATTCAAAGGTATTTCCTTTGTCTGCACATCAGCATCAACATGTGAATCATCCTGAGACACATCATTCATGGAAACTTCCTTTCCATTTATGCCATCTTCTCTTTCCAATTTCCTCAGCTTTTGTGGAAGCATTACTGGATTCAGAGTCCAACATCTTTTAGCAAGATGCCCTTGCTTATGGCAGTAAGTGCAACACATGTGCATCCTCTTGACAGCATGACTTGCCTTGTCCAATGGACCTTTGGCTTTTTGCTTCTTTTCCTTCAAAAGTTTCCTATATGTGGTCATTCTCTTCCAACATCTAGAAACATGATGGTTATCCAAACCACATAAGGAACATGCAATTATTTTCCCATGCTTATGTGGAAATTTACAATGCTTTGCAAAATCAGAAGGAATGTGTTTAGAACCAGATTTATACCTTTCTCTTTCACCTTTATTGCCTTCAAGAGGAGGTGAAGCCAATGAAGAAGTGGCTCCCTTTGGAGCCCCATCAATCTCTTCAAGGTTGTTAGAGTCTCCCAAAATCTCTGGTTCAAGTGTGTGTTTTTGAACATGTGCACCCTGCAAGTGATGTTTCAAGCTATTGCATTCCTCCTTAATACAATATTCACACTCTTGAGGTGGAGGACATGAAATGAAACTCCTTCTTGGGACTGTTTCAATGGCCTTCATGGCAGCTTTGGAACTCTCTCCATAAGACTGTCCATAGCCAAGACCTAAATACTTAGGCCTTTCCTCAATCATTATTGGCTCAACAATACCTTGCGCATGTTTGCCCAAGCCTTTTTCTTCATATCCCATCTTGGACATTAGCTTGGAACCTATGCCTCTAGTATGTTTTTCAAAAGAACCAATATAAGCATTCTTAGAGGAATTCGAAGACAAACTAGAATGTTTTACCTCTTCTTTAAGATGATACTTGACCAAGGCTTCTTTGGCAACAAAGATTTGTGACTCCAACTCATGCATCCTTTGCAGGTTCATATTTGCAATATGAATTTGCCTCTCCATTTCCTGTAGTTTGTCAGCAAGCAACTGCTTCTCTTCACGGAATTCAACTGCTCTCTAAGTAAGTTGTTCTTTCTTCCATCCTCATACATTTCTCTCACCTTTTCCATCATGATGAACAAGACTTGCTTCAAGTCTCCATCATAGAGTCTTGTGATGAAGGGGAAATTTGAGGATTCACTTGTAGAAGTTGTCATTATACCAATGAACAAAAGAACTTCAAACCAGATTAATAAAGTGCTTTATTAAGCAACCTTTTGCAACAAACCTCTTGTGCTTCAAAGATTCCTTTGAGGTCCTTTGGAATAGAATAATGTCTTCAACCATTCTTCCTTCTTGTCCTTCTAGGACTGAGCTATCAACAACCCTCCTTTTTGCTCTGCAAACTCAAACAATAATCAGTCTGCAAACAAGCATACATCAATCAGACAATCAATCCTTGACAGCCCAAACACCTTTCAGACAAGCAATCTTTGCTCTGTCGATCAAACATTTTGATATAACCTTCTTTGAAGGTGGGGTTAATCAATCTTAAGCTCTGATACCACCTGATCTGAACATGGGGCACTTAGGCTCCTTGTCTAACTTACAAGGACCTCTCCCACTTCCAAAGCTTAAATGTTCCCAAGTCTTTATGATTAACCAATGCGGAATTGAATATTTGCTTGACAATATAAGTGTATGCTTATGTTTGTTTTAAACTGTTCAGGTGTTGTAAATTAATTTGCTTAAACTGATATAAACCAAATAGCAACAATTAAAAACAGCAAATACATTGCAGTAATAAAACACACACAGAACAACAATATTAATTAGGAGTTCATCCAAAACTTCCTGGGCTACGTCTCTGTGAGCTCTAGTCAACTTAACTAGGCTCTATGGGATTATGGCAACAATATTTTTACAAGCTCTCTTGCTCAACTCCACGGTTTAACACAGAAACAATGGGTTTAGAATGCCATTTTTCCCCATCTCTGAAGCTCTCAGCCTTCTTACTCTGGCTTTGGCTCTTAGGCTCTCGCACTAGCTCTAGCTCTCCGCTCTTTGGCACTGGCTTCTCAAGTCTGCCTTTTAATTGATGATCACATCTCCACTGTTAATCTGGGAGATCTAGGTCCAACGGCTAAGTTTTATTTCGGGCGGCTCTTTTGTACGAGGTTTAACCGCCCGATAAGGGTGGTTTTCTCTCTCTAGGCCTTGGACACGTGGCAGCCAATGTATGGGCTCAGGCGGAGCCCGGCCAAAACCATTTAACGACTTTGGCCCGCCCAAAATCCCGCTTGTATTGTGATTTTCCCTTTGTATTTAAAAATACATTAAAACATGAAAATCTCACTTTACCAGACTTTAAATAATATATATTTGCATTAAGAAACCCTTTCGGGTCCAGTTTCATGGCATCAGCACTTCCCTTCGTATTTCGTTTATTAAACGAAATACGCGAAATACATAGCAAAACACCTTTTTACGAAACTGAAAATATTTTAAACTTGGTCTATAATCCTGTCGGGTCTGGCTATATCGCATCGCATATGGTATCAGTCCCGCTCCTTTGAATAGATCTGATGTGATTAATCGCAATCGCATATCACAGAGACCCAAGGTCCCGCCTTAAGCCTCATGCCATCACCGATTGCGATCCACCGATATTGGTGATCGCAATATCGCATTGGCCTGGTCCTTTCCTTATGTTATATGCATATGCCCGCCTCTAACCCGATATGTCGGGAATCGACAATCGGGGGTCTCTCCCCTTTCCGCTTAAGTCCGCCTTGGACCTCCTTCAATGCGATTTTTCTTCATAAAGCCTTTTAGGCCATTTTTTTTTAAGATTTGCCTCTTTTTCCAAAAAACAAAGGGCATCTTCTTTCTGCCATAACTTTTGCATCTTAAGTCCATTTTTTTCCCATTCAAGTTGTAGTAGACTCAGAATGAGACGATCTCTGCAATGGGGCTAATTCCAAGAACTTCCTTGGACTTTCATTTTTCCTCTGTGAGGAAAACTTAGACTTAGGAGTCTATCCAAAATCCATTTTGGATCAGTGCATACCCAAAATGTACTTGGGGTTTTGATGAGTGAGTTTCACGTAAAGGTTTTTCATCCAATGGTTTTCTCTGTATTAAATTATATGTCTAGATTGTCATGGGGTAATTCGAAGAGGAATCCCCGCGGTGTGACCAAAACTCCTATCTCAAGGAGATTATGTAAACAAAGTGTGAATGTGGGTGGCATGTTACCTCGTGCTTGGATCAACTCAGTGAGAAAAAAATGGTTGTGTTATCCATGATAAAATCTAGAAATAATTTTTAGTTTGATTAATCATTTGCATTTGTCTGCTGCTTTTTCGAAAGAGGTTTTTGTACTTTGCAAATTTGAGATTAAAGAAGGCAATAATAGGTCTAGTTTGAATTATTTTGGAGAAATTCCCATATTCTCTAAAAACCCATTTTCTTTCACAAACCCCATTTTTCTTCTTTGTTTTCTAAAAACTCTAGCCGCAGTGACCCATTTTTTAACTTTAGCCGAAATTCCTTTGTATTACCATCTCTAGCCGTTTTTCTCCAATCCCCTTTGAAATTTCTTTAAAACATTAATAAAACATGTCGTAAGCCTTTTAAAAGACTAGGACCTACAGTTTATATTGCAATCGGCCTTTTCCCTTTTGCAAAACCATATCCACCCGTGTCCCTCCTCCGCTTGCGATTGTGATATTGCAAATCACAAAGTCTCTCTTCCACCTATATTGCAAGTCCTCCCCGCCGATATTGCAAGTCCTCCCCATCGATTGCGATATTGCATAAACCCGTCACCACTCCTCTGTCGATATCGCAATTCCTCCCCGCTGATTGCGATATTGCAAGTCCTCCGTCGATTGTCATATCGCAAGTCCTCCACCAATTGTCATATCCACGTTCCATTTCCACTCTGCCTGCCGATTGCGATAAAGACCTTCCCACTGATCGCGATAAGGCCCTTACCGCCGATCACGATAAATCCTTCCCCTGCCGATTGCAATATCGCAATCGGGGATCACACAAAACATAACTCCTTCCTCCACTGAACTCCCTTCTGACTTGCGATTGTGATGGATCCGAAAGGTTATGTATTATAGTTTTGAGAAATTTTAGGTCCAACATATTGGGAAATCACCATAAAATCAATGTTAAAGCTCCTTTTTGCTTTCCGATGGCGTATTTTGATTGCGATAACAACAGGCCCAAATCAATGGACCACATTGAATTAGCTCGGAACAATGACCCATACCAATGAATATTAAAATGCCCTTTTTCACTTCCACTCAGTGGGACAGTGAGGATGTTTTTCAATAGCATGGTCATCAAAGAGGGCAACAAGAAAAGAGGACAGTGAGGGTGTTTTTCGGCATATATCCAGCAGCATGGTCATCAAACAGAATGCAGAGAAAAGAGGACAACGAGACACAAAGGACAATGAAGACACTTTCAAACATGTTTTAAACAACAAAAAACACGCCTACCAGCACGATAAACAATATTGTTTATTTAAAGGCCCAGAAACATCACAGTAGAATTCAAAAGGTCGGATGCTTTGAATTTCCATAAATACAGTGCCAACATTACAAACAGTTGCAATTTTTTCTTGAATTATTGTAACAGTTGGATGAATTATGTTTAGGTGTGACTCCTATTTGTATTCAAACTCTGTTAAAACAAAAAAAATCTATGAAAACTCTGTTAGTTAGAAGAAAAGGAGGAACATGTATCTAAAACAATGAATCAAATTTGGCCCAAGTGGAAAGATATGTAAAGGGATCTTTTCTCTATAAATAGGCAGATTTTTTACTCTGAGAAGGGTTGATGGAGAGTGTGAAAAGATGACCTTTTGTAATATTTTGTTCTTTTAATAGAAAATCAGCAACAACTTTGTTTTTGTACCTGGGATTCATGTTATGGCTTTTATGAGTTTTTATTATGTTGTTTCAAGTTTTACATAGTATCTTGATTACTTGGAAATCTGTCAAACAACTCCAATTTCCTTCATTTACTGTGTATGACTGTGGGTGTCCATTTGTATCAGTTTTAAAGCCATAGATGCCTCAACTTCCATTAAACACTGTTGTTGATCATAATCTGTTTTAATTTGACTCCATGCCCAATGGTGGAAGTCATCACATTTTTCTTCACCTATAAAATCACAAAAAGAGATCATAGTTAGTCATCTAAATTTTGAGTTTATCACATTCATTTATAAATATTTTGAGAGAGCCCTCTCAGATTAGAAGGACTAACTTCCAGTCAAAATTTGGTTTGAAATAGTTACACTTGGTTGAAGGTTGATATAGCCCAAACCTTCCTAGCCCAGTGATAACATTTTGGTGTGTCTGTCGGGAGTCCGAAAGTTATATCATCCTGGATGTTTCATTTCAAAAGATGAGCTCTTGAAGATAGCATGAGATCAGATTGTTTGAGGCTGCATTTTTACCTTGGTGACTCCACTGGTACTCTCAACTTAAAGGTGGCTTCTAATAAGATTTATATGAGGAGCAATCCAAACCCTAATCCACCAGAAATAGTTGATGATCCAGAAAAAAATAAATAAATAAATTTAAAAAAAAAAAAAAAAATAAATAAATAAATAAAAATAAAAATAAATAAATAAATAAATCTCAAAAAAGATGCTAGCTCATCAAAATCAGGTACTTCATTTCTCTTAAGATCTACCTCATTACCCTATGGAGATATTCAAGATATTGAAGGTATTAGATTTGATGAATAATATAAGCCTATATTTCTCAAATATAAATTAGAGAATGATTTACCAAAAATAGAGTTAGATTCTATTTTTGAGGTTCTTAAAGAAGTTAAAGATAGGTTTTGGGAAATTGTTGCATCAAAATTGTCACTTGAACAAGAGTCTTTAGAAAAACTAAAAGAATTTGATCATTTTGAACTGTTGTCAAGAAAAGAAATTAGTTTCCCTTTACCCAAAAGTACTTTTACTTTGAAAACAAAAGTCTCTGTCACTCAAGCCCCTTTGAGTAAATCTTCTTTCATGACTACCCCTACTAGTTTCATTTTTACCTCTCCTGTTGGAATTTCTGCTAGTACTTCTGTTATGGCAGGCCCTGCTAGATATGCTCCTCTTGTTTTACATGACTTACCTTGAGGGTACACCACTAGAATAAAAAAATTTCGAAGTGAAGAGGGAATAACTGCAAAACAAAATGTTGATCAGTTCAATGACTTTATAGACTTTGAAGAGGTAGATTATGAAGATGTTAAAATGAGGCTGTTTGTACAGAGTTTCATTGGTGAGGTGAAAAAATGGTTCAAAGCTTTAACCCATGGAAGTTTACATGATTGGAATGAATTAGAAGACACTTTCCTAAGAAAATGGGGAAGTAAAGTTAATCTTGTACAAGCTTTGACTGAATATAACAATTTGAAGAAAGCAAGCCATGAATCAATACAATATTTTTCAAAAAGATTCAATAAAGTCTATAATTCCATTCATGCTCACATTAAGCCTCCCCCAGGAGCTTCTCAGTTACATTATGTTGAGGCCTTTGATTATGAGTTTTCCATCCTATTAAGAGAGAGAGAGTCTGTTACCTTAGCTGACATGCAAAATGATGTTGTGAAAGTGGAAGTTAATATGGCTGCAACAAATAGGTCTAAAATTGGTAAAGGAAAATTAAGAGAGGAAGAACAACCTTCTACATCTTTTGATGTTAAATTTGATACCATAATGAAAAAAATGGAAATACTCATGGATACACTAGCCCTTGGGAATAATCCTCGTGCTGCACAACCCGAGACACCAGTTATAAATCCAAATTTCAGAAGGGGTCAAATTCAACAGAAGTAAAGTGAACAGAGAAATCAGCCTGACCAACAAGTTAGGCCTCCTTTCCATCAAAACATGGTAGATGATGAGGAAATGCAACCAGAGATTCGAGAAGATACCCTTCATTTCTTAGATGAAGATGAAAAAGGAATGTTTTTAACAAAAGAAGAACATGATGAGTCTTATAATGACTTGGATGGTGATGAAACTGAACCACAATCAAAATACTTAGAAGTCTATCACCATGATATTCTAGAAATGCAAACCAGTATAATTTGAGAAACAAATGTGTTCCTATAGTTGCAAATAAAAATCAGCCTAAGAAAGATGCTCCAAAGGTTACAGAACAAAAGAAAGACACCCCTGCAAAAGAAGTTGAGAAGAAACAACCAGTTTTCAACGTAGAGAATGAAATCTCAAAGATAAACATTATTGTCCCCTTTGGAGAAATAATAAGGGTTACAGAATACAGAAAGAAAATTGTTAAAATTCTTAACACTGGAGCTATATCATCCGATATTCTGAATTTGCAAGAAGATCGTCCTACTGTATTCCTATGGCCAAGAGCAGAAGATGAGCAGAATGAAGAGGTACCATCTTTCTATGTGAGTTTAAACATCCATGACATGATATTATATAATACCATGTTAGATTCAGGGGCATCACACAATTTAATGCCTAAGGTCATCATGGAAAGATTGGGTTTAGACATAACCAGGCCATACAAAGACTGGTTTCCATTTGATTCAAATAGGGTGAAATGTATAAGTATAATCAAAGATGTAGTTGTTACTTTAAGTCAAATTCCTGCTAAGACTATACTGATGGATATTATTGTGGTTTATATTCCACCAAAGTTTGTCATGTTTCTATCTAGATCATGGGCTGCCAAAGTCAAAGGAACCATTCAAATGGATATGTCCTTTGCTACTATCTCGGTTTTTTGTGAACAAAGGATATTATACAAAGAGTCTAAGATGGCATATATGGTCCAAAGTAAGGAAAAACCTAAAAACTTTCCAGTATATGCAATGGAGACTAAATTGGGCTCATCTATACTCTTCAATGAAATCACCAACAACACAGAAAATCAGCATGCAGAAAAGAAGCAACAAGTTGAATAAATTGATAGGAAAGGGTGGTGGCACATGAGCTTTAATGGTGTTGCAGGAAAATATGGAGCTAGTGCAGGCATATGGATAACTATCCCGGGAGATGAAAGTAAGCTTTTCTCTTATAAACTCAATTTCAATTGCACAAATAATATGGAAGAGTATTAAGCATTGGTTTTGGGTTTAGAAGTCTTGGAGAATTTAGGTGCTAATAAAATATATGTTTTTGGTTATTCTAAATTGATCATCAAACAAGTTAACAACACCTATCAAACCAAGGATGTTAGGATGAGAGCATACATAAAATTGATTCTTGAATTACTGGAAAATTTTGAAGAGTATAATTTCACCATTAAGCCTAGAGAACAAAACAGCGTTGCAGATTCTTTGGCTCTTTGAACAAGTTTATTTACAATTCCAATTCATTCCAACAATAAATATGAAGTCAAAATTAGGCATAGACTGGCTATACCTGATAACATAATAAAATGGCAAGTGTTTGATAATGATCATCAAGTCATAGATTTTCTGTAATTGAAAGAAGAATTTGAATCTATTCAAGTTGACCAACAAAACATCTTTGTTGAAACAAAAACCAATACTAAGGTTGTCTAGCTCAAACGAAATTGTATTCCAAAGGGACTGATTCCTCTTGAAAATTTATTTGACCAGAATGATGTGGCCAAAAACCTGAAGATAAAATCTGATGATGAGGAGGTTGAAACTTATAATCTTGGTACTACAGGAAATCCAAAGAATGTCAAGTTATCCAAATTTCTTTCTCTTGAGGAAAAAACAAAAATATCTAGATTCAATGAAGAAATACATAGATATTTTTGCATGGATTTATGCTAATTTAAAATCTATGATCCAAATGTTATTTAACATACAATACCAATAAAAGAAAATGAAAAACCTTTCAAGCAAAAATTGAGGACAGATCCATTTCCTTTTCCATTGATTGAAGAGGAGATTAAAAATTTATTTGAAGCAAAGATCATAGTACCATTGAGGTTTTCCAAGTGGCTAGCTAACTTGGTGCCCATGAGAAAAAAGAATGGGGAAATTAGGATATGCATTGATTTCAAGAACTTGAATAAAGCTTCATTAAAATATAATTATCCACTTCCCAAAATGGATCATATTTTGCAAAGCATTGTAGGATCACAAAGCATGTTGATGCTAGATGGTTTCTCAGGCTATAATCAGATATTGGTACATCATGATGATTAAGAGAAGACAAATTTTACCACACCCTGGGGAACATTTATGTATGCAAATATGCCTTTTGGACTTATGAATGTAGGGGCAACTTTTCAGAGAGGTATGGACATTGCATTTTTAGATGAGATAAATAGGTTTGTAGTGGTATATTTAGATGATATCATTGTGTTTTTTAAAAAAGAAGAAGAACATCTCAAACACTTGGAGAAAGTCTTTCAAAAATGCAGAAAATTCGGTATTTCTTTAAACCCAACTAAGAGTATTTTTGCTTTGACAAAGGGAAAGTTGTTGGGTCATATTATATCAAAGGAAGGAATTAAGATTGATCCAAGTAGGGCTTCTACTATCTAGAAAATTGGTCTTCCCAGAAATAGAAAAGAAATCCAATATTTTTTAGGCAAAGTGAATTTTGTGAGGAGATTTGTTCCTAACTTTGCAGAAATTGTGAAATACATCACAAAGATGCTTAGGAAAGATTGTGATATTAAATGGACAGCAGAAGCTAAACATTCATTTGAATAAATAAAAAAGGCTCTTACTCAGGCTCTAGTCCTCATAAATCCTGATTTTTCAAAGCATTTTTTGGTTTTTACTTTTGCTTCAGAACACACAATTGTTGGAGTATTGTTGCAGAAAGGACAACAAGGTTATGAACAACCTATTTCATTTTTCAGTAGAACACTTGGAAATTCTGAATTGAAATATAATATCATGGAGAAACAAGCTTATGCTTTGGTGAAAGCTCTTAAATATTTCAGGGTGTATGTCATTCATTCACATGTTATTGTCTATGTACCTAATGTTGTAGTAAAGGACATATTAGCTCAAGCTAATCCAGATGGTAAAAGGAGTAAATGGATTGCTACTCTGCTGGAGTATGATTTGGAAATCAGGCCTACAAAATTGGTAAAAGGATAAGGATTGGCAAAGTTGATGACTCAATCAAATTTTGATTGTTTAGATATCAATTTGTAGCAGAAAATTCGGATACAAATGAAGATGAAGAGCCGATCCATGTTGAAGAAAAGTTTACAATGTAAGATTTGTATAAAGATGTTATCTTTG
Source organism: Pinus tabuliformis (assembly GCA_031772625.1). NCBI lineage: Eukaryota > Viridiplantae > Streptophyta > Pinopsida > Pinales > Pinaceae > Pinus > Pinus tabuliformis. The sequence continues at coordinate 587,102,115 of CM062812.1, read as the reverse complement.
TACTACAAAATCATAGAGATACCCATGAACTAACAAAATCAAAATCAAAATTTGTTAAGTTGAAATCAGTGAGATATTGTATTTTGAATAAATATTTGTATTGGAAACATTCAGGGGGAATACTTCTTAATTGTCTATTGGAAGATGAAACTGAAAAAGTGATTGAATAGTTTCATAAAGGTGACTGTGGAGGACATCATTACTAGAGAAGCAACATTGAATAAAATACTCAAAGCAAGATTTTATTGGCCTTAAATGTTTAGATATGTATACAAAAAGGTTGTTGCTTGTCATGAAGTCAAATATTTGAAGGGAAAAGGAAGTTACTCTCATTTCCTTTAAAACCTGTTTTTGTGGAAGCCCCTTTCCAGTAGTGGGGGTTAGATTTTATTAGTGAAATACATCCTACTTCTTCAGGCCAACATCGGTGGATCTTAATAGCCACTGACTACTTAACAAAGTGGATTGAAGCAATTCCCACAAGATAAGCTACAAATGCATTCATTATTAAATTTTTGGAAAATAACATCATGTCAAGATTTGGCTACCCCATGAAAGTCAACACTGACAATGTTGAGGCTTTCAAATCAAAAAGGCTGGTAAGTTTCTGTAACTAGTATAATATTACTCTCAGTCATTCTACAGCTTATAACCCCCAAGGTAACGGCTTAGCTGAATCTTAGAACAAAAGCCTAGTTAGAATCATCAAAAAGATTTTGCAGGAAAATAAAAGGTCATGGCATTTAAAACTTAAATTTTCTTTGTGGGCTGACAGAGTTTGTACTAAAAGATATATAGGAGTTTCACTATGAGTTAGTCTATGGAATTGAAGTTGTTTTTCCTAGTTCGCTTGGAGTTCCGGTCATGAAATTGTTGTAGGGACTAGAGGAAGAACCAAATGTTATCCAAAGGAGGATCAACCAATTGATTTCTCTGCAGGAAAAATGAGAATAATTTTACAATAATCATCAACACTATCATAACTCGATCAAAAAGACTTTTGACAAAAAGATCAAAGCAGAAAATTTCAATCCTCAAGATGTAGTTTTAAAGTGGGTAGCTAAGATTGAAGATAAAGGAAAACATGACAAGTTTGAGAATCTCTGGAAGGAGACATATAAGATTTCGGTTTATCATGGGAATAATACATTTATATTGCAAGAGATGGATGGTAAACTATATGCGGGAGGACATGTTAATGGCTGGTTTCTCAAACATTATATCTCTTGGTCCAATTGAAAGAAATACCATTGTATATATTCCAAATTTTTATTTTTTATTTTATTTTTATTTTTTTTATCATTTGCAGGTGTGGATGATATATTTGACAAGTTTGAGCCTGAAGTGAATGCCATAAAAACTTGGAGATTATGTCATCATTTTCAGTTTTCAATAAGGCAACTGGTCTATTGGTTCTATGTTGCACCATAAGGGCACAACATCCCCATTGGAGCCATTGTTATCCATGATAACATCGAGAAATAATTTTTAGTTTGATTAATCATTTGCATTTGTCTACTGCTTTTTCGAAAGAGGTTGTTGTACTTTGCAAATTTGAGATTAAAGAAGGAAAGAATAGGTCCAGTTTGAATTATTTTAGAGAAATTCCCATATTCTCTAAAAACCCATTTTCTTTCACAAACCCCATTTTTCCCCTTTGATTTCTAAAAACTCTAGCTGCAATGACCGATTTTTTAACTCTAGTCAAAATCCCTTTGTATTTCCAACTCTAGCCGTGTTTCCCCATTCCCTTTTGAAATTTCTTTAAAACATTAATAAAACATGCCATAAGCCTTTTAAAAGGTTGGGACCCACAATTTATATCACAATCGGCCTTTTCCCTTTTGCAAAACCATATCCACATGTGTTCATCCTTTGCTTGCGATTGCGATATCACAAATCGCAAAGTTTGTCCTCCGCTGATATCGCAAGTCCTCCCTGCCAATTGCGATATCACATAAACCCATCACCACTCTGCTAATATCGCAATTCCTCCCTGTCGATTGTGATATCACAAGTCCTTCGTTGATTGTCATATTGCAAGTCCTTCGTTGCTTGTCATATCCATGTTTCATTTCCACTCCGCCTGCCAATTGCGATATTTCCACCTTCCCGTTGATCATGATAAGGCCCTTCCCGTCGATCATGATAAGGCCCTTCCCGTCGATCACAATAAATCCTTCCCCTACCGATTGTGATATCACAATCGGGAATTGCACAAAACATAACTCCTTCCTCCACTGAACTCCCTTCCAACTTGCAATTGTGATGGATCTGAAAGGTTATGTATTATAGTTTTGAGAAATTTCAAGTTCGACATATTGGGAAATCACCATAAAATCAATGTTAAAGCTCCTTTTCACTTTCCGATGGCGTATTGCAATTGCGATAACAACAGGCCCAAATCAACGACCTAGATTGAATCAGCTTGGAACAATGGCCTAGATCAACGAATATTAAAATGCCCTTTTTCGTTTTCGCTTTGTGGGACAACGAGGATGTTTTTCAGCAGCATGGTCATCAAAGAGGACAGTGAGGGTTTTTTTCGACATATATCCAACAACATGGTCATCAAATATAATGCAGAGAAAATAGGACAATGAAGGCACTTTCAAACATGTTCAAACAATAAACAACACGCCTACTAGCACAACAAACAATATTTCTTATTTAAAGGTCCAGAAACAACACAACAAAATTCAAAAGGCCGGTTGCTCTAAATTTCCATAAATACAGTGCCAACATTACAAACAATTGCAATTTTTTCCTGAATTATTGTAACAGGTGGATGAATTTTGTTTCGATCTGACTCCTATTTGTATACAAACTCCCTTAAAATAGAAAATTCCTATGAAAACTCTATTAGTTAGAAGAAAAGGAGGAATAGGTCTCTAAAAAAATGAATCGAATTTGGCCCAAGTGGCAAGATATGTAAAGGGATATTTTCTCTATAAATAGGTAGATTTTTGGCTCTGAGAAGAGTTGATGGAGAGTGTGAAAAACTAACCTTCTGTAATATTTTGTTCTTTTAACAGAAAATCGGCAGAAACTCTGTTTTTGTACGTGGGATTTGTGTTATGGCTTTTATGTTTTTTTATTATGTTGTTTCAAGTTTTACATAGTATCTTGATTACTTGGAAAACTGTCAAACAGCTCCAATTTCCTTCATTTATTGTGTATGACTGTGGGTATCCATTTGTATCAGTGTTAAAGCCATAGATGCCTCATCTTCCATTAAACATTGTTGTCGATGATAATGTGTTTTAATTTGACTCCATGCATAATGGTGGCAGTCATCACATTTTTTTCACCTACAAAATCACAAATAGAGATCAGAGTTAGTCATTTGAATTTTGAGTTTATCACAGTCATTTATAAATATTCTGAGAGAGCCCTCTCAAATTGGAAGGACTAACTTCCTATCAAAAGTTGGTTTGAAATAGTTACACTTGGTTGAAGGTTGATATAGCCCAAACCTTTCCAACCCAGTGATAATAGGTTGCATGGAATTTCTGCTTTTTTCCTTTTGTATTATGTTACAGGGTTGCTCTTCTCTCAGATTTGTAATTTTTCCATGCCTGGTTGTCTCTCTGTGAGCTGGCCTCAAGCTTGGATGAACTACTAGGCAACAATGTCGTGGTTACTTAGTTATTGGGTTCAAGGGCACTTGTGTGGATTGCAGTTTAGTTCCATGGCTCGACCCTCTCGCAATGGGGCCACTGAACGGGGGGATCGTGGCCAGAGCCAGAATAGTAGAGCTAGACATGGAGACTAACACTCTCAGCCACGAAATACTAGACGCTGATGGCATCACAGTATCTCAAGCATGACCTGCGAGGTCGCTCAAGCTTTCCAGGCCAACATGCCCCCACAGGTTCGGAAATTGATTTTTGGGTGGAAGATTGTAGATTTTTCCTGTAGATTCATAGCTCATGTAATTTCCTAAAACACAAGACAAGAATCTAATCTACTCTTTAATGAGTGGAAGCCCATAAATATCGATGAAAACATTAATTGAAAAGAGGAAGAAAATCAATGACACATAACACAATATGTATCCAGGGAAAGCCACAGCTCAAAACCCCTACTATCTATATTGCATTAATCAGAAATCCAAGATGAGTATACAATGCTTGTTCTCCAATAACAATCCCTACACAAGTATAATCAACTCTCAGCTCACAAGTTAGCTCAAGCCAAATTCTTGGCCTATTCTACAGCTCTCCAAGCCCCTATTTCCTTTCACTCTTGATCAAATAATTTGGATGAATGCAATATTCTCTGCTCAACTTTGAGCTCAACCTACACAAGTATTTCCTATCCTCCGTCTGATGACTTCTTTTGGCCAATACTTAGCCAAATTTCCAGGCCTCCAAACTTCTAATTCCTTGCACAAATCCTGAGAGAATTAACCTATATTTAAAGGGAAATCCTCACTCTATAATTGCACAATACAAACATAGGTCCTTCTCTGATTGTATGTATGATATTTACAACTCAGCAAATAATACAACTGATAGTACATTGTCCCTGCACTTTAGTCTCAACTGGGTCTTTCTCTAAACTGACATGCATGAGTTTCTCATGAGGGAATCTTCATTTAACTTGAGTAACACTTGTGGATGCACCAGTGCACCAACTGAATGTTAGTCCTCTATTAGTTCCACAAACAATTAGAACTAATTTAATTGACCATAATTTAGTAAACTGAGTTATCTAATTACAACTCAATTTAAACTCATCCTGGACCCCTAAAATTTAAGGAGAACATATACATGACTATATAAAGACTTCCAACTTGAAATTCCTAAGCTAATTAAGTTAATTAAACTTAATTAACTATTTACAAGTTGTTATGAGAATAGAGTTACAGTTTTAATTCACAATTTAATTCAAGGACAAATTAAATTGGAATTTCTCGATTCTATTTTTAACATTTCTTCTTGCTATTTTCAACACTCCCTCTCAACAATAAATAAATTCAAATCTATCCCGATCCTAAACCTTTGGAATGTTTTGCATGCAACACTTATCTCTATTGTTGTTGCTACAACAACTCCAGAAACAAAAAAAACATCTAACTTGGATCAGTATGATGCATTTGTCATCAAAGTTTATGATTGTTATTACCTCTGTCGACTGAAAACTTTGTGCTTCTGTCTTTCTGCATTGTTTTCAACTCTTCTATGTGCTCTTTAGTATCTGACTTCTCTAGCCTCTATCACTCTAATCTCTAACTGCATCAACCGCTATTGATTCCTCCTACTATTATGTACGTTAGGCTCCCGTAGCGGGGTATGATACATGAGATAAAACCTCTCAATGGACCCTGCCCAATTTCAGCCCTCTTGGAACTTATCACTTCATATCGCCCCACCTCACACTTGGAGGTATGGCTGCATGTGCTCCCTCTGCCCACTTGGCTCAAAATTTCCCCTACTGGAGGTCTCTACACGAGTGGATGCGTCCACTCGGTCTCCTCTTTGCTTCTCCAATTGTGGCTTCTCCACAATTTCCTGAAGCTATTTCTGAGGCTTCTTTTGGGGTTGCATGTTGAGAGGTATTTCACTCTCCCTCTTAACAACCAAGTCTCTAATCTTTACCTTTCTCCTCAAGGTTTTGCATGCATCTTGTACTTCAAGAGCATACAGGTTCTTGACTTGTGCATCATTTTGTTTCATCTATCCCGTGACAATGTGTCTAAGTAAAACCTTTCCCTTACTAAAAATCACATCATAGCCATGGTCTTCCAATACCGCGACAGAAAAAAGATTCTTCTTTAGTGCTGGAACATACATCACATCTGTGATCCTGAGAGGGGAGCTAGACTCCTTTTGAAAGGTAACCGTACCGATCCCGATAGCTTTATACCTCCCATCATCTCAAAACTCTATACATTGTTAGAGATCTTTCTCATCAAAATCACTATAGAGGTCTTTGTTCCCCATCATATGGAACAAAGCACCGCTATCAAGTTACCACGTGCCTCCCATGACAGTGTTGTCCATGCATGCAATGAGAGTGAAATCAAGTTCAAATTGTGAAGCTAGTGCTTCACCTACTGCAACTACTGCAAGCTCCTTCTTGCTTGCTTTCTTCTATGGGAAATTTGTGGCATAGTGTCCATGCTCTTGATAGTGAAAACACTTGACTTTTGACAAGTCCATCTTCTTTCTGCCACCTCGCCTTGTGACTTCTTTCCCATGGCCTTCTTTGCCTTACTCGCTAAGGTAAAGTCCTCTTCCATTCCCTTGGAAGAGGTCCCATCTCTGGTGTTCCATAGAAACTCCTCTTGTACCAAATCCAACCACAGTCATTCCCAATTTGGCAGCTTCTCCCTCCCATTGGCAAAGTCCTGATAACTATGCCAACTCTTGGGAAGTTCTAGAAGAGCTAGGCTCATCATATCATCCTTGGAAACATTGATTCCAACACTTCCAAGCTCATCTCAACAATGAATGAACTTGGTCAAGTAATTTGGAATTGAGTTTCCCGCCTCCAACTTGATTTTTCAAAATTTATCTTTTAGTGCCAACTTCCTATGGTCACTGTTGTTTTGGAAAATTTCTATCAATGCTTTCCACATAGCATACAAAGTCTCCTTCCCATGACTACTCGAGACAATGTGGTATTGAACTCCCTCAAGGATTATCTACCTCGCCCTTGCCACACACTTCTTCCATTTGGCCAAATCTTTTGCATTCGATGATGGTGGCTTAGGAATGCCTGGATCAATGAATTCGTTCAAGCCATTATCGTCCAACATGACCTCCATCATGTCCTTCCTGGCTATGTAATTTGATCTTCCATCCAAGGCATACTAGAGTCGCAAACCATAGAACGACATCTGCTGATCTTGAAGTATGTATTGCAAATTCAAATTTCACTTGTAACCTTAAACTCAAAAACTTTGAAATATCCTCTACTATACTATAATCAGCTCTAATACCATGTATATTTTTCCTGTAGATTCACAGCTCACGTAATTTCTGAAAACACAAGAAAAGAATATACTCTACTCTTTAACCAATGAAAGCCCATAAAGATCGATGAAAACAATAATTGACAAGAGGAAGATAATCAATGGCACATAACACAATATGTATCCAGGGGAACCCATAACTCAAAACCCCTACTATCTGTATTTCATTAATCAGAAATCCAAGATGAAAATAGAATGCTTGTTCTCACAAGAAAAATCCTTGCACAAGTATAATCAACTCTCAGCTCACAAGCTAGCTCAAGCCAAACTCTTGGCATATTCTACAGCTCTCCAAGCCCTTATTTCCTTGCACTCTTGGTCGAATAATTTGGATGAATACAATATGATTTGTTCAACCTTGAGCTCAACCTGCACAAGTATTTCCTATCCTCCGCCTGATGACTTCCTTTGGCCAATACTTAGCCAAATTTCCAAGCCTCCAAGCTTCTAATTCCTTGACAATTCCTTAGATAATTAGAATGTATTTGAAGGAAAATCCTCACTCTATAATTGTGCAATCCAAACGTAGGTCCTTCTCTAATTTCATGCATGATATTTACAACTCATTAAATCATTGTCCATGCACTTTAGTCTCAAATGGGTCTTTCTCTAAACTGACATGCAAGAGTTTCTCATGAGGGAATATTCAGTTAACTGGAGTAACACTTGTGGATGCACCAGTGCACCAATTGACTATTATTCCTCTATTAGTTCCACAAACAGTTAGAACTAATTTAACTGACCATAACTTAGTAAACTGAGTTATCTAATTACAACTCAATTTAAACTCATCTTGGACCCCTAAAATTTAAGGCTAACATATACATAACTACAGAAAGACTTCCAACTCTAAATTCATAATATAATTAAGTTAATTAAACTTAATTAACTATTTACAAGTTGCTATGAGAATATAATTACAATTTTAATTCACAATTTAATTCAAGGACAAATTAAATTGAAATTTCTAGATTCTATTTTAAACATTTTTTCTTGTTATTTTCAACAAAGATAGATATTAAAAAACAAGCAGAGAATATTGATTTGGACATGGCGGAATGGCAGACTTTAATCACAGACCCATGTCACTCTAGAGGATGATACACCCAGTTTTTGTAGAAATTCCTTGTAGATTCAAACTATTAATTGTAATTTACTAAAACAATAGACTTGAATCTACTCATCAGTGGAAACAACTAAACAATCATGAAATCACGAAGCATACAAGAGAAAGAATTCAATCGACACATTACACAATGATTTCCTGTGGAAAGCCACAACTAAAAACCCTTGTTATCTGTATATTGCATTAGTAAAAAAATATGAGAAGATTACAATGCTTTGCTCAAGCCTGAGCAACCTCTGCACTATCTCTATTTGTCGCATTGCTTCCTAGACAAGCCTGTGCCAATACTTAAACAAATTTCTTCTTTCCCAGGTCCCTATTTCCTTGTGTTGTTTCCTTGGGAATTAGCCTCCTATTAATTAGGAAAATCCCTCAATATGAATTACATAATCCTCAAAGGACTTCCTCTGACTATATGCACCACCTGAACAATTCAGATGATTATATAAATGATTATACATTTTCCCTGAACTCCAATCTCAACTGGGTAACTCTCGTATCTGACATGCATGGGTTTTTTAAGAGTGAATCATCAATTAACTTGTTAGACACATGAAGCAACACCCCACTATCTGACCTCCTACTAGTTCCTCCATCAATTTGAACTAGTTTAACTGAATTTATTATTTACAACTCAAAATAAACTCAATCAGGGCTCCTATAATGTAGGAGGCACTCTACATGACTCTAGTTAGACCCTCAAATCGAATTAATTGAGCCAACTAAGTTAATTTAACTTAGTTAACTTTTACAAGTTGTCTTGTTATGTGGGATTACAATTTTTCTCCTAATTTAATTCAAGAACAAAATTAATTTAGGATTTTCTTGGTGCCATTTTCAACATTTCTTATTGCCATTTTAAACACCCACTCTCAACAAGAAAGGGATTCACATCTATCTCGATCCATTACCTTTGGAATGTTCTGCATTCAACACTTGTCACTGTGGTTGTTGCTACTACAACATCTGCAACTGAAAAGCATCCAAAAAAACAAAATAAATTGAATCAATTGTGTATGTGATTGTCTACTAGGAAAATTGTGTTTTTGCTTACTCTACTACTGAGCCTCCTGCTCTGCTATCAATTGATCCATAAACTACCATGGATATTCCACTAGACAGTCCGTTGCAATAGATATGATAATATTATATTAAAAATATAAGATTCTACATTATTATAGTTTTATTTAATTTTTAGATCTGTAAAATTAACTGTAATTAGTGCAAGCATGTAAAAGTAAATCAAACAAAAAAGTAGAGAATGAAAAAATAAGCCCACGCGCACATAATACACAAGATATGCTCTCTGGGAAACCCTTTCGAGCGAAAACCCAGCTGGAAAGTGACTCTGCTTCGCTCTCTTTCTCTGTCTCGAAAAATGGCTACAGATACAAAGAAGTAATGTATGTGGCTCGTGAGATGCTACAATGCACAAATCCTCGCTTTGTGCTCTACCTCCTATCTCTCCTGGTTATCTTTGCTGGACTATGGATAAAAATTCTTTCGAAAGGAAGGAATGTCTCTTCCTCCTAGTGGCTCGGTTATAATACAGCCCGATAGCATATTAGTGGTTAAGTTTGACTACAACAAATCTTAACTAGAATTACAAAATAAACTCTTATATATTTTACATCACAAACATGTGGCTAGTCCCTTTTCCATGAATAATGGGGCTAACACGACATCCTCCCGAACTATAAGTGTGAAAACATGAAGGTCAACTTCTAAATGGCATCATTTTTGCATATAGACTCCAATTGACATGATTCTTGCACCGTTGGAAAGCTCTCTATGTGTAGAATAACATAAAAATGTTCTACACTTACGCGAAAAAGTTTTACCCCCAAAAAAATTCGTTTGATTCCTCAACACTCTCCCGGAAGGTTTCAAATGTTGTTTCACCAAACTAGGTCCCGCCAGTTAAAACGGTCCTGTGAGCTTATTCCTCCACTTTTTCCACTCCAAATGCATTGAGATGGATGAAAAATAATATAACGATCCAATTCGGATCACACCTCCCCATTTTGGGAGGCTTTTGGTCCCCAAATTCTTTTACTAAATGAGGTGAGGAAATTTTTTCTCCACCTTCTCTCTAGTGTACCATTTAACTTTGCTTGGAAGTTGTCCCTTCAACCCAATCTGTTAAAGGTATTGTTTCCCTTGTCTTGTATCTCTAGACCTCTTCTGCAAAATTGTATCTTCTTTAAACTCTATCAGAGTGTCTAATGCCAAATCCTTCACAAATGGTAGGAATTGTTCCTCTTTCTGATCTAGCATGGAAGGCTCATAGAGTTTCAAATTATATACATTTAAAACTGAGTAAATAAACATATATGGTGGTAAATTGAGTCTATAGGAATTATCACCCACCTTTTCCAATATCTCAAAGGGACCATACCTTAGAGCCTTGATTTTCTTACCAGGCCCCTGCAGCCTCTCCTTGTTCAACTGTAGCCATACTCTGTCTCCCACCTTGAATGATTTCTTTGTTCCGTGCTGATCATGCCTGGCCTTATACTTCACCTGCGACTTTTGCAGTGTTTCCTGTACTTGTAAATGGATGTCCGTGATCTTCTCTATAATTTTTTAAGACCTCAAAGAATCTTTTGTAAGGTCTTCCTTCACTCCTCCTTACTACCCATATGCAATATCCAAAGGTGAAGGTGGAAAATATCCAAAACAGGTTTCAAATGGGGACTTTCCTGTAGAAGTGTGGTGGCTCTGTTATAAGAGTGTTGTATATATACCAGATTTTCATCCTAGGTCTTCGGATGCTTCTGGCTGTAACCCCTCAGAAGCTGCACCAAAGTCATGTTGACTACTTTTTTCTACCCATGTGTCTGTGGCTGGAATGATGTAGACCTCTTCAACTTCGTGTCCATGTTCTCCCACAATGTGGTCTAGAATGCACTGAGAAATCTTGTATCCTTGTCTGAAATGATGCTCCTTGGTATCCCAAAGTGTACCCAGACTTGTCCAAAGAACAAGTTTGTTGCTTCTTGTCCATTGATGGTCTTTTTACATGGCATCGGAACACACATCTTGTTGAACCTGTCAACTACCACGAACAGGTAGTCATGTCCCTTTCTGGTTGTTGGTAAACCTCCCACAAAGTCCATGGAAATGCTTTCTCAAGGACGAGTAGGTACAGGTAAGGGATGATACAGACCCTGTTTCTTGTTGCAACGCTTGTTGGTACAACAAAGAATGCATCCTCTTATGAACCTGGCTACTTGTTCTTTCATCTTGGGCCAATACACATACCTCTGCAAGTTAGCCACGATCTTCCTTACACCAAAGTGCCCTACAACCTTGGAGGTGTGAGCCTCTCTAATTAGCCGCAACTACTCACCTTTAGGAACACATAGCTTATCCAACTTGTAAAGTAACCCATCCTAGAGATGGTATTCAACGGTGTTGTCACCATCATGCACATGACTCTAACTCTGCAACTATTGATACACCTCCTTGAAGTCTTCATCCTCTGAATATGCCTCTTTGTATGCATCATGTGCGAATGGCTCCATGTGCATAAGAGCCCCCAAAGTTGTAATATTTGATGTGGGTGGCCTTAAAAGCATATCAGCCAACTTATTTGTGCTTCCTTTCTTATACTTGATCACCAAATGAAAATGTTGTAAAAAACCCATCCACTTGTAATCCTGGTTTGTTGTAGCTTATTATGGGCCTGCAGGTACTGTAATGGTTGGTGATCTATGTGGATTATTGTCTCCTTTCCCATCAAATAGTGCTTCCACTTCTTCACATCTTGCACCATGGCACAAATCTCCTTATCATAGGTAGGGTAGTTAAGAAATGCCCATGAAATACTTTAGAATGGTAGAAAAGGAGTTTTCCTCCTTGCATCAAGACAGCTCCCATAGCATACCCACTCGGATCTGTCTCCACTTCAAAGGGTCGTTGCAAGTTTGGTAATTTCATAATTGGTTCTTCATTGATCTTCTTCTTTAACTCATCAAAAGCCTTATGCTACTCTTTTCCCCACTAGAAAGTATTGCCACTTTGTGTTATTGCGTGGAGTGGTGCTGCCACCGTTGAAAACGAGGTTATGAATTTCCTCAGGTATTGTGTTGCTCCAATGAAACTCTTAACCTCAGTAACATTAGTAGGCATTGTCCATTTCATGATGGCCTCCATCTTGAAAGGATCTATCTTCAATTCTCCTCCAACAATCACATATCCCAAATACACCAAGGATTGTTGTGCAAACTTGCACTTCTAGAGATTTGCTAGCAGTTGGTGCTTCTTCAATGTTTCCAGCACCTGCGTCAAATGTGAAATATACTCCTCCCAAGTAGCACTATATACTAGTATATCATCCAAATAGACAATAACAAATGAATCTATAAAAGGGCATAGTACATCATTCATTAATCTCATAAATGTAGTCGATGAATTACATAGGCCAAATGGCATAACTAACCACTCATACAAACCTTGCCTAGTTTGGAAGGAAATCTTCCATGTATGTTCTTCTTTTACTCGAACCTAGTGATATCTAGACTTCAAGTCCAGCTTGGTGAAGTACTTTTCTTACTGCCACTAATCTAGCATATCGTCTATCCTAGGCAGGGGGTATTTTTTCTTGAGCGTAATCTATACACATCCACCAAGTCCCATCTTTCTTTGGCACAATGATGATGGGTGACCCACATGGTGATGTACTCGGTCGAATGAAACCTTGTTCTAGCAATTGTTGCAACTGTTTCTTCACCTCACTTGCTTTATAACTAACTACCTATACAACCCAATATTTGGCAATGGGGAGTCTGGCAATAACTGGATATAGTGCTCCACTTCTCTCATAGGGGGTAGCCATTTAGGATCTCAGAACACATCCTTGTATACCTGTAAAACTCCTCTATTTTTGTTTCTTAGTACACCCCTCTAGGGATGCCTTGTCTCATATTGACTCCTCTACAGATCGATTTTCTCTTAAAAATAATAAAATATACGTCTTTCTAGAATTGATCAATTTCTTAGCCTGGTTGGCACTTACCAGTGAAATTTTTGACTTGCCTTTGTGCGCATTGATGATGAATGGTTTTCCTTCCTAGATGATACGGTACTGGTTAGCTCTCCCCATGAATATTTCATCATGCATGTACATGTATGGACTCCCAAGAATGACTCCACATACATCAAGGGGAACCACATCCAGATCTACTTCATCAATAAAATCAACACTGATAGCAAATCTAATTTTGCACTTTTTTGTTACCTTCAGCTCTGCATCCTTATTTACCCATCCCAGTGGATATGGGTTTGGATGATCATGAACTTCCAGCCCCAAATTCTTGACCAGATCTGCTGCAATGAGATTTTCCTGTGATCCTGAGTCAAATAGAGCATCAATCTTCATCTTCTTGACCTGTATCTTTATATGGAAGAGTTTGGTCATTTCTTTCTCTTCCTGTTGTTGAAGGCTACTCAGATTCACCTCCTTCTACACTGATGTACATACGATCTTCTCATCCATGTCTAAGTTGCTTTCAACTTGGTTGCTCGAATCAGTGGCCATGAGATTCTTCTTCTTATTATCTTTCTTCTTTTTCTTCGAGTTTAGCTCTAGATGCAATTTCCAATACTTAGCCTCTATATGGCCATCAATTTCGTTGTGGTTGTAATGGTTGCTAGGATCTTTGCACTGGTGTGTTGTGGTTATCGTCTTTTTATATTTCCCCCCTTTTTGCTTCTTCTTCCCCTCTTTAGAAGCGTCTTGTTGCTCCTTTTGCTTTGATCCACTTGATTACGCTCTTGTCAAGCCTATGTTCTCCAGTTACTATCCCTGTACACAAGCCGCGACCACTGTTTTGGGATTGAATAACATCACTTGCTCATGCATAAGGTGGTGCAGACCCCCCAAATACTTGAGTACATCTGGGTTATTTTGAGAGATACCCAACATTATAGCCATCTTTCTGAGTTGTGTGGTGTACCCTTGCACGTTTTGTCCTGGCTTTTTCCTGAAGTAATGCCACCGGAGACATTGGTCTTCCATGTACACAATGGGATAAAACTATGACTTAATGAAGGTTTTGAAATCCTCCCACTTAGTTACTGGAGGTTCTCCCTTCAACCTCAGGTTTTCCATGTCGCTCTCCCACCAATTCATTGTGTGGCCCTCCAATTTCAGCCGCACGAATGATATCTTCTGCCCTTCCTCGATCTGATGGACACTGAAATAAAATTCCATTTATTGCAACCAGTGGTTCATCTTCAGAGTGTCGATCTCGTTGTGGTATGGCTTGATATCGAATTTTTCTTCCACTTGAAACAAGAATTGGTTCACGACACTCGAACTAGGTTGATATTTTCCAAGTTCTTTCTTTAGCTGGTTGTTTGCATCTTCCTGATCTCCCGATCCCCCTTCTGATTTTTCCTCTGCATTCAAACCCACTTCTTCTCCAAATATCCCTAGCTTATTTCTTAGGTCTTCCATGAGGAGGTTTACGCTGCGGTTTATATCTGCGACTTGTTCTTCGAGCTGCGACAACCTCACCTCTGTAGGATCACGAGGTTCGTTTACAGATTCATCGCCCTAGGGTTTTACGATTTTCGGCCTCACCAATCTAGATCTCTGCAATCTCCACAAAATACCCAAACAAACCTACTCTAATACCAAATGATCTATAAACCATCGTGGATATTCCACTGGACTGTTTGTCACAACATATATGATAATATTATATTAAAAATATGAGATTCTACACTATTACAGTTTTATTTAATTTCTATATCTATAAAATTAATTGTAATTAGTGCGTAGATGAAAAATTAAATCAAGCAGAAAAGTATAGAACGAAAAAATAATCCCACACACACATAATACACAAGATATTCTCTCTGGGAAACCCTTTTGGAAGAAAACCCAACTGGAAGGTGAGGTCACTTCGCTCTCTTTCTCTGTCTGGAAATATGGTTGCAGATACAAAGAAGTAATGTTTGTGGCCCATGGCCTGCTATAGTGCACAGATCCTCTCTACATTCTCTACCTCCTATCTCTCCTAGCTATCTTTTTTCAACTATGGAACAAAATGCTATCGAAGGAATGGAATGCCTCTTCCTCCTAGTGGCCCGATTATAACACAACCCGATAGCCTACTATTGGATAAGTTTGACTACATAAACTCTTAAATATATTCATAAAATAGACTCTTCTAGAGTCTTTTACATCACAAAAACATGGCTAGAACCTTTTCCATGAATAATGGGGGTTGACGTAGCATCCTCCCGAATTGTAGGTGTGAAAATAGGAAGGTCAACTTCTAAGTGGCGTAACTTTTGCATACAGACTATGATTGATGTGATTCTTGCACCATTGGAAATATATCTATGTGTAAAATAGAATGAAAAGGTGCTACATTTACAATGTAAATTTTTACCCCCAAAAAACTTCGTTTGATGCCTCAAAACGCTCCCGGAAGGTTTCAAACCCAGTTTCGCCAAACTGGGTCCCGCTAGTAAAAACGGTCCCGTGAGCTAATTCCCCCTCCTTTTCCACTCAAAATGCATCGAGATGGATGAAAAAAATATAATGATATAATTCAGATCATCAACACTGTTATGCACTCCTTAGTATCTAACCGACACTTATTCTCCTACTACTGAATATTGTGGGCCCCCGTAGTAAGGTAATGATCAATGAGAAAAAACACCTCAATGGATACTGCCCAAATTTCTGCACTCTTGGGACTATTTCTTCACATCACCCCACCTCTCACCTGGAGGTATGGTTTCATGTGCTCCCTCTTCCCACTGGTTCGAAATTCCCCCCTATTAGAGGTCTCTGCTTGAATGGATGTCTCCACTCGGCCTCCTCTCTACTTATCCAACTGTGGTTGCTCCACAACTTGTTGAGGTTGCTTTTGAGGCTGCATGTTGAGAGGTAATTTATGCTCCCTCTCAACCACTAAGTCTCTAACCTTTTCCTTTCTCCTCAAGGATTTGCATCCATCTTGTGCCTCAAGTGCATATAGGTTCTTGACTCGCACACCAATCTATTTCACCTATCTTGTGGCGACGTGCCTAAGAAAAACTTTTCTTTGTTAAATATCACATCGCAGCCATGGTCTTCCAATATTGCGACGGAAATAATATTGTTTGAATATTTATGTGGTGGGTATCTTTGGTATGTTTAATGTTCGAAATTAATTCCACAGTAGCCATATTTTTGTGTCAGCGTTTTGAGTCTATAACAAGACTTATCATTGTCCTGATGATGAGCATTGTTATAAATTTGAAACATCAACACAAAAATATGGCTACTATGTAATTAATTCCAAGCATTAAACATACCCAGGAAACAAGATTCTTATTTAGTCCTGAAACTTACATCACATCTATGAATCTGAGAGGGGATCCAGACTCGCTCTGAAAAGTAACTATATCAATATCGGTCGCGATATACCTCCAATCATCTCCAAACTCTATATTCTGCTTGAGGTCTTTCTCCTCCAAGTCACTGAGGAGATCTCTATTCCTCATTATATGGAATGAGGCACCATTGTCTAGATACCACATGCTTCCCATTACAGTGCTTTCCATGCATGTAATAAGGGTGAAATCAAGCTCGAATTATGAAGCTAAAGCTTCACCTGTTGCTACTATTGCAAACTCCTTCTTGCTTTCCTTCTTCTATGGACATTTCATGGCATAGTGCCTAAACTCATAATAATGAAAGCACTTGATGTTGGACAAGTCTTTCTTCTTTCCCTCCTCACCTTGGCACTTCTTTACCTTGGATTTCTTTTCTTTGTTGACTAATGAAAAATCCTCTTCCACTTCTTTGGATGAGGTACCATCTCTGGTGTTTTGCCTTATCTCTTCTTGCACAAAGTCAGACCACAAACGCTCCCGCTCTGATATCTTCCCCCTCCCATTTACCAAATCTTGGTAGTTGTGCGAGCTCTTGGGAAGGCCTAGAAGTGTTAGGATGACCAGATCATATTTAGCAACTATAACACCAACAATTCCAATATCATTCTGACATTGGGTGAACTTGGTCAAGTACTTTGGTATTGCCCTTCTCCATTTTGGTTTTCCTAAGCCTATCCTTCAATGCCAACTTCCTATGGTCACTGTTGTTCTGAAACAGGTTTTTCAAGGATTTCCACATTGCATATGGAGTCTCCTTATTGTGGAGGTTCAAGAAATATTATCTCGAACTCCTTCTAGTATGATCCTTCTCACCTTTGCAACACATTTCTTCCACTCTACTAGATCTTGAGAATATGTTGTTGAAAGCTTAGGAATATCAGTGTCTATGAATTCCTTCATCTTGTTGTCTTCCAACACTACCTCCATCATGTCCTTCCAATCAATATACTTCAAACTACCCTCAAGGGCATATTTGAGTCTTAATCCATAGAATGAAATCATGTTGTCTCTAAAGAATTATACTACAAATTCTATTTCACCTGCAAAAGACAAACTCATATTCTCTTCTTCTAGAGTGATTTCTTCTCTCATACCATGTAGAAATTCCTTGTAGATTCAAACTGTAATTGTAATTTACTAAAACAATAGACTTGAATCTACTCTACTCGTCAGTAGAAATAATTAAACGGTCGTGAAATCACGAAGCATACAAGAGAAAGAATTCAATCAACACATTACACAATTATTTCCTAGGGAAAGCCACAGCTAAAAACCCCTGCTATCTATTTATTGCATTAGTCAGAAAATATGAGAAGATTACAATGCTTTTCCCATGCATGAGCAACTTTTGCACTATCTCTATCTGTCTCACTGCTTCCTAGACAAGTCTAGGCCAATACTTAACCAAATTTCTGCTTCCCAAGTCCCTATTTCTTTGCATAGTTTCCTTGGAAATTATCCCCCTATTAATTAGGGAAATTCCTCAATATGAATTGCACAATCCTCATAGGCCTTCCTCTAAAAACATGCACCACTTGTATAATTTGAATGATTATACAACTGATAGTACATTTTCCCTGAACTCCAATCTCAACTGAGTAACTCTCAAATTTGTTATGAAAGAGTTATTTTTGAGTGAATCATCAGTTAACTGGTTGAACACATGAAGCAACACCCCATTGTCTGACCTCCTACTAGTTCCTCCATTAGTTGGAACTAATTTAACTGACTTTAACTCAATTAAATTGAATTAATTAATTACAACTCAAAATAAACTCAACCAGGGCTCATATAATGTAGGAGACACTCTACGTTACTCTAGTTAGACCCTCAAATCGAATTAACTAAGTCAATTTAACTTAGTTAACTTGTACAAGTTGTCTTGTGATGTGGAATTACAATTGTTGTTATTGTGTGTGTGTTATATTATTTCCACGATTAGCCCCACATGCAATGTCGGGGGGCGGGGGGCATTAACCCCCCTTTCATTGAGTTGGGCATAGCGAGGGGGTCATAGGAGGGTCCCCTCTATGGGGTTTGGGCAGCGCCTCGAGAAATTTTTTTTTGGACCCTATATTAAGTGGGCGAACCTACCTAGGGTTTTCTGCCCATGGTATCTTGTAGATTCGGTCAATGGATTCTATTTTTTAAGAATTCGTTTGCAAGTAATTTCTGTACAGGGCTAAAACCTACATTTCGTATCATAGTTGTTTCGACTTCAAGGGGACGCCTTTGCTGCTAAGGAGTTTTTCTTGGGCCTATGGTAGACCATGTTCAATGGGATATCTACAGGATCAGTTCTTGCGGTGAAAGATATGGAGAGCAATGGAAAGATAGAGATTGAGAAAGTTAATGGTCAGACTTTTTGAGCTGTGGAAAATCAAGATGGAGGATCTTCTAGTGGATAAAGATCAGTGGATCCCGGTAGATCCGGGTACTAAACCAATGAAAATGTCTGATGAAGACTGAAAGAAGTTGGATAGGAAAGAAAAGAGAAAAATATGGATGCGTATCTCAAATTCAGTATTCTTGAATGTATTAGGGGAATCTTCGGCGAAGGATTTGTGGGACAAGTTAGGGACTTTGTACCAATCTAAGTCTCTAGTGAATAAACAGTTCCTACGGAAAAACTTGTATAACCTAAGGATGAAGGATAGAGACTCAATGATAGAGCATCTGAACGCCTTTCATAATGTGGTAAGCTAGTTGTTCTATGTTGATATTAAAATATTAGATGAAGATAAGTGCATCAAATTTTTTTTGCTCTACCAGATTCGTGGGATAGTATGGTTGTTGCAATAGGTAGCAATATAACTATCTTGCAGTTTTCATCCTTGTTGTTGGAGGAGATGAGACGCAAAAATATGGAGGGATGGAATGGTAATGCCATATCTATACAAGGACTGTCCCAAAACAAAAACAAAAATAAATCCTCGAGTGGGAGATCTAAATCTAGAGGGAGATCTAAATCTCTAGGAAAACCTGTAAGGGTGTTCTGAAAATGCATAAAGGAAGGGAACTTCAAAAAGGATTGTATATTTAAATCTCCTGAGAAAGGAAATGGATCTGATGATGCTCCTTCTACAAAAGCGAAAACCACCTCAGATGAAGGTGGGGATGTGTACTTGGCTTATTCTTCAAGTACACATGTACATCATGAGGAATGGTTAATTGACTCAGGTGCATCCTTTCACTTCACTCCCCATAGGGAGTGGTTCTATGAGTATGAGAAATATGATGGTGGTGATGTCTTCCTAGGGGATGACATGAATGCTAGAATCATCGGACATGAAAAATTCAAGCTGAAGTTGCAAGGTGGAAGGATTAGAATACTTTTGGGTGTTATACATATTCCTGCATTGGCCAAAAATCTAACTTCTGTAAGAAATATGGATGATGCAAGTGTAAAGATAGTGTTCGAGAAAGATACCTGCAAGATGATTCAAGGAGCACTGATATTGATGCGGGGAGTTCAGATTGGAACTCTGTATAAGCTTCTGGGTAGTATGGTTATTGATGCATGAAACAATTTTGTGGTTCCAGAAATTGGAGCAGAAAATCTAATGGTCTCTGGAGAAAAGACCATGCTATGGCATCAAAGGCTTGGACATATTGGATAGAAGGGCCTTCGAATACTTCATGGTAATGGTATGATAGAAGGTATGTCTAATTTCTCTCTGGATTTCTATTTCTGTGAACATTGTGTATATGGGAAGCAGAATTTAGTGAGTTTCCCCTCTGGTGCTAAGAGGGTGAAAGGGATATTAAAGGTTGTGCACAGTGATGTGTTTGGCCCTGTGTCGATTCCATCACTGGATAAGTTTGTGTACTACCTATAATTTATAGATGACTTCTCAAGGGATACATGGATATATTTCCTTAGGAAGAAATCTGAAGTATTTGATAGGTTTCAAGAATTTAAGGCTCTGACTGAAAACCAGACAAAGAAGAAAATAAAAGTGCAAAGGGCAGATAATGGTGGAGAGTTATGGAAGAAGGAATTTGAAGAGTTCTAGAAGAAGTGTGGTATAGCACAACAAAATACTACTCCATACACACCTCGGCAAAATGGAGTTGCGGAAAGAATGAACGAGATGTTGATGGAAAAGGCAAGAAGCAGGCTCAGTGGTGTGAGGTTAGGACAAGAATTTTGGGCAGAGGTAGTGGAGACTAAATGTTACTTGGTCAATAGATCACCTTCATCAGCATTGGAGGATAAGTCTCCACATGAGGTATGGACTAGTAAGAAACCCTCTCTTTCACATCTGAGGGCGTTCCAAAGGAGAAAAGAACCAAGTTGGATAGTAAATCTGAAAGGTGCATCTTTATTGGGTATAAGGATGGTTTAAAAGGTTATAAACTTCAAAACTCAGAAACAAGGAAGGTTGTGTACAACCAAGATGTGGTGTTTAGATAGGTAAAAGATATTATTAAACATGAAGTCCTACCAAAGGAACCCGAGAAGATAGAGTTTGAAGCTAAAGGAGGAAGAATCAGACTCTGCAACAGAAGAGGAATCAGAAGATGAAGAGCCACAAACTCCATCTGTGAGAAGATCAATTTGAGAAAGAAGACAGTCAGAAAGATATAGTCCGTCTGCTTTCTATTCAAATTTTGCTTTATATATTACTAATGATGATCCTAGAACTCTCAGGGAGGCAGTAGATTCAGAGGATGGAAAACTTTGGAAAGAGGCCATGTTTGATGAAATGGCATCTTTGAAAAAAAATGAGGCTTGGGATCTGGTGGAGTTGTCAGCTGGAAGGAAACCCATTGGAAGAAAATGGGTGTTTAAGAAGAAGATGAATGTAGAAGGCAAGGTGGAAAAATACAAAGCTCGGTTGGTAACAAAAGGTTATTCCCAAGTGTAGGGAATTGATTTTGGTGATGTTTCTTCTCCTATTTCCAAGGTAGCTTCTATTAGATTACTTTTATCTATTGTTGCTACTTTTGATTTTGAAGTAGAACAGATGGATGTGAAGACAACATTTCTTCATGGAGATATGGAAGAAGAGATATACATGAAGCAATCTAAAGGCTTTGCGGTGAAGGGTAAGAAAGAACTAGTATGCAGGTTAAAAAATTATTTGTATGGTTAAAATAGTCACCAAGAATGTGGTATCAGAAATTTGATACATTTACATGGGGACTTGACTTCACTAGAAGAAAAGCGGATCATTGTGTGTATTGTAAATTAATTGGTG
Organism: Pinus tabuliformis; assembly: GCA_031772625.1. Taxonomy (NCBI): domain Eukaryota; kingdom Viridiplantae; phylum Streptophyta; class Pinopsida; order Pinales; family Pinaceae; genus Pinus; species Pinus tabuliformis. The sequence continues at coordinate 587,080,403 of CM062812.1, read as the reverse complement.
ACCATGTTATTTATATGGTATTGTATGTGGATGATATGTTGTTGATTGGAAATGACAAAGAAATTATCCAGAATTGAAGACCCAATTGTCCTCCAAATTAGACATGAAAGATCTTAGTGCTGCAAACTATATTTTGGGCATGGAAATTAAATGAGATCGGGAAAAGAGGAAGCTCTGGTTAAACCAGAGGAAGTATGTCGAGACAATGTTGCAGAGGTTTAATATGCAGGATAGTAAGCCGGTGAAGCTTCCTATTCCTATAGGTGTAAATTTATATGTTGAACAATGTTCCAAGACATAAGAAGAGGAAGAGGACATGTCTCGTGTTCCATACGGAAGTGCAATCGGCAGCTTGATGTATGCAATGGTTGTATTAGACCAAACATTACACATGCAGTGGGAGTATTGAGTAGGTTTATGTCAAAACCAAGAAATGAGCATTGGACAATAGTAAAGTGGGTTTTTTCAGGTATTTGCGTGGCGCTAGTGATTATGGATTGTGGTACCAAGGAAGACCATGATTGGACAGAGTTTTGGACATTCGTGGCTTTGTTGATGAAGACTGAGTTGGAGATCTAGATAAGAGAATATCTACAAGCGGGTATGTGTTTAGCCTATTTGGAGGTGCAGTCAGTTGGATGAGTAAGAGACAATATGTAGTGTCACTTTCAACTATAGAGGTAGAATACATTGCAAACACTCATGCAAGCAAGGAAGCAATTTGGTTGCAGTGATTGTGTTCAAGTATGGGGCTAGTACAATGAGCTATAAGGATAGACTATGACATCCAAAGTGCAATTTTCTTGGAAAAGAAACTTACTTATCATTCAAAGACAAAGCACATTGATGTGCAGTATCACTTTGTGAGGGATAAGGATAAAATGGTGTTGCTGGTAAAGGTGGAAACTTTAAAGAATACTACAGATACATTGACGAAGTCTATAAGCACTGAGAATTTTTCTTGGTGTAGAGAAGCATTGGGTGTTGAAGGGCTAGACCAATGACTAAGCTCTCATGTGACCCCCTGTGTGGAAATAAAACAACAAGTGGGATAACGTTGGGTGTATGTTATATTATTTCCATGACTAGCCCCATGCACGATGTCGAGGGGTTAGAGGGGGGGCGGTTAGCCCCTCCTTCATTGTGCCAGGCACAGCGGGGGGGTCTCATGGGGGGGGGGGGGCAGCCTCCCTTGTCAGGGAGTTTGAGGGGGGTGGTAGCCCCCCTCCACGATGTTTGGGGCAGCACTGCATGAATTTTTTTTTGGACTCTATATTAGGTGGGTGGACCTACCTATGGTTTTGTGCATGGGTTTTGCACATGGTTTTGGGCTTGATGTTTTTCTGCCCATAGTATCTTGTAAATCTGATTAAGGGAACTACGGTTATGTTCTAATCCAGGGTTAATGGATTGAGGTTTATGAATGCTTCGACATGTATATATATGTATTGTAACATTAAAAGGAATAGTAATGAAAAATCAATCTGGTAGTCCCAATTTTGGGATCCGGGGGAAATACTTGTGTATATATGTTTTATGTTTTATGTTTTATGCTCTCACCATTCTTTATTTTCTATTTTTTAAGAATTAGTTTGTAGGTAATTTCTGTACAGGGTTAAAACCTACATTTTTATCCTAATTTAATTCAAGTACAAAATTAAACTAGGATTTTCTTGGTTCCATTTTCAACATTTCTTGTTGCCATTTTCAATAGTTTCAACAGACAGTGTACTTATACTGGATAATGAAAAATATTGTGGCAAAAACAATGATGGCTTCCTTAGTTGGTTTATCTATGGATGATTAAGACTTACAGGAAAGTCACAGGAATTTCAACGCATCCAACGTTAGATTCAACTTCAAAATGTGTGCCTCAACCGCATAGAGAAACACATCCCGTGCCTCCCTCAAACTAAAATTTTAGGCTCCAACGCTAAAGATCTGACACCCATAGACTCATGTAATGATTAATATGATAATATGCATGTTTCTTTTAAAATTTTGAGATGTAAACATGATATCTCTACATATTTTGATGTTTAGGTATATAGTTCATAGGAAAATCAAAGACAATCAAACGTATATAGCGATGCTAGACAATCTCAGACTTTTTAAGTTTTGGATAGCTTATAATGCAATTAGATGGCCAATAGACCTAGTTTCCCAATTGGCAGGTTCATGCCATCTGATCCTGATGGATTTGCATGTAAAACTTGCCTATTGATGTTTAAGAAAATGAAACAGAAAGATACTGCCAAGCTTACAAAAAAACAAATAAAATAAAAATTGAAAAATAATTAATAATATTGAGATTTTTTTTAATAAATATTCATTAACTGTTAGACTAATAGTTGTATTAACTTAACTGTTAATGTGGACCAATTTTTGGAACCCTCTATCTCCTAAGAAACAGATGAGTTATTGAGGGAAAATGTGGGCCACGCCACTCCCAGACCAAATATCAACACCAACCTACACTCTTCACCCTAGCTAACCTTCTAGGCTAAACCATTTTCAATGAGATCAAAATATTTTAGGACCACCCTCCAAATAGATGAGATATTCATCCTGGGCTTCTCTGGATTTCTAATTTGTTCCTCTAGTGAACAAGGGGACATATATTTATAGGTAATAACCAAAGTCCACATACTATATCTAGAGAGAAATATCCATTCACACTTAGCTTCCAAAGCCTTTGAAAACAAAAATATGTTTTTAAGTCCCCAACCGCCCAAAGGTTTTGGAACAACAAGATTTTTCCACTTGACCTAGGGCAAGGTCCCCTTTTCATGATGGTCGAACCAAGTTGGCTTCCCGGACATATTTTGTCAATATTAGGTGACCTACATGAGAGAGTCACTTGAAGCTCCAATTTTTCATCCTTTTCTCAATTATGGAAAGGAGTCATAGCCAGTTTATCTTACAATAACTATTTGGCTTTGATTTGAAACACAAATACTTAAGATCTTTCTTAAGAAGCATAACTTCAAAGGTGATATGCCATGAAATAAGTCTCACCTCCCCCTTTTGTAGATTGTGATGGGAGAAGGTTTATTTCCTATTTTTTATGGACATTCCAGTGGCTCTACCAAAGGGATTTATAATTTCCTCCAACTTGGTCACCTCTCTAACGGAACCACTATAAAAGATTAGGATGTCATCCAAAAATAATAGATGAGTCAATGATAAATCTCATGCAACGAGGGTACCCTGGGAAACTCCACTTTGTTTTTCATCAACCAAAAAGACAATTAACACCCTTAGCTACTAATAGGAAAGGTGGAGAAGGGTGAGGAGAAATGCCTCTAATTTCCCTATAAAGCCAGAGGGTAGAGAATGGTTTTCTCTGGACTCCCTTAGTGGTGTGGGTGAGGATTGTGTCCTTCAATTATTAGAGGGAGAAACTTTGAAATCTTCTTGCTATTGGATTTATAGTGAGTTTTGTATTCCCCTAGTGGGTGGAGCCACTGTGTTTTTATTTAAATGGTGGAGATTTACTCTTTGGATTCCCTTCACATTTCTTAGGGTGGAGGAAGTTGACCTCTGGATTCCTTGTGTTTTATTTAACTGTCGAGTGGTTAGTGGGAGGAGGAAGGAGATCCTTTGGAGTCCCTGTTTCATCTTATAGTTGGTGTTTTTAATCCCTGAAGCAAGCCCCTCAATCTATGGAATCTGGCTCAAGGGTGACAATTGCAAGTAGACTTGGTTGTAGTTGTCCAAAGTTGGGTGGAAAGTCCTTGTCCCGAACTCAATTGCCCACATTTCTGCTTAAAAATCTAAGATAAGTATTTATTCCTGTAAATATGTGTTATGAATTATGTGAGTACATATGTGCCTTAATCGGTGCATTGGAATGCATTTGTGATCGTATAATGGTTAAATCAAATCAGTATGGAGATGCTTGGATTACACATGAATTTTTGTTATAAATTAAAAGAGTGAACTATTATGTACTAGATCTCTCGTCTATGGCTTTGATCTAATCCATTGTTGTAGGAACTTGTATGATATATATATATATATATATATATATATATATATATATATATATATATATATATATATATATATATATATATATATATATATATATATATATATTGGCATCAACATTGAAGGCATTGGGAGTACATATTCACACACTAGTACGAGTAGCATTGGTGAGGTATTCATCCTTCATTAATTGAGAAATGCTTAACATGGTCGATGATCTGAACTTATGGTAACTTGGACCAATGTCTATGGGAGAAAAACCCATGATAATTAACTACAGCGAGCCCGTAGTGGCTTTATGAAGTTCCACTTCAACTACTAACAGGTGGGTTATTTAGAACATCACACCCATGGATCTTATGAGCAAGGTGTCATGGGCCATTGGCAGGCACCGAAATGGTGGAACTACGTCATGGCATGGCAAGAATCAACAGGGCAGGGCAAAACCGACAACAAGGTTGAAAAAACCCAATACCACTTCTGGCACCCTCCTTTGATCATTTTCGAAATAAGATGGGAGGGTCTTGAAATGATCGCAGGCCATTGATATGGCGATTTGTGGTATTCCTTTATCACTCATTCTGAGGTGTCACCTCTTATCGTCCATGTAGTTCACCTTGTCAGAACTATTTCTGATAGCCACACCACTCAGATGTGCAGAGATCCACCAGAGACATGCACACTTTTTATGTGGTGTTGGGTGGGGTCATGGATCGATGACAGATGATCACTGCCAGTGATATAACAATGTGTGCACCCCCTGGGTGATGTCAGCAGGAAGGGGAGCCCTTGCGCACACCATTAATCTACATTTCATTATCAATGATGGAGATCTCGTTGCGTCCCCCACCCCCCACAACACGGGGATGACCCCCCATGCAAATCATTAATCCACCATGGCCAATCATAATCGTTAGATTTGTTATTCAATGGTGGGGTTCGCAAAGCAGAATAACGTGGCCAATTATTATTGGTGCTATGGGGTTAGTGGAAGGTGGGGTCCACAGAGTAGAGTAATGTGGCCAATTACTATTGGCGCTATGGGGTTAATGGAAGGCAAGGAATGCCAACGCGACGTGGCTTAAAGTTATAGGTGTAAGGGAAATCAAATTAAATGGCGGAGCCCATTTCATGTGGCAATATAGAGTAGGATTTTCCAAGGTTTGTATATATATGTGTGTGTGTGTAAATGTTAATATATATATATATATATATATATATATATATACAAAAAAAATATATAAAAGGGTTTAATTAAAGGTGTATTATTATCACATTCCTCTAACAGCTACAAGAGGAATTGGATTAGAGAGACAACCATCCCACAATGGAAGTAAGGAGGGGTGGGTTGTCACAGGGGGTATTAGAGCATGGTTCAACACTTGGATTGAATGGACTCTATCATGAGCAAGTGAGGACAAAGATATCCTCATGGAAAAAGGCCATTAATTTTTTGAGAAATTTCCTAGAACAAGTGTTTAGGTGTTAAAAGTCTGTCTAAATAAATTAATAACAGACCTATTAGCATTTTTCACTTTGTGATATATTAAAATTTGCAGAAAATTAAACATTTGGTATGACTAAATAAATTAAGCATTGTAATAAATTAGGAGTTCTGCGGGCTTATATATTACAGTTAGTAAATAATTGTTGTTTTGCTATAATTATGTGTTAATATGGTTATTTTGTTGCAGGAAGGTTGTTATGCCAGCTTTGTAAGGGCAGGACTCTGCATTTAATTGGTTGTTTATATTATTGATGATGCACTAACATTTTTGGATGGATTGAATTGTAATTGATGCATATGAACTATTTAATCTCATGAGAAGGCTAATTTGGTTGTTTTGTCATGGCATGATCACCATGGACGTCTCGTGAGTATAAAATTCATGGCCATAACTATGTTTATTTACTTATTTATTTGAATTATCTAACAATGTGTGTGATTGAAAACACATCAAAAGAATCCTGAGATAGAGATAACATAGAAATGGTGATTGCAATGGTGCAGTATAGCTCAGATCAGTCACAACATGTAAGTAAATGGATCAGGGTCCATGAAGAAGAAATATCAATTGACCGAGGAGGGTAATCACTCTCCATATTGGATGGACACTTTGAGGATCCTAAGGGTTGAATTCAGAAGTTTCAAAGTAGATAATGAGAGGTTGGTAACAACTCAAGAAAGGAATACTGAGATAAATGAAATTATCCTACAAAGTCTCTCGAATTTGCAGAGGAATAGGAAATTTGAGATGAGGGCCAGTCATAGAGATAGGAAGAGCCATCAAGAGTCGAAAGAGAACTAATGGGGCAGATCATGGTAGATACGAAAGGAGGCACATACAAGGGAGTGAGGATATTATGGCAAGAGATGTACCCTTGAGCACCCCAAGAGGAGGGACCAACACACATGTGCATCATTCTAGCAAACCATCTAGTTCTACTGCCAGGAGGCACCACCATCATTCTCACCATTATCATCATCATCATTCAGGAATCAAGGGAAAGGATTACATGCCTAAGGAGTTTGAGAAATCCAAGCCACACACATTTGATGGGGATACGAAGAAATCGGAGGATGCAAAAGCTTGGTTGCTTGGCATGAAGAAGATTTTCAAAATTCATGACTATTCTAAGAATATGAAAGCCATAATTTCCACCTATAGATTAAAAGGGAAGGAATACATATGGTGGGAAGGTTTGAAGGATGTTAGAGGCATTGTTGAGAAGGAGCTAATTTGGGATGAATTTGAAAAACTCTTCAGAGAGAAATACATGTTTGAACACTATTATGATAACAAAGCAAAAGAGTTCTATGAACTCAAGATGGGGAAACTATCAGATGATGAATATGTCACCAAGTTCCTAGAATTATTGAGGTATGTTCCATATCTCAAGGATGATAAAGCCAAGATTCAAAGGTTTATTATTGGCCTTCCTATGGCATTCAGAGATGAAATTGAGTTGTTGGAGCCTCAGACTATGAAGGAAGCTATCAAGAAGATGAAACATTGTTATGAGCATGCATATCGCAAACCAAAGATAAAAGGTGACTGGAAGGCAAGGAACAATGTTGGGATCAAGAGGGATTGGACCAAGAACCATTTAGAGAAAAGGGAGGGTAAGAAACCATTACCTATGAACCAATTTTAGCAAAATACTAACACTGTCGTTAAGAAAAATTTGTAGTAGTCAGCACTAGAAAAAACCCAAGTTTGAAGGACGAGAACCACTAAAATGTTGGACATGTGGTGAAAACCATAGAAAAAGGGACAGTCCACATTAGCATAATGTTGGACAAAGGATTTACAGTGCCCAAGAAGCTCGCACAATGGGTGAGGTAGTTTGGAGTATGCCTAAAATTTATGCAAAAGTGGACAACCGCTAGGAAGACCACCAGACATCCATCATTGAGATGGGAGGTAATTTGAATGATGAAATTTTTTCCATTTTGATTGATCCAAGTTCTAATTATAGTTATTTCATCCCAGAGCTTGTTGACAAATGTAATCTAGTCAATGAATTGCATGAAGAACCATGGTTGGTAAAGTTAGAAATCAAAACAAATAGGAAGACCAATCATTGGGTAAGGTCGTGTGCATTGGAACTCAGTGGCATGCCCATAAAAACACACTTGAATGTATTTTCATTATGTTCATACAACATATTATTGGGCATGGACTGGTTGTACATGCACAAGTCTAAGGTGGGATTTTTTTAAAAGGAGATTGAGTGCTTAGATGAGCAGGGAGAAAGAATAGATTTGCAGGGAAAAAGAAAGCTTGCATCAGTAAGACTAATTAATGTTATGCAAGCTAAGCGCAATAGCAGAAACATGTGTACATTGTTTGTAGTACTGATTTCTAGTGATGAGAAAGTTAACAATGATATTTTGAATGAGGAGATGGAATTGTTGATAATGTACTATGTTTTGTAGCAATATGTATATGTATTTCTAGTGGAGGTTCTTGGATTACCTCCTTAGAGAGGAGATTTCTCTATTGAGCTAGTACCCAGAGAAACACCAACATCCAAAGCACCATACAGGACACGTAACCCTGAGTTGGTGGAGTTGAAATTGAAACTAAAGGAGATGTTGGGCACATAAGGCCAAGTGTGTCCATGGGGAGCACCTGTATTTTTTGTAAAGAAGAAGGATGGAACCCTTATATTATACATTGATTACAGGCAGTTAAATAAGGTGACCATCAAGAACAAGTACCCATTGCCGAGGATACATGATATCTTTGATCAATTAAGAGGAGCAACAATCTTCTCCAAGATCGACTTGAGGTTAAGATAGCATAAGTAAGAATCAAGTAGGAGTGTAACCCACCACCTCCCACATTTACCCAATTTCACCGGTTCACCTGAGGTAAACATGAGCTGAGGGTCACTATGATAAGACTCAAGTTGCTAAATGACCTTAAGGAAGTGTAGTTGATAACTTAAAACCTTACTGAATTCCCTCAAGTGCTATGCAACCTTCATGAGTCACCCAACACCTCCAAGTGTCCAACCCTTGAGATAACTCTCTTTTTCATTGTACTAGAGCCCCCGTTACTCCCTTGCCAAGGCATGCAAATGATTGTAGCCATCCATTCGCATTGATAATCCTACATCCATGTGACTGTGGACTTTCTAGTCAATTCTATGCCAACAACCTTGAATTTTGAGCCACTTTTTCAGGGCCAGGACTCAGGCCTCTTCCCAAAACTCAATCAAACTTCCAAAGATGAAAAATGACATAGAAATAAAGCTTATAAACCAAACATGAACCAAGACTTGACCTGACCTCTCCCAACCGGGACTGACATTCTGTCAAAGACATGGTGAGCATGCAAACTACAGGTCATGAATGAAAATATGAACATAATGATCTGAAAACTTATCTAAGGAATAACAAGAAGGAACAATGCATTCTCACAATAGCTATAAAACACCAATTAGGTCTTGCATTCATTATCCATACATTCATTAATATAAATGTATTAAGATGCATACTTAGATTTGTCAATTAACCATTCTTATAACCAACATATAACCAGATAAATAACAATGAGAGAACAACCATTAAAGCCAGATAATGACAAGTACATTTGATCATCAAAAGTAAGAGGAACTTAGCTCTTATTAACCATATGCAAAGCCAACCAAGTCAGGGACTTCCACGTACCACCTGACCATAGATTGAGTTGAACCAAATCTTTTCTTTAGCCAATCACCCCCATGCCATATTCCAAGCATGAATGTGGGATCTCATGGGATAAAACCATCCATAAACAACCAAGGGAATCTAGAGGTTAAATCACCTCCAGCCTCACCATACCATGATCTCACCTAAACCAATCCTAAGATCATAAAAAGAAACCAAGCTTCGATGCCCCAGAATTCCTTCACCATCCCTTGAGGAATTTTCCTGCCTCCACCCACCTATTGAGGGATTCCCGAAGAAAACCATTTCCACCCCCAACCCTTGGGATTTTCCTGAGACCACCTCACCAGGATCCAAAACCTTCTGGAAATCTATAGCTCAACCGAGAAAGGATCCCATCACACCACGGTTATCTAGAAATGGCAAGGCAAGGATGAAACCATTGTCAAAAACTCGGAAAAATCCATTCCATCGAAAAAAAGAAACCAAAATACACACATGCATATGCCATGCATGCCAAAACCAGCTAGAAAACCATACATGCAATCTGTTACGTGCAAGTATTCCTGTTAAAGCTGCTTTATCCAACCTTTCCTTGCTTAGTCCTTACTTTCCTTTTCCTTCCTTTGCTTTACTTGTCCTTCCTTTCCTTTTCTTGTCATTCATTTCCTTGCTTTATCTCCTTCTCTTCATGGTGCTTTTCTCTTCTCGGAGACTAACTCCAAAATGTTAGCTTTTGGTAGCATCAAAAGTTCTCTAGCCTTGAAAATTGGTGGAGAGGCTAAGGAACATGAGTTCTAAAGAACCCACAAACTGTTTGGTGAAATTCCATCCAGATTGTATTTTATTAAAATAATTAATATTTTTAATGGGGTTCCCAAGTCTAAACTTAGGAAAATTAAAATATTAATGGGTATTAACCAAAATATGGGTGAGAATGATCTAGAAGGTGGATCAAGTCATGTTTTAATCTTAGTTGTTGATTAGAGACTTAATCTTAGTCGTTGAAGACTCAACTGGAAAAGTATAAAATGGTGGCTTGGGTTCAATTGGAAACACACACAGAGATAATGAATTGATCAAGAATTTGATTAATAGGGCAGGCTTTGCTAAAGATTTTGAACTAAGTGATCATTCTGCAGCAGATGGGTAGTGAGAATCTGGGAGAAGGATTTTCTAGAGAATACAAATAGAGAGGTGGAAAGAGCCAGTAGAGCAGAAAAGTTGTATGTCACGCAAAAGCCAGAACTGTCGGAACAACCAGGAAAGTTGATGCAAAGGGTAGAAGTCGAAACTGCCGGGAAAAACCAAAACTGCTAGGAAAACTAACGCAGAGGGCAGAAGATGGAACTGTTGTAATTGTCAGGAACTGTCAGAACAGCCAGGAGAGCTGATGCAGAGCCAGTGCAGTAGCCGGAAGAGCTAACGCAGAAAACGCGCCTGTCACAGAGAATCCCGAACTGTCAGAACTACCGGGAACTGTTGGAACAACTGGGAGAGATGACGCTGAGGGTAGAGAAGGTGACGCAGAGCCAATGCAAAAATAGTTGGGGTTAACCAGTCTTGTGTCGGCCAGCTGAAATTTTGTCGAAAGAAGTGAGGTAAAACTCACTCAGATTTTTTGCCAATATTTTTCTCTGTAAAGGATTTCTAGATGAGCATCCTAGATTTGTATTCAAATATTTCTCTTGCATAATAATAAACCCTCAGAGTTGCTGCACTAGTTTTCCCGCATTGGGTTTTTCCCGTGACTATTATGTCCAAAAATAAGTGTCTTATGTATCTTGTTCTTTGCTCTGTTTTCTATTTCATGAGATCAAATATTTAATTAGTGTAGGTTGCAGAAGTAATTTGTTTTAGTATTCAGAAGAATAACTTGGTTAATGTATATTAAAAATCAAGTACTTGAAGTAGATTCAGATTTGCTGCAGTAGGGGTTCATTCAGAGTGTAGAATTTTTCACATGGTATCTTAGAGTTGATTTTGAAACAGGAAGAGCATATCCAGTGATGAGAAGTGAGGCTGAAAGTTGCAATTGGAAGAAATTTGAATCCCCTTGAAGGGATTTCATAGTCCTTATAGGGAAGCATATCCAAGGAAATCTCTCTCTGAGTGAGACGGCTGAGAGGTATGGTTTCCAATTCATGAGTTTGCAGAGGCAGAGGGAGTGACGCAGAGCCTCAGTGCAGTGCTTGAAGGGCACAGTTTCTGTCGGGGTACAAATCTGTCAGAAAAGAGTGAAGACACATAGAAGGGGAATTTTCTCCTCAAAGGACTTCCAACCAAGGAGTCTGAATCTTCACTTGCTAAATAGAAGCAAAGAGGGGCAGATCTACAAGCTCCAGCAAGGAGTGCCTAGGTCGGTCTAGTGTTATGCAGAGGAGAGAGGAGTTCATTCAACATTTGGTAGAGATGGCAGCCACATCTCCAGGAGGGAGGTAGGGAGATTTAGAGTTGTAGTTTGAAAAAGCTACATATGGGCAAGATCCTTGAGGAGTCCACCTCTTGGATCAATTCCTTGTTATGGGAGCCCAAGATTCAGCAGTAGCAAAATGGACTTAGTGTCAGATGATGCACTGGATTGTTTTGAGGACAGATGTAGTAGCGTGGGACCAGAGACTGATCAACACAGAGCAAGGTTGGCAGCAGTGCATTTGGCACAATGCAGGAGTCATCAGTAGCGCAGAAGATTCAGAGGGTCAGAATCAGCAGCAATCAGATTCCAACATTCATTGTATTATGTTGAAAACAGTTAAGTTCAATTAATTTTGGATGTTTTTCAGTTGCTTCTCTCATCAACTGAGTTGCAGTACAGATGCAGTGTTAGCAGTGGCAATGCTAGCAGCATAGTAGATGCATCGTTTTAGAGGGAGGTGTAGTACAGATGCAACAGTGGCATTGGTAATGTCATGCGAATCATTACAGTACCAGCAACAACACAGTGTTGGTGGCAGCAACAGTGCAGAAAGGAGGTGCCTTCGAAACAAAGCAACATGCAGATGGACATTGTTGCTAGAGCACTTTCCTCGCTAAGAGCGAGTGTCAGTTTTTAGTAGCATCGGAAGTGCTCTAGCCTTGAAAAATGGTGGAGAGGCTAAGGCACATGAGTTCTAAAGAACCCAGAAACCATTTGGTGAAATTCCACCCGGATTATATTTTATTAAAATAATTAATATTTTTAATGGGGTTCCTAGGTTCAAACTTAGGAAAATTAAAATATTAATGGGTATTAATCAAAATATGGGTGAGTGTTGGACCTCAATTTTGGTCATTTTTGTCTATCCTAAACCCATATATTTACCACCATATTTCATCATATTTCACTTACATATGCTTCATTTCACTCTTATTTTGCATATTCAGGTAACTAAATTAAGTTTTTCATTTTTTAGAGATTTTTGTAAAAATTGAGTTTTAAGAGTAAATTTGGACTGCACTAAAAATTCTCGTAATAGCTTTGTTAAAGTCATATGTTCAGGACACTTGGGCGAGAGTTGAGCGCATATTTGGAAATTTTAGGAACCATGGATAAATGAACACCTATTGGTTCAGTCAAATTGAGCAAATACAACCCTGGCCAACGCTGGTCAAACTTGACCTATCATTCAGAAATCCCTATTAAAAAAGGGGGAAATATTATTTTTTGGGATTTTGCCTAATTTTGTGAACCAGACTTAATGAGTTCGATGTAGATGGATGGATTAGGATAGATGAATATTGTTAGAGCTATTGTAGCTAAGTTTGTTAATAATTTTCTTATTTAAACTAAGTTTATGGACCATTCATGTATGTAATTTGTATTTAGACTATAGGAAACCTTTTGATAATTTGAAGTATACTTTCTACTATTCTAAGTTGTTGTTCATGAAGTGGATATTTTCATAAGTTAGTTGTAGCTGAGAGTTCCTTATGTGTACAAGGCAAGGTTGGAGGGCCTCCATACCAAGCTAAGTACACTTTGATTACATTAGCATAATTTAAATTTCAGTATTTCTTATTTCATATCTATGCTTCAGTTATTTAGATGTGTGATGCTTTTTGTGTGATTTTGGGATGATGATAGTTTAAGATCAAATCTGCATGTGAAAAGACAAACAAGAATTTAAGTTAAATTCTCTTTCTATCAAGTTATGAATCATAGCTAAAATCATCCTTTTTACATTTCTTGTATTATTTCTTGAATTTCAGTTTTATTTGATGCAATGGTAATGATATTGGAGTAGATATGTGAGGAAGGACAACCAAGTTCTCCTAAGTTAGGAGCTTCTTATTTTGCTATCTACACATTACAGACCACTGCTCTTTAGTTTCTCTTCTTGGGGGCAGTATTGTGAGGAAGGGCAACCAGGTTCTCTTAAGTTAGGAGCCCCTTCTCTTGCTTGTTGCATCTTGAACAAAAAACTTGTTAGCCTTTTAAAAACTTAGATTATATTTGTAATATGCACTTCCTTTAATTTTATAGTCTTACCTTCCTAATTTGATTTCACCTGAAATCCATATATTTTGGACATGCTCCCAAGTCTACAAACTCGGATTGACAAGTAAAACATATGTGTTAGTGTACTTAGTAAATTGACCCAAAATTTTGGCAATGTTTCTTAGTAAGCTTATTCAAATTTAATCAAAATAGGAAGTTTTTTTTTAAAAAACTACATAAAAACAAAAAAAATAAAAAATAGATAGGATTTTTCATTATGGTCATTTATGGCTAGAAAAAGAGATGAAAAATGTAGATACATAAAACAAGACCCCCCAATTACTAAACCACTAGTAGAAGCAGGACTACCTCTATTTGAATTAACTACACCAATTTCTGGAAAACCAACCTTGGAAGAGTTATAGGAAAAACAACGTTCAAGACAAAGGTTAACTCTTGTTGAAAGACAAACTTTGTTAGCTTATAAAGTGAAGAGAAAATAGAAACGCATAGAAACATCTTCTAGAGGAAAACAAAGAGAAACAAGAAAACCAATTGATCAGCCTATTCTTAAACAAATAGATCAACCTATCGTTGAACAAATAAAACAAGTTGAATTTCAAATTGTTACTGAAACATTTGAAACTACTGAAAAAGATATGGCAGAAGAAGGGCAAGGATCTACCATCCTCATTCTAGAACAAAGGTTACAATATGAAAAACAGCAAAAGGAATGGCAAAGAAGAAGGGAAGAAGAGGCAAAAAGAGAAGAAGAAAGAAAAAGAGAATAAGATTTCAAAAGAGAATATGATCATAACAGGAGACAAGATGTAGAAATAGACAATGATGAAGAAGCTACTTTTGGATTTCCAATTGTAGACGCTAGAGCAATTCTAGGAGAAGAAGTAAAAATGAAGAATATTCCACCTTCAGTTTTACCAAATTTCTATGGAATGTATTATGAAGATCCTGATTCATTCATGTTTGAATTTGATATCTTGTGTAGAACTTATGGTTATACTGATGATACACATAAGCTCACTTTTTCCTACTACTCTTAAAGCAACTGCCTTAAAATGGTTTATGGGATTACGAGAACACTCTATTACTTCTTGGGAAGAAATGAAGAAAATTTTTCTTAAGAAATATCAAGCCTATTGCAAGCCTAGAGATTCAAAAGAAGATATTTTTAAAATGTCTCAACAAAAAGATGAGAGTTTGGAAGAATACTTGGAACAATTTCTTTATAACCTGCAAAAATCCAAAAAACATTCTCTAAATCTCGATACCATTAGAAAAAATTTTCTTAAAGGAATAAGAGATGAGTATCTATATATTCTCAATGTAATGGGTAAAGGAGATATTTCATACATACTATTTGATGAAATAGCTGAACTATGTCAAAAGTACTCTAGAGGTAGATCTAAAATAGGAAAAAGAGATGTAACTTCTAGAGCTTCTAAATCAGCAACAAGAGGAGTGACAAGAGCATAAATAGGGATTTTGTTAGAAAACTTTAAAATATATATTTTGAGCACCTTAGGAATATAAGTTGATGTGTTAAAAAAAAACAAGAAACAACAAGAAGAAGAACAAACCATGTCAATCTTTTTTCCTAAGTGTAGGAAGAAGCATCTCCTACGAGAATGTCCTTTGGATAATATACATGTTTGTGGAATTTGTACAAAAAATCATGTTACAGACAATTGTCCAACATTAAAAGAGTTGCAAGCAGGTCAATTATAAAAAAACTCAAGGATTTTTTTATATGGCACCAAGAAGAGCTTGGCAACCACGTTTTTCAGGGACATCTCAACAGTTTCCTCAACAATTTCCCTAGAATTTTCAATATCAAAGTTCATGGAATACTCCTATGCTATGACAGGTTTGGCCTCCTCAGCAGAACCAAAACCAACCTTCATAAAGTTGGCAAGGATATGCTTATGGAGATCAACCTCCCCAACAAGTTTACCCTCAACAATATCAAACCTATCAATCATATCAACAGCCATATCCTCAACAATCATTCCCATATCAACAATTCCAGCAACCCCCCCAATCAAATCCATTCACACAACAATCAATGTCTGCACTAACTCAACCTCAACAGTTTCAGCTGCCTTCTAACTAATCACCACCTAGACCAACTCAATTACCAGCTCAGCCAGTAGCAAATTCGAGTAACAGAGTGGAGAGGCCAGCTTATAATGTGGAAGAAACAACATTATTTCCTACATATTCTATTCTTCCTATTCAAGACATCCACTTGAGATCAGGAAAATTTCTCCAAAAATATTTTCCACCAATCATAGAAGAAAAAATTGAAGAAGGAGAACAATCTAAAAAATCTAATCCAAGGAATCAAATTTAGAAAAGCAAAACTATTATGACTCAGACACCACCTTTCTGAGAAAGGTTAGTTGATCAAAAAGCTTCAATTTCTCTTCCTAAATTTGATATCATAGATGAATTAGAGAACTCTTATGTCAAAATCCCTTGTTGAAAGCTATCAAAGATATACCAATATATACAAAAAAAAAAAGGAATTATACATTAAGAAAACTGGCAAAAAGAAAAGAGATCCACCTACAATCCAAGTCATTGGCAAACTAGCTAGTCTCATGTCTGCAAAAACAACAATTGAAAAATATATTGATCCAGGGATACCTATGGTTACCATTTTAATCAATAATTTTTCAGTTCCTAAAACATTAATTGATCTAGAAGCTGCTATAAATGTCATGACAATAGAAACTATGAAGTATTTAAAAATGTCAAATATCGAACTGACTACTACAATTTTAGAACTAGAAGATAGATCTAAAGTAGTACCGGAAGGAATCCTTGAAGACATCATTGTTTCTTTGGATTCATGGTAATATCTAGTAGACTTTCTAATCTTGCAACCAGAAACTAATTTAGGAGGCCATCCTTTAATTCTTGACAGACCATGGTTAGCCACAGCATATGCTTCATTGGATGTAGAGCAGGAAGCATGATCATAGCACATTGAGATGAAAGGAAACATATCACACTCTATCATCTTGCTCAATCACCTTCTTTACTATCATGACCTGATGATCAATAGGAATAGGCCATGTTTTGAGTATTAATCAAGCCTTTAATTTTAGAGAAGAAGAAGAAAATAAGGATCTAATAGACCTTTTTATCTCAGAACCTGAGATTTCTGAGTAGCTAAGAATAACACAATATGACGCTGCAAATAATCTTTTAAATCAATGTTTTCAGGAAAATTGTACTATTCAATTATTACAAAATTCATTTGAAAGCATTTTTCCTGTCAACTCAATTACCAATTCTCAAAGCAAAATCATTGAAATTATCCCTAGAAAGAATTTAAATATTGATACTAATCTACAATCATCACAAGAACAACAGGTAATTGCATTATTATAGAAATATTCAAAATCTTTTGCTTGGGACTATACATATATGCAAGGAATCCATCCAAAAACATGTATCCATCACATTTACACAAATGAAACAATCAAGTCAATAAGACAACCACAAAAAAAAATGAATCCAATGATGAAAGAGATAGTGAAATAGGAGTTGTAAGAATTATTATAGGTAGGATTTATCTACCCTATATCTGATAGTCAATGGGTTTCTCCTTTAATTGTGGTACAAAAGAAAAATAGCAAATGGAGAATATGTGTAGACTATAGGAAACTCAACAAAGCAACGTTGAAATATCATTTCTCACTACCATTCATTGATCAAATACTATACTCATTAGCAGGGAAAAAGTTATTTTCCTTTCTTAATCGATTTAGTGGATACAATCAGATCAAGATAGCATTAGAAGATCAGGATAAAACCACATTCACTTGTCCATGGGGAACATATGCTTATAATGTTTTACTTTTTGGGCTATGTAATGCACATGCTACATTTCAAAGAGCACTCTTAGCTATATTTGCAGATCTTATACATGAATGTGTTGAAGTCTACATGGATGATTTTACTATTTATGGAAATGTATTTGATGATTGTTTAAATAATCTTGAAAAAATTCTAACAAGATGTATAGAGACAAACTTATCCCTCAGTAATGAAATTTTTTTTATGATGTTAACAGAAGGGATAGTGTTGGGACACCACATTTCTTCTTATGGAATTAAGGTAGACCCAAAAAAGACACAAGTCATCATAAATTTAATGCCACCAAAAACACAGAAAGAAGTAAGAAGTTTCTTGGGATATGTAGGTTACTACAAAAGATTCATTGAAAAATTCAGCAAGATAACTTTACCCTTGTTCAAACTACTTGCAAAAGACATTGAGTTTCAATGGACTACAAATTGTCAAAATGCATTTGAAAATTGGAAGAAAAATTGTCTATAGCACCCATTCTCCGAGAACCAAACTGGTCATTTCCATTCCACATATCCACTTATGCATCAAACACGACTATAGGAGCATCTCTAGTACAAAAGGAAAATCAGTTTAACTATGCCATATATTTTATAATAAAAAATTAAACTTCAGCAGAATTAAACTACACAATGACTGAAAAAGAAATGCTAGATGTTGTCCATGCAGTCAATAAATTTAGGCATTACATAACAGGCTATAAAGTATTTATTCATACATATCATCCAGCCATTAAATACCTAATGAAAAAAATAATAACTAACCGCATAATTACCAGATGGTTGTTACTAATGCAAGAATTCAATATCATTGTTCTAGATCGACCAGGAAAAGATAATAAAGTGGCAGATTTTCTGTCAAGACTTAATTCTCCTTATTATCTTAACCTTGTTTCAAAAAACTTTCCTAAGCATATATTTTTTGTCACAGCTAAAACCCCATAGTTTGCAGATATAGAAAATTATTTTTCATCTAGAATATTACCATCCCATTTCACTAGCAAGCAAAAAAGAAAAATAATTAAATAGAGTTCTAGATATACTTGATTTAATGGTGACATCTTTTATACTAGTCCTGATCTTTTGATAAGAAAATGTGTGAGAGAAGATGAAATTTTTTATGTTCTAAAAGCATGTCATGATGAACCGTGTGGTGGCCATTTTGCAGATAAACGAACAACATGCAAGGTGTTCAAACTTGGCTACTACTAGCTTACAATTTTCAAAGACTCAAAGACCTATTGCAAAAGATGTGATAGTTGTCAAATAACTGGAAGACCTGTAGTATCAAATGAGATACCATTGAAACCACAAGTACTCATAGAACCATTTGAACAATGGGCTCTAGACTTTGTGGGACCAGTTAACGCACCTTCAAATGGAAAGAAGCACATCCTTGTATGTACAGACTATGTTACAAAATGGGTCGAAGCAAAAGAAGTGGCAAGAGCAACAGAAGAAACAGTGGTTTCTTTCCTCTTTGAATAAATATTTTTAAGATTTGGAGTTCCAAGACAAATTGCTACAGACCAGGGAACACAGTTCACCTCTAAACTTGTTCGAGATCTTACAGAAAAATACAAAATCAAGCATAGAAAGTCTACTCCATATCATCCACAAGCAAACGGACAAGTAGAATCTACTAATAAGGTCCTGAAAAACATCATGACAAAGATAGTACAAATGAACAAAAAAGATTGGTCAGACAAATTGAAAGATGCATTATGGGCATACAGATTTACATGGAAAACACTACTAGATTCAGTCCATATCAACTGGTATATGGTAAGGAATCTATGTTACCAATAGAATTTCAAATTCATACATTCAAGCTTGCAGCAAAATTAGGATTGGATCTGTCAGAAGCTCAACAGCAGAGGCTTATGCAACTAAATGAACTATATGAGATCAGACAACAGGAAGTTGAACATACCTTATTAGTACAACAACAGAGAATTAAATGGCATGATAGATTTATCAAAAACAAAATTTTTCATAAGGGAAACTAGGCATTTATTTTTTACTCCAAGTACAAAGATTTCAAATGAAATAGAAGAAATCTTTGACAATGGAGTAGTCAAGATAAAAACAATCGATGAAGTAACAATTTCATTTCTAGTTAATAGTCATAGAATCAAAGTTTACAACAAACCTATAAATAAAGAAGACTTTCTGAACAGTCATAGCAGAAGACAATATGGAAGTATTGAAAAAGCATAGTAATATGCCTTCCCTATTTCCAGAAGAATAAAAATAAAAAAGGTTAAAAAATAATAAAGGAGTTTGGTTGTGAAAATCCAGGATACTGGCACAATACAAACTCAAATTCATATTGGAAAACCAACTTGTTTGGCCAATATGAATTCTCTCTTTTATGTTTTTCATTTTTGCAGGATCATCCTCCAAAAACTTAAAGACTTGAGGACAAGTCTTAAGATCAGCAAGGGGGAAGATTCATAATAAAATCAACAAACCATGCAATGGTTTAATACTGAGCAGCTATACTATATAAGGGACATGTTTCAAACAAAATCAACATTCATCAGTAAGGGACCTATTTCAAATAATATTAATATCATATACAGAAGGGACCTATT
Organism: Pinus tabuliformis; assembly: GCA_031772625.1. Taxonomy (NCBI): domain Eukaryota; kingdom Viridiplantae; phylum Streptophyta; class Pinopsida; order Pinales; family Pinaceae; genus Pinus; species Pinus tabuliformis. The sequence continues at coordinate 587,060,342 of CM062812.1, read as the reverse complement.
TCAAATCAATATCAAAGGGACCTAAGAAGCAGCTACAAGCATCTATTTACAGTCTAGTATTGATAAGGATTCATTTTAAAAAGGTCAAGTGTTGGCGAAAGAATCAAGCATTGACAAGGAAATATCAAGTAAAAGGGAAAAGTATTGTAAGTTTAAAATTATTTTTAAAGCCTTTGATTTTAAATTTTTTTTTAAAGATTGATAACTTAGTTTAAAATTTGAATATGCAATACTACTATCCATATACATTATCCTATATCACCCTACATAATCACTTCATCACTTAACCACATATTCACATCTCATTTCATCACCAAATCATGCATTTACATCTCATTACTCAATCATATCATTTGCAAATTTTGATTAATATTGTTGGCCACATCTCCTTGTGAAAAAAAATGTGTGCATCATGGAGAAATTGTCTATACAACTTGAAGGATTATCTTATGCATCTACAAAACAAGAACAAGAAGTTAGTCTCATTGTAAAAATATAAAGAAAAATTGATTTGATTTGACCTAAAACTATGGTCATTTCAAAATCAAATACATAAGTCTATGATGAAAGAGGAAAAAGGTTACAATGATAAAAATATGCATATGCAACATGTATATAAGTATAATGGACAAGAAAATGATTGTGAGCTAAGGTTGCATGCAATACGAAATCATAAGCTAAGGTTGCATATAAAATGAAATCATAAACTAGGGTCCTAATGGTTATGAGTATTCAAAATTCTAACTACGCAAACTATGATGCGACCTTAGTGATATAAACAATTGTCGAAAGGAGTACAAAAGGTAGCACGGTAATAAGTTAATGAACCATGATGAATTGTGATGCATTGACACAAGTGACAGCCCAAATACAAAATGGACAAGACAACTAAAACAATGAAATGATCAAAACAATTTCAAAGGGACAGAAACAAAGATTTTGCATATTCTCCTTCATCTTCATAGCCAACCTCAGCTCAGAGATAGAGAGAAGTATTACGCATTCACACACAATGTGATGAAGCTCTAACCAAAGGAATAATGCAGAGAGTAAATGCGTAAATGCATAGAGAGTAACCATGTGTTGTGGAATGACTGTGTGAGAGAACAGTGTGAAAAATTGCAGAACGGTATGGTGAAATAAGAAGAAGAAGAGTCTCGAGCAACGTGGAGAAATAAGGAAAGGAAAACCATGTGCTACATAAGAGAATTTAAAGGAACGTGGTTGTTTTAGGAAGGAGAAAAGTGATTGGGATTCTCTATGCACCGAGCTCCAATAAATCCACAAAATACGTAGAGAACTCATCAATCAATACAGTAACTCAGTGATAAGGTAAGCGCCAAAGACTCATTAAACAACTAATAATGATTTTGAAAAAGTTAAACTCCATGTTTGTTTAAGATGTGTCACAATGGGAGAAAAATACGACTTCAGTTCCGGATATTCGGTGATTTGTCATTTTCAAAATCCTCTGGAACCTGTAGAATCCACAATTTCTCAAGATATTAGAAATGATTTTGATTGAAACTACATGTTTACACAGGGAAAACAAATCATTAACAAGAGGTTTCTTTTTTCTACAAACTCTTCTTGCAGTTCAGGTATCAAAACCACGATTTCCTCATGCAAATGTTTGTCAAAAACTTTGCACAGTGAATGTTGTTTCCAATACACAGTATGAAATTTCTAAAATAGATGAGGCTTTTTCATAAATTTTATGAGGAAATATGATTTTCAAAAACATTTATAGGTCTTCTTACAATCGAAATTTCTCTTTGGGTTCTTTTTACACAGTCATAATCTTTCTTCAATCAAGATTTATAAACAGAGAACCTTGTGTTGATATTATTTGCAGCAACAATCAAGAAAGTTGAAGATTTATAAGCAAAGGAAGTAATCTCATTTGTTTTCAAAATATAGGGATATCTGGTATGTGCATTTACCAAGATTTTTATTGCATAAAAAAACATTTTGTTTATTATCTTCATAATGTGATTATTTACTAGGCAAGGTTATATAAATTGGTATACAGAGCATATGCAAATGGCAACAAAAATGGAACCCAAAGAATTCAAAGTAGAAAATTGGAGTAAGGAAGTAATGGAAAAATTGTTTCAAGTAGGACTACTAAAGTTCCTTAGGAATTTTAATGGCCACAATGACATAATTACACAAGAATTCATAGAAAATTTTGAAAATGGACAAAATAAAGTGGGAGAACTTCCTATACCAATAAATCCAACTTTCATATCTCAAGCATTAGAAATTCCTCTAATAGGAGAAGAATATCATAAAGGTTTACATTTCAAGGAGAAAGGATGGACATTTTTCCTAGAAAAACAAAGAAAATGGCCCTTTGATAGGACATAAGGAATTTTAAGGGAATGGTTCAGAGAGCCTTAGTCATAATTAGTTGTGATCATTCAAAAATATTTTATTTCTAACAATAGGCACAATATAGTCTACCTTTACCATATAAAATTGCTGCAACATATCAAAGGAGATTGTAAAATCAATATTCCTTACTTATTCTCAAAGAGCTTGACTAACATGATAGAAATTTTAAAAAAATTTGAAGCTAAAGAGGTTAATGTCTATCATTATGGGTTGATTAAGATCCTTGTAGAGTATCAAGGAAGAAACAAAGGGATACTTTGGAATGAATTTTTTGACCAAAAATCACTTTGAATACCAATTAACAGGGAATGAGGAAAGGCTTGAACAATTACATGTCACAAAAAACATCATGAATTTTCCCTTATATCCAAGCACAAGATTGAAAAAGAAGCAGGATGGTGTTATGATTGAGAAAGAAAAATCATTTTTGACCAGTCCTAGGTGATCAAGAAGAAAGTCACAATAAGAGCCAAACAACCAAGGGAAAGACCCAGAAGTTGAGATTGTTGAAACCGAACCTCCACAAACATCAAAACAAATTGATGAAATCATTCAGAGGTTGGAGAAGGAAGCTCGAGAAGAGCCCATAGAAAAATGCTCTTATTTTGAAGATGCTTGGGTTGGAGCTAAATCATCTCATTCATATGCTAAGGAGGCAAGGGAAGAATCCAGAGAATTGCACACTAAGGAATATTTGAAGAAAATATAAGAGTTGACTGGAGAGCTAGAGGACAATAAAATCATGAAAAGGAACTTGAAGAGAGAGAAAAAAAAATGTACAAGGAAAACAATAACAACATAGTCCAAGAAAACAAGAAATTGAGCAAGCAAATCAAAAATCTTGAAACGTAGAACATGTTCATTTCTAAACAAACCTATAGATGGCTAAAAGAGAGGAAGTTGTGGCAATATAAATATGAACAACAAAAATTAAAAGTTGTCATCTACAAAGCAGAGGAACATGAGGGCATTGATATTTTACGTCAAGTTGCACCAGAGGAGGTTACAAGTTCAGGTACAGCAGGGGAAACATCACTTAGAAGGTCTAAACGGAGGAAGCAATCATGAGGACATTCTTGAGGATTAGCAAGGGGAGATGTTGGCGCTCAATTTTGGTTATTTTTGTCTATCCTAAACCCATCCATTTACCACCATATTTCATCATATTTCACTTACATATGCTTCATTTCACTCTTATTTTGCATATTCGGGTAACTAAATTAAGTTTTCCAATTTTTAGAGATTTTTGTAAAAATTGGGTTTTAAGTGTAAATTTGGACTGCACTAAAAATTCATGTAATAGCTTTGTTAACTTAATATGTGAAGGACACCTGGGTGAGAGATGATGTAGTGCCCACTCTAGTTTCCTGACCTTAATATGACATTATCTTAGGCACGTTATTCTTTGAGGACCTCAGATTGAGGATCTGGACACATGACACTATTATTAGTGATTGAGATATTCATGGTTGTGATGTTTATGAATGCTTTCCATTGATATTATGATAGGATGAATGGTTATGTATCTTATCTATCAGTATTCTGATGATTGCAACATTAAATAGTTAAGTTGGTCTCTATTTGAATTTATGATGAGGATAGTAAAGAATAAGTATGTGAGGATCACATCCAGACTATATACATTTTTTTTTTTTTAAACAGCAAATACAACCAGAAAAGAACGCATTGAAAATTCAAATTTATTTAGCACACACCTACCAACCACACATTTCAGGAAACATATCATAACATTTCATAGGTTTAACTAAGATCAATAGTAATGAAATACATATGTACCGTTCACCAGAAGGCGAGACTCCACTTGCTCTGTTGTTGCTGGTATTCTCTTGTAGCTGGTCACATCCGTGAGTGAATGATGACGCACTTGAACCGAATGCGAAGACCCACCGATTAACCTCCCAGCCTACTCCTTGGGTACTCTTCTTCCCCGCGGACCCCCAAGCTGCAATGGGGTTGTACAATGGAGACAAACACTAGCTAGTAGAGGAGAGCACACCTTGGCTCAAGAGTCCCCTCTCTAAATCCTCTACCTCACCAAACTCACTATAGCTCCGTAATCATTGTTCTCACAACATCTCATCCATCCAACCATAGGGTTCCCCCCAAAAGTCCCTTCTCCCATGGCTTGCCCCTTCTTTTAAAGGATTCCTCATAGGTGACACTTGTCATGTCATGCATAATTAATTATTTATTTCTTTTTTTTATAATTCAATAGCTTGATTATTCACCCACCCATGTGTCATTCTCACACCAAGGGTCTCCCAAAATTATTTACTTAAATTTTTATTTAAAACTAATATTTTCCTCACCTCAACAAGATTCCTATTTCTTCTCCTAGCTGTCTCTTTATTCCCCCCTTTTATTCCTTAATTTGTGTTCATTACTTGAAGTCAATTAATGAGTCAAGATTTTATCCCCAATCTACTCCCTAATTTAACTCAGGTTATCTCCTAGATGGATATTCTTATGTTGGTTGTTGACACATGGAATTTTTCTACCTTTCTCTAAATTTAATTTATTATTCTCATTTTAATTCACCTTCCCCTTTTCTTAATTAGGTTTAAATTAGTTTAGGATTAATCTTTATCCTTACCATTATGTTTGTCTTTCCCCTTTTTCCTAATTAAACCACATAATCTTCCTAGTATTTTCCAAAATGGGAAGGGTAGAGTTTTTAAGGTACTCTATTTTAATTCTTCCTATGATCCCCCTTATTCCAAGTTTTATTTTTGATTTAATTACATTGTTTTCTAATCATCATTTACCCTTGATGTAAATTTACCTAGTTTTCATTCCTTGCTTATATTTATTTATTATTATTTATTTTTAATGATTCCAAGGCTGCCAAGCTTTGGTTGTGCCCTTCAAGAACTTCCCTAGAAGTTCCAAGGGTGCCACACCTAATATCTTATGTGTGATGTCAAGGGTGCCAGTTTGGTTGTGCCCTTCAAGAACTTCCCTAGAAGTTCCAAGGGTGCCACACCTAATAGTTTATTTGTGCTGCCAAGGGTGCCAGTTTGGTTGTGCCCTTCAAGAACTTCCCTAGAAGTTCCAAGGGTGCCACACCTAATAGTTTATTTTTGATGCCAAGGGTGCCAAGTTGGTCGTGCCCTTCAAGAAATTCCCCTGAAGTTCCAAGGGTGCCACACCACTTGCCCTTCAAGCATCCAGTGATTACGAGGGGAAAATATAATGCAACGTCATAGACCACTATCATCTCTTATGTTGCCTGCTATAGTGAGACTAATGGTGTCGGGGATCAAGGAATCCGCCTTGATGCGCGCCCCCCGATAAAGTCCTCATGAGCGAACCAACTTTGGAACCTGCCCTCATGGCATCGTGATCTTCAAGGCGAAGGTGCTTCAACCCTTCCAGCCCAAGTCACGGCGGGAGTGCTAGTGGGTGAGATCAGGGACTCTGTCCCACCCCTCCCATGTAGTTCCATCCACTTGTACAACCCCATCACCCATATGTGAGTCATTCGGTCAAGCAACTAATATGTGCCTGCAACCATTAATATATCATTAGAATATAGTTAAACATATATGGCAGGTTCCAAGATCGACTTAGACTTTCAAAGGTAAAGTAATATAAATTTTCATCAAACCAGGTGTCATCGACATGTCATATGCGAGTGCTTCTGATGGTTTCCTACCATACTCAATAATCATCAGTAACACGGTTTCTCAATGTTAGTCAGTTATCATAATAACATCATTAACAATTCCTGGTCATTCACATCATTGTCCATTGTAAGTCTGAACTAAAAGAAGTAGGGACACACCCCTCATGGCTATCATCAATAATCATCAATGGAACATACATATTCATTAAGCTATCAACATCGTAACATCGTAGAAATATACCTATCCATAAAATTTATCCTCATTATGCTTTTAGTAGAGCACATACATATTCTTTACTACCCTCATCATAATTTCAAATAGAGACCAACTTAACTATTAATATTGTAATCATCAGAATACTGATAGATAAGATACATAACCATTCATGCTACCATAATATCAATGGAACGCATTCATAACATCACAACCATGAATATCTCAATCGCTAATAATAGTGTCATGGGTCCAGATCCTCAATCTGAGGTCCTCGAAGAATAGAGTGTCTAAGATAATGTCGTATTAGGGTCAGGAGACTAGAGTGGGCACTACATACACCCCCTCTTAACAATGGACTTCGTCCCGAAGTCCTTAGAACATAAAGGAGAAACGGCGGCACATAATCTTAGGAACCCTTTCTGAAACTTTTGCCAACTTTCTGGTGGGCAGGTTAAAATTTTCCCAAGGTATCTATAACACGAATTCCGTTATAACTGAATGACTATATCTGGGGAACATTGCAACCCACTTGTCGTATAAATGTACAAAACATACATTATAGATATTATTAAAATTAATAGTTAAAGGAAGCGTCATACATAAACTTTTCCAACAAAATCATCATAATCAAAATCACAACTATTTAAAGCAACAATTAATAACACCCACCTTCCTTCAAATGACAAACTTGACTAATTTAGGAGAAATCTCTCTAGTTTTATTCATTCAATCATGCAATTAGGATAGCAATAATTTTTTATTAACTCAAATTCATAGGGGATGCCTATGCCTTTTTCATAGGAGGAGCTACCCACCTTAAGCTTGGACTTCAATATTTGTAATGGTCAATAATAATTTTGTTAATTATTGTTTGATATTTCACCTATGATGTAATCCACCTTTGTTTACCATGTTCTAAATCTTCAATTTTGTTAGGAACTACAATTAGTACTTTGAAAATAAACATATGTCACTGCTTGCTAGGGGGACCTAACAATGCCTACTACACCTTCTTAGAGACATGATTTACCTTCAAATTCTCTTCCATATGTAGATAGTTCCCAGAATCTAATCCTGAAAAACAAAACATACCTCCAATAAATTTGTATATTGTTCTTATTTTTCTCATTATTAAATTGCCTTAATTCCCTTATAGATATAGAGGTATTTTGTCTATCTTATAATATAGATCTCATAATATCATATGGCATTTATCGGTGTACATAAAGTATAAACAAAAACTAAAATGTATTTTAAGAGAAATGGATGCTCCCAGCACTGCAAAATAAAATTTGCCAGTGTCTTTTGCTATCCCCTTTTCGAAAAAGATCAACTAGCAAGTGAATATCAGATACCTATTAAACACCAGGCTGATCACTCTGTCTTTTTGTTTTGCTTGCTTTGCAAACTAGCAATAAATTATGTATTTCATGCCAAGGTAGCAGGCTTCAAGTGCTCGAATTCCTAATTTCTACTGGAAAATTAAGATATCAAAAAAATCAAACGACAATGATCTTGGTGGTCCAGATGCTTATATTCATTGATTGGTTCATCACGGAAAAGATCATCTTGCCCTTGCATAAAACATATTATCCAAAAGAAATAATTTCATTTCTGTAATTACACACTCAACACTCAAAGTATCATCTTAAATGTTTTACATGCCACTGCTTTCTTCTATTACATATTAATGCAACCTAAGCAATGAATGGACAACAGTGAAAGTCGTATTTCATATCAACACCACGTTACAGCATAATATTTCATTAACCAGCTTACAGAATGTATTGTATCTGAAACAATTCAAATTTAGAATTTACCTAGAGTTAGAATCTGCAATCAAGACCTATTTTGTTTCGGGGATAGGACCTAAATAATAGCAAGCCATCACAAGCTGGCATGACAATTTATAGAGTTTGGCATGAATAGGACCTAAATAATAGCAAGCCATCACAAGCTGGAATGACAATTTATAGAGTTTGGCATGAATATGTTGTACACAAAGAGAGCTATTAAAGAAAACTGACGAATGTGCAGGGTCATCCCAGACGTATTGACCAAGGATTGGAAGAAGTGCTCCACCAGCTGTGTATCATACCACTTGTTGGATTCACAATTGCTGTTACACCAAAACCTGCAGGTAAAGACCACTGCTGGCAATCCTGTATGGTCATCGTCTCAATCAAACATGTACATCACAAGCAACTCCGAGGCAGATCAGCCATCAACAACTGGAGTCTGTGCTCCCCCTGGCATTCTAAATATCCAGATGACCAAAATTGGGTTATTTTCATGGCTTTTGTTTTCCATAATCTCTCAGGAGACATATAATGCTAATTAAATATCAAGTTCTTTTCCTTTTTTTCTTTTTTTCTTTTTTTTCTAATTATCGAGGTTGGGATTTTCAAGGACCACGTGATGGACCAGTTTACCCTATTCTATGAATAGCACTCACTGCCAATATGTAACGGAAACGTTGGAAAGGCTTTGGCCTTCGAATAAAAATAAGAACTTCGGTAATGGAGCTGTAAACAGAAAAGCCCAGGAGACGATGGTTCTTATAAAAATACATATATATATATGGTAATTACAAGCAAATTCAAAAATATTATACAATAGGAGAAATTGGCTAGTTAAAAAATAATCTGACAAGGTAAGTTTTTTTTTGTGATTATAAAACTTGTTTCATTATAATAATAATTGTTTCATTATAATAATAAATGATGTTATGAAGTGAGATATAATGATTTCCTTTTAATATAATAATTTTTGAAAAATCAAAGAAAAACCTTTTTTTTTGGAAATGCTTGTTCAGGAAAGCTTTCTGTAAGTATAAGTATATTTGCATCAGACTTATGTTGATGCACAGTACTTCCGAACCTTCTGTGCTGTCACAAATACACCAAAATGGTTTTGTTGAAGTCACTACATTCAACGGATTTCAAGCATGAAACTTTAACATTTCACAACTAAGGAAAATGGTTTTGTTGAAGTCACTACATTCACAACTTGGAAAAACGCTATGCTCTTACCCTGCTTAGACGATTGCTAAGGCGGAGAAAAGGCTAATAAAAATGCAATTATTGCTCCACATGGACTCTCTGTGGAACGCTATGCTCTTACCCTGTTTGCACGATTGGTAAGGTGGAGAAAAGGCTAATAAAAATGCAATTATTGATCCACATGTGGTCCAGAAAAGGTATGCCAGTATTGCAGAGAAACAATATATGTAGGAATTAACTGAGAGTTCTACGACACCATATCACTGGTAAACCCAGAATACAAAGAGATATATGTTCAAGAATTCCTTAAAAAGAAAGCCAGTAAGATGGCTAATGTCAGGCAATTGGAAAATTGAATTGAAAATATAGAAACTGTTTAAGATATGCCTTGAACCCCTGTTATTTTCTTAAACTGTTTAAGTTATGCCTTAAACTTTTTTTTTTTTTATCAAATATTTTTATAATGCTTATTATTACTTTTATTAACCCCTGTACGAAAATAGTTTAGCAATGTAGGCACGAAAACATAGCAAGTTTCACTAGTGACCAAAGATGGCAGGCAGACGTCATTTACCAGTCGTTGCTTGATTCCAAGCAGAGCTAAAAACTATATGGATTGAAACCAAAGATGTGCACAGAATGTAAAACAATAGCGAGAAACCCATGTCTAAAACGATCATTGACTGTATCGAATGGCATTGGTAGAAGTATGGTGCTCCAGATAACCATAAACTATAGCTCTATTTCTGCATTAAGAACTAGCAAAGAATCCAAAAAGTCATAATGGCAAAGTTTTCTTGTTACATTACAAAACATTGAACAAAGCAGTCAATCAATCAATGAAAGAGAAGCTCAAACTCCCTGTAAGATTACAAGAAGAGAGCAGAGAAAGAACGACTAAGTTTGGCATCTAACATTCAAGGTGATGTAATTGAAATCTGCTGCCTATGGTGGACAATTTTGAAAGAGCCAAAACACAGATTAAGATATGAATCATAAATATTACAATGTATAAAATTATCATGATTGTAATATGCTCCTATGTTGCTTCTTGCAAAAATAGGACTTGTTTTGCCAAACTAAGTGCTGAAATTTTCATCAGATAATTTATTTTACCGTGTTGAATGATCTGCCATGCCAATAAATAATTACTAGTTTTGTAAGAGGCACGTTACAAGTAAATGGTTAATGTTCTTTGAACTAAATCAATTGCTTGAACATTCCCCATCTCCTTCCAGGTAGTGTGTGTGAGTGAGAGGGAATGTTATAGTAGTGAACATCATAGTCCCCATCAGAAATTCTTTGGAGCTCCTTTGTTGTGGCCACCAAAAGGAAAGAATCAGTGTTGGTTACACTGGAAGGCTGCACTTGTGCCACAATTATCACCGTTATCGAGATATCCTAAGCTCAAAAGCATTAGAGACAGACCCAATCACTCTACTTCAGCTTTTCTTAAGATAAAAGTGGGATTGATGATTAGAGATTTATCTGCGATACCTATCATTGCATAACCAGAAAACTTGAAAACCTAACGCAGCTAAAAACAAAGGTTTCTCTAGTTTGGAAATCATTGCAGGTAATACCAAAATCAATTAGTAACACAATCAACAAGATTGTGAAATAAAAGCCTCATATAAAAAGCATCCCTGGTATTACCCTCAAGTTCAGCTTGTCGTAAATGAAAATTCAAACTAATCACTAGCACTTCTATTCTAGGAAATGTAAACAATTTTCATTGGTTTCCAAATATCTAAACCATCAACCTTGAGAAAGACAACCCCAGGTCATGTCTTTAAAGTTTAGAGATATAGGATTCAACAACAGGTCATATGACTTTTCATTCATTTTCATTATTGCAATGTTGCCTTTATGTTGATATAGCTAACCAGCATTCACAATCCTCGTTATGATCCAGAACAAACATGTCACTTATGTGTTTCAAGGAATTAAAGTTTAAACACATGACACATACTAATAAGGATCACAGTATCCACACCTCTTTCTATTAATATTGACCAAATTACTGAAAGTAAGTACAAGGATGACAGTGGCGAGCTCTTTTCATTGTTTTTTTTTTTTTCCAATCATCAAGACCAAATATTGAAATATATAACCTGTAGGAATTTACAGGGTAAGTTCCTCAGAAAGAATACCAAAAGGACACCGCTCACAACTAGATCTCAAATCAATACACCAGTATTTTTGACGTGGTTAAAACCCTCAGAGTGCAAGGAGGGAAACAGTCCACGGCCTGTCCCAACGTGGGTACAGACAATTTATTAATCAAAGAATGAAAATTTACATAAGCTTCTCTCATGCACGGATTACGCAAACAATGACCCTCCATGCGCTTTAAATAGAACTCATGGACCAATCGGGTGTCAAGCCACGGATCAAGTGTCGATAATACCGAGGTGAGAGTGAACCGTCGGATTGTAAGTTACAATATGTACAACGGTAAAGAAACACACTTTACCTAACTCTAACCTAACTCTATGCTAGACCAAGTTGAACTTAACTATATCCTATGTGTCGGAATATCCTAACATCCCCCCTTAAGAACAACTTGGGATAGGATTGAAGGATTTACAAACATGACACAATAGGAGAAGGAAGGAGGCACTAGAGCCTATCCCCCCTTAGTGACAACTTCCTGAACTCCAAGCATATATCGAAGTTTAGTGAACTTCGCCTCTGTGAGAGCCTTTGTGAAGATGTCTGCAACCTGATCATCCGTTGGACAATATTGCACTTCAAGAACATGGTCATGAATGAGCTTTCTGATGAAGTGCATGTGTAGTTCAATGTGTTTGCTGCGCTGATGCTGGACTGGATCTTTGCATAGCTGAATGGCACTTTGATTATCACACCAAAGTGTGGTTGGATGCTGCTGCTCAAAGCCAAATTCTGATAGGATCTGACGAAGCCACAAGGCTTCCTTACTAGCTTCCACGGCACCACGATACTCTGCTTCTGCTGACGAAAGAGAAATGGCAGCCTGTTTCTTACAAGCCCATGTAATAGGTCCTGAACCAAGAGTGAAGACATAACCGGCAGTAGACTTCCGATCATCAAGGTCACCAGCCCAATCAGAATCAGTGAAACCAACTAACAGAGGAGCTGCTTTGGCACTGTAATGAATCCCAAACTGTACTGTACCTCGAACATAACGAAGTATTCTTTTAGCTGCTTTCCAATGACTTTCACGGGGGTTTTGCATAAAACGAGCAACAAGGCCAACAGCAAAGGAAAGATCAGGACGAGTATGGGTTAAATACAAGAGTTTTCCGACAAGTTGACGGTATAAGGTAGCATCAACTTCAGGAGAAGTACAAGAGACTGAAAGTTTGACTCCAGACTGAAAGGGAGAAGGGGCTGGCTTACAGTCTTCCATGTGAAAATGACGAAGAATATCACAAGCATACTTGGACTGGGAAAGGAAAATACCTTCTTGGGATTGCAAGACTTGAAGACCGAGAAAATAGTGTAAGTGTCCTAAGTCTGTCATTTCAAATTTCTTTTTAAGGCTGGACTTCACATGGTTTATAAGGTTGGGATCACTACCAGTAAGAATAAGATCATCAACATAAAGAACAAGGATGATAAGAGAGTTGCCCACTTTCTTGGTGTAGACAGTATTGTCAGAATGACACCTAGAAAAGCCAGATTCTAAAAGAAAGCTATCCATTTTGGCATACCAAGCCCGAGGAGCTTGCTTGAGGCCATAAAGGGATTTCTTAAGTCGACAAACGAGGCTGGAGTCTGTTTGTATGAAGCCAATGGGTTGTTCCATATAGATTTCTTCCTGCAAGTCCCCATGCAAGAAGGCAGATTTAACATCCATTTGATGGACTTCCCATTTTAAAGAGGCAGCAAGGGAAAGAACAAGGCGGATAGAGTTCATTTTGGCAACTGGAGAGAAGGTTTCAGTGTAGTCAATGCCTTCAACCTGTGAAAAGCCCTTAGCAACTAGACGAGCCTTATGTTTATCAACTTTCCCATCTGGTCCATACTTGGTTCTGTAAACCCATTTGCATCTAACAAGTTTGCGTCCCTTTGGTAGAGGAACAAGATCCCATGTATCATTTGTCATCAATGAATGATATTCTTCATTCATAGCTGCTTCCCAATGTGGATGGCCTGAAGCTTCTGCAAAAGTGTCAGGATCATGATTTACTGGAGCTTGAGCCAGTAAAGAAGAGGCTCTTTCAAACTGAGAACGTGTACGTCGCTGATCTGTAGGATCACCGGCAAGATCACCTGCTGCATCCCGAGTAGCACGGACCCATCTTGGAAGTTGAGGATCCTGAGAAGGTGGGGGAGGATTATCATCCTCGCTTTCATCATCAGAAGAAGAAATGTTTTCAAAGATAGAAGAGATAGGAAGAGGTGGCACATCCGCCGGACTAGGCTCGCAGGCCGATTTATTTTCATCAAATTTTACATCTCTTCTAATGATAACATTTTTGGACTTAAATGGAATAAGTCTATAACCTTTTACATCTTCAGAATATCCAACAAAAGTACATTTCTCACTCTTAGGTTCTAAAGCTTTATGCTTTTCATCTGGAATATGGGCCCATGCTTCACTTCCAAACACACGAAAGTGACTTACATCTGGTTTAATGGAACTCCAAGCTTCTTCTGGAGTGATATTCTCTAGAACCTTAGTAGGAGTGCGATTGATTATATAATTTGCACAATTAATTGCTTCGGCCCAAAAACTAAGACTGAGTCCTTTAGATTGCAGCATACAATTAGCCATTTCCTTTAAGGTGCGATTTTTCCTTTCAGCTACACCATTTTGTTGTGGAGTGTATGGAACAGTATGTTGCATTTGAATTCCATTTTCGGTGCAAAAGTTGATGAATGCGTTTTTAACATATTCTCCACCATTATCAGTTCTTAGCTTAAGAATTTGATGTCCAGATTGTTTTTCAACAAATGCTTTGAAGGCCAAAAAAGTGCTAAATACTTCGCTCTTGAGTTTTAAGAAGTATACCCAAGTGCGTCTAGAGAAATCATCAATGAAAGTTAAGAAGTACTTGCAGCCAGAGAATGAAGCAACAGGAAGAGGACCACATAAATCACTGTGCACAAGCTGTAAAGGGGCTGAGGCGTGCCAAGAGGCACGTTTGTCAAAACTGTCCCGATGATGTTTTCCGAGTACACATCCGGAACAAACACCATCTTTGCAAGATACCATAGGAAGACCTGTCACCATATTTTCTTTACATAGATGCTGAAGGGAGCGATAGTTTAAGTGACCAAACCGCTCATGCCAAAGTTTGCTCACTTCATCATTATGAGCAACAAATACTGAGGGAAGATGGGATGACCCAAAGTTGTGAAACTTATACAACCTTTTGGAATCATCAGCAAGACCAGTAGCTAGAATCTGTTTAGGATCTTTTAGATCCTTGATTACAACATCATGAGGTGAAAATTCAACAATTTTACCTTCACCTGAATGAGTTATCTGATAGACAGATAGAAGGTTGCAGGATAAGTTTGGAACACATAATACATCATTGAACTGACCATTGTCTAGATGAACAGTTCCAGTCCCTACAACATTAAGAGATCTATCATCACCAACATATATATTTTTGGTGTTACAATCATTTAAAGAAGAAAACATGGCTTGGTTTTTGGCCATGTGACAAGAGGCTCCAGAATCAATGAGCCACTCATGAGAATGAGAAGAAGAAGAAGATACATTTAATGCATAACCAGACTGAGATGATTGACGATGACATGCAGAAAGTGCCGTTCCGGAAGTTGAAGTTGAAGTAGGCTCCAGATGGATGTTATGTTTCTTCATTGCGGCTTCCAAGGCTTCCATCTTCTTAAAGCATTTAGATTCTAAGTGGCCATCTCGATTACAAAAGTTACAATGTCTGTCAGTCCTCTTCCATTTGTTTTTATTGGTCTTGTCATTTTGCTGAAATGATCTTTCATCTTGAGGCTGAGTTGGTTTAGGACCATTCCTTTGAGGATAAGACTTCTTAGGATTCTTTGAATTTGGTTGCTGCTGGGCGGCTAACGCTTTCGAGGAAGAGTTTCCAAGATTAAAAAGACCAAGGTGTAAGAGTTTTTCTTGTTCTCTTATTAAGGAATCACAAAAGGAGTCAAAGGAAGGGGGTTTGTAGTCTTTGCCTTGACAAATGAAAGCTTCCCTTGTAGAATGGAAAGTGGAAACAAATACAGAGTAGGCTGGTCCCAACTTAGTAAGGATGGAATAAATAAGGTTACCATCTTCTTTCTTAACTTTAACACCTTCCAAGAGATATCTAAGGGTCTTGAATTTGGACAAGAAATCTTCAATGCAAGAAAAATTATTAGGATCCAAAGTAAGCAACTCATTCTCAAGTTGATGGGCTCTAATTTCATTTTTAATCCCAAAAACTTTAGCAAGTTTTTCTAATGCTTCATGAGGAGTTTCAATTTCTGCAATGTGGAATCTAAGATCAGGAGAAACAGACATTCCTATCAAACCACGTGCTTGATCTTGTCTATTTTCCCATTTTTCGGCCTTGTCTTCATCTTTGGGTTTCTTCTCTTGGTCTGTGGCTATTCTGAAGAGACCTTTACTTCTAAGTAAATCTCCCATGTAGGCTACCCATTGGAAGTAGTTAGTGCTGTCAAGAATGACTTGGCATGGACTTTCCATTTTTTGAAAAAAAACTGAAGCTGAAGATGCTGAAAGTAAGTGGTCCAATGGATAGATCTCGAAAAAATAGGCGGTTTTAAAAAAAACGGCTCTGAAAAAGGCTTCCGGATGAAGAAGTTATGGCTTTTTGAAAAAAAATTGTTGACGTTGCCGGCAAAGTGCGCGAATGTGCGGGAATGAAAAAAATCCGCCCCCACAAAATGGAGACTTGAACCCAAGACCTCTACTCTCTTAAAAGGTCTTTGAACCAATTGATCTATAAAAAATATTTGAGAGAGAGAGAGAGAGAGAGGGGGGGGGGGGGGGGCCTCGATTTGCGTGCTTGCCTTGGGAAGGCTCTTTTCCCCTACAAAACACAAAACACAAAACCCAACACGAATATGCAAAGAAAAACGAACCTTACGGCTCAAAGTTAGCTTTAGCCAAAAAACTAGAATTTTTTTTTTTTTTTTTAAATCTCAAAGTTAGCTTTTAACCGAAAAACTAAATATTTTTCTCAATGTTTCTGATTTTCCAAGATCACACTAAGGTGCAGGGAAAAGAGCATATGCATGAGAAAAATCCTTTCTTTCTGTTTCTGATTTGCCCAGATCGCACAGAGTCGCAGGGCAAAGAGCATACGCAGAAATGAAAGGTATAGATCCGGGAAAAAAAAAGGCTAAATAAACCGAAACCGAAATAAGCAGAGAGAAAATGACAGTAAACTGCAAAAAAAACACTGTATACCTCCCGATCTGAAAAATGACGCAGCTAGGGCTACCGGAAACCTTTTCGCGTGAAACGAAAGGGGTTCCTCACTGAAACAGATGCTCCGAACGCAACAGAGCAGTCCTCTCGGCCCGAAAGCAGTCAGAAACAGCAGATCTAGGAAACGACAGCCGCATGCAGTTCTATCGGCTTCAGATTTGGATCACCAACGGACGCGGCCCTCAAATAGCTCTGATACCATGTAGGAATTTACAGGGTAAGTTCCTCAGAAAGAATACCAAAAGGACACCGCTCACAACCAGATCTCAAATCAATACACCAGTATTTTTGACGTGGTTAAAACCCTCAGAGTGCAAGGAGGGAAACAATCCACGGCCTGTCCCAACGTGGGTACAGACAATTTATTAATCAAAGAATGAAAATTTACATAAGCTTCTCTCATGCACGGATTACGCGAACAATGACCCTCCATGCGCTTTAAATAGAACTCATGGACCAATCGGGTGTCAAGCCACGGATCAAGTGTCTATAATACCGAGGTGAGAGTGAACCGTCGGATCACTACATATCGTGACCGTCGGATTGTAAGTTACAATATGTACAACGGTAAAGAAACACACTTTACCTAACTCTAACCTAACTCTATGCTAGACCAAGTTGAACTTAACTATATCCTATGTGTCGGAATATCCTAACATAACCTATGGGCCGGAAGAGAATAAAACAGGAGACATATAATAAGGAATTACAATGTTTATCTTACTTCATTTAGATTGAACTACGTAATGGAAAGAAATGCAATAAGAATTACAGTGTCAAGATTTCGTCATCTTTCTTACCATTTCTTCATCTTTGCCACTTCTTCACTACAAAAATAATCTTCTTTGCCACTAAATAACCTATGAGAGAAGATTGACTTGTTCATGCTATTCCTTTTCCCATCCCAACTTGAAAAGACAGTTCTATACCAAAACAAAGGATCCCCCTCTTGTAGTGCCTTAATGTTCTAGAAGAAACCCTTTAGTTTAATCTCTCTTTTTTTTTTCATCGTTGTCAGCAGAGAAAATTGCTCCATACAGCCTTATCACAAAACAAGCTTATTTTCTACAAATCTGTCCCTTGAAAATTTTACGACCTAAATACTAAAATCAGAGAAGAGGCAAAGTTAAATATCCTGTAACCTGATGCAAAAGCTTCAATTTTGGATAACAGCTTAAATATGAATAATGACTTTCAGTTGATGGTTTCATTCAATTCAACATTTCCGAACACTCCTAATTTTATCTTATGGATCTTATATAAGCCCACAAATCACCTATGTTATACCAAACTCCAGTTTTCCATTTCCCGGCACAGCTTACTCACTTCATACAACTTGCATGTCTTGATGAATCCATGATTTAATAATGTTGAGTAAATAACAGAATCAAGTGCTATCCCTTTCTCGACCATTTCATGATGTAACATTACAGCTGTTTTCATGTTGCCAATATTGCAATGTGCAGAAATTAAAACTGTATAAGTGACAACATCAGGCGTGATTCCTCTTTCTATCATTTCATTGAACAGTTTGAGAGCATCATGCAAACAGCTTGCTTTGCAATATCCATCAATTAGAGTAGTATAAGAAACGACATCCAGCAATATTCCTCTTTCACCCATTTCACGTAGTAAACCAAGGGCATACTGTAAATGACTCGTCTTGCAGTAAAAGTTCATTAAGATGGTATAAGTTATGACATCAGGCAAAAGACCTTTCTCCACCATATTGACATAAAGAGCTAAAGCGTTCTTATTATTTCCTGTTCTATCTTGCAAAGCCCGTCCATCAAACTAGTGAATGCTACAGTATCGGGGACAAGCCCCTGTCTTGACATTCTAGAATACATCTCGAAAGCCTCTCTAATATTCCCCTCATTGCATTGTCTTGCAATCAAAGTATTGAAAACATCGATCCCAGGAATAAGGCCTCTCTTTAACATTGCTTTGAGGAATCTTTCAGCCTCCTGCACTTTCCGAATTTTACAAAGTCCATAAATTATTGCCTTGCAAGTAAATGCATTAGGAACAATACCTTGTTCCATCATTTCATCTAAAAGTTGAAGAGCTTCCTGCATATGGCCTTCATTACAAAGTCCACTAATAAGTGCATTGTAAGTAACAATATCAGGAACAATGCATCCACCAACCACATTGGCATAAAGCTGAAACGCCTGTTGCAAGTTGCCTTTTTTACAATACCCAACAATTAAGCTCGTATAATTGACCATGTCTGGAAAGACATTTGTTTCCACCATCTCATTTAACAAATTTAAGGCTCCCTGCATGTTGCCTTCTTTACAATGGGAATCAATCATAATATTGTACATAACCCGGTCACAAAAAACACAAAATCTTCAGAATCTTCGGTCATGCAGAGCTCTTCACATCTATCCAATGCCTAAAACGCCCTCCGATTTGAATCTTGGACCTATGGCTTCAAACAGCAGTGGGGCAGAACTAAAGAAAGAGCAAATCACCCCCAGATTTGATCCTTGACACCTACGGCTGCCAAGAATTACAGCAAAAGATGCCAAAAACTTCCCAAAAACGAGTTATACCAAAAACCTTTCTCGATTCGAACCCGAGACCTGGAGTTTCTAATAATAAGCAAAACCCGGCCGTGGGACAAAGAATAAGAACCTTCTGCGGACTCCAACCTTGGAAACTCGAAATGGGTCGACGAGTCTAATGAATTTAAGGCGATTTGGATTTGCAATTGCAGCAAATCGTGGAGCTTCCGAGCCGACTGGGGTTGGGGTTCGCTGAGAATCCTCTGCTTTTAAAATCCGATGCCGATGGCATCCAGAAGTTGCGCCCCCCCTGCAATGTTAAGCCGATTTAGGCAATGAATTGATGAAAGCGTTATAAGAAGAATCCAGATCAAATAACAACTGACGGGTCTGCTGTTCGGTTAACTCTTCCGATGCCCCCATGTTCTTCAACCTCGAAATCCATTCTCTGGCTTTCACTTTACCCTCAAAGTCCGGTGGAAGCTGAGGAACCCTACTCAGGGCCGACAAAAGATCCGAAAGCGCGGGGTATAGTATCTGAAACAAAATCTGGGATGTATATTTAATAGTGTAGACATGTATTGATATGATTTAGGATTGACCGAACTCATTTTTTTTTTTTAGTCCTATGCTTTACCGTAATTCGAATATCTAGTATTATAATTCGAGCCGTTGGCATTTAGTGGAATGTTCATCATTAAAACAAATTCTTTATTGGAATTGATTCAATATCATAAATTTAATATAAATTAAAGAAGGCCATAAGTGTTTGTTTGACTTCAATTTTCTATATTAATGTTTTGTCACTTTCTTATTTTTATTGTTTTTAAATAATGAATGCACCATATTTAATAGTATCATAACATAAATGTTTTTAAAAATAAATATTTGTCGACAACTATTATGAAGCTTTCTATATTATATTATCCCTACTATATTAAATATTGGCATGTTTCCTATTTGATAACTATCAAGCAGCTGGCAACCATTTCAAAATTTTACACATGTGCTTTGTCTCTAACCCATGTAGGCTCAATGCTGCAACCTAGGCTCTCATACCAAGTGTGAGGATCACATCCAGACTATATACATTTTTTATTTTTTTTTAAAACAGCAAATACAACCAGAAAAGAACGCATTGAAAATTCAAATTTATTTAGCACACACCTACCATCCACACATTTCAGGAAACATATCATAACATTTCATACGTTTAACTAAGATCAATAGTAATGAAATACATATGTACCGTTCACCAGAAGGCGAGACTCCACTTGCTCTGATGTTGCTGGTATTCTCTTGTAGCTGGTCACATCTGCGAGTGAATGATGATGCACTTGAACCGAATGCGAAGACCCACCGATTAACCTCTCAGCCTACTCCTTGGGTACTCTTCTTCCTCGCGGACCCCCGAGCTGCAATGGGATTGTACAATGGAGACAAACACTAGCTAGTAGAGGAGAGCACACCTTGGCTCAAGAGTCCCCTCTCTAAATCCTCTACCTCACCAAACTCACTATAGCTTCGTAATCACTGTTCTCACAACATCTCATCCATCCAACCATAGGGTTCCCCCCAAAAGTCCCTTCTCCCATGGCTTGCCCCTTCTTTTAAAGGAGTCCTCAAAGGTGACACTTGTCATTTCATGCATAATTAATTATTTATTTCTTTTTTTTATAATTCAATAGCTTGATTATTCACCCACCCATGTGTCATTCTCACATCAAGGGTCTCCCAAAATTATTTACTTAAATTTTTATTTAAAACTAATATTTTCCTCACCTCAACAAGATTCCTATTTCTTCTCCTAGCTATCTCTTTATTCCCCCCTTTTATTCCTTAATTTGTGTTCATTACTTGAAGTCAATTAATGAGTCAAGATTTTATCCCCAATCTACTCCCTAATTTAACTCAGGTTATCTCCTAAATGGATATTCTTATGTTGGTTGTTGACACATGGAATTTTTCTACCTTTCTCTAAATTTAATTTATTATTCTCATTTTAATTCACCTTCCCCTTTTCTTAATTAGGTTTAAATTAGTTTAGGATTAATCTTTATCCTTACCATTATGTTTGTCTTTCCCCTTTTTCCTAATTAAACCACATAATCTTCCTATTATTTTCCAAAATGGGAAGGGTAGAGTTTTTAAGGTACTCTATTTTAATTCTTCCTATGATCCCCCTTATTCCAAGTTTTATTTTTGATTTAATTACATTGGTTTCTAATCATCATTTACCCTTGATGTAAATTTACCTAGTTTTCATTCCTTGCTTATATTTATTTATTATTATTTACTTTTAATGATTCCAAGGCTGCCAAGCTTTGGTTGTGCCCTTCAAGAACTTCCCTAGAAGTTCCAAGGGTGCCACACCTAATATCTTATGTGTGATGTCAAGGGTGCTAGTTTGGTTGTGCCCTTCAAGAACTTCCCTAGAAGTTCCAAGGGTGCCACACCTAATAGTTTATTTGTGCTACCAAGGGTGCCAGTTTGGTTGTGCCCTTCAAGAACTTCCCTGGAAGTTCCAAGGTTGCCGCACCTAATAGTTTATTTGTGATGCCAAGGGTGCCAAGTTGGTCGTGCCCTTCAAGAAATTCCCCTGAAGTTCCAAGGGTGCCACACCACTTGCCCTTCAAGCATCCAGTGATTACGAGGGGAAAATATAGTGCAAAACCATAGACCACTATCATCTCTTATGTTGCCTGCTATAGTTAGACTAATGGTGTCGGGGATCAAGGAATCCGCCTTGATGCGCGCCCCCCGATAAAGTCCTCATGAGCGAACCAACTTTGGAACCTGCCCTCATGGCATCGCGATCTTCAAGGCGAAGGTGCTTCAACCCTTCCAGCCCAAGTCACGGTGGGAGTGCTAGTGGGTGAGATCAGGGACTCTGCCCCACCCCTCCCATGTAGTTCCATCCACTTGTACAACCCCATCACCCATATGTGAGTCATTTGGTCAAGCAACTAATCTGTGCCTGCAACCGTTAATATATCATCAGAATATAGTTAAACATATATGGCAGGTTCCAAGATCGACTTAGACTTTCAAAGGTAAAGTAATATAAATTTTCATCAAACCAAGTGTCATCGACATGTCATATTCGAGTACTTCTGATGGTTTCCTGCCATACTCAATAATCATCAGTAACACGGTTTCTCAATGTTA
The DNA here is from genome assembly GCA_031772625.1 of Pinus tabuliformis. Lineage (NCBI taxonomy): Eukaryota > Viridiplantae > Streptophyta > Pinopsida > Pinales > Pinaceae > Pinus > Pinus tabuliformis. Next base: position 587,037,979 of record CM062812.1, on the reverse strand, counting down.
GTCAGTTATCATAATAGCATCATTAACAATTCCTGGTCATTCACATCATTGTCCATTGTAAGTCTGAACTAAAAGAAGTAGGGACACACCCCTCATGGCTATCATCAATAATCATCAATGGAAACATACATATTCATTAAGCTATCAACATCGTAACATCGTAGAAATATGCCTATCCATAAAATTTATCCTCATTATGCTTTTAGTAGAGCACATACATATTCTTTACTACCCTCATCATAATTTCAAATAGAGACCAACTTAACTATTAATATTGTAATCATCAGAATACTGATAGATAAGATACATAACCATTCATGCTACCATAATATCAATGGAACGCATTCATAACATCACAACCATGAATATCTCAATCGCTAATAATAGTGTCATGGGTCCAGATCCTCAATCTGAGGTCCTCGAAGAATAGAGTGTCTAAGATAATGTCGTATTAGGGTCAGGAGACTAGAGTGAGCACTACAGTATGCGCTCTACTAAAAGCATAATGATGATAAATTTGATGGATAGGTATATTTCTACGATGTTACGATGTTGATAGCTTAATGAATATGTATGTTTCCATTGATGATTATTGATGATAGCCATGAGGGATGTGTCCCCTATGTTACCTACTTCCTTTAGTTCAGACTTACAATGGACAATGATGTGAATGACCAGGAATTGTTAATGATGCTACTATGATAATGACTAACATTGAGAAACCTTGTTACTGATGATTATTGAGTATGGCAGGAAACCATCAGAGGCACTCGCATATGACATGTCGATGACACCTGGTTTGATGAAAATTCATATTATTTTATCTTTTAAAGTCTAAGTAGATCTTGAAATCTGCCATATATGTTTAACTATACTCTGAGGATATGTTAATGGTTGCAGGCACAGATTAGGTGCTTGGCCGAATGACCCACATATGGGTGATGGGGTTGTACAAGTGGATGGAACTACATGGGAGGGGTGGGACAGAGTCCCTGATCTCACCCACTAGCACTCCCGCCATGACTTGGGCTGGAAGGGTTGAAACACCTTCGCCTTGAAGATCACGATGCCATGAGGGCAGGTCCCAAAGTTGGGTCGCTCATGAGGAGATTACTGGGGGGCGCGCATCAAGGCGGATTCCTTGATCCCCAGCACCATTAGTCTCACTATAGCAGGAAACATAAGAGATGATAGTGGTCTATGACGTTGCACTATACTTTCCCCTTGTAGTCACTAGATGCTTGAAGGGCAAGTGGTGTGGCACCCTTGGAACTTCAGGGGAAATTCTTGAAGGGCACGACCAACTTGGCACCCTTGGCATCACAATTAAACTATTAGGTGTGGCACCCTTGGAACTTCTAGGGAAGTTCTTTAAGGGCACAACCAAACTTGGCACCCTTGGCATCACAATTAAACTATTAGGTGTGACACCCTTGGAACTTCTAGGGAAGTTCTTGAAGGGCACAACCAAGCTTGGCACCCTTGGAATCAGTAAAAATAAATAATAATAAATAAATATAAGTAAGGAATGAAAACTAGGTAAAGTTACATCAAGGGTAAATGATGATTAGAAACCAAGGTAATTAAATAAAAAATAAAACTTGGAATAAGGAGGTTCATAGGAAGAAATCAAATAGAGTACCTTAAAAACTCTACCCTTTCCATGTTGGAAAATACTAAGAAGATTATGTGGTTTAATTAGGTAAAAAGGGGAAAGAGGGACATAATTGTAAGGATAAAGATTAATCCTAAACTAATTAAACCTAATTAAGAAAAGAGGAAGGTGAATTAAAATAAGAATAATAAATTAAATTTAGAGAAATATAAAGAACCTCCATGTGGCAACAAACAACATAAGAATATCCATCTAAGAGATAACCTGAGTTAAATTAGGGAGTAAATAGGGGATCAAATCTTGACTCATTAATTGACTTTAAGTAATGAACACAAATTAAGGAATAAAAAGGGGGAATAAAGAGACAACTAGGAGAAGAAATAGGAATCTTGTTGAGGTGAGGAAAATATTGGTTTTAAATAAAAATTTAAGTAAATAATTTTGGGAGAACCTTGATGTGAGAATGACACATGGGTGGGTGAATAATCAAGCTATTGAATTATAAAAAAAATAATTAATTATGCATGACATGACAAGTGTCACCTATGAGGACTCCTATAAAAGAAGGGACAAGCCATGGGAGAAGGGACTTTTGGGAACCCTATGGTTGGATGGATGAGATGATGTCAGAGCAGTGATTACGAAGCTATAGTGAGTTTGGTGAGGTAGAGGATTTTAGAGAGAGGACTCTGGAGCCAAGGTGTGCTCTCCTCTACCAACTAGTGCTTTCCTCCATTGTACAACCCCATTGTAGCTCGGGGGTCCGTGGGGAAGAAGAGTACCCAAGGAGTAGGCTGGGAGGTTAACCGGTGGGTCTTCGCATTCGGATCAAGTGCGTCATCATTCACTCGCGGAGGTGACCAGCTACAAGGGAATACCAGTAACAGCAGAGCAAGCGGAGTCTCGCCTTCTGGTGAACGGTACATATGTATTTCATTACTATTGATCTTAGTTAACAGTATGTAAATGTTATGATATGTTTTCCTGAAATGAGTGGCAGGAATGTGTGTGCTAAATAAATTTGAAATTTCAATGCGTTTCTTTTCTGGTTGTATTTGCTGTTAAAAAAAAAAAAATTGTATATAGTCTCAATCTAGGTCCTTACACTTGGTATCAGAGCCAAGTTGAACCCTTGAGACCTATGGGCCCATGCATGCATGGCTAGTTGTTAAATATCTACTACACTCTACCTTGAAATTGTGTATGGTAACCTTTCAAGGCTACCATAACCTGAGATTATGTTAGCAGTAACCATCAATTAGAGTGTTGTATGTAACATCATTTGCGATTAAAGCCCTCTCAACCATGTCAACCAAAAGTTTTTTTTTTTGCTGCAGCACTCTTTCCCGACTTGCACAGCCCTTTCATCAGTGTGTTGTAAGTTTCGATCCTCAGTGAAAAACCTTTTCTGACCATTTCTTTTTTCAATCTAAAAGCTTGTTCAATATTTCCTTTTCTGCAATATCCGTCAATAAGAGTCCCGTAAGAGATATCATCAGGAATGCAACCCTTCTCTGCCATCTCAGTCAAAATCCTATCTGCCTCTTCCATCTTACCCAGTTTACACAAACCGTTGATTACTGAATTGTAACAAACTCGATTGGGCATTAAATCACCTGCCGACATATCATTCCACAACTTAAAGGCTTCCTCAATCTTCCCTGTCTTGAAGTATCCATCCATCAGTGTGCCATACGTTACCACATTGGGAGTAACACCGAATTCCTTCATTTCATGCAAGAGCTTCTCCGCCTCTTCCATGTTTTCTAGTCTGCAAAGCCCATTTATTAGGGAGTTATAGGTAACAACACTAGGTTGAATGTCATTCTGCAACATTCAGTTTCAAGCCAGTACCCACCATATCATCTTTTACTCTCAAAGCATTTTCCATATCACACACCTTGCAATAACCATCGATAAGTATTGCATAGGTCACACTATTGGGAACCAAATTCCGCTTCTTAAAGCCCTGAAAGCTCTTAAATGTCTCTGAAAGAGTGGTTATGGTTTTTTCCAACACGCTTTAATATCTCTAGTTTGACTCCTGTATTACGAAGTCTAGATATTTGATCTGGCGACTTGAAGCCTGACCGAAAGGCTCCAAGCCAATCTCGTAAACCAACCCTTGTCCAGCAAAAATTCTGTCTCCATGAATCAAATCCCCCATTTCTTTATCCGATCCTTGTCGGTAGAATAATATGACTCTGCCCTAGTTTTTCCTATAACGACAGGATCCACTGCGTCGAGATGTTGGGATTGGCAAACTATGCGTTTTCCTTCATCTCTTTATCTGTCATAAATGCCCTTTAACGTAATTGACATCTTGTGCGTTTCTGTCACAATTTCTTCCCGATGTAGAACCATCTCATATGAGAGAAAATTTGTGGGAAGATCTCTGTAGATATCGCTGCAAAGGTCACAATAATTAGGCATTTGATAATTATTTACAAACACTGGGCATTGTAGTAAATATACACCTCTTTAGAAAAATGCGCACATGTCATTTGGCTTTCAAATGCACAACTGACGTTCGATATTGCTTGTAAACTAGCACCTAGGCACATATGTCTTGAAAAATATCTTTCGCAGTCCATATATTAACATGAATCTTGAATCACTTACTATGAAATTTGGATACGAAACTGATAACATTTGTTCTTTGTTTAAAAGCCCGCTTTGATATTCGTTGAAGGTGATCTGCGTGTTTGTTTGGAAATCGACACTCTGACACTTATGGCATCAAACACTTGAACTCATACCTTGCCATTTGTGCCATTCCTGAGGTTGGCATACAATTGGACTTCTGTGTTATGGTTTCAATGGATTTCTCTGACCTGGATAATTCAGCGCCACCTAATGAAAACTAAGACTTTTAGTTATGTTTGAGCATTAAACACTTGGCCCTCAACGTTCTCCCATGGCGGTGAAGTACCCAAGCCAAATCTTAATTCTTACAATGGAAGCTGAGCTGTCGAACAACCTTCAATGCAAGAATAAATCAAAGCACGAAATCGCTTTAAAGTGTTCCAGAAACCACGCGATGAGATCGTGTTGACTAACTGTTCCGAAAAAAAAAAAAAAATTGCAACGTGGACAGTTTGTATTGAACTACATGGGCGGTGGTTGCAGATTTTGATTAGGATGCATCAAACTGTGTAACAACAGTTTTGATCTCGTCTCAGATCTAGAACCGAGCTGAACTTCGAACCGTTATTGTAAAAATTATTGATAACTCTATGTGTGTGCGAGTATCTAACAATTCTACAGCATGTACTGACTGGGGGACTGACAAATACATCATTAAACCCGTGTTAGATATGAACCTGTGCACATAATGATCAAAACTCAAGTTTAGATGGGTATTTGCTAGTGAAGAAGAAAATTAAAAAAAAATAAAAAATCAATTTAAAGAATTTCCCCTGAATTAGAATGCTTGCTTGAATGGAGGCTCCATACTCATTTTACTTTGATGTGAATCTAAGACACCATTCCTGAGTGTCCAAGACGTTTCATCATATCTTTCTATGTATCTTCTCCGATAGAATCTATCATCACACAGACTCTCCATGGATTTGCCCTTGTTCTTTGTTCTGTATCCATTCGCCTTTTGTACCTCCCTGTGTATCTGTATCCCACCTTGATGTGTCTTGGAACTTTGCCCAAAAACCTGTAGGAACAGCTTGCAGTGAAGTGATGAGGGAAGCAGCAATCTAACATGATACAAATGCTGCACAAGAACTGAGCAAGTTCAATCCACTCAAGCATCTGGATAGCCTAGCTCCAAGCAAAGTCAATAATCAGATTCCAATTTCCTTCTGAATTTCCACGCCAAAGCTGTTGTTTGTGGTGCCTATTTCTCTAAGGCCAATTTGCCAGCCAATTCTGACAAACTGGCCCTGATTCCTGAAAGATTTGAAAATTTCAAATTGTTGGAATCTGTCTTCTCATTTGAGCCATGCCTATCAAAAAAAAGATATCACTGCATTGACAGCAGCCAAATTCACCTTCTCAGAAAATTTCAAATTGTTGGAATTTGTCTTCTCATTTGAGCCATGCCTATAAAAAAAAAGATATCACTGCATTGACAGCAGCCAAATTCACCTTCTCAGTTGAAAATCTGATGGTCATCATCATTTCCGTATCTCTCATGCTGCTCAAACAAACTTCTGTCCAGTCCATCAGACATATAAACAGTTTTGACCTATCCAATACAGACCAACTTGCTATTACTGTAGCTGCAAACTTTGCAAATCTTTTAGGTAGACAAAGGAGTGCATTCACAAGCTCAATTGAAGGAGACTGGGACCTTAAGACCGTTAGCAGGCCAGAAAGTGCACCAGCATGGACCAAAGGATCCAAAGCTTCAGCACAAAATGCCAACAATGGCATGACTAGTGGAACCACACAAACTTGTACCTCGGACATCAGCAACTGCCAGAAAATTTTTTGCTCTGAAAAATCCCAGTCAAGAGAGTTTTTAACTAAACTACAAAGATTTTGAGGATCCTCTCCAAAAACGGAAAACTCCTTCAGACCTAGCTTGATCTCAAATTTCAAAAGTTCTGAAGGGGCCAAAAAACACACAAGCAATTTAATGACGTCTTCTCTTCCAGTGGATAAATCTGATAGGTAACAAAAAATGCTTCGAAACACCTGAAGCAACCTGCTAACATTCCACAAACAACATGTTCTCAAATCTTTCAAAAATGTTGTAAACGCATCTCGATCAATCTTTCAAAAGGAAGGTCTTTATGATAGATATTCATCCAGTTGTTCATGTTGCATAGGGAATTTTGCTTGATTATGGCACAAGTATAGTTATTAGTAAAACTGCCACTGTTGGAAAAAGATTCTTGCAGTACCCTGGAACTGAAGCATATACTTGCCTATATCTATTCAGTTTTTAAACCCATGAAAAAGTTAAGATTGTTCTTAACTGGATTGCAGAGAATCCAAAACTCTTGAAGAACCCAAAGATAATCGAGGAAATAGTTGAAGTGTGGAGAAATTAAATCCGATGGCACATACAGATGAGTCTTTCTGGTTGAAGAATAGTAATATGGTCAGATCAATTCAATGTCTAAAACCAAAGAAGCTCCAGTTAAGAGGTCTATAGGTGGGAAGGATATATTTCTAGAGATGGATTTGTTTATAAAAGCTACTGGCTAATTGTTTCACTTTCAACGATTAAGTGAGAGGCAAAACCTTCATGAATTTGTTTGAGCATTTCAAGCTTGCAAGGGGCGTTTTTAGGACTTTTCAAACGAATCCATGAGAGGTTTTGATGCACTATAAGCATCCTACACATTTAGCAAAAAGAACAGCAACTAGCATGAAAGGTTTTAGTTGGATGGAAAGGAGAGACTTAAAGTAAGCAATTTTTAGAATGTCGATCAATAAAACAGAATACCAAGGTGTCAGTCGAAAGATATGCATTGCATTTGAAAATTTGCGGAAATAGATTCTAAAAGCCATACATTAACTCATGTTGGCCTTCATTGGAGAAGCTCATATACTCTGAATTCTCTGTGGCATCGTATTATTCCTACAGACAGAAAAATCCAAAATAGTGCACATTAAAAATGAAATGGCATCACCATGATATAGATCTATGTTCTTAGGTAATAGTTTTACAGATTTATGGATAACAGAAATCATTGAAGGTTTGGATAAACAGATTGTTCCTTTGAAGCCAAGTTCAAGATGATTCAAACCTGAGATAATTAATGAACTTCAGATGCCAATGAAATAATCAAGTGCCAAAAGTAATGCCAACATGCCCAAAGCACATTTGGGTCTGTCTGCAGAAGAATTTACGATGGGAAAGAGGTTGCAGTGAAGCTGATGGAGATAACCTTGAATTTAAAAAAATAAAAATAAATAAATAAAAGCACAGCTGCAGAATTTCAAATCATGCATTTTGGGCCATAAGCCTAAAGGATATTCAGGATAATTATAGGTTTCAAGTGTCTTATGCAACACTGTTGTAAGATACAAAAGGAAAGTTTTGGGAACCTACTTATCCAAAACTCGAAGACAGTAATTTTGTTTCCAAGAATGATTTACAGCCTCCTCAGAAGTATGAAAATGGAGTGTCTAGCAACTTTCATCTATTATCATTAGAATTTACAAGGACTTGACTTCTTAAATAGTCATTAAGAGTAGTTTCAATACTTGTTTTGCTTCTTTTCCCTAATTCTAATCATCTAAGTGTAAGCATGGCAAAAGAAGAGCAGTTGAATGTTCCCTAGAATCAAGTTTTTTATAACTCAACAGAGCAACCTGCAAGTTCATTAGATTAGGACTTGCAGACACCAAAGAATTCTCAAATGATTTGGCACTTGGTGCTCTTTGAATTTGTAAAGAAGCCTAAGGATAGAGGCAAGGAAGATTCGAGGCAAAGCCAAATCAAATATGACAATTTAAAAAAAAAAATATTGGTTGAAAGTATGGACACAAAGCATCATTATGCACTGGTAGCAGATTTAAAATCAAACCTGTCATAATGGCAAAAGATCATTTTCAGAGGGTCAATTCAAAGATTCAAGGATCAGTTATACAATTGAGGAATGTTGGGATGTGAGGTGGCAGGTAACAAGTATTATTTCCTCTAGTCACTAGTACTTGAGTGATTTAAGCAAGAAGAGCCAGATTTAAGGGTAGAAAAGTGTACAGATTCAATATCTTCAAGCAATTAGATTATAGATGGCAGTGAATGATAAAGCAAATCTAGGTCTGATTTGAAGGCAACTAAATATATGGATACAGTTGACAGTGGAAAGACAAGTGGTAGAGCATCTAACCTGATAAAGACAACAGATTTCCAGGAGTTATATCAGAAGTCAAAAGATTGCTTCCGGATTTCAAGCAGAGAACCAAACAGTCGGTAGTAGGGAATAAAACAATGTTAGTATTAAATAACACCCGTAATCGTTAAAAATCCTTTCTATGCTTTTAACTATTAAAGTCTGAATCTATATTTTCTTGCTTCAATTCTCTACCCCAGTGCTTTAGAGTTATCAACTGAAGCAATATATTTTTGGTTTGTTCCTTGTACAAATTTTTGGCTTGTTAGATGATAAATGAAAAATAAAATAAACATATTATTTCAGACAACAAAGTAGTCATTGGGAGTGGTTATTAAAATATGATACAAACATTCTGCTTATTTTTGAGTGCCTGAGGAAATAAATTTTGTATTGCAGAATGAAAATTTATATCAAAGCTTTTGTAAGTGATATCTCCTTTTAAGATGATGAATTGGAACCTGGAATGGGAATTTTGGTTCACTAATTTCAAAATCCTCAACCAGTCTCTTTGATAAAGAATATGTTATTGCTACCAATGGCAAAAGCAATGTGCCTTAAGCTTTTATAGTCTAAAAAACATTGCTCTAAGTTATTTTCCTTGAGATGTTTGAGCAACACGTGCTTCTTTTGAAATGATCAGTGTCAGCATGGACTTGTATAGTAAGTAAGAGGTGTAATGCTATGATAATTCAATTAGTTTATAAATTCAAAGCAATTAGTTTCTGTGGACCTTGATATCATGTTTTCGGAATATATGACAGTCTAATATGTTTTGTTATTTAAATTTTTGTGCTAGTAAATCCACATATTGACATTTTACTTAAAGTTATATTATGCAAAAAAAAAAAAAAAGACTTGCATTATGAACATAGTATGAAGGATGATCATAACAAGGACAATTGTTGGGCATTACATCTCAAGCTCATGTTCGAAGGAACTATACTTGAAAGACACTCTTGAATATTCAAGAGGTTAAAGGAATGAAAATGAGAAGCATTAGATTTTATGACAATGTTCCATGAGGGCCTAATAGAACTAATTAGGTAAAAATGAAAATAATAATAATAATAAATAAATAAATAAATTAGTTGAGAAAATTACTTAATCCAGAAGATGAAATCGATTTCGTTAATTGATTTTAATTCCTTAGAAAAAAAAATGTGCTTAATTTAAAAAAATTAGAGATACCTGTTACCAGAAGGTTAGCAAGAGTTTCAGGAAGGATTCCTAGGATATGTGTCGTTGTTTTCCTTTATGTTTCGAGGACTTCGGGACGAAGTCCATTGTTAAGAGGGGGTGTATGTAGTGCCCACTCTAGTTTCCTGACCTTAATATGACATTATCTTAGGCACGTTATTCTTTGAGGACCTCAGATTGAGGATCTGGACACATGACACTATTATTAGTGATTGAGATATTCATGGTTGTGATGTTTATGAATGCTTTCCATTGATATTATGATAGCATGAATGGTTATGTATCGTATCTATTAGTATTCTGATGATTGCAACATTAAATAGTTAAGTTGGTCTCTATTTGAATTTATGATGAGGGTAGTAAAGAATAAGTATGCGCTCTACTAAAAGCATAATGATGATAAATTTGATGGATAGGTATATTTCTACGATGTTATGATGTTGATAGCTTAATGAATATGTATGTTTCCATTGATGATTATTGATGATAGCCATGAGGGATGTGTTCCCTATGTTACCTACTTCCTTTAGTTCAGACTTACAATGGACAATGATGTGAATGACCAGGAATTGTTAATTATGCTACTATGATAATGACTAACATTGAGAAACCTTGTTACTGATGATTATTGAGTATGGCAGGAAACCTTCAGAGGCACTCGCATATGACATGTCGATGACACCTGGTTTGATGAAAATTCATATTATTTTATCTTTTAAAGTCTAAGTAGATCTTGAAATCTTCCATATATGTTTAACTATACTCTGAGGATATGTTAATGATTGCAAGCACAGATTAGTTGCTTGGCCGAATGACCCACATATGGGTGATGGGGTTGTACAGGTGGATGGAACTACATGGGAGGGGTGGGACAGAGTCCCTGATCTCACCCACTAGCACTCCCACCATGACTTGGGCTGGAAGGGTTGAAACACCTTCACCTTGAAGATCACGATGCCATGAGGGCAGGTCCCAAAGTTGGGTCGCTCATGAGGAGATTACTGGGGGGCGCGCATCAAGGCGGATTCCTTGATCCACAGCACCATTAGTCTCACTATAGCAGGAAACATAAGAGATGATAGTGGTCTATGACGTTGCACTATACTTTCCCCTCGTAGTCACTGGATGCTTGAAGGGCAAGTGGTGTGGCACCCTTGGAACTTCAGGGGAAATTCTTGAAGGGCACGACCAACTTGGCACCCTTGGCATCACAATTAAACTATTGGGTGTGGCACCCTTGGAACTTCTAGGGAATTTCTTGAAGGGCACAACCAAACTCGGCACCCTTGGCATCACAATTAAACTATTAGGTGTGGCACCCTTGGAACTTCTAGGGAAGTTCTTGAAGGGCACAACCAAGCTTGGCACCCTTGGAATCAGTAAAAATAAATAATAATAAATAAATATAAGTAAGGAATGAAAACTAGGTAAACTTACATCAAGGGTAAATGATGATTAGAAACCAAGGTAATTAAATCAGAAATAAAACTTGGAATAAGGAGGATCATAGGAAGAAATAAAATAGAGTACCTTAAAAACTCTACCCTTTCCATGTTGGAAAATACTAAGAAGATTATGTGGTTTAATTAGGTAAAAAGGGGAAAGAGGGACATAATTGTAAGGATAAAGATTAGTCCTAAACTAATTAAACCTAATTAAGAAAAGAGGAAGGTGAATTAAAATAAGAATAATAAATTAAATTTAGATAAATGTAAAGAACCTCCATGTGGCAACAAACAACATAAGAATATCCATCTAAGAGATAACCTGAGTTAAATTAGGGAGTAAATAGGGGATCAAACCTTGACTCATTAATTGACTTTAAGTAATGAACACAAATTAAGGAATAAAAAAGGGGAATAAAGAGACAACTAGGAGAAGAAATAGGAATCTTGTTGAGGTGAGGAAAATATTGGTTTTAAATAAAAATTTAAGTAAATAATTTTGGGAGAACCTTGATGTGAGAATGACACATGGGTGGGTGAATAATCAAGCTATTGAATTATAAAAAAAAATAATTAATTATGCATGACATGACAAGTGTCACCTATGAGGACTCCTATAAAAGAAGGGGCAAGCCATGTGAGAAGGGACTTTTGGGAACCCTATGGTTGGATGGATGAGATGATGTCAGAGCAGTGATTACGAAGCTATAGTGAGTTTGGTGAGGTAGAGGATTTTAGAGAGGGGACTCTGGAGCCAAGGTGTGCTCTCCTCTACCAGCTAGTGCTTTCCTCCATTGTACAACCCCATTGTAGCTCAGGGGTCCACAGGGAAGAAGAGTACCCAAGGAGTAGGCTGGGAGGTTAACCGGTGGGTCTTCGCATTCGGATCAAGTGCGTCATCATTCACTCACGGAGGTGACCAGCTACAAGGGAATACCAGTAACAGCAGAGCAAGCGGAGTCTCGCCTTCTGGTGAACGGTACATATGTATTTCATTACTATTGATATTAGTTAACAGTATGTAAATGTTACGATATGTTTTCCTGAAATGAGTGGCAGGAATGTGTGTGCTAAATAAATTTGAAATTTCAATGCGTTTCTTTTATGGTTGTATTTGCTGTTAAAAAAAAAAAAATGTATATAGTCTCAATCTAGGTCCTTACAGATGAGCACATATTTGGAAAGATTGGGAACCACAGATGGATGAACACCTATTTTTTTAGTCAAACTGAGTAAATACAGCCTCTGTCAACACTAGTCAAACTTGACCTGTCATTCAGAAATCCCTATTAAAAAGGGGCAGAATATTATTTTTTGGGGTTTTGCCTAATTTTGTGAACCATACTTAATGAGTTCAACCTGGATGGATGGATTAGGATAGATGAATATTGTTAGAGCTATTGTAGCTAAGTTTGTTGATAATTTTCTTATTTAAACTGAGTTTATGAACTATTCATGTATGTAATTTGTATTCAGACTATTGGAAACCTTTTGATAATTTGAAGTATAATTTCTATTGTTCTAATTTGTTGTTCATGTTGTAGATATTTTCATAAGTTAGTTGTAGCTGAGAGTTCCTTAGGTGTACAAGGCAAGGTTGGAGGGTCCCCATACCAAGCTAAGTACACTTTGACTACATTATCATAATTTTAATTTCAATATTTCTTATTTCATATTTATGCTTCAGTTATTTAGATGTGTGATGCTTTTTATGTGATTTTGGGATGATAATAGTTTAAGATCAATTTTCATGTGAATGGACAAACAAGAATTTAAGTTAAGTTCTCTTTCTATCAAGTTATGAATCATAGCTAAAAGCATCCTTTTTTCATTTCTTGTATTATTTCTTGAATTTCAGTTTTATTTGATGCAATGGTAATGATATTGGAGTAGAGCTGTGAGGAAGGAAAACTATGTTCTCCTAAGTTATGAGCCTCTTCTTTTGCTATCTACACATTACAGACCACTACTCTTTAGTTTCTCTTCTTGGGGATAGTATTGTGAGGAAGGACAACCAAGTTCTCCTAAGTTAGGAGCCTCTTCTCTTGATTGTTGCATCTTGAACAAGAAAATTTTTAGTCTTTTAAAACTTAGATTATATTTGTAATATGCACTTCCTTTAACTTTATAGTTTTACCTTCCTAATTTTATTTCACCTAAAATTCGTATATTTTGGACATGCTTCCAAGTCTACAAATCTAGATTGACAAGTAAAACATGTGTTAATTTTCTTAGTAAATTGACCCAACAGTGAGAATGATCTAGAAGGCGAATCAAGTCATGTTTTAATCTTAGCTGTTGATTAGAGACTTCCTCTCGGTAATTGAAGACTCAACAAGAAAAATATAAAATGGAGGCTTGGGGTTTATTTGGAAACACGCATGGAGAGAACGAATTGATTAAGAATTATATTCCTAAGGCAGAGTTTGCTAAGGATTTCAAATTAAGTGATCATTTTGTAGTAGAGGGGTAGTGAGAATATGGGAGAAGGAATTTCCAGAGAATACAGACAGAGAGGTGGAGAGAGTCAGCAGAGCATAAAAGTTGTATGCCATGCAGAAGCTGGAACTTTCGGAACAATGGGGAAAGATGACGCAGAGGTCAAAAGCCGAAATTTCTAGAATAACTGGGAAAGTTGATGCAGAGGGCAGAATTTGGAACTATCAAAACTGTCAGGAACTATCGGAATAGCTGGGAGAGCTGACACAGAGTTAGCGCAGTAGCCGAGAGAGATGACGCAGAAAAATCGCCTATCACGCAGAATCCAGAACTATTGGAACAACCAAAACTGTCGGGAACTTCCAAAACAGTCAGGAGAGCTGACACAGAGGGCAGAGAAGGTGACTCAGGGATGACACAGAGCCAGCGCAGAAATAGTCGAGGTTAGCCAGCCTTGTGCCGGATCAGTCAAAATTATGTCGGGTGAAGTGAGGTAAAACTCACTCAGATATTACGCCAGTACTTTTCTCTATAAAGGATTGCTAGATGAGCATCCTAGATTTATATTCAGATATTTCTGCTTCATAATAATAAACCCTCAGAGCTGATGCACCGGTTTTCCTGCATTGGGTTTTTTTGGGGATTATTGTGTCCAAAAATAAGTGTGTCCTATGTATCTTGTTCTTTGCTCTATTTCTATTTCATGAGATCAAATATTTAATTAGTGTAGGTCGCTGAAGTAATTTTCTTCAGTATTCGAAAGAATAACTTGGTTAATGTATATTAAAAATCAAGTAGGTGAAGTAGATTCAGATTTGCTGCAGTAGGGGTTCCTTTAGAGTGTAGGAATTTTCACACAAAACTGAACTAACAAAAGGCTACCAACTGATGCTCTGATGTATCTTTATTATTGATGCTTCTAATTTCTTCATTTTCCTTAATTTTCCTTCAATTTCCTCCTCACATGCAACCCCTGACCTTTCACCTTTGTTTTCTGCTAATTTCCTTTATTTTCATAGAAAGTATGCCAATTAATGCCTCTTTTCCTTTTCAAATCCTTTGCCAATTTCCTTTAGCCTTAAAGACAACAAGTGATGCCCACTAGGATATTTTTCCCAACATTTAGCTTGGAATAAGTGTCCCTTGACCTTGGTCTTATTTTGCCTTTATTAACTTTTATTACATTAACTTTTGACCCGTGGTTGTTATAGACCCCTCCCACTTAGGGGAACACCTTCCTCGATGTTCTATGACACCTACAACCAGTAAAATTGCTGAAATCCAAAACATACTGCCCATGGAGCTTTATAACCCATCTTGTTGCAATATTTACAATGAAAAAACTTCTCAAAATCATCATGACAACCATACCGCTTATTGGAGCTTTATAACACAACTCATTATGGTATTTACAATAACAACCATACATGAATCTGGATATATACCAAAACTACTTTGCCTCAACCGGAAAACAATGAAGGATACATAGCCCACATCTGATCAACCATCTTCCATGTAGCTTCATCGGGCCCAAAGTGCTTCCATTGCACTTTAACTTGCTCGATTCTCTGTTTTGGAGCATGAGCTATTTCTGCTACAATATGCATTAAGGTTGTGGCTAGAATTATCCTTCCGATTCCACCTGCAATACAAACCAATCAATAACATTATCAACATCCTTTGCATATCTTTGAAGCAATTGAACATGGAAAACATCATGGACTTTCACTATCGAAGGCAGTGCAAGTTGGTATGCCACTAGTCCAAGCCTCTCAAGGATCTCAAAAGGCCCGCAATACCATGGTGCTAACTTGGCACATGATCCAATCCTCAAGGATCTCTTCTTGGGCTTGATGTGCAAATACACATGCTCCCCAACCTAAAACTCCTTAGCTACCCTGTGTTGGTTTGCATAACTCTTTTGCATGTCCTATGATGCCTTTAGATTCTTTTTTATAACTTGCATTTCTTGTTCCATGTCTACCAACATGTCCGGTCCAATTAGAAACTTGTTCACTGGAGCACTCCAACTGATGGAAGTATTAAAACTTCACCCATACAGTGCCTCAAACAGACTCATCCTCATTGACTCCTGATAATCATTGTTGTAAGAAAACTCAACCAATGAAATTTATTCCTCCCATCTCCTTTGTCGATGCATCACGTACATCCTCAACATATCCTCTAGAATCCTATTGACCCTCTTTGTCTGTCCATTTTTTTGTAGATGATAAGTTGTACTAAAGGTCAACTCTATCCCAAAACCTGCAAACAACTACTTCCAAAACTTGGAAGTGAACTTAACATCCTTGTTTGATGCAATCTTCTTTAGAAGACCATGCAATCTAATGATCTCCCTAATGAAGACCTATGCCACCTCACTAGCTAAATAAGTAGTCTTTACTGGAATGAAGTGAGCTACCTTGCTCAAATTGTCTACCACAACCATGATAGAATCATGTTGCCTCGATGTAATCAAAATATGTGTAATTAAGGAAATGGAAATGACCTCCCATTTCCATTATGGAATCAGAATAGTCTGAAGCAATCCACCTAGATGCTTACACTTTTCTTTCACTTGCTGATAGTCCAAACATCTAGCCACGAACTCTGTCATTTACTTTTTATATTCGGCCAAGAGTAGAACTTCTTCATTGTTTTCAATGTCTTCTGATATCATGGGTGACCTGAATATGACTTGACATGAAAATTCCTCAAGATAATCTTCTTGAGCCCATTGTCATCTGGCACATAGATCCTGTCCCTGAATCTCACCAAGCCATCTTTCGTGAGATGATAGTCCACATCCTGATCACTTGTACCCTGCTACTATAACATGTTCCTAATCTCCTTGTACCTTTCATCCTGTTGTCCTGCCTATAATACATGATCCTATAAATCTGTCCCATACAAGTTCACCGTTGCAACATGGTTCATCTATACTTTCCTGATGAGAGCATCTATAACTTTGTTTTCCCTACCTTTGATGAATCTGATCTCAAATTCAAACTCACTAAGGGTTTCCAACCATCTAGCTTGCCTAGCATTCATATTCAGTTGGTCAAATAGATATCTTAACCCACTATGGTCGTGCATCAGTATGAACCTCGAGCCAAGAAGATAGTGCCTCCACATATTCAATGCATGGATAATAGATACCAACTCAAGATCATGAGTCACATAGTTCTACTCATGCTCATTCAGTTTCTTGGACTCATACAATACCACTTGTCCCTCTTGCATCAAGACTCCACCAAGTTCTCTCTTGCATGCATCTTTATACACCACAAACTCTTTAGCTAGATCTACAATCTTAATAACTTGAGCATTTTTCAACAACTACTTCAGTTGCTCAAAACTTGTTGCACATTCCTCTGTCCATTCAAATTTCATCCCTTTCTTATGCAAGGATGTAATTAGATATGCAATGCATGAGAAGTTCTGGATGAACCTCCTATAGCAACCTACTAACCACATGAATGATCTGACTTTATCCACATCCTTAGAAGCTTCCCACTCCATGATAGCCCTTATCTTTTCTAGATCTATTGTTATGCCTCCTATGGAAACAACATGTCCCAAGTAATGCACCTTTGTCTAAAATCAATTTCACTTTCTAAGCTTGGCATACAATTGATTCTCTCTTAGCAATCTAAATATTGTTGTTAAATGCTTGGTATGCTCTTCCTCATTCTTAGAATATATCAAGATGTCATCACTGAATACAATAACAAGCTTGTCCAGATAAGGACGCAATACACTATTCATCAAGCACATAAAATTTGTTGGACTATTAGTCAAACCAAATGGAACTACAACAAATTCATAATTCCCATACCCAGTCCTAAAAGAAATATTGTAGATGACCTCTTTCTTGATACGTACAGGATGATATCTTGATCTGAGATCAATCTTTGAGAATACTTCTTCCCCCTTCAACTGGTCAAACAAGTCATAAATCCTTAATAATGGGTACCTATTATTGATCTTCACCTTATTCAGTTGCATATAATTAATGCACAACCTAAGAGTACCATCCTTCTTCTTCAAGAACAATATTGGTGCACCCCGAGGTGATACACTTGGCCTAATGTATCCCTTATCAATCATTTCCTTTAGTTGCAACTTCAACTCTACTAACTCTAGTGTGCTCATCTTTTAAGGTGCCTTTGATGTTGGTGTTGCCCCTAGTACCAACTCAATAGAAAAGTACACTTCCCATGTGGGGAGGAAACTTTGGAATATCTACTGGAAACACATCCTAAAAATAATGTAATACAAAGTAGCTCTTGAATATTTCTTCATCCTCAACATCCTTACCCTTGTCACTAGAGATATGGGCTACAAACATCACACATCCTTTCCTACAACTACGCTTAGCCTACATCGCAGTGACCACCCTCGCTGATTTAGGTTGCTTCTTTCCTTGCAATGTTTTATTTTCTCCATTATCATCTAAGCACTCAATAGCCTTGTCATAACAATCTACTTTGGTCCTATGAAGGTATAGCCAATCCCTACCCAAAAGCATACTATATGATCCCAGTGGCAGTACATTCAAATGTGTTGTTGTAAGCTTACCATTCAGCGCAAATGCACAAGCTCTTACCCAGTGATGAACTCTCTTCTGAGTACCTACTACACCAACCAAAACTTTGCATGCACTTCTTTTCTCAAGCCACAATTATCGCCAGGTCAGGATTAACATAATTATAATTAGATCTTACCTTCCATCTCAATTATGGATTCTTGATGATCTTCCTTCTTTTTGTCCACAACTGCATAAATTTGATGAATGTTATGACCAACATAACCAATTTTTTGTGCCTTATGAGCACTATAGATATAAGGCATACCACCCTGGTACAATGGAAAATCCTTCTTGTGATGATATTTTCCACATACCCATCACTGCAATGGTCCCATACCATCACCTTTGTTTTGCTTCTCTCCAGGATGTGACCCATGTCCCTTCTCAACTGCATTGAACTTATTGTAAGGGACCACAAATTCTTTCTCACATGCATCTTGACGTATTCCTCGCTTCGGTGGCCACTTCCCTTTAATTTTCTCATTTCCTTTCAAGTCATGCTTAGGCTCAACTTTGCGCTTTCATTTATCATAAAAATGCTTTAGCTTCCTAATGGCTTCTTCCAATGATTTACGCTCATCAAACTCAATCTGGTCTCTATATGTTGCTAGCATCCCACTAATGAATCTCTGTGTATTAGCCTTCTCATCCTTGAGATAAGGCACATACCTCAATAGCTCCAAGAACCTTCTATTATACTCATCATCTTTCATAGAAAACATCTGCGGCTCATAAAACTCCTTAGCTCTCTCATCATAGTACATCTCTGACAAGTACTTTGTCTTGAAAAGTCTCTCAAACTTATCTCAAATCAACTCTTCTTCCTGAATTCCCTTGAAATTATTCACGTCTTCCCACCAAATATATGCTTTCCCTTTGAGACTGAAGGTGTCTATCTTGGATTTCATGTTCTCTGAATAGTTGTGCAATCTAAAGAATTTATTCATCCAAAACAACCATTCCTCTGCATCTTCTACCTTCTTCATCTCTCCATCAAATGTAAGTGGCTTGAATTTCTTGAAATTTTCAAGTAAGTACTCACCCCTCCTATAAGGATGATGACAGTGATGACTATGATCATGTCTCCTGGATGAGGAACTAACGTGATGTCCATACATACGAGTCCTCCTTTCAGGTGTATCCAATGATCTACCACCTCTAACTATATCCTCTCTATCCAACCTATATTAGGACCGAGACTTGCTACCATAGGCTCCATTAGTTTCCTCTTCCTTCTCTTGATTGATCCTCACTTGTCCCTGTATCTAAAAATCTGACAAGCTCGGAAGAACCACTGCATTGACCTCTACATGCTTCTCCTAATCCCTTGCAAGTCTTTCTTGAGCCTCAACCAACCTGTCATTATCTGCTTTGCAACTTTTGATCTCTGCCCTCAAACTCCTCAATGTACCTGCTATACCAGGAGAATGATCTCCTCCTTGTTGCCCAACTAATATATAGGGAGAGTCACGGGAACTATAGCCTACCATTTTTCTCATCATCTTTACTTTCTTTTCTTCCTTCAAATGGTCCATGTCAGACAAACCAAATAGATACCAAAATTAAAACCATACCTCATTGTTGTTTAGGGGAGGCTTATCTCATCTACAATATCAGCCCACATTAGTGTGATACATATATAATTATAATCATATAAATATAACAACATCATGCATCACCATACCAATTGTACACCATGACCCTATGCATGAAAACCATAGCCACGAGAACATCATATTTTACCCAAAGAGAGTGCAACCCGCTCTGATACCACCATATTACTGACCACCTCCCACATTTACCCACTTTCACCGGTTTTCCCTAGGTAAACATGAGTTGAGGTTCACTATGATAAGACTTAACCTCCCAAATGACATTAAGGAAATGGATTCGACAACTTAAGACCTTACTTACTTCCCTCGAGTGCTATAGGACCTTTAGGAGAAACCCAACCCCTCTAGGTGTCCAACCCCTGAGATAACTCTCTTGTTCACTGATCTAGAGCCCTAGTTCCTTCCTTGCCAAGGTATGCAAGAAATTTTAGCCCTCTAGTCATACTCATAAGCCTACCTCCATGCGACTATGGACTTTTCCAGTCAGTTATATGCCAATGACCCTGAATTTTGAGCCACTTTTTCAAGGTCAAGACTCAGGCCTGTGCCCAGAACTCAATAAAACTTCTAGCGATGGCAAATGACATAGAAACAAATATTATGAACAAAAACTTGAACCAGGACTTGACCTGACATCTCCCAATGGGGACTGACATTCTGTCAAATACATGGTGAAATGTAGCCTACAAGCCATGAATGAAAATTTAAACATAATGATCTGAAAACATATCTAGATAATAATAAAAAAGGAACAATTCCTTCTCACAATAGTTGTCATAACATCAATTAGGTCTTGCATTCATTATCCAGACTTTCATTAATAGAAATGTGTTGATATCCATATTTAGATCTATCATTAACCATGCTTATAACCAACATATAACCAGATAAATAGCATTGAGAGAACAACCATTAAATCCACATAATAACAAATACATTTACTCGTCAAAAGCAAGAGGAACTTAGCTCTTATTAACCATATATAAAGCCAGCCAAGTTAGGGACTTCCACGTACCACCTGACCATAAATTGGGCTGAATCAAATATTTCTTTTAGCCAATCACCCCTGTGCCATATTCCAAGCATCAATGTGGGATATCGTGGGATAAAACCATACATAAAAAACTAAGGGATTCAAGAGGTTAAATCACCTCCAACCCACCATACCATGATCTCACCTAAATTGGTCCTGAGAAGAAAAAACCAAATCGGGATCCAAAACCCTTTGACAATCCATATTTCAACCGAGAAAGAATCCCATCACATCATGGTTATTTAGAAATGGCAAGGCAAGGTTGAAATTGTTTTCAAAAACCCAGCAAAATCCATGCCACCGACAACAACAACAAAAATACACATGCATATTCCATGCATGCCAAAACCAGCTAGAAAACCATACATGCTATTCGTTACCTATAAGTATACATGTTGAAGTTGCTTGATCCAACCTTTCCTTGCCTAGTCCTTGCTTTCCTTTGCTTTCCTTGTCCTTCCTTTTCTTGCTTGATCTCCTTTTCTTCTTGGTGCGCTTCTCCTCTTTGAGACTAACTCCAAAACTAAACTGACAAAAGGATACCAACTAATGCTCTGATGTCTTTTTATTATTGATACCTCTAATTTCTTCATTTTCCCTAATTTTCATTCAATTTCATCCTCACAAGCAACCTCTGACCTTTCATCTCCCTTTTCTCCTAATTTCCTTTATTTTCATAAACAATATGCCAATTAATGGCTCTTTTCCTTTTCAAAGCCTTTACCAATGCCTTTTCCAATTTCCTTTAGCCATAAACACAACAAGTGATTCCCAGTATGATATTTTTCCAAACATTCATCATGGAATAAGCATCCCTTGACCTTGGTCTTATTTTTCCTTTATTAACTTTTATTACATGAACTTTTATTCATAAGACTGCTTTCAGGATAAGATATTGGCACTATGAGTTTGTAGTGGTACCCTTTGGGCTTACTAATTCCCCTGCCACGTTCATGTGCTTAATGAATAGTGTATTGCATCCCTACTTGGACAAGTTTGTCATTGTGTTTGTTGATGACATAATAGTGTACTCAAGGATAAAGGAAGAGCATGAAAAGCATTTGGTTGTAGTGCTATAGTTGTTGAGGGAGCACAAGCTTTATGCAAAGCTCAACAAGTGTGATTTATTCCAAACACAAAGACATTATTTGGGACATATTGTCTCCAAGGAAGGGATATCAGTTGATCCAAAGAAGATCAAGGCCATAATAGAGTGGCCAAATCCAAATAATGTGGATTAGATCAGATCATTCATGGGATTAGCAAGATATTATACGATAGTTATCATAAATTTCTCCAAGATAGGCCATCCTATCATAGCTTTGTAGATAAAAGGAAAGAGATTTGAGTGGATTTCTCAATGTGCAAAGAGCTTTAATAAATTAAAACAATTTCTCACCAATGTACCAGTGCTAAGGATTGTATATTTTGACAAGAATTTTGTGGCATGCGCAGATGCCTGCAAGGAAGGGCTCAATGGAGTTTTAATGCAGGAAGGATAGGTAGTATGCTATGAGTCGAGGAAATTAAATGAACATGAGGTGAATTTTGTAACTCACGATTTAAAGTTAGTTTCCATCATTCATGCCTTGAAAATTTTGAGGAACTACCTCCTTGGTAGAAAATTTACACTCATGATAGACCATAGTGGGTTCAAGTACTTGTTTGGGCAACCCAAGTTGAATTCTAGGCAAGTAATATGGTTGGCCATGCTTAGTGAGTTTGAATTTGAGATTAAGTACATAAAAGGAAAAGAAAATAAGGTTATTGATGCTCTTAGCAGAAGAATTCATGTGAACCACTTGGCAATCGTAAGTTTTTATAAGATAGACCTAGTAGAAAAGGTCAAAAGTGCAGGACAACAAGATGAACAATATTAGAAAGCGAAAGAAAAATGGTTGCAAGGTGGTGAGGATTAGGAATATCACCTCACTGATGATGACCTAATCTAATTTAAAAACATAATTTATGTGTCGAATAGTGGTCGATTAAAAAGGATAACAATGAAATAGTTCCATGTTAAGCCTTATTCATGCTTTCTAGAGTACCAAAAGACCCTTACAACCATTAAAAGGTACTATTACTAGCCGAATTTTAGGAAGTGGTTGATTTTTTGGAAAAATGCATAGAATCCAGTAGGTAAAATCTGAGTGCAGGCATCCAATAGGTTTGTCGTAGCCTATTACCATTCCGAAATGGAAACGAGAGGTAATATCTATGGATTTCATTACAGGATCACCTAGAACATCTAAGAAACATGATGGAATCATGGTAGTGATAGGAAATAAGAGAAAGGTAGCTCACTTTGTGGTGGTGGACAAATCTTCAAAAAGGAGATTGTGGGGCTACAGGGTACCCCAAGAAAATTATTTTAAACAAAGATGCTAATTTCACTTCATGGTTTTGGAAGGAACTTCTTATAGTTTTGGGACAAAATTGGAATTCAGTACAGCATAGCATCCACAGAAAAATGGGTAGATAGGAAGGAAAATAGGATCCTTGAAGACGTGTTGAGGATGTATGTAATGCATTAGCCCAAGAAGTGGGAAGAATATCTTCCACTTGTGGATTTTGGTTACAACAATGGAATCATACCAAGAGTCCATAAATATGAGTCCATTTGAGGGTCTGTATGGAAGGATTTGCAATACTCCTATCAGCTAGAGTGATCCAATGAAAAATGTCCTTGTTGGGTGTAATATGTTCAAGGAAATGGAGCAGCAAATTCAACTCATTAAATAGAATTTGGAAGTGGAACGAGATAGGCAGAAAAGTTATGCAGATCAACAAAGGGTGCATAAAGAGTTCCAAGTTAGGGAAATGTTTATTTGAGTATTAAACCTAAGAATATTTCTTTGAGGATTGGGTCATGCACCATGTTGGCACCACGGTATTGTGGGTCTTTTGAGATCCTTGAGAGGATTGGATCAGTGGCCTTACCTCCTTCAGTCAAAATTCATGATGTTTTCCATGTTTCTTTGTTTAAAAGATATATACAATATTTTAATCATGTGATTGATTAGTCTGTACTATGGGTGGAACTAGAGGGAGAGTTTCAACCATAGCCATTGTGCATTCTAGACCGGAGGAGTCTCATGCTTTGGAATTGAAGCAGAGGAAAATTCAAAGTGCAGTGGAAGCACTTTGGGCCAGATGGATCCACTTTGGAAATGGATAATTCCATGAAGGATAATTATTCTTTTTTTTTTGTTGGTTGAAGCGAACGTAAATTATTGTAAATATTGTATAGATTTGTGTAAATAAAGCTCCATAAAAAAAACATGTTTTTGCATTTTATTTCTCGTGTTGCATATGAGCAGCAAGAACACTGATGGTGGTGTTCCCTCAAGGGACAGGGGTCTGTGATAGCCCCAACCATGGTTCTCTCACGAAAATGAAAAACGTAATTTTTTTTTACAGAAATAAAAAATAAAAAAAGGGACTTAGTCAAGGGACAAATTCTAGAGCTGAGGAGGTTGCTTGCTTGGGATATCTATAGTTTTCTTGTGTAGAAAAATATGAATTGGTTTAAAACAAATAAAGGTTGGTTTTTTATCTTTAATGAATTGATCATGAATTAAATTGGGCTTCAAAGAGAAGTACACAGGCCCAAGTTGCCTTGGAAAACACCCACAAGGAAGGCAGGACAAAATTTATGAGGATTGACAGTTCTGACAGTAAGGATATGAAGTCAATTCCTGTGTAGAAAAAAAAAGCAGGTAAGAGGAAGACATTTGAAATCAAGGGGGGTAGCAGCTATAGAGGGGAGATAGCTTGAATTATTTGAAAAAAAACAATGAAATGGATAGGAAACAAGTGCAAGAAAGAGGATGAAAAACAAAGAGGAAAGTTGCAAGAGACAAAGGCAATGATATGAATTCGGTTGGCAAGGTTGGTATGCAGATGGTTTCTCCTTGATGAGGAGAAATGCCTCTAGAATCACTGTAAATCCAGAGGATAGAGATGGGTTTTCTCTAGATCCCCTTAATGGTGTGGGTGGACGATTATTTCCTTGGACTCCTGGAGGGAGAACCTCTGAAACCTACTTGTTGTTAGATTTACAGTGGGTTATGGATCCCCCTAGTGGGTGGAACCACTATGTTTTTATTTAAAGGGTGAAGATTTACTCTTTGGATTCCCTTGGCATTTCCTGGGGTGGAGGTAGTTGGCCTCTGGATTCTCTAATTTTTATTCAATTAATGAGTGGTTGGTGGGTGGAGGAAGGAGATCCTTTCGAGTCCCTATTATAGCTAACAGTTGGTGCTTTTAATACATGAATCAAGCTGCTTAGTCTTTGGAATATGACTTGGGGGTGAAAACTGCAAGTAGACTTGGTTGTAGTTGTCTAAGGTTGGGTGGAGAGTCCTTGTCCCAATATCAGTTGCCCATATTTCTACTTAAAAATTTAAGAAAACTATTTATTCTTGTAAGTCTATGCTATGAATTATGTGAGTACATATGTGCCTTGATCTGTGCGTTGGAATGCATTTGTGATCATATAATGGTTAAATCAATTCAATATGGATATGCTTGGATTACACATGGATTTTTGTTATAAATTAAAAGAGTGAACTAATGTGAACTAGACCTCTCGTCTATGGTTTTGATCTAATCCATTGTTGTAGGTGTTGTACTTGTTTCTCGTAGATATTCCTTGGCTACAAAAACTACGACGAAAAACCAACTCGACCAGTCTTTAGGTTCAAGCTGGCCCTTGAACCGGAGGAGGCTCCCTCAAATGTTATGAGGCCTTGTTTAACGTTGTTCACTGTCACTAGACAACAACCTATTAAGCACAATGGCTAGATTTATAATTTAACTTGAGTGGTTGCTGGTGATTACCAATCTTTGTTCATGAATAAATCCCTCTCTTGTTGAATCCTTGGTCAAAGTGTTAGCATCTAGTTTGACAGAATAACATGATTTTTAAAGGATTTTAAAGAAGAATATGAGGGAATTCCTGATAATAACAATGTAAACTTTGAAACGGGAACTGATACTGTTACCTCGTAGAGATAGCAGACAAGTGACCTGATTTTGAAAAGGGGTGATGCAAAACACACATGTTTTTTTTAGAGCATAGTTTTTGACACTTTAATTTTTTTTATGTACATTGCGATTTAGAATGGTAGTGATTTTTATGTTGTTTTTTAAAAGTGGTAATTCTGCATCGGACTCTTTTTTTAAAAGACTTATTTTATTACTTTAAATTTTCTAATGTATGAAATGTAAATAATTATTTTGTAAATTTAATCATTTTTGAAGTGGTCTTTTTCTTCATATTTTCTTGTTTTTATTTTAATTTTAATTTTTTTGTAGTGAGGTTTTTATTGTTTTGCATTTTTAAATTAAAAGGTCGATATTTTGAATTTTCGATATTCTACATATTTATACATCCTTAATTAATTTTTCAATCCACATGAAATAATTGTTTCTAAAAAACAATATTTTTTAACAATGGACATAAAAATAACCATTTTTAACATGAATATAACTAAAAAACTACACATTTTGATAATTTTTTGCTAGAATTGACATGTTAAAATCACAATTTTTATGCAAAAAATTTAACTAAAAATGGTTAAATAATAGTTTTTTTATGAATTTCATGTCAAAAAAATAATAATAATCACTTTTTTTCAAAAAATAATGATTAACTTAAAAAGTAATGTGAAATCACATATTACAAATATTGAACGCATAACAATATCAGTTCCCGTAATCAGAATCGAATAACCACCGCCCGACTGCCCATGGGGGTGGCTATCCGATTCTCAAAATTGGATAGCCACCGCCCGACCCCCCCATGGGTGGTCGAGAAGTGGCCATCTGATTCTGAGAATCAAATAGTAGTGACTATCTGATTCCAAGAATCAGATAGCCACCGCCCAGCGACCCTTGGTGTGGCCGGGCGGTGGCTATCTGTCTGAGCTACTGTCCACGAGTCTAAGTTGGCAGTAAGGCACTGGTAGAGAGCTGTGAAGGCGAAGGACTGCCATGTTTTTCTTTCCTGGTGCACAAAGACTTTGTCTCTCCTCTATTCAGGTGCTTACTTATACTTAATTTCAATGGTTGGTTATATGAATGAGTTTACTCTTCAGAAACCCGAAGACAGAAAGATAGCTCATAAGAATAGATGGTATTTCCTCAATAAATTCTTGAATAGATCTCATAATGATGAAATCCTTTATGATGAAAAAGTATTGGTACAAGAATTTGAACCTCAGCCTAATTGGACACTGCCAGAGATAGAAGTTAATAAGCTTTATAAGGTTCCTGTTTTTCAATTTCGCATTGCTCAGCTTTTCAGATTTGCTTCTGTAAATATTCCTATTTCTACTGGCCAGTCAGTTTACCAGATTCCTTTGATCAAGAAAGATGACATAGAATGCGGGTTATAGAATGGTTATAAATATGTTCATATAGGAATGATTCAGTTTGGCATCAATCCTCTAGTCCAACCTAGTTTCAATACTTCGTGTTTGACTTGTGTATTAGATACCAGGATGAATAAATTTCATGATGCTTTGCTAGGAGGATTCCAGAGCCCTCTCGATAATGGCCCTGTTTGGTCTTCTGTCATTCCTCACTATCAAGTTTCCTTAACTGACCCATATATCAATGAATTCCTTAATGCTTATATACAGTTTTACGGTTTTGATGTTGCTCCCCAATCTCAAATTGCTCAACTGCATGCATCTATTTTCCTACAATTTGTCTCTACTTCTATGCCTGCACTCAATCCTAAGTTGAAAGACAGAGCTTTGAAAGAAGGAGTAATTATTGGACCTGGAAATACTGCTCCACTACAGATTGGTTTTTGTGAATGTACTTTGCCTAATGAGTGGAATAGTACTTATGTTCCATTATCATAGAAATACCCTCAGCTTAATACTCCAAAGACACCTCAGCACTTGTCTTTGGTTCAACATCCTGATGGTACACCTGGATTAAAGCTTAGTTCTCCCACACTTGCTCCATGTCTGTTGTCAATGCATCTCCACTCTTAAGAGGTAGGGATCCTACATCCTCTTCCTACCTCTCTGTGCCCAGACACATGCCAGCTATCCCAAGAAGGATGACCCAAAGGTCCCAATCTCATAAATCTGTTGATTGCCAGTTTTGTGTCCCATCTACTTCCTTTCAGACTGAAGAACCTCATTCTTCTAAAAATGATTCTCAAGTCTTCATTCCTGATATTAAAAGCTTTTCTCTTCCAAGAGCTCAATCTGAGATATCTGCAAAAATAAGTGAGAGACATTTAGAACCTGGAAATGCTAGAAGGACACTCAGCAGTGGAACAAAGAAAGCATGTTTACAATGGTTATCTATGAAAGATATGCCTGATCCAAATAAAACAAAATCAGCAAAGTTACACAACTATACAAACTATCAAATTGTTTGTATGTTGCAAAATATTGATGATATAGCCAAAGATGTTTTAGAAGTCAAAGAGCATATTAAGAAATTGCATTCTGGCTACAATGAAATTTTGGGCACACAGAATGAACATACCCAACAATTGAATGATATCAATTCTAATATGGGTATTATTTCCAAATCTCTTGGTCATTTACGAGATGCTCTTCTGGTGCCTACTTCTCCTCCACATTACAGAGAAGTAGCACTGTCAAGCTCCAAATTAACATTCACTTCTTTTGAACCTGAGTCCTCCCATAAAAGTATTCTTTTTAAGGGGGTAGAGAATATTGGTATACTTCAGATTGAAAGAATTCAGAAAGGAATAGATTTAGCCAAGGAGAAAACAGAATTAATGAGAAATTGGCTAAATAGATTTCATTCTCTTGATAGTCTGAGACTACCAAAACAGTATGTTAGTCTCAAAAGTTTGATTGAAAATGGTCAACCATCTACTCCAAAAGAAATATTAGCCATGTCTGGAGTAACTGCTAACCAAGGTGAGTCAAGTTTTAAGAGAGATAGACATGAGCCTTATTTATTTTCACACAAAGGAAGGAAAGACCAAGAGGACACTATTGCTCATGAAGCTTCTGCTTCTAGTCCTTTTGGTAGATATTCAAAAAGATTACAGACCACCTCCACAAACTTAGATAATCCCTCAAGAAAGGGATATGGTAATACTTTGCTAGTGAATATTGATTGCTTAAGTAATGAAGAAGTGATTAATGTCCTACATAATATTCATGCTTGGGCATTACAAAGGAAAGTAGAAACTAAGGCAAGCTGGTCTGACATTGTTACCCAGATTGTTTGGTCTTTTACTGGTATTGCAAAAATGTGTCGGGATAAATTGTTTGGTAGAGATATGACACAGATTGTTGAAAATGAAGAAGATCCCTTAAAAGCCTTGTTTGATGCTTTAAAACATGAGTTTGTGGGATTTGTGCCAGAAGACTCGGCTCATCATGCCCCGTTATTCCTGTCTCAGAAATTATGTGATATTGATTATCTACAAGAATATTTTTTCACCTTTCAAAAATTGCTTTATCAAGCTCATGACTCTCATAATGTTGCATATCTGAGATATTATATAGCCTCTATGCCAGGAAAAATCCTAGATCTGATAAATCAGTACATAGAGACTAATAAGGTCAATATTGAAAATTGGTCTTTTGTAGCCATCCATAAGATGATAGTCTCTATACTTCAAAAAGAGTGTGTTGTGGAAAAGGCAAAAAAGAATTCAAGAAGCAGATGCATTTTAGCACCAAGTTATGCAATGCTTTTCCTGAAACATATAATTTTGGTTGCCAGTCAAAATACAAGAGCAAAGCATTGAAGAAATCTAAAGCTACTTGTTCATGTAAGCCTGAGAGGCATTTTCCTAAGAAAAATAAATATTATCCTTCCAGAAAAACTTTCAGCAAAAGAAGAGTAGTATTTAGGAAGAGATCAAAACCTTCAAAGAAAGTTGCTTTATTTATGGGAAAGAAGGTCACTATGCAAATAACTGTAGAGAGAAGAAAGATAAGAAACAAATGAAAATTATGGATATTTTCTCTACAATTCATGATCCGAAGGAATGGGATCTTATATCTCATTCTGAAGGTGAATATTTTGAGGTTTCTAGTTCCTCTTCATCCGATACTGAAGAAGATATTCTTGATATAAGAAGAATAGATCTGGATGGCAGTTCCTCTGATTCAGAAGAAAATTTTATTCCTAACGTAAAGATGTTTTACAGTTCTTTTGACAACTTGCAGATGAAGATTGCAACAGTCAAAGCTGAATTGGCTCAGCTTGATCCAGTCCAGTTCACTGCAAGAAGGAGATTGGCAGAAAAAATTGAAAGTCTAGAAAAATAGCTACCTTCTGGGAAGAGGAATAAAGAAAAATTCACAGATGAAGAGTTCATAGAAAAATAATTTGATTCCCTGTCCAAGCCACTCCAAATAAAAGAAATTTCATCATCAGATTCAGGTATGGATAAAATTAGTTCTTTAAAAAACAAGATAGAACAATTAGAATCCTCAATTCATCATACTAGATCAGAGATGATTCAGTTATCATCCAAACTCCAGATGCTTATCTCAGATTATGATGATTGTAATTCCAAATTATCTAGTTTGTTGCTTAAGAATGTTTCAGAAGAATTCCCTTAGAAAGATACTAGTATAGAAGTAGTCAAAGTAATGGGAATTGGGGATAGAGTGGTAATCCCTATAAAAATCAAATTGCCAAAAATAAAAGATTACACTCTAGATGCTCAAATTGATTCTGGAGCCATGAGTAGTTGTTACAAGTATGGTGCAATTCCTTCCTATTATTGGCAGCCGACTAGATTGCAGTTTAGAGCTATTACAAAAGATGTGATGGAAATCAATCACATAGCTCCAGGTTTTCCAATTTATTTGAATGATGTCCAGGTGAAAGTTACATTGTACAGTTTTGATACAAGTTCTAACTTTCTTTTAGGGCAAGATTTTTTGAATGATCTATTGCCTGTCACTTTTGGTAAAGGCACAGTCACCTTCAGCACCTCTAAAGGTCCAGTCAGCTTGCCCTCGTCTAGTGATTATCAAATAAGAGTACAGCCAACAGACCAAGATTTAGTCTACTACAGTCTCCAAGATTCAACCAAGATTAACAGGATTGTCAAGAATGCAGAACTTCATGGTGTTGGCATTATGTTTCTGGTATGGCTATATGTTACAGATGTTTTACTTGATGGCAACTCCCGTGGCAAGGCTCTCAATATGTTGAAAATTAAGAAGTACGCAGGAAATCAGTTCAGAAGGTGCGTACCCGCAGGTACACCATGCAGGGACCGCGTCCAGATACGCAGGCAAGCCGTTCATGAGGTGCGTACCCCCAGTGCACACATTTCAAGGCAGAGAAAAGCACACGTGGGGGTTTCTTATGTTTTACTCTTGGTATTTAGCCGACGGTATTTGTGTTATTACGGTTTTGGCTCGTGGTATTGTTCCATGATTTTAGGAGGAGCTTGCCTATATAAAGCAAAGGAGATCACTTGGCTAAGGCATCTTTTGCAATTGAATATCTTTAGATCTGAAATATTGGGTTATGGTCTTAAAAGCTTGATCTATATGAAAAGGAAGTTGAAGGCGAATCTGTGAAGGGTGATCTCTCGAGCGCATGATCAGATCTGAGCAACTGTGCCACTCTGGTGGACTGCCTATTCAGCCCTAATCAGAAGGCCGCAGGTGTTTAACAGAAGAGCTGCGTGGGTACGCAGTGCAGAAACAGGAGATCTGCATGGGTACGCAGTGCAGAAACAGGAGATCTGCGTGGGTACGCAGAGCAGAAACAGGAGACCTGCGTCGGTACGCAGAGCAGAAGAAGGAGAGTTGCGTGGGTATGCAGAGCGACTAAGGTTCAGGTGCGTCCGCATAGTAAAAGTACGCGGCGCAATAATGTCTATGGGTGCGTACCTGCAGTAATAGTACGCAGCGCGGTTCAAGGAACAGTGCGTCGGCACGCAGTGCGGCAGAAAGATCTCTGTGGGTATACACAGGAAAGCAGAAGGTGAACTGCGTAGCGACCCAGGCCACAGAAGGGAAAATTGCGTCTCTATCTTAAAATGTTCTATTGATTGAATTTCTCTGTTGATAAGGTGTTCTGGGTTAGTTCTGTTATTGCTGATCTGATAACTGTAGTAGACTGTAACTTTTATGTACTTGATGATCATTTGATGCTTTATGAAAAGAAGCAGGGGGTTGTAGCTCCCTTCCAAGAGAGACTGGAAAACGAGAGAGAGAGAGAGTTGTAGCTCTCTGCAGGTTGCAGCCTGCGTACTGGTAAAGGACTGCACCAGTACAAAACCATTGTAAAAGAAGTTTCTAATTTGAAAGAAGATAGAGACATATTGCAGCAGGTGGTTTTCACCCACATTGGGTTTCCACCTTACATCTTGTGTTCTTTGGTGTGACTATCTGTTTTTCTTTGTTCATGCTCATTATTTTATGGTACTGACATGCAAAAATAATTCAAAGAACAAGTAAGGAAGATTTATTAAAAGATTAAGATAATACTGATTCACCCCCCCTCTCAGTATTATTTCAACAATTGGTATCAAAGCAGGTCCTTCAGAGAAGCTTGATCGCTTGAAGGTAGATCGTTCATCATGAGCAACTACGAGAGAGAAGCATCAATCAAGCCACCGGTTTTTGATGGGACAAACTTCAATTATTGGAAGGTAAGAGTTACTGCCTATCTTCAATCTCTTGGTACAGAAGTTTGGGACATCGTAGAGACAGGCTATGCTTTTCCTTCAGCTACTCCTACAGATGCAGCCGAGAAAAAGAAGTATGAAACAAATGCGAAAGCAGTCAGTACTCTATTAGGATGTATATCTCAATCAGAATTCATGAAGGTAATGCACTATAAATCCGCAAAAGAGATATGGGACAAAATTGTCACGAACTATGAAGGAGACGAACAGGTAAAACGTGCTAAACTTCAAACTCTCAGAATTCAGTATGAGACTCTCAAAATGTATAATGATGAAAGTGTGGCTAACTATTTTCTTCGGGTAGATGAGGTTGTTAATTGTATGAAGAATTTGGGTGAAGAAATAAAAGAGGCTATTGTGGTTGAAAAGGTCCTAAGATCATTGTCCCCCAAGTTTGAATCTAAAGTATCTGCAATAGAAGAAAAGGAAAATCTTCGAATTCTTACTATGTCTCAGCTACATGGAATTCTAACTGCTTATGAAATGAGAAAGGGAGGTCCATCAGACAGAAGAGAAGCTTCTTTCAAAGCATCAGGCAAAGGAGATTATTATAAAGCAAGCCACGTCCCGGAAGAAGAGGAAGAAGAATCAAATTTTGTCAGAAATCTTCAAAGGGGTTCTGGAAGGTTTAGAGGTAAGTTGCCTTTTAAATGCTTTGCTTGTGGAAGAGTGGGTCATTATGCTGCAAAATGTCCTTATAAGGATAAAGGAAAGGAACCTGCTAGATGGAACAAGAAACAGAACGCAAATAAGAAAAGCTACTACACTCATGAAGATAGTGATGGTCTATCAAACAGTGATGAAGATGAACAAGGTAATGAATATAAGTTGTTAATGGCATTTGAAGATGATGATTATATGGATGCTATAGATGTGGATAAATTTTATGATGAAATTACTAGACTCAAGAGATGTATAGAAGAAAAGAACATGATCATTGATACTCTACAATTTCAAATTGATGAAAAGGAAAAACATCTTGAAAAATTAGAAGGTGAAATTGTTGGTCTTAGAAAAGAGATTGAGAAAACAAAAGCTATTAATCTCAAGTTTGTCAAAGGATCTGAAACTTTGGATGAGATTATCAATGTGCAGCGGTCTCCACTAAACAAGACAGGTCTGGGCTATAATGGAGAAACTTCTCAAGCATCCACCTCAAAAAGTTATCTTGATGCAGCAAGAAGAAATGAGCAAAAGAACAATGAAGATCATCAGGTAAAGCAGGGACGAATTACAAACAGAAACTATCAGGGGCAATCCATCTTAAGGGTGAAAAGAAGCTACAACCAACCACAGGTAAAATCTTCTCAATTTGGTTCAAGAATAGATGAAAATAGAAATTACAATCAGTTGGCTGGTAGATTCGATAACCGCAGAAGTTTCTTCAATGGACAATGCTTTTCTTGCCATAACTTTGGTCACAAAGCAGCTCAATGTGTTGCGTATAAAACGATCATGACTAGGGAAGCTCAAAAACAAATAAGTATGACAGGGATTACAAAAAGGACCTATAACAACTTTTCAGTTCTTGAAAATGAAGTTGAATGTTCTATTTGCAATAACTTTGGTCATGAAGACTCTGAATGCAGGAGCATGTTTCAGCAAAAAAAGGAACAAGCCTCAAGCACCAAAACATGGAGAATAAAGGAACCTCAAACAGAAAGATGTGGGATAGCATTTTATGCAGAGGGACAGGAAAATCTATGGTACATTGATGTTCAAAGCATATGACAGGTGATAAAGAAAAACTTGAGTCTTATTCTGCTCTAGAAAAGGGAAAGAAAGTCTCTTTTGGAAATGATACTCCTACAACTATAAAAGGAAAGGGCATTGTTGAGTTAAAAGAAAAGGTCAAGGCTGGAAATGTTTTGTATGTTGATGGATTGAAGCATAATCTTCTAAGTGTCAGCCAGATGTGTGATCAAAGAACCGAGGTTATATTCAGATCAAATGGATGTCTTGTTCGTGATCTTGATACAGGTAAAACAGTGATCAAAGGAAAAAGAACTCCAAATAATCTGTACATATTTGAAGAAGGACAACAACAATGCTATCTGAGCAAGGATGATGAGCACTGGTTATGGCATCGGAGGTTGGGGCATCTAAGCTTTTCACAAATAAGGAAAGCATGCAAATATCAGGCAGTTCGCGATCTTCCAGATATCAAAATTCCTGACAACACCATATGCAAATCATGTCAGTTTGGAAAACAAACCAGAACTAACTTTCCAGAGAAGGAAGGATCAGCTAGCATGCCTCTTGAGCTAGTACATACAGATACATGCGGTCCATTCAGGAAAAGAACACCTAGAGGAGAAGAATACTTGATATTATTCATTGATGATTTCTCCAGGTTTGTCTGGCTAGGACTTATGAAGCACAAAGATGAAGCATTCGAAAAATTCAAATCCTTCAAAGCCTTGGTTGAAAATGAATTAGGTCACAAAATTAAGTGCCTCAGATCCGACAGAGGTGGGAAGTTTACCTCAAATGAATTTTTCGATTTCTGTGAAGAACATGGGATAAGAAGAGAATTCTCTACAGCTAGAACTCCTCAGCAAAATGGAGTTGTGGAAAGAATGAACAGAATAGTCCAACAAATGGCTCGTGCTATGCTTGATGAATCAGGAACTCCCGCAACTTTCTGGGGTGAAGCTGCACATGCTGCGGTTGTTATTCTCAACAAAACAAATGTCCGGGTGAACAGCACTCAAACTCCTCATGAGCTCTGGAGTGGTAAGACTCCTTCGGTAAAGCACTTCAAAATCTTTGGGAGCAAATGCTATATCAAGAATACTGATGAGCAGCTTGGCAAACTTGAACCTAGAGCTGATGAAGGCATTCTTCTTGGTTACTCTCCACATAGCAAAGCATACAAATGCTACAATAAAAGACTTGGCAGAATTGTTGACAACATTGATGTAGTGGTTGATGAGAAGGGATACATTCCTAGGCAAGTACATCATGAAGACATCGAAGAAGATGAAGGCTACCCTCAAAGACAGAATGATGAAGAAGAAGAACCTCAAGAAGAACCAGAGCAGACAAGAATAGAAGAGAAAACCCCATCCAGATATGTTCAGAAGAATCATCCAGAATCTCAGATTGTGGGGCAGAAAGAAGCAGGTGTACAAACAAGAAGAACAGTTGCAGAAGCCTCAAGCTATTTGGCATTACTCTCCTCCACTGAACCACAAAATGTGAAAGAGGCATGCAAAGATGAATGTTGGGTGAAAGCAATGGATGAAGAACTTGAGCAAATCGAAAAGAACAACACTTGGGAGCTGGTTCCTAGACCAAAGGATAAGAATGTTATCGGAACAAAATGGGTCTTCAAAAACAAATTGAATGAAAATGGAGAAGTAATTAGAAACAAGGCCAGACTTGTTTGTAAAGGGTATGCGCAGCAAGAAGGAATAGACTTTGAAGAAACCTTTGCTCCTGTTGCAAGACTTGAGGCCATCTGAATGTTCCTTGCTCTCTCAAGTTTTCAAAACTTCAAAGTATTTCAAATGGACGTGAAATCAGCTTTTCTAAATGGAGACTTGGAAGAAGAAGTATACATTGAGCAGCCAGATGGGTTCATTCTTGGAAATGATCCAAATCTTGTATGCAGATTGAAAAAGGCTCTCTATGGTCTCAAACAAGCTCCAAGGGCTTGGTACTATCGTTTGGACAAATATCTTCATCAACAAGGTTTTTCAAAAGGATCAGCAGATAGCAATCTTTATATAAAAGTTGAAAATGACAAATTGCTAATACTTGTTGTGTATGTAGATGACATTATTTTTGGCAGCAATGAAGAAGCTATGAGTCAAAGCTTTGCCTTGGTTATGCAAAAAGAATTTGAAATGTCCTTGCTGGGAGAACTAACATATTTCCTTGGTTTGCAAATCCAACAAAAGGAAGGAGGAATCCTTTTATCTCAAACCAAGTATCTCAAACAGATTTTGAAGAAATATCGCATGGAAGATGCAAAACTAGTATGTACACCCATGGTCACAGGATGTAACCTCAGTGCAAATGATGAATCTGCAGCAGTACATCAACCAACTTACAGATCTATGATTGGAAGTTTACTTTATTTGACAGGTACCCGACCGGACATCATGCATGCAGTTGGAATAGTTGGAAGATTTCAGGCAAACCCGAAGGAGACTCATCTTCAGGCAGTGAAGAGAATTTTCAAATACCTTCAAGGGACTCAAAATTATGGCTTATGGTATCCCAGAGATACAGATCTCACACTTCATGCTTATACAGATGCAGATTGGGCCGGAAGCATGGATGATAGGAAGAGCACAAGTGGTGGTGCGTTCTTTATGGGTTCCAGACTGGTATCTTGGTTCAGCAAGAAACAGAGTTCGATTGCCTTGTCTACAGCTGAAGCGGAATATGTTGTTGCTGCATCTTGTTGCACCCAACTCCTTTGGATGATGCAGACTTTGCAGGATTTTCAAATCACTTGTACACCACCAATCCCCATCTTATGTGATAACAAAAGTGCAATCAGCATCTCAAAGAATCCTGTTATGCATTCAAAAACCAAGCACATACCAATCAAGTATCATTTTCTTCGAGAACAAGTGCTTGAACAGAAGGTCAAGTTGGAGTATGTTCCTTCTAAGGAACAAGTTGCTGATATTCTCACCAAACCATTGCCCAGGGACACTTTTGAATACCTCAGGCAAAAGCTGGGGTTTGTTGATGCATCATCTTATTGCTGAACCTCTTCTGATTGACGGTACAGGTTCAGGGGGAGCATATAATGCATTGTTGGCATTATGGAGGATGTGCAGAATGAGATCTTGGAAGTAGCTGCAATATGTCTCTATCTCTTTCATGGTAGATTATGGTTCTTTGTTGCAGATCTGGTTCATATTCAGGGGGAGCATGATCTTAGGGGGAGCATACCCCTTTGCCCTTGATGTCAAAGGGGGAGAATGAAGCTGAAGTTTGTGAGGTTGCCATCAAGTCCAAAGGGGGAGATTGTTGGCATTATGTTTCTGGTATGGCTATATGTTACAGATGTTGTACTTGATGGCAACTCCCGTGGCAAGGCTCTCAATATGTTGAAAATTAAGAAGTACGCAGGAAATCAGTTCAGAAGGTACGTACCCGCAGGTACACCATGTAGGGACCGCGTCCAGATACGCAGGCAAGCCGTTCATGAGGTGCGTACCCCCAGTGCACACATTTCAAGGCAGAGAAAAGCACACGTGGGGGTTTCTTATGTTTTACTCTTGGTATTTCGCCGACGGTATTTGTGTTATTACGGTTTTGGCTCGTGGTATTGTTCCATGATTTTAGGAGGAGCTTGCCTATATAAAGCAAAGGAGATCACTTGGCTAAGGCATCTTTTGCAATTGAATATCTTTAGATCTGAAATATTGGGATATGGTCTTAAAAGCTTGATCTATATGAAAAGGAAGTTGAAGGCGAATCTGTGAAGGGTGATCTCTCGAGCGCATGATCAGATCTGAGCAACTATGCCACTCTGGTGGACTGCCTATTCAGCCCTAATCAGAAGGTCGCAGGTGTTTAACAGAAGAGCTGCATGGGTACGCAGTGCAGAAACAGTAGATCTGCGTGGGTACGCAGTGCAGAAACAAGAGATCTACGTGGGTACGCATAGCAAAAACAGGAGACCTGCGTCGGTACGCAAAGCAGAAGAAGGAGAGTTGCGTGGGTACGCAGAGCGACTAAGGTTCAGGTGCGTCCGCATAGTAAAAGTACGCAGCGCGATAATGTCTCTGGGTGCGTACCTGCAGTAATAGTACGCAGCGCGGTTCAAGGAACAGTGCGTCGGCACGCAGTGCGGCAGAAGGATCTCTGCGGGTATACGCAGGAAAGCAGAAGGTGAACTGCGTAGCGACGCAGGCCACAGAAGGGAAAACTGCGTCTCTGTCTTAAAATGTTCTGTTGATTGAATTTCTCTGTTGATAAGGTGTTCTGGGTTAGTTCTGTTATTGTTGATCTGATAACTGTAGTAGACTGTAACTTTTATGTACTTGATGATCATTTGATGCTTTATGAAAAGAAGCAGGGGGTTGTAGCTCCCTTCCAGGAGAGAC
Organism: Pinus tabuliformis; assembly: GCA_031772625.1. Taxonomy (NCBI): domain Eukaryota; kingdom Viridiplantae; phylum Streptophyta; class Pinopsida; order Pinales; family Pinaceae; genus Pinus; species Pinus tabuliformis. Next base: position 586,999,489 of record CM062812.1, on the reverse strand, counting down.
TGGAAAACGAGAGAGAGAGAGAGTTGTAGCTCTCTGCAGGTTGCAGCCTGCGTACTGGTAAAGGACTGCACCAGTACAAAACCATTGTAAAAGAAGTTTCTAATTTGAAAGAAGATAGAGACATATTGCAGCAGGTGGTTTTCACCCACATTGGGTTTCCACCTTACATCTTGTGTTCTTTGGTGTGACTATCTATTTTTCTTTGTTCATGCTCATTATTTTATGGTACTGACATGCAAAAATAATTCAAAGAACAAGTAAGGAAGATTTATTAAAAGATTAAGATAATATTGATTCACCCCCCCTCTCAGTATTATTTTCAACACATGGTCCCAAAACTTTGGAGAAAATATCAGACAATCTTTAGAAAGATTGCACTGCCTCTAGGCCTGATGCATTTTGGACCCACGAAAAGTATTTTGTGGCCCTGCCTTATAAAGAAAATTATGTTCCAAAGCCACAAAAGGCCAGTGCTAATCATATGAGCCCCTCAGAGCAAGACTTATGTCGACAAGAGATAGCACAATTGTTAGAACAGAAACTAATAGAGCCCTGTAAAAGCCCTTAGGCTTGTCTTGCATTTTATGTGAATAAACACAATGAGCAGAAAGGAGGTAAGAAGCGACTCGTCATCAACTATAAAGCTCTGAATGATGCCTTGTTGCCAATCCGCTATCCTTTGCCCAACAAAGAGTTATTACTTGCCAAAATTGCTAACACCAATGTTTTTAACAAATTTGACTTAAAAAGTGGTTTCTGGCAGATAGGCATTCTTCCTGATGACAGATACAAGACTGCTTTTACAGTCCCTCATGGCCAATATCAATGGATTGTAATGCCTTTTGGTTTGAAAAATGCTCCATCAGAATTACAGAAAAATATGGAAGACATTTTTGGTGGGGAGGAGTACATAATAGTCTACATAGATGATTTGCTTATTTTTAGCAGAGATTTAAATAGTCACAAGATGCATTTAGAAAAGTTTTATGAGCTGTTTTATAAGCATGGCCTCGTTCTTTCAGATTCACAAGAAAAATTTCAGATTGGTAAAGTCAAGATAGATTATTTAGGACTGCATATAGAACAAGGACATGTAAATCTGCAACCTCATGTTCTAACCCATTTGTTGAAATTTCCTGACGTTATTCCAGATATTAAAACATTGCAGATATTTCTTGGTTGCTTGAATTATATAAGACAGTTTTATGAGAAACAAGCAAATGATACAAAATTCCTTCAAAAAAGATTAAAGAAGCAAGCAGCAGGATGGACAGAAGAGATGACCAATGCAGTCAGAATCATTAAAAGCAAAATCACATATTTGCCAAAGCTTAAGCTGCCATATACTAATCTTCCATTTATTCTTGAGACAGATGCTTCAAATCATACTTGGGCTGCAGTATTGTTGCAGAAACATGGAAGAAAAGAACTGGTATGTGCCTATTCCTCATGTACATTTGATGATACTGAAAGAAAGTATCCTTCTTCACATAAAGAGATACTAGCTATTAAAAGAGGAATAAAACGGTTTCATTTGTTCCTAAAATGTGTCAGATTCTTAGTCAGAACGGATTTGAAACATATGAAGAGCATTTTGGCAAACAAAAGACTGCTTGAACAAGGAAGTACCAGGCTATTGAGATGGGCATTATGGCTTGATGGTTTTGATTTTGATATAGTCTATAAATCCGGTGCTGAAAATTATCTTGTTGATATGCTCACAAGAGAAGGTTCACAAGAAATCAAAGAAATCAAAATGTTCAGGCCATTGCAATAAGATGAAGCATCAAGTTCAGTCCAGTCTAGAAGAGTCAATCAAGTAATAGTTTATAGTCAATGTCATTACCATTTCTGTTGGGATTGTTTTGTAAAAAAGTTTGAGTCTTTGCCATTAAGTCTTAGGGAACTAATTCTGCAAAAATGGTTTGAGTCTGAGGATAGCATGTGGTCATATGCTAGAGAGCTACCGTATAGAGAGAGACCTTGGAGAGTTTATTATACATTGTCTAGAGAATCAGAGCCTTCATATCTTTCATTCATCCAGAACACTAACTGGACATGGCATGATTACTTTACCATTCATCAAAAAGCCAAGATACATGGGTCTGTCAAAGTCATTTTCTTTGCTATAAATATAGATAGTGTTGTCAATTGGTGGAGTCCTTGGTTCAAAATCTTTTTGGTCAAGTATATGCCGAGAGTCAATTGGATGTTAGAACATGATACTAAGTGTACTCTTAGTACTCTAATGTGGGAGTTGCATATAGCTGCTCAGAATGATCATGTCATAGAATTCAGATTAGTTCATTAGGATTCATTGATAGTTGCAAATGAATGGGACCAATCTTTTAGTCTCTTTGTAAGTTTGCAAGGTAGGATTTCTGTCGATGAACAATACAGACCCCAAAATCTATATTCATTCCCCTTTTATTGTTGTTTCAGAGAACATGATCCCCCATGGCTATATATTCCTAATGAAGTTTTCGCTCCTGAGTTAAATGGCTTAGCAGATTATTATCAAGAAAGGGATCCTCATCATCAACATGATCATGAAGAAAGAGAAAACAGTGACTGATTGCAGAAGATCACTCTAATGAAATCTTTGCACATCACCTCAATTGATATGGAATAATTGCTTTTGGTTTCTGTGGGATTTGGTCCAGTTAAAAAATCTCCATTGTGTAAATACTTTTGTAAAAGAGCCGATGTCCTAGATTCCAGCCATTATGATAAGATATGTTTTCCGTATGTCAAGATTCGGTCCCCATATGGCTTAGCCTCTAAGGGACGAGATAACAAGTGGTTGTCCCCACTTGCCCGAATCTTTGCTTTTAGTACATTTCTTTAGTCAGTTCTTGATTCATGTACACCTCATTATTGTACTCCTACATTCGGACTATGATATCTTGCATGATAGTCTAGCCAAAAGGAGATTCTTTTGGTTTCCAGTTTCCGGTAAAAGTTATGACCGGATAATCGGTTTAAAGGCTATATATTGCTAAGCCTTGCATTGTAAAGATCATTTGAAAATTAATGAAGAATTGCTCTAGTCGGGTGTTATGTGTTGTTATCTGAGTTTCATTCTTATTTTCTGGTTTTGGTAAAGAACTCAATACCAACACATAACATAGGGGGTATTATGTGTTGTTATCTGAGTTTCATTCTTATTTTCTGGTTTTGGTATTGAGTTCTATACCAAAATCAGAAAATAAGAATGAAACTCAGATAACAACACATAACACCCGATTAGAGCAATTCTTCATTAATTTTCAAATGATCTTTACAATGCAAGGCTCAACAATATATAGCCTTTAAACCGGTTATCCGATCATAACTTTTACCGGAAACTGGAAACCAAAAGAATCTCCTTTCGGCTAGACTATCATGCAAGATATCATAGTCCGAATGTAGGAGTACAATAATGAGGTGTACATGAATCAAGAACTAACTAAATAAATGTACTAAAAGCAAAGATTCGAGCAAGTGGGGACAACCACTTGTTATCTTGTCCCTTAGAGGCTAAGCCATATGGGGACCAAATCTTGACATACGGAAAACAGATCTTATCATAATGGCCGGAATCTAGGACATCGGCTCTTTTACAAAAGTATTTACACAGTGGAGATTTTTTAATTGGACCAAATCCCACAGAAACCAAAAGCAATTATTCCATATCAATTGAGGTGATCTGCAAAGATTTCATTAGAGTGATATTTTGCAATCAGTCACTGTTTGCTCTTTCTTCATGATCATGTTGATGATGAGGATCCCTTTCTTGATAATAATCTGCTAGGCCATTTAACTCAGGAGCGAAAACTTCATTAGGAATATATAGCCATGGGGGATCATGTTCTCTGAAACAACCATAAAAGGGGAATGAATATAGATTTTGGGGTCTGTATTGTTCATTGACAAAAATCCTACCTTGGAAACTTACAAAGAGACTAAAAGATTGGTCCCCTTCATTTGCAACTATCAATGAATCCTGATGAACTAATGTGAATTCTATGACATGATCATTCTTAGCAGCTATATGCAACTCCCACATTAGAGTACTAAGAGTACACTTAGTATCATGTTCTAACATCCAATTGACTCTCGGCATATACTTGACCAAAAAGATTTTGAACCAAAGACTCCACCAATTGACAACACTATCTATATTTATAGCAAAGAAAATGACTTTGACAGACCCATGTATCCTGGCTTTTTGATGAATGGTAAAGTAATCATGCCATGTACAGTCAGTATTCTGGATGAATGCAAGATATGAAGGCTCTGCTTCTCTAGACAAATTATAATAAACTCTCCAAGGTCTCTCTCTATACGGTAGCTCTCTAGCATATAACCGCATGCTATCCTCAGACTCAAACCATTTTTGCAGAACTAGTTCCCTAAGACTTAATGGCAAAGACTCAAACTTTTTTACAAAACAATCCCAACAGAAATGGTAATGACATTGACTACAAACTATTACTTGACTGACTCTTCTAGACTGGACTGAACTTGATGCTTCATCCTGTCGCAATGGCCTGAACATTTTGATTTCTTTGATTTCTTGTGAACCTTCTCTTGTGAGCATATCAGCAAGATAATTTTTAGCACCGGATTTATAGACTATATCAAAATCAAAACCATCAAGCCATAATGCCCATCTCAATAGCCTGGTACTTCCTTGTTCAAGTAGTCTTTTGTTTGCCAAAATGATCTTCATATGTTTCAAATCCATTCTGACTAAGAATCTGACACATTTTAGGAACAAATGAAACTGTTTTATTCCTCTTTTAACTGCTAGTATCTCTTTATGTGAAGAAGGATACTTTCTTTCAGTATCATCAAATGTACCTGAGGAATAGGCACATACCAGTTCTTTTCTTCCATGCTTCTGCAACAATACTGCAGCCCAAGTATGATCCGAAGCATCTATCTCAAGAATAAATGGAAGATTAGTATCTGGCAGCTTAAGCTTTGGAAAATCTATGATTTTGCTTTTAATGCTTCTGAATGCATTGGTCATCTCTTCTGTCCATCCCGCTGCTTGCTTCTTTAATATTTTCTGAAGGATTTTTGTATCATCTGCTTGTTTCTCATAAAACTGTCTTATATAACTCAAGCAACCAAGAAATATCTGCAATGTTTTAATATCTGGAATAGCGTCAGGAAATTTCAACAAATGGGTTAGAACATGAGGTTGCAAATTTACATGTCCTTGTTCTATATGCAGTCCCAAATAATCTATCTTGACTTTACCAATCTGAAATTTTTCTTCTGAATCTGAAAGAGCGAGACCATGCTTATAAACCAGCTCATAAAACTTTTCTAAATGCATCTTGTGACTATTTACATCTCTTCTAAAAACAAGCAAATCATCTATGTAGACTATTATGTACTCCTCCCCACCAAAAATGTCTTCCATCCTTTTCTGAAATTCTGATGGAGCATTTTTCAAACCAAAAGGCATTACAGTCCATTGATATTAGCCATGAGGGACTGTAAAAGTAGTCTTGTATCTATCATCAGGCAGAATGCCTATCTGCCATAAACCACTTTTTAAGTCAAATTTGCTGAAAACATTGGCGTTAGCAATTTTGGCAAGTAATAACTCTTTGTTGGGAAAAGGATAGCGGATTGACAACAAGGCATCATTCAGAGCTTTATAGTTGATGACGAGTCGCTTCTTACCTCTTTTCTACTCACTGTGTTTATTCACATAAAATGCAGGACAACCCCAAGAGCTTTTATAGGGCTCTATTAGTTTCTATTCTAACAATTGTGCTATCTCTTGTCGACATAAGTCTTGCTCTGAGGGGCTCATATGATTAGCACTGGCATTTTGTGGCTTTGGAACATAATTTTCTTTATAAGGCAGGGCCACAAAATACTTTTTGCAGGTCCAAAATGCATCAAGCCTAGAGGTAGTGCAATCTTTCTGAAGCTTGTCTGATATTTTCTCCAAAGTTTTGGGACCATGAAGTTCTGCATTCTTGACAATCCTGTTAATCTTGGTTAAATCTTGGAGACTGTAGTAGACTAAATCTTGGTCTGTCGGCTGTACTCTTATTTGATAATCACTAGATGAGGGCAAGTTGACTAGACCTTCAAATGTGCTGAAGGTGACTGTGCCTTTACCAAAAGTGACAGGCAATAGATCATTCAAAAAATATTGCCCTAAAAGAAATTCAGAACCTGTATCAAAACTGTACAATGTAACTTTCACCTGGACATCATTCAAATAAATTGGAAAACCTGGAGCTATGTGATTGATTTCCATCACATCTTTTGTAATAGCTCTAAATTTCAATCTAGTCGGCTGCCAATAATAGGAAGGAATTGCACCATACTTGCAGCAACTACTCATGGCTCTAGAATCAATTTGAGCATCTAGAGTGTAATCTTTTATTTTTGGCAATTTGATTTTTATAGGGATTACCACTCTATCCCCAATTCCCATTACTTTGACTACTTCTATACTAGTATCTTTCTGAGGGAATTCTTCTGAAACATTCTTAAGCAACAAACTGGATAATTTGGAATTACAATCATCATAATCTGAGATAAGCATCTGGAGTTTGGATGATAACTGAATCATCTCTGATCTAGTATGATGAATTGAGGATTCTAATTGTTCTATCTTGTTTTTTAAAGAATTGATTTTAGCCATACCTGAATCTGATGATGAACTTTCTTTTATCTAGAGTGGCTTGGACAGGGAATCAAATTGTTTTTCTATGAACTCTTCATCTGTGAATTTTTCTTTATTCCTCTTCCCAAAAGGTAGCTGTTTTTCTAGACTTTCAAGTTTTTCTGCCAATCTCCTTCTTGCAATGAACTGGACTGGATCAAGCTGAGCCAATTCAGCTTTGATTGTTGCAATCTTCATCTGCAAGTTGTCAGAAGAACTGTAAAACATCTTTATGTCAGGAATAAAAGTTTCTTCTGAATCAGAGGAACTGCCATCTAGATCTATTCTTCTTATATCAAGGATATCTTCTTCAGTATCAGATGAAGAGGAACTAGAAACCTCAAAATATTCACCTTCAGAATGAGATATAAGATCCCATTCTTTCGGATCATGAATTGTAGAGAAAATATCCATAATTTTCATTTGTTTCTTATCTTTCTTCTCTCTACAGTTATTTGCATAGTGACCTTCTTTCCCACAAATAAAGCAAGTAACTTTCTTTGAAGGTTTTGATCTCTTCCTAAATACTACTCTTCTTTTGCTGAAAGTTTTTCTGGAAGGATAATATTTCTTTTTCTTAGGAAAATACCTCTCAGGCTTACATGAACAAGTAGCTTTAGATTTCTTCAATGCTTTGCTCTTGGATTTTGACTGGCAACCAAAATTATATGTTTCAGGAAAAGTATTGCATAACTTGGTGCTAAAATGCATCTGCTTCTTGAAATTCTTTTTAGCCTTTTCCGCAGCACACTCTTTTTGAAGTATAGAGACTATCATCTGATGGACGGCTGCAAAAGACCAATTTTCAATATTGACCTTATTAGTCTCTATGTACTGATTTATCAGATGAATCAGATAGCCACCGCCCGGCCACCCCCACGGGTAGCTGGGCAGTGGTTATCTGATTCCGAGAATTGGATAGCCACCCCCACGGGTGATCGAGTGATGGCTATTCGATTCTGAAAATCAAATAACCACCCCCACCAGCGGTTAGGTGGTGGCTATCCGATTCTTGGAATCGGATAACCACCCCCTGACTGCCCTTGAGGTGGATATCTGATTCTCAGAATCGGATAGCCACCGCTCGGCCGCCTCCACGGGCGACTAAGCGGTGGCTATCTGATTCTGAGAATCAGATAACCACCACCCAGCCACCCCCATAGGCGGCTGAGTGGTGGTTATCCGATTCCAAGAATTGGATAACCACCGCCCAACTACCCGTGGGGGTGGCTGGGAAGTGGCTATTCGATTCTTGGAATCGAATAGCCACCACCAGGTCACCCATAGAGGCGGTGGTCCATAAAATTGTTTTTTTTTTAAATAAAAAATAAATTTTGTTAAATAGGTTTATTGTGTGTGTATATATATATATATATATTAAATGTTTTTTTTTAATTTTATATATATATATATTTGTAAAATATATATATATTAAATATTTTAGATGTTATTTTAAAAAATATCAAAAATATATTTAGCTTTTTTTTATTTTAATGATTTTTTGAAAATGATGTTTAATTTGAAAATATGTATTTTTTTTAAATTTTAATCGTTTTTCGAGTTTTTATTTTATTTTTAATTTCAACATATTTTTGTTTTTTAGGGTTTTTCGAAAATGTTTTTAATCTTAATTTTTGTAGTTTTTAATTTTTTTTCCTTTTTTTTGTTATTTTTCTATTTTTTTAATCTAGTTTGTTTTTAATTTTATTTTATGTTTTTAGTTTTTCTTAATGTTTTTTTTTTTTAATTTCCCATTTTTACTTAATTTTATAGCTTTTTTATTTTATTTTTTTTCCCAAATTTTTTTATGGTTTACCACATTAAAAAAAAAAAAATGTTATTTTTTGAAAATATGTTTTTCTTATTATTCATTTCTTTAAATTTTTTTTATTTTTTAATTCTTATATTTTATATGGTAATTTTGTTTTTTTTTTAACATTTTTTTGATTGATTTTTTTTTTATTTTATGTTTTGTTTTAATATATATTTTTATTTACGTTTTGGTATTTTTTTTAAACTTTTTTTTTTGTGTTTTTTTCATTGTTTTTATTTTTGTTTTTATTTTTAATTTTATGTTTTCATTGATTTTTTTAAATTTTAATGTTTTCGAAGTCATAACAAAATCTTTTACACCATTATTTCAAAATGTTGAAAATTTAACCAAAAAAAAAGTGTTATTCAAACATCAACACTTTTCGTTTTGAGGGTGTCTTTTGCTCAATTTTTGCACATAATAATTATGTTTTATTGGCATTTTTTTTTAAATATTGAAAATTAACCCTAAAAAAAATCCATCGTTCCATTATTAGCACTTTTCATTTTCAAGCTAGTTTTTGCACAATTTTTTCACAAAAAATTCATTCTCACTGCCATTTTTAAAACATGTTCAAAATTGACCCTAAAAAAAACCATCGTTCTAGTATATACACTTTTCGTTTTTAGCATTGTTTTTCATGTTTTTTCGGGGTTTTTTGGGCAGAGTTCTCGTTTTGAGTTTATAGTTCTCGTTTCAAATTTTACATTGTTTAATTAAGAAATCATACTAAATACTCAATCAACTAGGAAAATTTGGATGCGTGTAGAAGATTTCAATAGCCAAACAAGACACATTCAAGAGATGACAGGAGGCAACAATTAAAATATGTAGAGGATCTATCTCAAACAGACTATCCAATAAACTAATCTATTTAAATGATTATAACTTTGCGAGGAATTTCAGAGAGATTGATACTCAATCTATTATTACCTAGAATCTCCTATGTTACTTTGAACATGTGCATAAATAAGGTATGAAAACACTAAAAAAACATACAATAAACACAATTTTTGTCATGAACTGGAGCCGGAGCCAGAAGGCTTCAATTAAGAATTTTGTAATCAAAGTTTTACAAATATGAAAGTTTTGGGCATCAAAAGTCAACCACTTTACATTACAATTGAAACAATACATAGAATAAGTCTCCTAATTATTACAATATTTCTAGAATAAAATCCTAAACAATAAACTAAAAATAAAATAATATCTTTAATTTATCTGTTCGAAACTTTGAACTATTTGCAAGTCTTCTACCTTGAACTTTTGAGTTGCTCAAACTATCTCCTGGAAAACTGCACTTTGATTTCAGTTTGTTGATCTTCTGCTGCTAGATGTTCTCTGAATGTTGATATCTCTGCCTCTAAATCTGAATAATCAATGACTGTTGATCTTCTTCCTTCTTCAAATGCTAAAATCATGTATGTAATATAGTTCACTGGTCTTTTTGCTAGGTGTCCTTTATATCTCCAATGCTTGAATTGACCAATGATTTTATGTCACCTCTTAAAGTGCTCCACTATTGTCGCGAATATTTAGAAGAAAATATTTTAATAAATGTTTTCAAAATATTTTTCTTAAACCTATAATTTAAATATCAAAATATTTCCTTAAATAATTTCATCCCATAAATCCATGTCTTGTTTTGAAATCCATGTCCTACTTCGAAATCCATGTCATGTTTTCCCTTCATTTATACATTTATGAATAAATAAATTCATAAACATATTTGATAAAACCATTGACTGATTTATCCCCATGGTTTTGAAAACCATGTGTTGTTTTTCCATGATGGGTAAAATATTTCTTAGTTTCCAAAATTTTTGGATAAGTATTTATCCAAAATTTTCCTTCATAATTTCCTTTCCTCCTTATCTCTATAAAACTTTTGTTGGTTTTTCTCCTCGTTTTGATTTTAAAAATAATTAAAATTATTTTCAGTTTCAAAGATATGTGCATAATTTGTATACAGGAAAATAAATAGACATAAGTGACTTTTCCTCCTCGCTCAATTTCTTTTGTCAAATTTTGTTTTTACTAGCCTCCTTTTACTTTCACCTATAACCTCATTTCACAGCTGTAAGTCTCATTTTTACGTCAGTATCATTTTTACTTAGCCTCCCATCAATGAACTCACTTCATAAATGTATTAAATTTCCTTTATCTCCTTTCCTGCCACATCTCATAAAATTTAAATCAATACAATTAATAGTTTTCAGAGGGGGCTAGGTAGCAAATGGTTTAGGAAAGGGTCAAAATGAACAAAAAATCCACTGCAGTAAATGTGAAACTGTTTTTTGGACCCCTCGGTTAAATGTCGAAGGGGCTTGGGGTCCGAAATATATCACTAACCATTGATTTATTTTTTCACATATCTCAAGGCATGAAGATTAGGGTGGTTTTATGATTAAGTGTGGGGTGGGGACACATTATTTAATTTGAATTTTGACTTGGGTGACGTATATAAATAAACAAATGAGGTTCGTTATTTTTAATCTAAGTTTTAATATTTTAAATAAATAAATAAATATATATATATATATATATATATATATATATATATATATATATATATAATTGAATTTTATTTAAAATAAAAACTATTAAAAATAACTTGGAGATATTTACAAAAACCTCATATATTTCATGCTTCAGAAAATGGAAAGGGTTAGATGGAATCATGTTTAAAGGAAGGCATTTGTCAAGGTAAGGATAAAATTGAAGGAAGGTGACAAATAAATTTTTAAAATTTTTGTAACTTTCAAGGTGACAAAATAAGTTACAACATAGGCTCCAACTAGGGACTGCTTCTCCTTATGGGATGTAGAGAGCCTAGTAGACCAATTGCCTTGAATATGTTGGACATGGAGTCAGTTCATAAACTTGTAATCTACAAATTTGAAACCATACTACCTACACTAATCCAGAGACTTTCACACTAAAATCTGAAAACTGAAAATTGTTGAAGTGAAACAACTGACACTGTAAGTGGAAATAAACACAATAGTGCCTAATTCATTGGGCTATGGAGTCAATCAGTCAATTAAAAATAAATTTACTCCTTTCGGTCACCTGCAAGTCATTGCACTCAACCAAACCAAGCTTCACACTGCAGACTTGAAACACAAGTTAAAAACTGTTGAAGAGGATTTAAGTAAATTGATCTATTGTATACTAACACTTCTAAAATCACCCAATTCATAAACTGCAAAATCACTGATCTACTGCACACTCTCCTACTTTACTGAACTAAAAATTTATACTGTTAGGTGTAATCTTCTTTCCAATGTAACCAAGTGAGGAGTGGATTTACCGACAAACTACTTTTCCAGCAACTGAAAACTTGAAATATATTTACAATATAAAACTCAAACTCCACAGGAAACAGATACTTACATGTGAAATTTGAAAGTTACATCCTCAGTAAGCTTCTGAATTTTATGATCATAGTAGAGAAGAGAAATACACTACTAAATTCTACCATCGTTATGAAGAAGAAAAACATACAGCTACATGCTATTATCATAGCCAGAGATAAACTTATCATTTTGACCTAGTTGAATCCAGAAACTAGTGGAATTTCCATATGACAAAGTGGAGTCGCTAGGTGAAAGAAATGCAACCAATATCAACTCTCTAGTCTTTTTTCACCATTAAAGAGTAGATTTAATCGTGATCATAATCCAAGGAAAAATTCCTTTTTCACTTTGTTCCCGACAGTGACGAAAAATGTTGTACTTGTTTCTCATAGGTAGTCCTTGGCTACAAAAACTACGCTGAAAAACCAACTCGACCAGTCTTTAGGTTCAAGTTGGCCCTTGAACCAAAGGGGGCTCCTAAAATGTCACAAGGCCTTCTTTAACATTGTTCATTGTCACTGGACAATATCCTATGAAGCACAGTGGCCAGAGTTATAATTTAATTTGGATATGTAGAAATTTCCCACTGTAGATCAACATATTATGCAATAGACTAAAGCAAAATTCAAGATCTACTTCTACATCAAACTTTGCAAAAGCTTAATCGAATATGAGCAAGATCAATGAGAACACATATAACTGGGAATGAGAAATCAATCACACATAACATAGAAGAAATAACCCGAGGAAAGCCTCAACCTAAAACCCCAATCTCTGTATTGTCATACAAGTGGAAATATTTTCAAGTTAGAAAAAGAATCAACTCTCAAGCTATCTTGCTCTCCCTGCAATCAAACAATGTAGCTCACAGACTGAATAGACACAGTATATGTCCTCCTCAAGCCCTCTAAGCCTCCTATTTCCTTGCGCAGTTTCTCCTGGGTCCTCCAGCTACCTCCTGTGTGATTCTCACCTCACACACAACACTAACCTCTGAAATAACTGCACAATACTGAAGGAGATAATTCCTTCTACATGGATGAGTTTCCTATATAGGAAAATTCCTCCAACTGATAGCACACTATCCCTTCTTTTAATCTCGACTGGGTCTTTCTCTGAAATGACATGCATGAGTTATTTATGAGAGAATATTCAGTTATCTGGAGAACACTAGTTGCATGCATGCATGCATCAACTGATTGAGCTCACAATTAGTTCCTCCAACTGTTTGGAACTAATTTAACTGGACTTAACTCAGTTAACTGAGCTAACTAATTACAACTCAGATACAACTCATCCTTATCTCCTTAATTAAGAGATAAATTCCTCAATCAAAGGAATAATTGTTGCATGTCTTCACATAAACTTCATGTTTGATTTTCTCCAACTAATTAACTCAAGATGAATTAATTAATTATTTTTCAAACAGTGTGAGACTAAATTCGAATTTTGATTCCCAATTTTGATTCAAGGACAAATCAAATTTGGAATATATCCTGAAATTCTATTTTTAGCATTTCTATTTTTTGTTATTTCCAACGAAGTTGGAGTATATCCTGAAATGCTATTTATAGCAATTCTATTTTTAGAAATTCTATTTTTAGCATTTCTTGTTGCTATTTTCAACAGGGTGGTTGCTAGTGATTACCAATCTATGTTCATGAATAAACTCCTCTTTTGTAGAATCCTTGGTCAAAGTGTCAGCATGAAAGAAGAATATGATGGAATTCCTGATAATTAAGTAGTCATACTGACTACTTAATCAACCAGGAAAATTTGGATGCGTGTAAAAGATTTCTACAACCAAACAAGACACATTCAAGAGATAACATGAGGCAAAAATTAAAATATGTAGAGGAGCTATCTCAGACAAACTGTGCAATAAACTAATCTCTTTAAACGATTATAACTTTGCGAGGGATTTCAGAGAGATTGATACTCAATCTATCCTTACCCAGAATATCCTATGTGACTTTGAATATGTGCATAAATAAGGTATGAAAACACTACAAAAAAAAAATAGGAAATATAATTTATGTCATGAACTAGAGCCGGAAGGCTTCAATTAAGAATTATGTAATCAAATTTTTACAAAGCTGAAAGGTTTTGGCATCAAAAGCCAACCACTTTACATTACAACAGAAACAATATATAGAATAAATCTCTCCTAGCTGTTACAATATTTATGGAATAAAATCCTAAACAATAAACTAAAAATAAAATAATATCTCTAATTTATATGCTGGAAACTTTGAATTGTTTGCAAGTCTTCTGCCTTGAACTTTGGAGCTGCTCAAACTGTCTGCTGGAAAACTGCACTTTTCTTTCAGTTTGTTGAGCTTTTGTGACTAGGTATACTCTGAATGTTGATATCTAATTAATTACTGATGATGTTCTTCCTTCTTCAAATGTTAAAACCATGTTTGTAATCTGGTTCATGATCTTTTTGCTAGGTGCTAGGTGCCCTTTGAATCTCCAATGCTTGAATTGACCAATGGTTTTATGTCACTTCTTAAAGTGCTCCACCATGTCGTAAAATATTTGAAGAAAATATTTTAATAAATGTTTTCAAAATATTTTTCTTAAACCTATAAATGAAATATCAAAATATTTTTTAAATAATTTATCCCGTAAATCCATGTCTTGTTTTGAAATCCATGTCCTGTTCCAAAATCCATGTCATGTTTTCCCTTCATTTATACATTTATGAATAAATAAAATTCATAAACATATTTGATAAAACCATTGAATGATTTCATCCATGGTTTTGAAAACCATGTGTTGTTTTGCAATGATGGGTAAAATATTTCTTAGTTTCCCCTTTTACTCCTATAAAAAAAATATGGATAATTATTTATCCAAATTTATGTTCTTGTATATTTTTCCTTCATAATTTCCTTTCCTCCTTATATTTGTAAAACTGCTGTTGGTTTTTCTCCCATGGTTTTGATTTTAAAAATGATTAAAATTATTTTCAATTTCAAAGCTATGTGCATAATCTGTTGTTGGTTTTTCTCCATGGTTTTGATTTTAAAATTGATTAAAATTATTTTCAATTTCAAAGCTATGTGCATAATTTATATATAGGAAAATAAATGAACATAAGTGACTTTTCCTCCTCATGGTTTGATTTTAAAATTGATTAAAATTATTTTCAATTTCAAAGCTATGTGCATAATTTGTATATAGGAAAAAAAATGAACATAAGTGACTTTTCCTCCTCCCCCAATTTCTTCTGTCAAATTTAGTTTTTACTAGCCTCCTTTTACTTTCACTTGTAACCTCATTTCACACTTGTAAGTCTCATTTTTACCCTAGTCTCAGTTTTACTTATCCTCCTTTGTAAAATTCCATTTTTTTTGCTTATCCTCCTCTGTAAAATTCCATTTTTACTAGCCTCCTTTTACTTTCACCTGTAACCTCATTTCACACTTGTAAGTCTCCTTTTTATCTCAGACTCATTTTTACTTAGCCTCCTATATGTAAATTCATTTCATAAATGTATTAAATTTCCTTTATCTCATTTCCCTCCACATTTCATAAAATTTAAATAAATTCAATTAATGGTTTTCGAAGGGGGTAGGTAGTAAATGGTTTAGGAAGCGGGTCCGAAATGAAAAAGAAATTGGCATTTGTAAAAAGCAGTAAATGTGAAACTGCTTTTTGACCCTCCCTTTTTGACCCTACCTTGGTTAAATTTAGGAGGGGCTTGGGGTCTGAAATATATCAATAACCATTGATTTATTTTTTCACATATCTGGAGGCATGAAGATTAGGGTGGTTTAATGATTAGGTGCGGGGTGGGGACACATTATTTAATTTGACTTTTGACTTTGCTGAGGTATATAATATGATAAATAAATGAGGTTCCTATAGTTTAGAGATTGGGTTTTTTAATCTAAGTTTTAATATTTTAAATAAATAAATAAATAAATATATATATATATAAGTGAATTTTATTTAAAATAAAAAATATTAAAAATAACTTAGATATTTACAAAAACCTCATATATTTCATGCTTCAGAAAATGAAAGGGTTAGATGGAATGGTGTTTAAAGGAAGGCATTTGTGAAGGTAAGGATAAAATTGAAGGAAGGTGGCAAACAAATTTTTAAATTTTTTGTAACTTTCAGGGTGTCAAAATAAGTTATAACATTAGGAACTTATATATATATATATATATATATATATATATATATATATATATATATATATATATATATATATATATATATATATATATTCGAATAACACTGGTGTGGTATTCATCCTATGTTAATCAAGCAACTCCTAACATGGTCGTCGATCTGAACTTATGGTAACTCAAACCATAGTGATTCTATGGGAGAACAACTCATGATAATTAATACATTAAGCCCTTAATGGATTTGTGAAGTTCCCCTTCAACCGCTAACAGGTGGGTTAGTTAGACCATCACACATGTGGATCTTAGGAGTAAGGTGTCATGGGCCATTGGTGGGAAGAAAAATGGTGGAAGTGCACTATGGCATGGCAGGAGTCAACGGGGCATGTTAAAATCGCCAGCAGGGTTGAAAATTTTTTATACCGCCTCCTACACCCCCTTTCGATGTTTTTCAAAATAAGGTGGGAGGGTCTTAGAATGATCATGGGCCACCAATTTGGCGATCGGCAGTATTCCTTTACCACTCATTCAGGGGGGTCACCTCCTCTGATAGTGTGTGCAATTCACCTTATTGGAACTACTTCCGACAGTTGCATTGTTCATATGTGTGGAGATCCACCAGAGACATGCACACTTTTTATGTGGTGTTAGGTGGGGTCATGGATCGACAGGGGAGGATCACCACCAGTGGGTTGATGGTGTGCACACTCCCTAGGTGACTTCAGCGGGGACGGGACCCACCACACACACCGTTGATCTACATTTCATGATTGACGGGGGAGATCTCATCATGCCCCTACCTCCCACCCCCACCCCCTTGTGACGTAAGAGAAGGGCTAACCCCCCGTTCAAACTATTAATCCACCCCATCAAATCACAACCGTCAGATCTGTTAGTAGATGACGAGGTTCATGGAGCAGGGTAATGTGGCCACTTTATTATTGGCACTATGGAGTTAGTGGAAGGTGGGTATCGCTAGTGCAATGTGCCATAAAGCTATAGGTACAAGGGAAATCAAATTAAATAGCGGGGCCCATTCCATGTGGCGGCATAGAGTAGGATTGGGCAAGGCTCATGTGTGTGTGTGTGAGAGAGACAAAAAACAAAAAGATAAAAGGGTTTAATTAAAAGTGTATTGTTATCCCATTCCTCTAACAGTTATAAGAGGACTTGGATTAGAGAGACAACCATTCCACAGGGGAAGTAAGAAGGGGTGAGTTGTCACAAAGGGACACCCCGTTCTATGGCCTCTCTGAGCATGGAAAAAAGGAGAGGCAAGTGCATTTATTAAGACTATGAAGGAGGCAGACTGAAGGAAACAAATTATCCAAGTGATAAAATCCAGATTGAAGCCAACATGGGTGAGACAAATATGAATAACTCCTGTTGACCCTATCAAATACCTTAAGAGACATTTATTTTTATGAAGATTCCTTTGAGCCTTAGAATATATATGTTATGGAGGCCTCCCTGGGCCACTCTAATTGCCTCATGTATTTTCCTTCCCTTCAGGAATGCAAATTTCTCCTATGAAATAGATTTGGAGAGGATCAACTTTAGTCTATTTGAAATTATTTTGGTTATTACTTTGTAAATCACATTACATAGAAAAATATTCCTAAAGTCCTCAAAGGATTTTAGGGAGTCTACCTTGGGTATGAGAGCAATAAAGGTAGAGTTAAAAGTTGGGTGCATCCTTTGGTCCTTTCTGGATTCTTCAATCACTGAGAGGTCATTTCCAATAAGGTCGAACAAACCTAGAATGAATTCCAGTCTCCATCCATCTAGACCAGGGATTTTATCCTTTTGGAAGCTATGTAACACCACTATGAATTCCTCTGTCCATCCACTAAAGCATTGTTCTCTTATTCATTTACAAACGTGGGAAAAAATAGAGTTGTTTTAATAATTTCAGTGATGGAGATTTTCTCTTGTGCTCGAAAGAGGTGTTGAAAAATGTCCTTACCTAAATTTGCAAGCCCTTTGAAATTTGTGCCCTCTTACCCTCAGGGTTCTTTAGATTTCATATGATGTTGCTTAATTTCCTTCCTTCATTATTCATTATTAATTAAAAACTAAGTAAGGCTAATTTATTAATTAAAAAAACTAATATTTCTTGAAAAATATTTTTTTGTTTACAATAATTCATTATTAATTATAAAATTTATTATTATTTATGTTTATTTGACTAAATAATTAATTAATAACATTTTTTTAATAAGATATATATTAGTTATATTTATTTGGATATTTAATATATTGATTAAAAGTTTGAAAAACATTATTTATAACAATTCATTATTAATTAACATATTAAATTAGAAAAAATTAAAAAGAAAATAAATAAATAAGATATATTTTATTTTCTAAATTTGGTTTAATTAGTTTAATCTTGTTTTTTGAGGAAATATCAGAGTAGATCCACACGGATGGATCACATGGAGCCTAACACGAAGGTCATCAAAGAGAATTGACCCCGCGACCTCCAATTAGAGAGGTGACTTAGCAATGAGAACTCAACCAATTGAGTTAACCCTTCAAACTAATTAGTCGAATATTTTACCTAGTCAGTTTGAAAATTTTGAATATTTGTAAATATATTTTTATTGATAATAATGATAATTCATATTTTATAGTAATATTAATATTGCTCATAAAATTTTGGTCTAATGTTTTATTTTTATAATTGGTATTTATTAATTAAATAGGTTAATCACCATTTTTATAATAATTTAAAAAATATTTATAATATGTTTTAAATATATATATATCAGTTTATGAAATATTTTTCAGTGTAAACTTAATATGGATCACAGAAGCCTCAATTCAACATATATATATAACTTTTAAAATAATATTTAATATTTTATTTTTTTAAATCTGTATTAAACATAAAATAAAATTAAAAAATGTAATTAGTTATTAACTATATTTATTTTTTATTTAATATTAATTAACTTATAATTATAAATTATTGATTAAAAAATAAAATATAGTTATTAAACCAAATTTTGATTATTAAAAAAAAATATATCCATTTCCAATTTAAATCATTAAAAATTTTCTTATCTTTATTTTTTTTTTAACATTTTCATATATATATATACATATTCCCAAATATTAGCTAAGTGATCTAGAGTCAAACATAAAGTTTTTTTATATTGCATCACTTAGAGTCAAACATAAATTTTTTTATATTGTTATTAATTGCACGTTCACCTCTTTTTTATTTCTTTGGGGACAAGACCTCATAATCAGGGTTTATAGTTTATCTGGGTTCAATCCCCAGAAGTAACCTATTCTATGGAGAACAGAGGTATAGTGGTAGCTATTTTAATCAACTCCATGACACTTGAGTAGAGACTAGCCCAATTATCAATTCCTTTGCTTACTTGATACATATAGTTATATTTATTTGGATATTTAAAATATTGATTAAATTTTTGAAAAACATTAATTCATTATTTATTTAGAAAAAGAATGAATATGAAAACAAAAAAAGGAGATATATTTAATATTCGAAATTTGGTTTTATTAGTCTAGTATTTTATGTTAAAAAAAATTAATATTTGTAAATATGTTTTATTGATAATGATGATAATTCATATTTTATGATGATAAAAAAATTTAATGGAACGGGTAAGGGTATTTGTATTAATAAAATCTAGAGATGGTCTAGAACACTTACCGTGATTTTATGAGACAAAAACCTAATCTTCAATATAGAAAACAAAATGTGTATTGCCACTTGGGCTAGATAACCATTTCAAACAAAACAAATGTCCATTGTAAACTCTGAAGAAGGCCTAATGTCCATTGTAAACTCTGAAGAAGGCCTAAGAACGAAACAAAATTTGCAAACTAATCCATTGTAAACTCTGAAGAAGGCCTAAGAAGGAAACAAAATTTGCAAACTAATCCATTGTAAACTCTGAAGAAGGCCTAAGAAGGAAACAAAATTTGCAAAATAACATATTGATATAAGAGATTTAACGTTGACTAACATCAAAATGCCAAAATCTACCTCCAAAAATGAGGCATAAAATTCACCACAGACCACGACTAAACACTTCAGACCCCCTGTTGCGGCAAGTCCTTTTTCTTTTCGTAGGAGCACCCGAGCCAGAATCTCCAATCACCAACCTCTCAGTTGCAATGGAGACTTCCAACATAGCCACATGAGAACTGAATGAACGGACTTCTTCCCTCAACCCTTGCAATGAATTCTCCATATTGGCATGGTGGTTTAACAGTTTGGCCTCCAAAAACACCTTCGTCTCTCAACCATGTCTTTAAGTTTATGGATTGAAGCAAGCAATGCATGTGTTGCATCTAAAAGTTTGTTCACCACTATATCTGCGTTGAGATTCTCCTGAGCATCGGAATTACTTTCCATCCCGAGTCCCTGCTACCTTGAAACATAACGGAATTCACACCAACTTCTAAAACCATGTGAGACAATTGTGAAAGCTGAGGGGCCATGAATTTATGATGATATTAATATTTTATTGTTAATAAAATTTAGTTTAATATTTTAATTTGTATTTATTAATTAAAATTAGATATATATTTATCACCATTTTTATGATAATTTAAAAAATATTTATAATATGTTTTTAAAAATATTATTATTAATTTTAAATAATATTTAAATTTTGATTTTTTTTAATGATATTTAAAAATATTAAGCTTGTGGTAGCTCAATTGGCAATGGTCTTGGAAATGAAGTCTCACAAGTCTTGGGTTCAAATCTTGTGTCATCCCCCGATTGGGTGAAAAATTGGACATGATGAAGATGTAGTCCTACCAAGCGTACAAAAAAAAATAGTTTATTATTACTTATATTGATTCTATTATTTAATATCATTTAACTTATAAATATTTATTATTGGTTAAAAAATATAATAGAAAATGTAATCATTAAATCATTATTTTTGGGTAAATACCTATGGGGAATTTGAACCTTGAACCTCACAATTTACAAAGGAGTTCATGATATGGAGATTATCAATTAAGTTTTCTTGAATTTTTTTTGAAATAAAATGCAAGAAGATCTACCTGAAGGGTTCACATCCTATCGACCACCTGGAGGGTTCACATCCTGTCGACCAAGTCAGAACCTAACCTCGAGGGCATTGAGGAGAATTGACCTCGTGACCTCCCAATAGCAAGTTACTTTAGCAACAAGATCTTGACAAATTGAGTTAACCCTTGTGGCTATCAAATTTTGATTATTAAAATGTTCTTATCTATTTTTTCCATTTTTGAATTAAATTATTAAAAATGTTCTTAACTCCCTAACTTCAAGGGTTAGCTCAAGTGGTTTAGAGCTAGACATGAAGTTCTTTGATATGATTTCTAGTTGCTAATCACAGGTTTGACACTCTTCTATTCCCTTGGGGCGAGACCCCATAATCAGGGTTGATGGTTTGCTTAGTTTACCATCCAATAAATATGGGGAAGTACTCAACGGTTTCTTGTGCTTTCATTCCAAGTTATATATATATATATATATATATATATATATATATATATATATATATATATATATATATATATATATATATATATATATATGAAATCTTAATTAATTTATTAAGCAACCAAATAAATATAATCAATAATAAATTTTACCTCTTTAGATTTTTAATTAATTACTTTTCATGTTTAATGAGAAAAATAAAGTAGTGTGAAAAGATTGAGAAAAGAAAGAATTTAAAAAAATTATAATTATGGAAAATATAGACAATATTAATATTAATATTTTATTACTAATAATCATTTAATTCAATATTTAATTATTATAATGTGTATATATTAATAAATAAATAAAAATTAATAATATTTAATTCTAGTAGTCCCCTACAGAAGATGGAAGATTATCAAGCAAATGGGATTGTGGGCGGTGCAGGAGGGGCATCCCACTGATCTTCAAGGAAATTAAGAGGGGATTGCGAGGGAGCGGGGAGGTTTGGAAGCGCCCGCCACCCTACCGAACTCTAAGGGAATCAAGAGGGGGGTGGTATGGCCTATCAATTCCACGCATGCAATCATACAAGTTCACATCAATTTAACTCATGACATCCTTGGTTCTGGAGAATTCTTCGAGCTTGAGTTAGTGGATAAGTGGGATTAATGGTCATGGTTTGTTATCTACCCTACAACATGAGAGATGTCCCACCTCCCAATGGAGGTTGTCCATAGTTGAGATGTCGATTACATAATACTTTGTCTGGTCTATGCCTAAATTACTTCCAGACGTGAACTAGTGATCCAGTCTTTCTATTTCTCCCGAGGTATTTAGCATTTATTTTGGCCTACTTTTCTGTGGTGGATTCACCTCCAAAGGGGAAGGCCTCACCTAGCCTACAGTTCAGAAGACTATATCTAGTCACAATGTTGAAATTCTATGGGGTCGGAAAGGGGTAGTCATGACAGAAACAGGGTATTGTAGCCATGTTCAAGTGATACGAATTGATGTGCTCAATTATCATTGGGTAAGACTTCTTCCTTGGCTTTGTGATTCGAGTTTATCTACCTTTGTTTTCACTTCAAGTATCTCGCATTCAGGTGTGTTGCTTTTGTTCCACAAGGTTTTAGTTATTATTTTGGTGGTTTTTCTTTTCCTATGTTTCTAGAAGCTCACCATTAGTAAGGCCTAAGTCTTACTTATGCTCTGTGGTGGGCTTGTGAGTCGATTATGTCATAGTTTGTTTTTCTAGGGTCTTTGGGTTCAGTCTGGTGGTCATCTGTGGCGCTGGTCAGTAATATTTTCTATCAAAGTTAAAAGTGATAACATCTATTTAGTTGTCAAGATAATTCTATTTATGAGAGATGAGG
Source organism: Pinus tabuliformis (assembly GCA_031772625.1). Classification (NCBI taxonomy): domain Eukaryota; kingdom Viridiplantae; phylum Streptophyta; class Pinopsida; order Pinales; family Pinaceae; genus Pinus; species Pinus tabuliformis. Next base: position 586,976,650 of record CM062812.1, on the reverse strand, counting down.
GCCCCTTTCTCTATAATATGTGGATAAGTGAGTGGTTGGCTCTTGACTTTAATTGTGTCCTTCTAGTTAAAAGTATCATTATGCATCATCGGAGTATGAAAGGGAACCATAGAGAAGGGGGTAGTGGTTAGTCCAATTAGTCCCATGTGGAGGTGCAAGCTCAAGGGACCGTGACAACCTTCCATGTTGTGACCCTTCACAACACTCATGTGGACATGCAGAAGTTGGAGGCTCATGTTACTAAATATCGCCTAGCACACTCATATCCTGAATTGGTTGAAGAACTTTCTCATTAGCTTCCAAAACCTAGAAACACCATGGGAATAAGGAACTAGTACATGTGATCAATAAACCTTCATTATGGGGGGGGTACCCACCACCCAACCAACCTCTAAGGAAATCAAGATAGGGTCGGCGTAGCCTACCACCCTCATGCATGGAATCATGTGAGCTCACATTAATCTAAGAGGGGGTGGCATGGGGGAAGGGGGAGGTGTGGGGGCACCCTCCATGCCACCGACCTCCAAGGTAAGATGGGGGTTGGCATGGCCTACCACCCCCATGCATGAAATTAAGCTAGTTCACATCGATTTAACGCATGATGTCCTTGGTTCTATAGAATTATTTGAGCTTGGGTCAATGGATATGCATGATTAATGGCCATGGATTTTTATTTACCCTATAGCAGGAGAGATGTTCCACCTCCAAGTGGAGGTTTTCCATAATTTGGATGTCAATAGATTGATATTATGTTTGGGTTATGTGTAGCTTACTTCCAAACATGAATTTGTGCTTTAATATTTATATTTCTCTTGAGGTCTTTAGCACTTCTTTCGGCCTACTTTTTTGTGGTGGATTTTCCTCCAAAGGGGAAGGCCTCACCCAAACTGCAGTTCAAAAGATTGTATATGGTCACAATGTTGAATTTCTACGGGGTTGGTGAGAGGAATCATGATAGAAGTAGGGTATTTCAACCAGGTTCAAGTGTCTGAATTGATGTGCTCAATTATCATTGAGTAAGACTTATTGCTTGGCTTTGTGATTCAAGTTTATTTGGCTTTGGTTGTACTTGGAGTATCTTGCATTTAGATGTGGTGCTTTTGTTCCACAAGGTTTTAATTATTATTTTGGTGGTTTTGGTTTTCCCTTGTTTCTAGAATCTCTTCATTGGTAAGGTCCAAGTCTTACTTCTGCTCTACGACAGGCTTACAAGTCAGCTATGTCATAGTTTATTTTCCTGGGGTATTTGGGTTCATTCTGGTTGTCATGTGTGGAGTTGTTCAATAGTCTTGTCTATCAGAGTTAAAAGGGATGACATCTCTTTGGTTGTCAAGGTAATTCTATTTATGAGAGATAAGGGCTCATTTCTTTGTAATATGTGGATCAATGAGTGGTTTACTCTCAACTTTAATTCTATCCTTTCGATAAAAAGTGTCATTATGCCTCATCAGTGTATGTGAGGGTGTCGCAGAGCATGGTGTAGGGGTTAGTCCAATCAGTCTTGTGTGGAGGTGTAGACTCAGGAGGTTGTGGTAACCTTCCACGTTGCGACCCCTCACAACACTCATGTGAACATGAAAGTTGGAGCCTCATGTTACTAAAGATCACCTAGCACACTTATATTTTGAATTGATTGAAGAAGTTTCTCATTGGTTGCCCAACCCTTGAAACACCAGGATAAGAAGGAATCGACCAATAAGGCAATTAAGAGGGGCTTGGCATGGCCTACCACCACTATGCATGTAATCATCTGAGCTCACATCAATTTAACTCATGGCGTCCTTGGTTCTGGATAATTCTTCAATATTGGGTCAGTGGATAAGTGGGATTAATTTCCCTAGTTTGTTATTTACCCTGTAGCATGAGAGATATCCCACCTCCCAATGGAGTTTTTCCATAGTTGGGATGTGAATAGAACAATACTCTGTGTTGGTTGTGCGTAAATTTCTTCTCGAAATGAATTGGTGCTCCAATCTTTTTGTTTCTACTGAGGTCTTTAACACTTCCTCTGGCTTGCTTTTATGTGGTGGATTCACTTCCAAAGGGGAAGGCATCGCCCAACCTACAGTTCAAAAGTTTGTATCTAGTCACTATGTTACATTTCTAGGGGGTTTTCAAGGGGCATTCATGATGGAAATAAGGTATTGCAACCAGATTCAAGTGGTTTGAATTGATGTGTTCAATCATCATCAGGTGATAATTCTTCCTTGGCTTTGTGATTCAAGTTTGTTTGGCTCTGGTTATACTCAGAGTATCTCACATTCAAGTGTGGTTTAGTGAGGGGTGTCCACCACTCAACCGACCACTAAAGAAATTAATAAGTGGTTAGAAGGGCCCGCCACCCCCATGGATGTAATCATGCACACACCAACTTAACTCATTGTGTCCTTGAACCTGGAGAATTCTTCAAGGTTGGGTCAATGGATAAGTGGGATCAATTTCCCTAGTTTGTTATCTACCTTATGGCAAGAGATATGTCACACATCCCAATGGATTTTTTCCATAGTTGGGATGTCGATAGCATAATAATCTATCTCCATTGTGCATAAATTGCTTCCTTACATGAACTGGTGCTCCAATCTTTCTATTTCTCCTAAGGTCTTTAGCACTTCCTCAACCCTACTTTTCTGTGGTAGATTCACCTCCAAAGGGGAACGCCTCTCCCAACCTACAGTTCAAAATATTCTATCTAGTCACTTTGTTGAATTTCTAGGGGGTTGGCAAGGGGCAGTTGTGACGACAACAGGGTCTTACAACTAGGTTCAAGTGGTTTTAATTTATGCACTCAATTATCATTGGGTAATAATTCTTCCTTGGCTTTGTGATTCGAGTTTATTTTCCTCTGTTTGTACTCAGAGTATCTCACATTCAAGTGTGGTGGTTCTGTTCCACAATATTTTAGTTATTATTTTGGTGGTTTTGATTTTCCTATGTTAGTGGAAGTTGGCCTTTGGTAAGGCCTAGGTCTTACTTTTTCTCTATGGTGGGCTTGTTAGTCGTCTATGATGTAGTTTGTTTTCATGGGGTATTTGGGTTCATTCTGGTGGTCGTGTTTGGAGTTGGTCAGTAGTCTTGTATGTCAACGTTAAAAGGGATATCAACTCTCTAGTTGTATTGGTAAGTTTATTCAGAGATGAGATCTCGTTTCTCTGTAATATGTGGATTAGTGAGTGGGTTGTCTCTCTACTTTAATTATTTATTTCTAGTTAAAAGTTCCATTATGACTAATCAACGTATGCAACGGTGTCGCGAAGCAGGGGTAGTGATTAGTCCAGTCGGTCCCGTGTGGAGGTGCAATTTCAATAGGCCATGGCAACCTTCCATCTACGACCCCTCACAACACTCATGTGGACATCTAGAAGTTGCAGGCTCATGTTATTAAACACTCCCTAGCACACTCAAATTATGAATTGGTTGAAGAAGTTTCGCATTGGTTTCCCAACCTTGGAAACACTAGGGGAAGAAGGAACTAGTACATGAAATCAATCACCCTCCATTGGCAGCTCAAGACTCTACTAGGTCAAGTCTTAAGGATTCAGAAACATGAGGACAAAAACTAAATTGTTTCCTTCATGAATGGCACATAGGGAAACCAGTAGAAAATTCAAGACAACTTAGATAGGTTGGACACTCAATTATCCCACATGGAAAGACATATCCATTGTGGGTATCCTCTAAAAATGTCTTCAAATTGTCCACCAAAAGCCTTCCATATGTCAAAAAATGTGTTCTAATGATAAGATACCTTCATTAATAGGGGGCAGTATCCCATCCATATTAGTTGTCAATAGGTATCACTTGGTCTTCATAATAATATATGTATAAACAAGACCACCCACTGCTATAACAAATCATCCACAACTTTGTGCAAGCAGAATGTTGACTTCTTCCTTCAAATGTGATCCTCTGGGTGCTAATGTTATATTTATAGTCTCATAATTTGTAAAAGGTCCCTTAAGGCTTGGTCACCAAACGAAATCCAGTAGTTCAAAACCACCTTTCCACTTAACACTCCCTTCAAATCATTCCCAACTTCAAGTTCTAGCATTATTTTGTATCCTTATTGCTTGGCTTATGTCAATGCAATAGGTTTCCCAACCATAAATTTATTTCATATAATTATATAAATTAATTCAAATGAGATTGGCTCTAATAATTTATAAGTTTAATTTAGGTTAGCTCTAATATAATCCTTCTCCTTTATTAAGATTGGGATTATCCTCAGGGGTTTAGATGGCCATTTGATTATATCACAAGGCCATAATGAGAGCATTAGAAGATTAATTTCGTGGTTATCGAATTTCACAAAAGATGTCCAGTGTTGCTCCTTGAAGGTTGTGCATTAAACTAAACATTTTCCCCTTTAGGAGCATATTGTAAGAGTAAATTATAGGAGTTGAATGGTGCCTAGAAATTTTTTGTGCATGAATGCCTTGATATTTTTAGGATCCCTTATTCAGCTTGATATTTATTTTTGGACATTGTTCCCCAAACTTGTCTCATTGCTCTTTAGATCTTAGATGTCGAAATTTAATTATGGTATATTATGATTTATAACCTGATATCTACAACATTTCCAATGAACAAAATGTAAAAAATTAAGGGCTTTGAAACCCGTCAAATCTGTATTACAAAATTTATAGAACTTTCAAATTAAGGGTCTTTTAAACCTTTCAAATCTTTTCCAGTACTCTGACATCTACTGCAGGAAATGTTCTGTTGTCATTGCTACAACACCCTCCAAAAAATTTTCCTACATCTAAGTTTTAGAGCCTACCTTGATATTGCATACTGTCATCACAAACATTGAGACTCATTGCATTTGTTTTCTCTAAGGGTTTTGCTCCCATTTTCAAGAAAATCAAAGTGTCATATTTTTGCATGTCAAGTATCGTACATTGTACAAAATCTTGTTTTGTTTCAAGGGTTAAAATTTGTGCAAATTAGTTCATCTTACCATGTAAACATTCGTCGCACTCATGTCCAAAGTTTTAAGCATTGTCGCACAAGTGTCATCACGGTCATCGCAAAGTGTATCTTTGGTGTCGCACTTGTCGTCACAAAGTTTTCGCACAGAGGGAAGTTGTTGTTCATGTGTTCTAGATAATATATGTTGTGTCATCAAGTGTTCTAAGTGTGTGATCACAATTAAGTTGTATCATTTTTCACATCAACTTCATTGATCCCACACTTATCCAAATTCATAAAAACTCCCCGACCAAGCAACTTAAACTCATCAAGCCATCTTGGATTGCACATTACACAGTCCTAGCCCTCAAGTAGCAACCCTGCCTCTTGAAACTATGCAATGCACAGTTCATGCCTCCCAGGACTGCGCACTGTGCAGTCTCAGTGCTCAAACCTGGCCTCTGAGCTCTAAAATTGTGCAACCCTGCCCTCCAGCTAGGCTTGAACTATGCATTGCAAAGTCTCAATCCTCAAGACCAACCCTTGAGCTCTTGAGCTGCATAATTTCACATTCAATTGGCCTCCTCGTCCTTCCATAACTACGCAGTAGGAATAACCAATGCTCAAGCCCTCAACCTGGCTCCCTAAGCTCCCCAACTGTGTAATTTGCTTGCTCAGTCCATCCTGAGCTATGCATTGCACAGTCTTAAGGCTCAAGACTGACCCCTACTACTTGAGTGTTGAAATTGCATAGTCACTGAGCCTCTCCCTCAGCCTGCCACCCGATTTCGGCTCAGTCAATGGATTATCATGCATCATGTTAGACTAGGGGTTTATCGGACTGATGTCATCTCGTCATGAGTGAATTGCATATGCAGGTACTCTATCATACCATGATAAGATGATGAACAAGGATATGGAGAAGGGGAGAATGTAAGAAGATACCTCTATAGCTTAACATGCAAGAAGATCAATCAGAATAAAGCAAAGGGACACCAGTTTGCGACCATTGCTCAAGATCTAATATCCCTAAAGACTCATCAAGGCTCTAAGCCATATGGAGGTGGATAGAAGAACATTGTCAAGAAGACATATATCAAGAAACAACAAGAATGACTTTATATCTCCATGTCATCAATGTCATGTCATGATTCAACATATGCCACATCACTTTTATGGATTATGTAAATTCCTATTCAAAATGTATTGTAAAGTAGAAGTCCAAAGGACATGTACAAAATATGAAGATCCATGTAAAGTCGAAAATTCATAGGAATTCAAAGAGTCATGAGGGTAGTCAAAGAGTCACAAGGGAGGTGAAGCATCACCCCATTGGTTATATATACACCCTCATTGTATGAGCAAAGGACTTTTCACCTTGGCTCCTCCCACAAGGCATCAGAGAGACAAGCTAGTTATTTTGAAGAGCAAATAGTGGCTCCAATGCTCCACTATTGGAGCTAGTGGTGTTCGATGTCTACATGTGTTTTGGGGATTTTATTTAATATATGAAGCCTAATGGCCAACGTGTTCTTCATGCATGTATTATGAATGTTTGTAAGACTGTTCTGTGAATGTTTATGATTCATGTTTGTTTTCACCTGGACTAAATTATTTGAACTATTTCGGTTATTTTAGTGCTCATCATATTGAGAATGTGTTGTAATGGTACAATACCTGTTGCATCTTTGTGGAATATTCTCTTGGATGTTATACATACATCTCTTGTTTTTGTGTGTTTCTACTAGAGTGGTACTATTACCTCTCTCTTAGAGGCTCACTTTCTTTTCCCTCTACCGTAGAATAACCTTGACACACCTACAACCAAACACTCACTAGGAAGACTTACTTGTTTTTAGAAGGCATACATGCGTTCCTCTCTCTTGCTGATAGTTAGAGCCAAGGAAAATATTTGAGAAAATTGTAACCGGGCTATATTCCGAATGGCGATCCTATCCCAAACAGTCTGAGGTCTAATTCGGACCGCATATCAAGGAGACCCCTTGAATGTTGGCAAGTCTAGAACTATCAACATTTCTGGTGCTAGAAGGAGGGCGACCAGATTTTTATGGTTGATAACCTCACCCACCCTCGTCATACTTCTTTCGGTCAAGGAAGTAATATTCCTAGCACCTTCCCTGCTCATATTCCTGAAGTTGGTGGATCTTCTCAACCCAATCTTGAACAAACTTGTGAAATCTCTTACACTCACATCTGGGCCATCCAACCCATTACACATGAGTTTGGAAAGGTTATTGGATTGATTCTTGGAGTACACAATATTCCTCATTTTCCAAATAATAACGCAACCACTCCTACTGGGATAATGGATTCGAAAATTGAAGATATGGTTCTCACCGCCCATGAAGAGTTAGTACAGACTACTGAAAGTGCAAAGAAACCAAATCATCCTCCATCTTTTAATGGCGGTGAAGGATACAATGTTGTACTCTCATACGACACTTTCCGTGGGTTAGGAGGTGATGAAGAAGAAGAGGAAGGTCCCTCAGATTCTAAAGAAGAGGAGGATCACAAAGACGATGATACGGCGTATCAAGATCTGGATTGGATGACTCAGGGCCCACTTCCTCTATCGGGTGTTTTACATAAGATGTCGAGGCACCTGGAAAATATATTAACAAAATACAACCCTAACAAAGCAGTGAAATCATAGGACCATTTAGAAAACTTCTACCTGCATCTGCAAATGCTTGAGGTATGTTACGATGATGTTGTGTGTAGAATTTTCCTTTGTAACTTAGATGGAAGAGAAGTTCTATGGTACCACAATATTCCTCGGAACTCAATCTAGAATTGGAAAGGGTTTAAAAATTTGTTCCTTGAAAAAATCGACGATGACAAAAGCCTTGCCATGTTTTTAAAGGAGTTGGGTAACCTGAAGATGGAGAAGAAAGAAAAGGTTAAATATTTCAATCAGAGGTTCAATTGTATGTTAAACAGATTTCCTACAAATACGAAACCTCATGAAAACATCACTATTGATTATTACATTTCTTCCCTACTAACAAGCATCGCGCAGCTTGTGAAGAGAACTACGAAAGGAACTCTTGCAAAAAATTACGAAAAAGATATTGCAATTGAAAAGGACTTGCGCACAATTGGAGTCATCGTGGATGAGGAATAATCAAAGGACTCCAAAGACATGAGCAAAAGGTCTCAGGCCTCTTTAATTAATGCCAAGGATAAAGAAGTGATTTATCTTGAAAGCTTGACCCATACCATCAAGTATATGTCCAACGAGTTGGCAGAGTTGAAACAAAGGTCAAGCGAGACCAACATAAGTAGAAAGCCTCCTAAATTCAACCTCCTTAAAAGGGCTACAAGCTACAGCCATAACAAAAATCAACCATCCAATTATGCACAAAGCTCGAAAGTCGTGTTGAATTTTGAGAGCATGGGCATGGACCAATATTGTTCATTTCATCAAGAATATCATTCAGAAAAGACATGTCTGCAATGGAATCACAACATGAACACTCTATCTATGCATTTCATCGACATAGTACTTTCAGATGAGCATACTGAGCCAACAAAAGTAAAGGAAGAAATTTTTGCAGTCGAAGAAACTGTGAGTGTTGGGCACACAGTGAATACGTTCAGTTGTGCATACACAACTGAAAAGAAAATTGTTGAAAATCCGCCACTGAGTGAGGACCCAGCTCAAAAGCACAATGGTTGATATAACTTGAGAAACAACGGTCCAGTTTCTGAACCAAAGTTGACAAGGAAGAAATTGAAAGAGAAAATGTTAAGGAAGATCGCACCATCTATCAACTCAGCTCAAAACACTTAGAGCTATAGTAAAGAGTACTTCTTCCTATGGAAAAAGCAAGCCCATCACTCTGAAAGTATCAGATCAAGTTACTCCTCCAGACACTTTGACAATGACCAATGTGCTTAATTATAATATATTCAAAGACATGAATAAAGTATGCGTAAACATTTCATTCTTCAAACTTACAAGGATTACGAGCCATCGGGAATTTCTCGTCTTCGCTCTCGAACAACCTGCCTCAGGTAACAACGCTTCTTCGCAGAAGGGATCTAGTAAGTATCATGGTCCCCTATAATTTGTACTTAATTCATTAACATTAGATTCTAACACACTATGCCCTCCGTTTTTTTAACATTTGAAATTTTTAATTACAATGTACACAATTGCTTAGTTGACTCTGGTGCATCTATAAACGTAATGCCACGATCTATGGCTAAGAAAATCAATGCAAAATGGGATAAGACAGATGCACATATCATCCCGCTGGACAGGACTCTTGTCCATGCTATCAGTTAACTCAAAAAATGTTCTTACCCACTTATCATCTAATCAACGAGTTCACGAGTGTATAAATATAATAATTGTGGACATCCTGAAAGCATGCATTGTATTGTTGAGTAGAGAGTGGTCCAACAAATTACACAGGTATTTTGCTACTGACTGGCCACATTTATGGCTTCTGTATAAGGGTAGAAATAACCAAATCTGAGTAGACACAGAACATTACATGAAGCACAATGTCACACCCTTTGAGGGAAAAGATGAAGCAGTTGCTTTCGCAGATTTGATATTTGGTAATTTCTTCTTGGAGACTGACCTAGGGTGCCACATTGCTCAGCCTTCCCTAGTCCCACCAGACACACAGTTGGAACACCGTCTTAGTCCAACTGGCGCAAATAACCTTTTTATAGTATATAGTAGTACTAGTGTAGGGTGTAGCTCTTGTACATATGATGTTTGTACTTTGTTTTTTGACGATTCAAAGACATAGGATGGCTTTATAGCTAGTTGTGTTTTAGTAGAACCGCGACAGAGAAAAAACATGATCTCAAGTCGCTTGGAATTGGAGTGCACTAATAACACAACATAATATGAAGCACTCATCATGGGCTTATAGATGTCCATTGACCTCAATGTTGGAGTTCTTAAAGCAATAGGTGACTTAGAGATCATCATGTGGCAAGTACGCAATACTATACACAGTGTCTTGCCTTATTTTAAAAGTTTTTCTTTTGTCAGTCAACAAGATTTCATTATATTATCAAAGAGAAACTGAGTACAAAATTCATCTCAACATGCCCTTCTCTCTCATTCCGAATGAACTTTTTGAGAATAGGGCCTGGAGGTAAATAGAGACACTTGGTGCCAGCCTTTATTTATGATTGGCCTATTAGCCATACCAAACATAAACAAAATTGAACATAAACTAGAGCAGGAGTCAACATATTAAGGAGGCGGGTTGGGAGGAAAGACAGGAGGAGCAACAAAGTAGCATGCATGTTCATGCATGTGGGAGTCTATGTGTTCCACCCTTGCTTCTAGAGTGCAAAGGTGGTCTTGGTGTGCCAATTTTGTCGCTGGATGTTATCCAGGTTGTCCAAGATTTCATTCTGAACATGTTGAAGATCATTGATGTAGGCTACTAATTCCTTTTAATCCTCGTAGTGTTGTTCCCGCATGATGTCGATATTCATTTGAATATTGCACAACTGAGCTGCTAGAGAGCCCAACATAGTTGGCCCTATTACATGGCTCAGGGAGTGGGTAGGGAATATTGAAGCATCCTCCTCTGTTTCCCTGTTGGCCACATTCTTCGAGGATGAGTGGCTTATGAGGTTGTCCAAGATTTCATACTAAACATGTTGAACATCATTGATGTAGGCTACCAATTCATTTTGATCATCATAATGTTGTTCTCGCATGATGTCGATATTCATTTGAATATTTCACAGCTGGACTGCCAGAGAGTCCAGGGTAGTTGGCGCTATTACATGGTCTGGGGAGTGGGCGAGGAATATTGCAACATCCTCCTCCATTTCCCTGTTGGCCGCATTATCTGAGGATGAGTGGCTTCCCTCATTCTGCCTCTGTTGCTCTTCCTAACGAAGAGCGGCTCCCCCTCGTTGAGGAAAACCCCTTTGTCGCGACATGGAGACAAACCAAGGAAAACTAAAGGCGGGCATGGCAGGACCACTATGCCCCCAAGAGCCAGAATGAAACCTTATAGGGGGCCTGCGGAAATACCTCCCCATCAATAAGAAACACCAATTGATATAGAAATGCACAAGATAAATTAACTCATAAAATGAATTACCAAACCTGAAGATGTCATGACTAGAAATGGTCTGCCAATTCTTCCACCATTTGCTGGCACCACCCCAACTCGTTCCCATGTAAAATGCTCCCCTCCAAACTAGGAATGAGATAGCCACCAAGCCACGATGAGTGATGGTGAGAACCAACACTATGCAGACCACTCCATCACAGAAAGAGTCAACCCAAAGAAATCCCCACTGAACCTTCAGCCCAGAACAAAATCGCATACAAGGCCGGTAGAAACTAGGATAAAGAAGACTAACAAATACAGAATTATACTGAGATCCGAGGAAATACCCCTCCTCTGTTGACATCATAAGATACTCAATGGATAGACTAGAGTATCCAAGGGTAGGGCTCGAATCCTTGGCCACCTCTGACGTATCAGGATTCCACGGGAAATCCATGGCCAAGACTTCCCCTCGTTCTAAATCATCCCATTCCCCGTAGTCCTCGCTTGCCCGCTATCATGATCTCGGAAAGGCAGTCCAGAGCATAAACCCAATTACCTCTGCAACCTCCTAGTTCATCGCCTGAAACACAACACTGGCCAAATTTATGTGCCTAGCATGGAACATATCATCGACACAAGTGATAGAATCGCTTGCCTACAGGCACTTAATGCCATCCTTGCTTATTATGGCACATTGAAGGGGCGCGTGGAGGCCAGGCGGGCTTCGTACACCGCCCTGCTACCATGTGTTGTGTCAAGTGACCACCCCCATTGGGGACCCTAATTTGAAAATTTATCAACAAGAGGTATGGCATTTAATTTCTAAATTCCATGATTTTAACATTATATATGTTCCTAGAATGCGTAAATCAGTTGCGGATGCATTAGAAAATGCTACTACTAGGTTTTCACCACTTAGGGATGGTTTTTCTGTTTAAATTATTTATAAACCATCTGCCCCTGATAATATCACTAATTTACATGTTCTTAATAATGACCAGCATATAGCCCACAGGGTTTTGGATTGACAGTGAATGGGTGCACTGTTAAGGCACTCCTTGCGATAGGTCACTGGTTCAAATACCCCATGGGTGCTTACCTACCAAAAAAAAAATGACCAGCATATATTACATTTCATGGAGAACGTTGATGTATTCAAAGGTGCAACTATTGATGAAGACGAGCATGAAAAATCGTTGCAAGATGCAGGTCGTGTGAAAAAGGAGAACCCCATGCCAAAAGGCATGGTATCATTAGAAAATATGTATGACTTGTAAAATCCCTTTATAGGGCCAGTCAATGCCAAAATCCATAGTTCAACGTTGTCGAATGAACAGATTAATCTTGGAACAGAGAAAGATCTGAAGTTTGTTAATCTTGATACTTGTTGCACAACAAAAGAGCAGAAAGCCTTTATCCTCTTATTCAAGCAGTACCAAGATGTTTTCACGTGGACATACGATGAGCTCAAAACATACGAAATGTGAATAATCTAGCATGTTATCCCAATAAAGGAAGGGGCCAAGTATTTTCAGCAGAAGTTGTGAAAGGTACACCCAACGCTTGAGCCCTTGATTCATAAGGAGTTAAGGGAGTTGTTGGATGCTCAGATCAGTTATAAAGTGTGACATTCAATCTGGGTATCTAATCTAGTCCCAATGAGGAAGACGTCAAATGGGGAAATACACTTGTGCATATATTTCCAAAATCTCAATCGTGCTTCAGACAAAGACAACTACCATGTGTCGTCTATGGAACAAATATTGCATATTGTATCAGGGTCAGAGATGTTCTCTTTTCTTGATGGTTATTATGGATACAATTAGGTTCTAGTCTCGGAGCCTGACAAACTTAAGACTACCTTTCAAACAAATTGGGGCATGTTCGCATTTAGAAGAATTCCTTTTGGGCTAGTTAATTTCAATTTGACCTTTCAACATGCGGTGGGTCCGCCCAACCTAACATAGGTTCCAAAACCAAAATTTTCTGGGGCACTGCCTCGGACTCCATAAAGTGGGGTTACCTGCATCCCTCAAACCCCCTATGACCCCCCCCCGCTACGCAATCGGCGCAACGAAAGGGGGGCTCCGCCGCCCCTCTAACCCCCCGGTTAACTACGTGGGCTAGTCGTGAAAAGAATATAACACAACCCAACATTCTCCCACTTCTTGTTTTCTTTCCACAAGAGAGCTTAGTCATTTATCCAGCCCTACAATGCCCATTTTTTCTCTACACCAAGAGAACTTCTCAGAGCTCACAGATTTTGTCAATGCATCTATAATATTCTTCAAAGTGTCCACCTTTACCAGAAACACCTTTTTGTCTTCTATCATATTCCTCACAAAGTGACATTGAACATCAATGTGCTTTGTATTTGAGTGATATGCAGGGTTCTTTGCCAAGAAAATTACACTTTGGTTGTCACAGTCTATCCTTATAGCTCCCTATACTAACCCCATACTTGAACACAATCTCTGCAACCAAACTGCTTCCTTGCTTGCATGAGTGGCTACCATGTATTCTGCCTCTGTAGTTGATAGTGCCACTACAGATTGTTTCTTACTCATCCAACTGACTGCACCTCCAAATAGGTTAAACACATACCCACTTGTAGATCTTCTCTGATCCAGATCTCCAGCCCAGTCTGCATCAACAATCCACAAATATCCAACACTTTGTCCAATCCTGGTCTTCTTGGTAGCACAAACCATAATCACTAGTGCCACGCAAATACCTGAAAACCCGCTTCATTGTTGTCTAATGCTCCTTTCCTGGTTTTGACATAAACATGTTCAATACTCCCACTGCATGTTCAATGTCTGGTCTAGTACAGACCATTGCATACATCAGGCTACCGACTGCGCTTGCATATGGAACACGGGACATGTCCTCTTCCTCTTCTTGTGTCTTGGGACACTATTCAACAAATAACTTTACACCTACAGGAATAGGAACCTTCACCAGTTTACTATCCTGCATATTAAATCTCTACAATATTGTCTCGACATACTTCCTCTGGTTTAACCAGAGTTTCCTCTTTGCCCGATCTCTTTTGATTTCCATGCCCAAAATATAGTTTGCAGCACCAAGATATTTCATGTTGAATTTGGAGGACAATAGGGTCTTCAAATCCTGGATAATTTCTTTGTTATTTCCAACCAGCAACATATCATCCACATACAAGACCAAATAAATAACACGGTAACCTATTTATTTTAAATACACACAGTGATCTGCGTTGCTTCTGATGAATCCAAGTCCCTGTATAAATGTATCAAATTTATGATACCACATCCTTGGTGACTGTTTTAACCCATACAGAGACTTCTTTAACTTGCATACCAGTTCTTTCTTACCCTTCACCGCAAAGCCTTCAGGTTGCTTCATGTAGATTTGCTCTTCCAGATCCCCGTGAAGAAATGCTATCTTCACATCCATCTGTTCTACCTCAAAATCAAAAGCAGAAGCAACAGATAAAAGTAATCTAATAGAGGTTACCTTGGCAACAGGAGAAAAAAATATCACCAAAATCAATTCCTGGCACCTGGGAATAACCTTTTTCTACCAACCGAGCTTTATATTTCTCCACCTTTACTTCTACATTTGTGTTCTTCTTGAACACCCATTTGCTGCCAATGGATTTCCTTCCAGCCGACAACTCCACCAGATCCCAAGCCTCATTTTTGTGCAAAGATGTCATTTCATCAACCATGGCATCTTTCCAGAGTTTTCCATCCTCTGAATCTACTGCTTCCTTCACAGTTCTGGGATCATCATCAGTAATAGATAAAGAAAAATTTGAACAGAAAGCAGATGGACTATACCTTTTTGGCTACCTTCTTTCTCGAACTGATCTTCTCACACCAGGAGTTTGTGGCTCTTCATCTTCTGATTCCTCCTCTACTGTAGAGTCTGATTCTTCCTCCTTTAGCTCAAACTCTATCTTCTCAGGTTCCTTCGGTTGGACTTCATGTTTAATAACTTCTTTCACCTCTCTGAACACCACATCTCGGCTGTACACAACCTTCCTTGTTACTGGGTTCCAAAGCTTATAACCCTTTAAACCATCCTTATACCCAATAAAGATGCACTTTTTAGATTTACTATCCAACTTGGTTCTTTTCTCCTTTGGAACATGTACATATGCATCGCAACCAAATACCCTCAGATGTGAAAGAGAGGGTTTCTTACCAGTCCATACCTCTTGTGGAGTTTTATCCTCCAACACTGATGAAGGTGATATGTTGACCAGGTAACGTTTTGTCTCCACCGTCTCTGCCCAGAATTCCTGTCCTAACTTGGCACCACTGAGCATGCTTCTTGCCCTTTCCATCAATGTCTTGTCCATTCTTTCTGCAACTCCATTTTTCTGAGGTGTATATGGAGTAGTCTTTTGTCGTGCTATACCACACTTCTTACAAAATTCTTCAAATTTCTTACTGCAAAACTCTCCACCGTTATCTGTCCTCAACACCTTTATCTTCTTCTCAGTTTTGTTTTCCACTAGAACCTTGAATTCTTTAAACCTGTCAAAGACTTCAGATTTCTTCATAAGGAAATATATCCATGTATTCCTTGAGAAGTCATTTATAAATGATACATAGTACACAGACTTACCCAATGATGGAACCTTCACAGATCCAAACACATCACTATGCATAAGCTCTAATGTATGTTTCGCCCGCTTACCACCAGAGGGGAAACTCACCCGATTCTGCTTCCCATATACACAATTTTCACAGAAATCAAAATCTAGAGAACTATTACTCATACCTTCTACCATACCTTTACCATTAAGTATTCGAAAGCCCTTCTCTCCAATATGTCCAAGCCTTTGATACCATAGCATGGTCTTCTCTCTAGAGACCACTAGATTTTCTGCTCCACTTTCAGGAACCACGGCACTGTTGCACCCATCAACAACAGTGCTACCTTGTAGCTTGTACAGAGTTCCAATTCGAACTCCCCACATCAATACCAGTGCCCCCTGAACCATCTTCCAGGTATCCTTCTCGAACACTTTTTTTACACCTGCATCATCCAGCTTGCTTACAGAAATCAGATTTCTAGCCAATGCAAGAATATGTAGAACACCCGAAAGTGTTCTAACCCTTCCACCTTGCAACTTCAACTTTACTTTTCTGCGACCAATAATTATAGCCTTCCTATCATCCCCTAAGAAGACATCACCACCATCGTATTTCTCATACTCGCAAAATCACTCTCTATGGGGATTGAAATGAAAGGATGCACCTGAGTCAATCAACCATGCCTCATGATCTACATGCGTACTTGAGGAAGCCAAGTACACATCCCCACCTTCATCTGAGGTGGTTTTCGCCTCTGCAGAAGGAGCATCATCAGATCCCTTTCCTTTGTCAGGAGCTTTAGATTTACAGTCCCTTTTGTAGTGCCCTTCTTTTCTGCATTTCTAGCACACCACCTTTATAGGTTTTCCTGGAGATTTAGATCTCCCTCAGTTGCATTGCTACCTATTCCAATAACCAGACTATCCCACGAATCTGGTAGAAAACACAACAAACTGATGCACTTATCTTCATCTGAAATTTTAATATCAACAGATGCTAACTGACTTACCATAGTATTAAATGCATTCAGATGCTCTGTCACCGAGTCTCCATCTTTCATCCTCAGGTTATACGAATTTTTCCGCAGGAACAGTTTATTCACCAGAGACTTAGATTGGTACAAAGTCCCTAACTTGTCCCACAAAGCCTTCGTCATAGCTTCCCCTGATACATTTAGCAATACTGAATCTGAGACACAATCGTATTGTGCTCTTTGCCTTCTGATCTAACTTCTTCCATTCTTCATCGGACACTCTTGTTGGTTTAGTACCCGGATCTACCGCGATCCACTGATCTTTATCCACCAACAGATCCTCCATCTTGAGTTTCCACAACTCAAAACTTTGACCATTAAATTTCTCGATCTCTATCTTTCTACTGCTCACCATCTTCTTTCACCACCAAAATCGATCTCGCAGATCTCCCACTGAACAGGATCTACCACAGGCCCGAGTGAAACCCCTCAGCAACAAAGGCATCCCCTTGAAGCCAAAACAGCTCTGATACCAAATGTAGGTTTTAACCCTGTACAAAAATTACCTGCATACGAATTTTAAAACACATAAAATAAATAATTCGAGAGCATAACACAAAAAGCACATATACACAAAGATTTTCCCCTGGATCCCAAAACCGAGAATACCAGGTTGATTTTTCATTATGTTCCTTTCAATGTTATAATACATATTTATACATTCTGAAGCATCCAATACCATGGACCGAGAACCATCGCGTCCAAGAACATGTGCAAAAATCATGCACAAAACCATAGGTGGGTCCGCCCAACCTAACATAGGTTCCAAAACCAAAATTTTCTGGGGCGCTACCCCAAACCCCATAAAGTGGGGTTACCTGAATCCCTCAAACCCCTTGCTACATAATCAGCGCAACGAAGGGGGGCTCCGCCCCCCCTCTAACCCCCAGGTTTACTACGTGGGCTAGTTGTGGAAAGAATATAACACAACCCAACAGTCAAAAGTAAGGGATATCGCGTAATCCAAGAAGAGTATCTTTGCAGTGTCCAAGGGAAACCTCTTGGGCCATATCATCATTAAAAGTGGGATTAATGTGGACCCTGAAAAGGTTAGAACTATTAAGCAAATTCCCTTCCCAGTGAACAAGAAACCCATGCAGTCCTTCTTGGGGAAGATCAACTTTCTCCGCAAATTCATCTTTGATTACGCTCAAATTGTGAAACCCATGCAGGAGATGGTGAAGAAGGATGCAATATACCTGTGGGATAAAATGGAAAAGGATTTATTTTCTCGTATTAAGAAAGCTATCACAAAAGCACCAACCTTATACAACCTAGATTTCAACAAATATTTTTTTCTCTACACCTTCACTTTTAATACTTGGCTTGTCGTTGTGCTTACGTAGAAAGATGATCAAAATAATGAGCAGACAATATCCTTTATGACTGTTATCCTACAAGGACCTGAACTTAACTATACCTCCATTAATAAACAAGTGTATGCAGTCTATAAGGCGATGAAGCACTTTCGACCCTATCTCTTGAAGAATCATTGCATTATCTTTGTTCTGCACCCAACATGTATATCATTGTTTGTCCAACAAGAGTTGGGTGAGAAAAGAGAAAATTGGATGATTGTTCTGCAAGAGTATGACTTAGAATTTAAACCAATTCACACCATCAAGGGCTATGGTCTATTTCTGCTAGCAGCAGAAGCGGTGGATGCAAAAGAAGATGATCCATCCGGTTGGGAGCAGGAAATAAATATGTATAATGTTAAGCGAGCCTCCCCCACTTCTATATCTAACTCGTGGTACGTGAATGTGCACCAATATCTCAAGCATGACACTTTTCCCTCTCACTTATCCACATGGCAGAAGAGGGCATTCAAATTAAAAGCAATATATTACCAACTAGTTCATGGGGTGCTTTTCAGAAAGCACCCTAATGGAGTATTTCTCAGATGCTTGGAAGCACATGATTCAAAGAAAGTGTTGCATGATCTCCATGATGGACCAGCCAGGGGACACTTTGCGGGTGAAACAAAGGCGTGCAAAGTTATGTGAGTCGGTTTTTATTGGCCCAAATTATTCAAAGATGCTCATGCATATGTCCGCAAGTGTTTGGTATGTCAGAAGTGTGTCAAAAAAGGAAATAAGTCAACTACCTCGTTGCAGCCTATCACTGTGGAAGAACCATTTCAATAATGGGGCATATATGTCATTGGTGATACTTTTCCACTCTCATCAAAGTAGCACCACTATATCCTCATTGCCACATATTACTTCACATGATGGGCAGAGGCAGTTCCACTCAAGCGAGAGAATGATCAGGAAGTCATCAACTTCATTAGAAGAATATCATTTCCAGGTTTGGCGTTCCGACTTCACTTGTTTTTGACAATGCAATGTATTTTTCGTCATTAAGATTATATAACTTTTCATTCGAAAATGACATTGTATTGAAACATTCTACTAATTATTATCCACAGGGAAATGGTCTTGTTGATTCCACTAATAAGAACCTTATCCACATTATCAAGAATATTGTTTTCTCTGAATATAGGAACTGGAAATCTGCCTTGGTGAATTCCTTATGGGCTGACCGAGTCATGCCAAAACCTTCTCTGAATATGTCTCCTTACTTCCTGGTGTATGGAAAAGAATCCATCCTATCCTAGAGCATCTACTTGACTGCCCTTCAACTTTCACAAGAATCCCAAGGCAAGTTGTTCTTATTGGTTTAGAGTAGGATAGACGCCCTCTGCAACCTGCAGGAAGAAAGACAAAAAGAAAAAGAAAATTTTTCTCTTCACCAGAGTCATTATACTAAGAGGTGGTTCGACAAGAAGTATGAAGGGAAGAATGAATTCAGTGTGGGTGTTAAATTTTCCAACTAGGACAAACTCCATCTGGGTCACCTCATTTATGGCAACTGATATTTTTCTTGGATTCTTCTTATCAAGAGGTGTAGGATTTATCTAAAGATCATTTGATTCTGACATGTATTCATGGAGATATGAATTTATTTGTGTTATGCGAAAATTCGTCAAGGTCGGTCAACAACCAAATTGCCCCCATCTATCCTCAACGTTTTACTATAAAAAGAGGTGGCTCACAAGTCCTTTGGCACACACCTCTTGTGATCTCTTCCTCTCCACTTGTCTTTGGGTTTTGATGGGAGGAGAGATCCTAAGATTATACGCTTCCCTAAGAGGACATGCCCTAGATCTAGATGCATTCATGGGAGAAAAGGCTATACACTTCCCTAATGAAGATAAAATCACGTTGTCATGGAGAATCCTAATGGAGCCTTGGAAGAAGCCTTAACATTGTTGTCTTAAAAGGCTCCCATACGCAATCCTAAAGGAAGTGATCCATGCTTACCCTAGCCACAGTAAGGAAGAGTCCTAAACACAGAGATCTAGCTATTGCCCTAACCCTAAATGCAATCTCCTAGTTGCAACACTTAAGGTTTCCCTAGGCCGCAATCCATGAGGGCATATACGCAGAAAGAAGGGACACTCATACACAGCAAAGGAAGCTACTTTAATGCAGGAAAGGAGGCACCCTTATCTCAACCCTAAAGGGTATCTAACTACAACTAAACCTTAGACCTAATACGTTGTCCTAGGTCGCATTCATTAAGAGTTTGGATGCAGCAATGGGAGGCCCTTCACAAGCCCTAACTGCAGTGCAATCAAGTGTTTTATGTTATTGTTCTAAATCCCCTATCACAGGTCCAATAATGACTCTAATTCGTTGTCCTAAGAAGACTAGCTGCAAGTCTAAAAGGGAGTTTTAGACTCAGTTTAGTATCCCTATACACAGCAGTAAGGAGGCCTAGAAGAGGCCCTAATCTTAGGATTGAAGAAGCCCTAATTAGTTGTCTCAAATATTGCTATCATTGCAAAGGAAGCCCAGCAGCAACAGTGTTAAACATTGTTGTTCTAAAGCATGGGTTAGGTACGTTTGGAGAAGTTGTCTCTATATTAGAGGACTGAGGGAAAAGTTGTTTGTTTGGACCTGTTGAAGGAGTCTGCAACTATAAGCTGCTCTATTGGGTTGTAAGCCATAGCAAGCAGCTAAGGCTGATATGCATTGAATGTAAATGGTTACATCATATTGGATGCAGTGATGGGTGCAGCATGATGATGAGGTGTAGCTCAATGATGGGAGCAACACAATGATGAGAACATATCAGTGATGGGTGCAGCTTGGAGCAACATAGTGATGAGAATAGCCCAGTGATGCATGCAGCTTGGTACAGCACAGTGCAACACAGTGATGATGGATGGTATGATGAGTTCGGCATAGTATGATGGGTGCAGCACAGTGATGGGTATAGCATGGTGATGGAATCACCTGAGTTCATATCTGCTACCTCATGTGTCATCTTTTTAGAGAAGATCTCTACTCTTATTTTGTCAAGTCAAAATGTTGACTTTTGATATATATGCACTATCTCTCTCTCTCTATTTGTTGAACTATTGAAGAACATAAGAAGAATTGATCAAGGGTTTCCCCACATTGAGGTTTGTCCCTAGATGGTGCCACATCTTGTGCCCTCTTGTCTTGGCTTGTCTTCTATGATTTATGTTTATGTTCTATCTGCATTTTACTATCATGCTAAATGTGATCACTGATCTGGAATTGATATTGAGCTAATAACAAAAATTGAAGTAAATTTTCTCTCAGCATAGAACATACCTAAAATTAACATGGTATTGGAGTTGAGGTGAAGACAAACCCTAAGCAAGAGTGGAAGAGCAATCACCGAAGTCAGTTGGAAAGGACAAAAGGGTCAATGGGTTCCTCATCCCTCTTCAAATTCACCAAGGGTGAAGTAGAAGCAAAGAAGATTATCAGAGTGGCATAGCAGAAGCATCTGGTGGCCTACCTAAAGGTCACTTCAATAGGAAGTTCGGATCTAAGGATGGAAAGAAAGGAAAATGCCTTTCTTGCAATAAGTTTGGCCATTATGTGAAGGAGTGTCTGAATAGAAGGGACACATCACTTGATTATGATAACAATCATTCTATGGGAATATTCACTGATTGAAGGAATGACATGTACAATGGCAAAGGAAAAAGGAATGCAAGTCATCGAAAATGGTTGAATCTTCAAGAAAGCAAGGAACTCCAGGTATGAGCTCATAAGCTAAAGGAGTGTTATCTTATATTGGCCCTCTCCATTACTTCTCCTCCCGACTCTTTTGATAGTAGTGCTTCAAGGCACTTCATCAGATTCAAGGAAGCTCCCTCTGAGAAGGAAACAATCACGGAGATTATTCCTAGAGATGATGCCACCTATCCTGGAAAGGGTGGAAGGAATGTTGCCCTTCTTTAATGAGGGTAGCATGACTCATTTATGAAAATTTCTTTATGTACTTGATCTCACGATGAAAAGGTACGTGTTTGAAAAAGGAATATTAAAGATTCTTTTACTCTTGGGTTCAAGGTTGGAAATTTGTATCAAGTTGCAAGAAGTCAAATGGGGACCAAGTCGTGTGACACATCTATTCAATGGCACCGGAGGTCTACCTATATTTATGTTACCCAATGTGAGACAGATGGTGACAGGGATTCCTGTATTCAAAGAAGAGCATGAAGGTACATTCCCGGGATGTACCAAAGGAAGTCTTACAAAGAAGACCATTCCCCTCATGTAATAAAAGGACTTCAGATGTGGAACAACCCGAGGGGTTTGAGATTCATGATCGGGAATCTCATGTATGCATGTTGAAGATAGCTCTCTATAGTTTGAAACAAACACCCCGGGCTTGGTATGAGAGGATTGATAGTTATCTGATGAAGCTGAGATTCACTAGGAGTGAAGTCAATCCAAACCTTTGCTTGAAGGTTGTGAATGATAGACCTCTCATACTAGTACCTTATGAGGATGACCTCCTTCTAATAGGTACATACCCTCTCATTTTCAAAAGTAAGAGGGAGTTGGATTCCAGATTTGGAATGGTGAACTGCAAGCCTGTGACTACCTCGATGGAGCCTAACTTTAAGAAGTTATGCGGTAGTGTTGCCGGACTGATTTGGGAAATGCCTATGAGTTTCATAAACTCATACTAGCATTGATGTTCTCCCATCTGGATATATGTTTTGAAGTTAGCATGTTGAGCTCATATATGGTTGAGCCTCACTAGATTGGTGCCAATAATCTTTTGAGATATCTTTGGGGCATAATCTCTCATGGATTGAGATACACTGCCGGAAATGTGAATCTGCATGATTATTCTGATGCTGATTAGGCAGGAAGTGTGGAGGATCGCAAAAGCACTTCTGGGTGTTGGTTCTCTTTGGGTTCTGCTTTGATATCCTAGATGAGCCGAAAGCATAAGTTAATTTCTTTGAGCACCGCTAAGGCCAAATACATAGTTATGAGTATGACCTCGTGTGAAGCTTCCTGGTTGAGGAAGCTCTTCAATGAGTTGTTTGGTCACGTGTTGGATACCATCATGATATTCTGTGACAACCAGAGGGGGATTCAATTGTTGAGGAAACTTGTGTTCTATGATCACTCCAAGCATATAGACATCAAGGACCACTTTATCTGGGATATGGTACATCGAGGAGAAAGAAGGCTCCATCGCATTGGGACTGATGTGAAGGTCGTCGATATTCTCTCGAAGCCCCTGGGAAAGGTCAAATTCTTGACTTTCCGAGAACGACTAGGATTGGTGGAGAGACTCTCTCCTAAGTGTCTTGTATGATATGGACATTGAGCTCTGGGAGCTCCGAGGGGCTTGGGGGTACATCTTGGAGCGATGAGCAACCATAGGGTGAGTGGTTCAGCCTTCCCCTAGTGGTCTGCTATGTAGGCAAGATGAGTGGGGCCTTCCTTAGAATATATATGTTATGGAGGCCTTCCTGGGCCACTCTAATTACCTCATGTATTTTCCTTCCCTTCAGGAATGCAAATTTCTCCTATGAAATAGATTTGGAGAGGATCAACTTTAGTCTATTTGCAATTATTTTGGTTATTACTTTGTAAATCACATTACATAGAAAAATATTCCTAAAGTCCTCAAAGGATTTTAGGGATTCTACCTTGGGTATGAGAGCAATAAAGGTAGAGTTAAAAGTTGGGTGCATCCTTTGGTCCTTTCTGGATTCTTCAATCACTGAGATGTCATTTCCAATAAGGTCGAACAAACCTAAAATGAATTCCATTCTCCATCCATCCAGACCAGGGATTTTATCCTTTTGGAAGCTATGTAACACCGCTATGAATTCCTTTATCCATCCACTAAAGCATTGTTCTCTTATTCATTTACAAACGTGGGAAAAAATAGAGTTGTCTTAATAATTGTTTGGTCAATTTAGAGTGTCCTAAATTGCTATATTAATTGTCAACCCGGGAGTCGTAAACTGTTGAAGTGTGGCGCACTATATGTGCAAGACAACCTATTTCTTACTTTTTGTCGTTTTTTATTTTTATTTCTTTTTTGGGTTTATCTCTGTTGATTTCCTAATGTGAGATGGAAATTCTAAAAGACAAGTATGGATATAAATGTTCAAGGCAATGATGTCCTTTTAAATGATTTCCAAAACTTCAAACTTCAAAAGATCTTAGAACATGCAATGAAGAAATTAATTCCTAAAAGAAAATGAAAATGTGTCACTATTCTAATTAAACAAACAGTGAACTATTGATCATGAAACCATTATCCTTACTGTTGTCTAAATACAAAAGAAACTGTACTCAAATAAATCAAAAAATTGCAAGCAAAGCAAAGCTAAAATCAAATTACATCAACTCATATTCTGACCCCTCACCATTAGTCTCGCTATGGCTTTCGGAGGTAATCATAAACAACTTGAGCAATCTGACATCTAATTTGTAGAAAATAAAACTAATATCAAATTACACACTCATACTTCACTCCCTCACCATTAGTCTCGCTATCGCTTTCGGAGGTAACTGATAATGACATGAGCAATTTAATATCTAACTTGCAGAAAAATAAACTAATATCAAACTACACACTCATACTTCAATCCCTCCCCATTAGTCTCGCTATGGCTTTCGGAGGTAACTGATAATGACATGAGCAATTTAATATCTAACTTGCAGAAAAGTAAACTAATATCAAACTACACACTCATACTTCAATCCCTCACCATTAGTCTCGCTATGGCTTTCGGAGGTAACTGATAATGACATGAGCAATTCAATATCTAATCTCACTAGTAAAGCCAATGAACAGAACTGAAATAAACAAAACAGTGCTGGAATTAAAAACTAAGAAAAATAAATCAGCAAAAAGACAAGATTGATTCCATGTCATTAGTCATTGTGGAAACTATGTGCAAGTGCCCGGGCTGCCTACTGTAATCTAGAACAAATACACTGATTAGCGTTAGCAATGTAAAGCATGTAAAGTTATGAACAAAAATAAAAACGTTAGCACCATGAGAAATGCAATATATACAAGTGAATAATTATGGCATAATGAACGTAAGAAACACAATGTGAAACTATACAGCAAATAAACAAAACCTCGGCCTGTGCAGGGGCCCTCTGCACAACCTCGGGCAACAGCTATCAACCACGAATTGTGCTTATAAACAGAGTCTTCTCATATATTCAAAATGCAGTCATAACAATGAAACAGTGTCACAGCACAGTGGGCTCGTTAACAGCAAAATTACATTGCAAAGACTAACTACTATGCGTATGGAAACGCATTATTTATAGCAAACGTTTACATAACTGATTTCCTAAAAACTACGCTGATAGAGGACACGTGAACAACAACGTCCAGGGATCTAGCATCATGGCTACCGTGATGATTAAATCTATTGAGGGTGGCTATTGGATTCGCCTTATGGAGCAGTCCACAGGTGTTGATATGTCCCCAGAGATCTAGGAATGGCCACACAAGTCTTCACGTGTTGAAAAACGGAGTCTTGTTGCTGTAGGACTCTTATATTTGACCACCTTTGACCACGGCCTTCTTTGATGAATTCGACTGAGCCAATCAGACTCGGTCCATGTCCACGTCATTTCCAACTTGCCCATGTAGCTCGATTTGCCTGAAGACACCTACAATATAAACTTTAACAAAAAGGCTGCAGAAAGTCGAACTGGTTGCGGAAAGTGACAAGATTATGCAGCTCAATGAGAAAAAATCTAATTCAAACAGCAGACAAAGAACATAGTTAGAAAACCACTTTATGTTCTCTTTTAAACTCAATATGAAATGATGTTGACAACTTAGGAGGTCCAGGTAAATGGAAAAAGTCTAGAAAGGTGTATAGGAAAGATGCAAGTTTGGGGCTCAACATATTCCCACTGTGAAGGTGTTGCATGTCCCCATGCAACCAAAATTTTGATCATCCTCCTTTTAGTCCATGTGCCCTGAAACTTCTGCCAGTACATCCAGCCCTCTTCTCCTCTTCCTTGGTACTACTACCATCCTGGGTTCCTCATCAAGCATCTGAATTTGAGGTTGACAAGTGTTGTATTCAACCTCTTGCATTTCTTCTTCAATTTCATGTTCTTTTCTGCCACAGTCCTAGATGTAACATAGTGTTGTCATGAATGATCTTGTCCAATCTGCTTTGCTCCTTTAATGCTTCATTTTCATTTTTAATATGTCTATTTAAAACCTCCAATTCAAAGACTTCTTGTTTCAATGATTGGACTAAAGCTTCTTGTGCTGTGTGAGGCTGAGTGGATGACGTGCTTGGACCTGCAGCTGTCTTCTCTAAGGATTCTATATAATCATACATCTCCTACTGATTTGGGTCTACCTCGGGTGTTATCTTCCTTGGGCTGACCCCAAAATCCTGTTGAGAAGGACTGATTTCAAACTCTGGCCGAGAAGGACTCATGTCAACATCTAGCTGTGTAATGGAAGTATGGTGCGGGCTACGGTCAGGAGAGGTTGCTGGAGGCTTTTCTGGGGTTTCCCCCTCCCAAATCAATAAAGTGGGGCCATTTGGTTTTTACTGTCTTTAATTTCCCTTTAAGCCTAGAGCTTCTTCTCACCTGCTGTGGACTAGTATCTTCCTCCATACTCTGCTTTTCCTTTCGTTTCTTCTTGGCTGCAGCCACTTGTTCTCGAAGATAAACTAATCTTTCGGACAGTGTTTGGTGGTCTTCTTTTTTAGAAGGCTCTGAAGTTTGATATACAGCTTCTATGTTTCGTTTCCCTTTTGATTTTCTTTGGTTTCTATCCTTGGTTCTTTCCAGCCTCTCTTCTTGATTAACTTCTTTGGTTTTGCTAATAGGAGGGTCTTGAATTCTTGCACTTTTCTCCTTCCTCCTACTCCTTCTTGCTGTACTGTTTTCAGGTACCTCGGGTGGCTCTTGAAATTAGTTTCTCACCAAAAACCATTCCCAGGTCTCCCTATTTTTCTTCAATTGGTCTTCAATTAGAATTTTCACAAGCCCATGATGATACAAATGGGGTTCTATGTCTTCTATATTCTTTTGGACTGTTGTGCACATCTTTTTCAAGCTCAACAATATAAAGTAGGGCAGATTGAGGGTTTGGTTTTCTAAAAAGTTCATTAATAATCGGGTATGATACATATACATTGCCCCAAAATGGCCTTCACAAGTAATGAACTTTTGAATAATTAACAATAAGCTGGCCCACTCCTCTTTTAAAGCATGGACAGGAATTCCTCGTTTGAATATAGTTACGTCCATACCTAGGTTGCGTAGTATGACTCTCCAAGCCTTCTCGTCAAAGCTCTTGTTCTTGAACCAGTGTTCACCTTCCTGGGGAAGTTCTGTAGCAGCTGCTATGGAAGCCTCGGTGACTGTAAATTTGAGGTCCCCAATCTCCACTTCTTGGTTGTTAAAAGACCTCGCAAAAGCCTTTGTAATCTCCTTATTGTGGCCTTTTAATTTTTGTATAAACCGTAGCCATATTGCCTTCTTCAGTATGTCTTTCACTTGTAGGTATCCTTCCAAAAACTTGGGCCCTTCCGGTTCTACCCTCAACAACAGACCCATCCTTCCTTTTGTTCTTAAAATTTGTCTGCGTGAGGAGGGTTTAGCGGAAGTGAGACGGCTGGGTTATAGGAGTGAACAGAGTTTATGGAGACAACCAGTGACTGTGAGCGGAAAAACAGAGGACAGGCAGCGGAAGTGAATTCGTGAAATGGGGTAAATGCTTATGTGAGTAAGGTGGAAATGCAGCCGTGATGTTAATAGAACAGTAGAGAGAGTACAGTGCATCTGGCGGAATTTTAAATTGGGTGGCTGTAGAGTAGCTGCAAACACGTTCATGAAACAGTTGCGGATTTTGTGCGGCTGAGAAGAGCCGTAGTCAAATCGACCACGTCCTTATGATTACATGTGGAGTGTTAAAATGTAGCCAACACAAATTAAATCTGAAGGCTAATCATAAGACCGTTTGGAAAATAAATGCATGGTTCGTGGAGGAATGTCGTGGAATGGTTATGGAGCTATCACGACAATCATTGCATATAGTGGATCTTATGGTTTAATAACTATGCAAAAATGTGTTTTGATTGCTATTTGAAATAAATTTCTACTCATACCTTGGAATTTTTTCCATTTGTTTGTCCATTAACCCTTGATCAACTGCTCCTTATTGATGCCTTTAGGTGCTCCATGTCTTCATAATATGTCCTCGGTCATACCTGCATTTGCTTTCATGATTATTGAACTAACATCTTGACTGTCAATTTGAAAAATAGAGTGGTGGCTGCGGAAACTGGTTCCAGTTGCGGAAACTGACACAGCCATCATTTGACTGAATGGAGATGGATAGATGATAATTGACTGAATGAAAATGGTCATGAAAGAAATTTTTATTGGTGAAATGAAATGAAATGGATGAAATGGAGTGGAATGAAATGAAGTGGAGTGGAATGAAAATGAAATGGAGTGGAATGAAAATGAGGTGAAGTGAAATGAAAATGGGAAAGAAAGAGATTTATTTTTGGAAAATATAGGGCGTCAGAGAATTTTGATTTTCGCCCTGTATTTTCTGTATAAGACTACCAATCTGTGATTGGTTTTCAAGCTTATACAATTTTTTATTTTATTTTTTTTTAACAGAAAGGAACAAAGGCTAGGCTGGTGGAGAAGAAGGATTCTTCTTCACCAGCCTTATTGCAGAACTATCTTGAAACATTTTGACAAATTCCTCTTTTGAGAGTGGCTTATGGTACACCTTTAATCTGTGGCCATTCACAATAAGAGGAGTTTGAAATTCATCAATGGTTTTGATTCTTACCGCTCCATTGCTAAAGACTTTGTCAATCTCATATGGCCCAAGCCAATGAGTCTGAAATTTACCTTTGAAGTCTTTAAACTTGGAATCAAATAGTAATGCCCAATCTCCCTCTTGAAACTTTTTCTCTTTGATGTATTTGTCATTGCACTTAGCTCTTTGATATTGAACTAGATCAGTTCTTAGGATTGCTTCTTGTCTTATCTCATCTAGCTCATTCAACTGCTCCATTCTGTGCTTTTGGGCTTCTGATAGATCCATCCCCAACTGAACTGCCATATTGAAAGTTTTGACTTGGAACTCAATGGGGAGCAGGACTTCTTTCCCATAAACAAGTTCATAGGGAGAATGTCCTATTGTATTCCTCCATGTAATTCTGTAGGCCCATAACACTTCAGGAAGCCTTTCTGCCCAATCTCTTCTGTGTAGATGAACAGTTTTGGTGATGATGCCTTCAATAACTTTGTTTGTAGACTCCACTAGGCCATTTGCTTGCGAACGGTAAGGAGTAGATTTTCTGTGCTTGATTTTGTATTCTTCCATCAGCTTCTCCACCAGGTTAGATGTGAATTGGCTTCCTTGATCTGTCACAATTTCTATTGGAACACCAAAGCAAGTAAAAATATCCTCATAAAGAAAATTAACAACTGAATTTTCAATAGCAGAAAGTATGTTTTGGCTTCTACCCATTTAGTGACATAATCAGTACATACCAATATATACTTCTTTTGTTTAGATGGTGGATTAATAGGTCCAATGAAATCTAAAGCCCATTTTTCAAATGGTTCGATGAGTACCTGTGGTTGCAATGGCATTTCATTTGAAAGGATCGGTTTCCCTACTCTTTGGCAGCTGTCACACCTTTTGACATATTCTTTTGCATCTTTGAAGAGGGAAGGCCAATGATATCCTAAAGAGAGGATTTTATGGGCTGTCCTTTTGTCAGCAAAGTGTCTGCCGCATGGTTCATCATGACATGCCTTGAGGATGTCAAGCATTTCATCTTCCCTAACACATCTTTTGATCACAAGATCTAGCCCTGTTTTAAAAAATTCGTTAGAAATCCATGAATATTTTGAACTCTCCTGAATAATCTTTCTTCTTTCACTAGGAAATAGATGTGGAGGTAGTTTCCCTGTAACCAAATAGTTAGCAATATCTGCATACCAAGGGGTCTTAGTAGTTACTACAAATAAATATTCATCCGGAAACTTATCCTCTACAGAAGAATCTTCTTTAGTATTCTGGATCCTAGACAAGAAATCAGCTACTATATTTTGTTTCCCTGGTCTATCCAACACAGTAATATTGAATTCCTGTAAAAGTAATAGCCATCTTGTAACTCTGCCATTAGTAACAGGTTTGTTCATTAGATATCTAATAGCAGAATGATTAGTATGGATAAAAGTTTCATAGCCTATTATATAATGTCTAAACTTATTGATTGCATGAACAACAGCTAAGAACTCTTTTTCAGTCACAGTATAGTTCAACTCAGTGGGAGTTAAATTTTTACTGGTATAGTAAATGGCATAAGGCACTAAATCCTTTTGACCCAACACAGCCCTAGAGCTATATCTGAAGCATCTGTAGAAATATGAAAAGGAAGTTTCCAATTTGGTCCTCTCAAGATAGGTGCTTCAAATATTCTTGTCTTCAAATGTTGATTGGCAATCAGGATCCCATTTGAATTCACAGTCTTTTGTAAGCAATTTGAAGAGTGGAGATGCTATTTTAGTGAAGTTCTATATAAATCTTCTATAGTACCCAGTAAATCCTAGAAAACTTCTAACATCTTTTTGACAATTTGGAATAGGCAACTTGAAGATGACTTCAACTTTTGATCTATCAACTTTAATCCCATCCCCTGAAATGTGATGTCCCAAAACAATACCTTCAGTAAACATCATAAATCATTTTTCATGACTCAATGAAAAGTTTGTTTCTTTACATCTTATAGGACTTTTTCCAAATTCTCTAATGCCTCTTCAAATGAATTACCATAAATTGTAAAATCATCCATATAAACCTCTACACAATCATGGATTAGATCAGAAAAGATTCCTAGTACTGCTCTTTGGAATGTTGCGGGTGCATTACATAATCCAAAAGGAAGTACTCGATAAGCAAAAGTTCCCCATGGACAGGTAAATGTGGTCTTATCTTGATCTTCAGGTGCTACCTGAATTTGATTATAGCCACTAAAACCATCCAGAAATGAAAAGTACTTTTTGCCTGCTAATGTATCTAATACTTGATCGATAAAGGGCAAAGGAAAGTGATCCTTCAAAGTTGCTTTATTCAATTTCCTGTAATCAATGCATACCCTCCATTTACCATTCTTTTTAGGTACTATAACCAAAGGAGAAACCCATCGGCTATCTGAAATTGGATAAATGAAGTTTACATTGAGTAGTTTTTGGAGCTCTTCTTTCACTATCTCCCTAAGGTTTGGGTTCATCATTCTCTGAGGTTGTCTGATTGGTCTACTGTTTTCCTCAATGTAGATGTGATGAATGCAAGTCTTAGGGTCAATACCTTTCATATCAGTATACTCCCATGCAAATACAATAGAATGTCTTTGCAAGATTTTGGTTAGCTCTCCCTGTTATGATTTTTCAAATTTTTTTTTGATATTCAATGTTTTACCTGGAAAAATCTCAATGGCGGAACTACCAAACTCTTCCATAGAGTAAAGAGACATTTGTCTTTATGATAGATACTCAATGTCAGAATCTAACTGAAATTGTGTGTGGTCATATTCTGAAGATGTTTCAAAATTTTCTAATGTGTTCAGAATTTGACTATCTTCACTGATTTCAGAAATGGTAAAGACAGGTTGTATAGTGTCCTCATCATCGACCCATTCATTATCTCCTACTTCTGTAATTGCTTTTGTTGGAGGATACAAATTGAACTTCTTTGTCGAATTACCATCAGAATGTACATATCTCCAGATCTAAAACTAATTAAAGCATCAGTTGTGGCTAGCCAAGGTCTTCCTAGGATGAGTGGGTGCCCTCCTAAATTACTCTTGGGAGTCAAAATCATGAAATCTACTGGATATTCCCAAGAATCTAGGGAGACTGAAATATCTTCTAATACACCATCTGGTTTGATTATTGATCTATCTGCAAGTTGCAGTAAGGTAGGTGTAAAAACAAGATTAGGAAGTTTAAGTTGTTCCATAGTCTGTCTACTCATAATGTTGATAGTAGCCCCTAAGTCAATCAAAGTGTTTGGAATTTCTATCCCATTTATATGTGTCTTGACAATTGGACTACCGGGATCTACATATTTCTGCATGGTAATTTTTCCCATCATGATATCTGCAATTTTTCCTACCAGGTAGATTCTTCTTGTATCTCTAGGTTTCCTTCCTGGTCTTTTGAGACTCAACTCCTTTATTGTTTTTGCTAGAATAGGAATCTCTCTAATGGATTGTAGCAAGGGAATCTTGATACAGACATTCTTTAATTCATCTAGGAAATCATAGTCAGGCAACAAGATTTGTTTTTCCATCCCTTTGTCAATTTGTAATCTTTCAGGGAAAGGAGGTGTGGATGAAGATACAGGTTGCCGAACTATAGGAGTTGTGGGGGGTGACTCTTTTTCTTTTTCTTTTTGAGTGTTTGGGTTTTGAAGAGATGCTTCAGAACCTTTATTAGCTTCAAGAGAATCTTCCTCAGAAATACTTTGCTTTTGAGCATCTATAGAAGGTTTTTCTAAAACTCTACCAGATCTGAGTTGTACATCATTGAGAGGAACAATCATATAGGTAGGAAATTGTTGTCCTTCTACCATGTAAGCATTCTGAGGGTTTTTATTATTGGGATTTGGCAATGGCTGGGATGGTAGTTGATTTGTCTTTTGTTGGAATGGAAGCAAGAGTTTAGAATTTGGATTCTGTTGAGAAGGTTGTTGTTGTGGAAATGGAAATGAAAGTTGTGGGTTTTGATTTGGAAGCTGTGGAGCTTGTTGATTTTGAAAAGATGGAGGATATTGATAAAATTGAGCAAATCTCCCATAAGGATTTTGCATACCTTGTACCCATGATTGATATGGATTTTGAGGTTGGGACCAAGGTTGTTGGCAAGGATTCCAATTTGGTGGGGGTTGAAAGTTCATAGGGTTATTAAAACCTTGATTTTGTTGCCCCTGCCAAGGTATCCTTGAAACAAAACAGAGAGATTCAACTAAATTTGGATCTTCTTGAAAGACAGCTTTGAGCCCAGGAATTGAAGGACAATCCTTGGTCTCATGGCTTTCTGAGAAAATCATACATGTTTCTACAACTTTTTCATCCAAGGGGCATTCCCTTAGAGCATGTTTCTTCCTACATTTTGGACAAAAGATGGCCAAAGCTTCAGCTTCTGCTTGTTTTGTATTTTAAGGGTGTCTAGTTGCTCACTAAGGCTCCCTAAAATATCAATTTTGAACTCATCAAGCATATTGCCAATCTCTGCCCTACTTACTGATCCAGTTGCAGATTTGTTTGCTCTAATAAGAGAAGGATCTCTAGGCCCTTTTCCTGTTTTAGATTTTCCCCTTGAGAGATGGACACATAGTTCTGCTATGTCATGAAGTGGAAGTTGAGAAATATCTCCCTTTCCCATCATGTTTAAAATATCTATCCATTCATCTCTAATGTCTTTTAATAGAAGGGCTTTCAAGGTCTCCTCATCTAAGTTACTCATTTTTGCTCTTTTCAGGTTGTATTGAAATCTTTCAAGTAAATCCTCCAAGTTTTCATCTTCTTTTTGCACCATTTTGAATACCTCATCCTTATGATTGGTGGGCATGCAATAGTCCAGGTATCTATCCAAAAATGTTTGTTTCATATAATTCCAAGTCCTAATAGATTGAGTGACTAATCCCATGAACCATTTCAAAGCAGCTCCCTTCAATGTTGAAGGAAACAATTTGAGTTTTTGAGAGTCTTCCATATAGTCATAAGTTCGGCACACGACTTCAAACTCAAATAGAAATGTTTCAGGATCCTCACTTCGCAACCCATAAAAGTTTGGGAGGACAGATGGTGAGATTTTTTTCGTTGTATGAGATTCCTCATCAACTATAGGAAATCCAAATGAGTTATCTCCATCCCTATTTCCCCCATTGTTGCCTCTACCTCCTCCATTGTTTCCTCCTCCTCTACCTCTACCTCTACCTCCTCCTCCAAATCCGTTTACTACTTCCTCTATCATGATAGTTTCCTCAGAGATTTCAAAGTCCTCTGGTTCTTCTACTAATGGCGAACGAGGAGGAATTTCTCCCTCTTCTTCTTTAGGTGATTCTACTTCTTTGATTACAATATGTTCCCCTATAGAAGTGAAGAAAGGTTCTTTCCCTAAGTCAGATTTGATGGATAGTGTGGGAGAGTCTCCTAATTCAGCTGCTGCCCCTTGAATTCCAGGAATCCTAAGGCTGGGAGTGTGAGTTGGAGATGATGGAGGTGTATCCTGTCTATGCCTTGAAGTAGATGGAGTTGTAAAAATCGAACTCTTGGCCCTAGCTATAAACCTTCCCCTAGAATCTCTTGCTCTATGCATGTCATTTTTTATTTTTTATCTTCAAGTCGGGCTAATAATTCTCTTTCTGATCTTCCCGATCACACTAGGTGCAAGAAGAAAGCATACTCAAGAAATTATTAAGCCAATAACTCTCTTTTCTGATCCTCCAGATCACACTAGGTGCAAGAGGAGAGCATACATTGAGAAGTTATCAATTTTTACCTTCCTTAAAAAAAAATTGAAGAAATTGGCTACCTAGTTACACTTCCCCGGCAACGGCGCCAAAATGTTTGGTCAATTTAGAGTGTCCTAAATTGCTATATTAATTGTCAATCCGGGAGTCGTAAACTGTTGAAGTGTGGCGCACTATATGTGCAAGATAACCTATTTCTTACTTTTTGTTGTTTTTTATTTTTATTTCGTTTTTGGGTTTATCTCTGTTGATTTCCTAATGTGAGATGGAAATTCTAAAAGACAAGTATGGATATAAATGTTCAAGGCAATGATGTCCTTTTATATGATTTCCAAAACTTCAAACTTCAAAAGATCTTAGAACATGCAATGAAGAAATTAATTCCTAAAAGAAAATGAAAATGTGCCACTATTCTAATTAAACAAACAGTGAACTATTGATCATGAAACCATTATCTTTGCTGCTGTCTAAATACAAAAGAAACTGTACTCAAAGAAATCTAAAAATTGCAAGCAAAGCAAAGCTAAAATCGAATTACATCAACTCATATTCTGACCCCTCACCATTAGTCTCGCTATGGCTTTCGGAGGTAATCATAAACAACTTGAGCAATTTGACATCTAATTTGTAGAAAATAAAACTAATATCAAATTACACACTCATACTTCAATCCCTCACCATTAGTCTCGCTATCGCTTTCGGAGGTAACTAATAATGACATGAGCAATTTAATATCTAACTTGCAGAAAAATAAACTAATATCAAACTACACACTCATACTTCAATCCCTCACCATTAGTCTCGCTATGGCTTTCGGAGGTAACTGATAATGACATGAGCAATTTAATATCTAACTTGCATAAAAGTAAACTAATATCAAACTACACACTCATACTTGAATCCCTCACCATTAATCTTGCTATGGCTTTCGGAGGTAACTGATAATGACATGAGCAATTCAATATCTAATCTCACTAATAAAGCCAATGAACAGAACTGAAATAAACAAAACAGTGCTGGAATTAAAAACTAAGAAAAATAAATCGGCGGAAAGACAAGATTGATTCCATGTCATTAGTCATTGTGGAAACTATGTGCAAGTGCCCGGGCTGCCTACTATAATCTGGAACAAATACACTGATTAGCGTTAGCAATGTAAAGCATGTAAAGTTATGAACAAAAATAAAAACGTTAGCACCATGAGAAATGCAATATATACAAGTGAATAATTATGGCATAATGAACGTAAGAAACACAATGTGAAACTATACAGCAAATAAACAAAACCTCGGCGTGTGCAGGGGCCCTCTGCACAACCTCGAGCAACAGCTATCAACCACGAATTGTGCTAATAAACAGAGTCTTCTCATATATTCAAAACGCAGTCATAAAAATGAAACAGTGTCACGGCACAGTGGGCTCGTTAACAGCAAAATTACATTACAAAGACTAACTACTATGCGTATGGAAACGCATTATTTATAGCAAACGTTTACATAACTGATTTCCTAAAAACTGCACTGACAGAGGACACGTGAACAACAACGTCCAGGGATCTAGCATCATGGCTGCCGTGATGATTAAATCTATTGAGGGTGGTTGTTGGATTCGCCGTATGGAGCAGTCCACATGTGTTGATATGTCCCCAGAGATCTAGGAACGGCCACGCAAGTCTTCACGTGTTGAAAAACGGAGTCCTGTTGCTGTAGGACTCTTATATTTGACCACCGCTTGACCACCTTTGACCACGGCCTTCTTTGATGAATTCGACTGAGCCAATAGGACTCGGTCCATGTCCACGTCATTTCCAACTTGCCCATGTGGCTCGATTTTCCTGAAGACACCTGCAATATAGACTTTAACAAAAAGGTTGCGTAAAGTTGAACTGGCTACGGAAAGTAACAAGATTCTGCAGCTCAATGAGCAAAAATCTAATTCAAACAGCAGACACAGAACATAGTTAGAAAACCACTTTATGTGCTCTTTTAAACTCAATATGCAATGATGTTGACAGCTTAGGAGGTCCAGGTAAATGGAAAAAGTCTAGAAAGGTGTATAGGAAAGATGCAAGTTTGGGGCTCAACAATAATTTCAGCTATGGAGATTTTCTCTTGTGCTCGAAAGAGGTGTTGAAAAATGTCCTTACCTAAATTTGCAAGCCCTTTGAAATTTGTGCCCTCTTACCCTCAGGGTTCTTTAGATTTCATATGATGTTGCTTAATTTCCTTCCTTCATTATTCATTATTAATTAAAAACTAAGGCTAATTTATTAATTAAAAAAACTAATATTTCTTGAAAAATATTTTTTTGTTTACAATAATTCATTATTAATTATAAAATTTATTATTATTGATGTTTATTTGACTAAAATAATTAATTAATAACATTTTTTTAATAAGATATATATTAGTTATATTTATTTGGATATTTAATATATTGATTAAAAGTTTGAAAAACATTATTTATAACAATTCATTATTAATTAACATATTAAGTTAGAAAAATTGAAAAAGAAAATAAATAAATAAGATATATTTTATTTTCTAAATTTGGTTTAGTTAGTTTAATCTTGTTTTTTAGGAAATATCACAGTAGATCCACTGAGCCTAACACAAAGGTCATCAGAGAGAATTAACTCTGCAACCTCCCATTAGAGACGTGACTTAGCAATGAGAACTCAACCAATTGAGTTAACCCTTCAAACTAATTAGTCTAGTATTTTACGTAGTCAGTTTGAAAATTTTGAATATTTGTAAATATATTTTTATTGATAAATGATAATTCATATTTTATAGTAATATTTATATTGCTCATAAAATTTTGGTCTAATATTTTATTTTTATAATTGGTATTTATTAATTAAATAGGTTTTAATCACCATTTTTATAATAATTTAAAAAATATTTATAATAGGTTATATATATATATATATATATATATATATAGATATATAACTTTTTAAATAATATTTAATATTTTATTTTTTAAAATTTGTATTAAATATAAAAATGTAATTAATTATTAACTATATTTATTTTTTATTTAATATTAATTAATTTATAATTATATATTATTGATTAAAAAATAAAATAGAAAAATATAGTCATTAAACCAAATTTTGATTATTATTAAAAAAAAAAAAAAAAAAAAAATTATCCATTTCCAATTTAAATCATTAAAATTTTTCTTATCTTTATTTTTTTTAACATTTTCATATATATATATATATATATATATATATTCCCAAATATTAGCTAAGTGATCTAGAGTCAAACATAAAGTTTTTTTATATTGCATCACTTAGAGTCAAACATAATTTTTTTTATATTGTTATTAATTGCACGTTCACCTCTTTTTTATTTCTTTGGGGACAAGACCTCATAATCAGGGTTTATAGTTTATCTGGGTTCAATCCCCATAAGAAACCTATTCTATGGAGAACAGAGGTATAGTGATAGCTATTTTAATCAACCCCATGTCACCTAACCCAATTATCAATTCCTTTGGTTACTTGATATATATAGTTATATTTATTTGGATATTTAAAATATTGATTAAATTTTTGAAAAACATTAATTCATTATTTATTTAGAAAAAGAATGAATATGAAAACAAAAAAAGAGATATATTTAATATTCGAAATTTGGTTTTATCAGTCTAGTATTTTATGTTAAAAAATAATATTTGTAAATATGTTTTATTGATAATGATGATAATTCATATTTATGATGATAATTTTTTTTTTAATGGAATAGGTAAAGGTATTTGTATTAATAAAAGCTAGAGATGGTCTAGAACCCTTACTGTGATTTTATGAGACAAAAACCTAATCTTCAATATAGAAAACAAAATGTGTATTGCCACTTGGGCTAGATAACCATTTCAAACAAAACAAATGTCCATTGTAAACTCTGAAGAAGGCCTAAGAAGGAAACAAAATTTGCAAACTAATCCATTGTAAACTCTGAAGAAGGTCTAAGAAGGAAACAAAATTTGCAAACTAACATATTGATATAAGAGATTTAACGT
Organism: Pinus tabuliformis; assembly: GCA_031772625.1. Taxonomy (NCBI): domain Eukaryota; kingdom Viridiplantae; phylum Streptophyta; class Pinopsida; order Pinales; family Pinaceae; genus Pinus; species Pinus tabuliformis. Next base: position 586,938,146 of record CM062812.1, on the reverse strand, counting down.
TGACTAACATCAAAATGCCAAAATCTAACTCCAAAAATGAGGCATAAAATTCACCACAGACCACGACTAAACACTTCAGACCCCCTGTTGCGGCAAGTCCTTTTTCTTTTCGCAGGAGCACCCGAGCCAGAATCTCCAATCACCAACCTCTCAGTTGCAATGGAGACTTCCAACATAGCCACACGAGAACTGAGTGAACGAACTTCTTCCCTCAACCCTTGCAATGAATTCTCCATATTGGCATGGTGGTTTAACAGTTTGGCCTCCAAAAAAACCTTCGTCTCTCAACCATGTCTTTAAGTTTATGGATTGAAGCAAGCAATGCATGTGTTGCATCTAAAAGTTTGTTCACCACTATATCTGCGTTGAGATTCTCCTGAGCATCGGAATTACTTTCCATCCCAAGTCCCTGCTACCTTGAAACATAACGGAATTCACACCAACTTCTAAAACCATGTGAGACAATTGTGAACACTGAGGGGCCATGAATTTATGATGATATTAATATTTTATTGTTAATAAAATTTAGTTTAATATTTTAATATTATAATTTGTATTTATTAATTAAAATTAGATATATATTTATCACCATTTTTATGATAATTTAAAAAATATTTATAATATGTTTTTAAAAATTTTATTATTAATTTTAAATAATATTTAAATTTTGATTTTTTTTAATGATATTTAAAAATATTAAGCTTGTGGTAGCTCAATTGGCAATGGTCTTGGAAATGAAGTCTCACAAGTCTTGGGTTCAAATCTTGTGTCATCCCCCGATTGGGTGAAAAATTGGACATGATGAAGATGTAGTCCTACCAAGCGTACAAAAAAAAATAGTTTATTATTACTTATATTGATTCTATTATTTAATATCATTTAACTTATAAATATTTATTATTGGTTAAAAAATATAATAGAAAATGTAATCATTAAATCATTATTTTTGAGTAAATACCTATGGGGAATTTGAACCTTGAACCGCACAATTTACAAAGGAGTTCATGATATGGAAATTATCAATTAAGTTGTCTTGAATTTTTTTGAAAGAAAATGCAAGCAGATCTACCTGAAGGGTTCACATCCTATCGACCACCTGGAGGGTTCACATCCTGTCGACCAAGTCAGAACCTAACCTCGAGGGCATTGAGGAGAATTGACCTCGTGACCTCCCAATAGCAAGTTACTTTAGCAACAAGATCTTGACAAATTGAGTTAACCCTTGTGGCTATCAAATTTTGATTATTAAAATGTTCTTATCTATTTTTTCCATTTTTGAATTAAATTATTAAAAATGTTCTTAACTCCCTAACTTCAAGGGTTAGCTCAAGTGGTTTAGAGCTAGACATGAAGTTCTTTGATATGATTTCTAGTTTCTAATCACAGGTTTGACACTCTTCTATTCCCTTGGGGCGAGACCCCATAATCAGGGTTGATGGCTTGCTTAGTTTACCATCCAATAAATATGGGGAAGTACTCAACGGTTTCTTGTGCTTTCATTCCAAGTTATATATATATATATATGAAATCTTAATTAATTTATTAAGCAACCAAATAAATATAATCAATAATAAATTTTACCTCTTTAGATTTTTAATTAATTACTTTTCATGTTTAATGAGAAAAATAAAGTAGTGTGAAAAGATTGAGAAAAGAAAGAATTTAAAAAAATTATAATTATGGAAAATATAGACAATATTAATATTAATATTTTATTACTAATAATCATTTAATTCAATATTTAATTATTATAATGTGTATATATTAATAAATAAATAAAAATTAATAATATTTAAATCTAGTAGTCCCCTACAGAAGATGGAAGATTATCAAGCAAATGGGATTGTGGGCGGTGCAGGAGGGGCATCCCACTGATCTTCAAGGAAATTAAGAGGGGATTGCGAGGGAGCGGGGAGGTTTGGAAGCGCCCGCCATGCCACCGACCTCCAAGGTAAGATGGGGGTTGGCATGGCCTACCACCCCCATGCATGAAATTAAGCTAGTTCACATCGATTTAACGCATGATGTCCTTGGTTCTATAGAATTATTTGAGCTTGGGTCAATCGATATGCATGATTAATGGCCATGGATTTTTATTTACCCTATAGCAGGAGAGATGTTCCACCTCCAAGTGGAGGTTTTCCATAATTTGGATGTCAATAGATTGATATTATGTTTGGGTTATGTGTAGCTTACTTCCAAACATGAATTTGTGCTTTAATATTTATATTTCTCTTGAGGTCTTTAGCACTTCTTTCGGCCTACTTTTTTGTGGTGGATTTTCCTCCAAAGGGGAAGGCCTCACCCAAACTGCAGTTCAAAAGATTGTATATGGTCACAATGTTGAATTTCTACGGGGTTGGTGAGAGGAATCATGATAGAAGTAGGGTATTTCAACCAGGTTCAAGTGTCTGAATTGATGTGCTCAATTATCATTGAGTAAGACTTATTGCTTGGCTTTGTGATTCAAGTTTATTTTGCTTTGGTTGTACTTGGAGTATCTTGCATTTAGATGTGGTGCTTTTGTTCCACAAGGTTTTAATTATTATTTTGGTGGTTTTGGTTTTCCCTTGTTTCTAGAATCTCTTCATTGGTAAGGTCCAAGTCTTACTTCTGCTCTACGACAGGCCTACAAGTCAGCTATGTCATAGTTTATTTTCCTGGGGTATTTGGGTTCATTCTGGTTGTCATGTGTGGAGTTGTTCAATAGTCTTGTCTATCAGAGTTAAAAGGGATGACATCTCTTTGGTTGTCAAGGTAATTCTATTTATGAGAGATAAGGGCTCATTTCTTTGTAATATGTGGATCAATGAGTGGTTTACTCTCAACTTTAATTCTATCCTTTCGATAAAAAGTGTCATTATGCCTCATCAGTGTATGTGAGGGTGTCACAGAGCATGGTGTAGGGGTTAGTCCAATCAGTCTTGTGTGGAGGTGTAGACTCAGGAGGTTGTGGTAACCTTCCACGTTGCGACCCCTCACAACACTCATGTGAACATGAAAGTTGGAGCCTCATGTTACTAAAGATCACCTAGCACACTTATATTTTGAATTGATTGAAGAAGTTTCTCATTGGTTGCCCAACCCTTGAAACACCAGGATAAGAAGGAATCGACCAATAAGGCAATTAAGAGGGGCTTGGCATGGCCTACCACCACTATGCATGTAATCATCTGAGCTCACATCAATTTAACTCATGGCGTCCTTGGTTCTGGATAATTCTTCAATATTGGGTCAGTGGATAAGTGGGATTAATTTCCCTAGTTTGTTATTTACCCTGTAGCATGAGAGATATCCCACCTCCCAATGGAGTTTGTCCATAGTTGGGATGTGAATAGAACAATACTCTGTGTTGGTTGTGCGTAAATTTCTTCTCGAAATGAATTGGTGCTCCAATCTTTTTGTTTCTACTGAGGTCTTTAACACTTCCTCTGGCTTACTTTTATGTGGTGGATTCACTTCCAAAGGGGAAGGCATCGCCCAACCTACAGTTCAAAAGTTTGTATCTAGTCACTATGTTACATTTCTAGGGGGTTTTCAAGGGGCATTCATGATGGAAATAAGGTATTGCAACCAGATTCAAGTGGTTTGAATTGATGTGTTCAATCATCATCAGGTGATAATTCTTCCTTGGCTTTGTGATTCAAGTTTGTTTGGCTCTGGTTATACTCAGAGTATCTCACATTCAAGTGTGGTTTAGTGAGGGGTGTCCACCACTCAACCGACCACTAAAGAAATTAATAAGTGGTTAGAAGGGCCCGCCACCCCCATGGATGTAATCATGCACACACCAACTTAACTCATTGTGTCCTTGAACCTGGAGAATTCTTCAAGGTTGGGTCAATGGATAACTGGGATCAATTTCCCTAGTTTGTTATCTACCTTATGGCAAGAGATATGTCACACATCCCAATGGATTTTTTCCATAGTTGGGATGTCGATAGCATAATAATCTATCTCCATTGTGCATAAATTGCTTCCTTACATGAACTGGTGCTCCAATCTTTCTATTTCTCCTAAGGTCTTTAGCACTTCCTCAACCCTACTTTTCTGTGGTAGATTCACCTCCAAAGGGAAACGCCTCTCCCAACCTACAGTTCAAAATATTCTATCTAGTCACTTTGTTGAATTTCTAGGGGGTTGGCAAGGGGCAGTTGTGACGACAACAGGGTCTTACAACTAGGTTCAAGTGGTTTTAATTTATGCACTCAATTATCATTGGGTAATAATTCTTCCTTGGCTTTGTGATTCGAGTTTATTTTCCTCTGTTTGTACTCAGAGTATCTCACATTCAAGTGTGGTGGTTCTGTTCCACAATATTTTAGTTATTATTTTGGTGGTTTTGATTTTCCTATGTTAGTGGAAGTTGGCCTTTGGTAAGGCCTAGGTCTTACTTTTTCTCTATGGTGGGCTTGTTAGTCGTCTATGATGTAGTTTGTTTTCATGGGGTATTTGGGTTCATTCTGGTGGTCGTGTTTGGAGTTGGTCAGTAGTCTTGTATGTCAACGTTAAAAGGGATATCAACTCTCTAGTTGTATTGGTAAGTTTATTCAGAGATGAGATCTCGTTTCTCTGTAATATGTGGATTAGTGAGTGGGTTGTCTCTCTACTTTAATTATTTATTTCTAGTTAAAAGTTCCATTATGACTAATCAACGTATGCAACGGTGTCGCGAAGCAGGGGTAGTGATTAGTCCAGTCGGTCCCGTGTGGAGGTGCAATTTCAATAGGCCATGGCAACCTTCCATCTACGACCCCTCACAACACTCATGTGGACATCTAGAAGTTGCAGGCTCATGTTATTAAACACTCCCTAGCACACTCAAATTATGAATTGGTTGAAGAAGTTTCGCATTGGTTTCCCAACCTTGGAAACACTAGGGGAAGAAGGAACTAGTACATGAAATCAATCACCCTCCATTGGCAGCTCAAGACTCTACTAGGTCAAGTCTTAAGGATTCAGAAACATGAGGACAAAAACTAAATTGTTTCCTTCATGAATGGCACATAGGGAAACCAGTAGAAAATTCAAGACAACTTAGATAGGTTGGACACTCAATTATCCCACATGGAAAGACATATCCATTGTGGGTATCCTCTAAAAATGTCTTCAAATTGTCCACCAAAAGCCTTCCATATGTCAAAAAATGTGTTCTAATGATAAGATACCTTCATTAATAGGGGGCAGTATCCCATCCGTATTAGTTGTCAATAGGTATCACTTGGTCTTCATAATAATATATGTATAGACAAGACCACCCACTGCTATAACAAATCATCCACAACTTTGTGCAAGCAGAATTTTGACTTCTTCCTTCAAATGTGATCCTCTGGTTGCTAATGTTATATTTATAGTCTCATAATTTGTAAAAGGTCCCTTAAGGCTTGGTCACCAAACGAAATCCAGTAGTTCAAAACCACCTTTCCACTTAACACTCCCTTCAAATCATTCCCAACTTCAAGTTCTAGCATTATTTTGTATCCTTATTGCTTGGCTTATGTCAATGCAATAGGTTTCCCAACCATAAATTTATTTCATATAATTATATAAATTAATTCAAATGAGATTGGCTCTAATAATTTATAAGTTTAATTTAGGTTAGCTCTAATATAATCCTTCTCCTTTATTAAGATTGGGATTATCCTCAGGGGTTTAGATGGCCATTTGATTATATCACAAGGCCATAATGAGAGCATTAGAAGATTAATTTCGTGGTTATCGAATTTCACAAAAGATGTCCAGTGTTGCTCCTTGAAGGTTGTGCATTAAACTAAACATTTTCCCCTTTAGGAGCATATTGTAAGAGTAAATTATAGGAGTTGAATGGTGCCTAGAAATTTTTTGTGCATGAATGCCTTGATATTTTTAGGATCCCTTATTCAGCTTGATATTTATTTTTGGACATTGTTCCCCAAACTTGTCTCATTGCTCTTTAGATCTTAGATGTCGAAATTTAATTATGGTATATTATGATTTATAACCTGATATCTACAACATTTCCAATGAACAAAATGTAAAAAATTAAGGGCTTTGAAACCCGTCAAATCTGTATTACAAAATTTATAGAACTTTCAAATTAAGGGTCTTTTAAACCTTTCAAATCTTTTCCAGTACTCTGACATCTACTGCAGGAAATGTTCTGTTGTCATTGCTACAACATCCTCCAAAAAATTTCCTACATCTAAGTTTTAGAGCCTACCTTGATATTGCATACTGTCATCACAAACATTGAGACTCATTGCATTTGTTTTCTCTAAGGGTTTTGCTCCCATTTTCAAGAAAATCAAAGTGTCATATTTTTGCATGTCAAGTATCATACATTGTACAAAATCTTGTTTTGTTTCAAGGGTTAAAATTTGTGCAAATTAGTTCATCTTACCATGTAAACATTCGTCGCACTCATGTCCAAAGTTTTAAGCATTGTCGCACAAGTGTCATCACGGTCATCGCAAAGTGTATCTTTGGTGTCGCACTTGTCGTCACAAAGTTTTCGCACAGAGGGAAGTTGTTGTTCATGTGTTCTAGATAATATATGTTGTGTCATCAAGTGTTCTAAGTGTGTGATCACAATTAAGTTGTATCATTTTTCACATCAACTTCATTGATCCCACACTTATCCAAATTCATAAAAACTCCCCGACCAAGCAACTTAAACTCATCAAGCCATCTTGGATTGCACATTACACAGTCCTAGCCCTCAAGTAGCAACCCTGCCTCTTGAAACTATGCAATGCACAGTTCATGCCTCCCAGGACTGCGCACTGTGCAGTCTCAGTGCTCAAACCTGGCCTCTGAGCTCTAAAATTGTGCAACCCTGCCCTCCAGCTAGGCTTGAACTATGCATTGCAAAGTCTCAATCCTCAAGACCAACCCTTGAGCTCTTGAGCTGCATAATTTCACATTCAATTGGCCTCCTCGTCCTTCCATAACTACGCAGTAGGAATAACCAATGCTCAAGCCCTCAACCTGGCTCCCTAAGCTCCCCAACTGTGTAATTTGCTTGCTCAGTCCATCCTGAGCTATGCATTGCACAGTCTTAAGGCTCAAGACTGACCCCTACTACTTGAGTGTTGAAATTGCATAGTCACTGAGCCTCTCCCTCAGCCTGCCACCCGATTTCGGCTCAGTCAATGGATTATCATGCATCATGTTAGACTAGGGGTTTATCGGACTGATGTCATCTCGTCATGAGTGAATTGCATATGCAGGTACTCTATCATACCATGATAAGATGATGAACAAGGATATGGAGAAGGGGAGAATGTAAGAAGATACCTCTATAGCTTAACATGCAAGAAGATCAATCAGAATAAAGCAAAGGGACACCAGTTTGCGACCATTGCTCAAGATCTAATATCCCTAAAGACTCATCAAGGCTCTAAGCCATATGGAGGTGGATAGAAGAACATTGTCAAGAAGACATATATCAAGAAACAACAAGAATGACTTTATATCTCCATGTCATCAATGTCATGTCATGATTCAACATATGCCACATCACTTTTATGGATTATGTAAATTCCTATTCAAAATGTATTGTAAAGTAGAAGTCCAAAGGACATGTACAAAATATGAAGATCCATGTAAAGTCGAAAATTCATAGGAATTCAAAGAGTCATGAGGGTAGTCAAAGAGTCACAAGGGAGGTGAAGCATCACCCCATTGGTTATATATACACCCTCATTGTATGAGCAAAGGACTTTTCACCTTGGCTCCTCCCACAAGGCATCAGAGAGACAAGCTAGTTATTTTGAAGAGCAAATAGTGGCTCCAATGCTCCACTATTGGAGCTAGTGGTGTTCGATGTCTACATGTGTTTTGGGGATTTTATTTAATATATGAAGCCTAATGGCCAACGTGTTCTTCATGCATGTATTATGAATGTTTGTAAGACTGTTCTGTGAATGTTTATGATTCATGTTTGTTTTCACCTGGACTAAATTATTTGAACTATTTCGGTTATTTTAGTGCTCATCATATTGAGAATGTGTTGTAATGGTACAATACCTGTTGCATCTTTGTGGAATATTCTCTTGGATGTTATACATACATCTCTTGTTTTTGTGTGTTTCTACTAGAGTGGTACTATTACCTCTCTCTTAGAGGCTCACTTTCTTTTCCCTCTACCGTAGAATAACCTTGACACACCTACAACCAAACACTCACTAGGAAGACTTACTTGTTTTTAGAAGGCATACATGCGTTCCTCTCTCTTGCTGATAGTTAGAGCCAAGGAAAATATTTGAGAAAATTGTAACCGGGCTATATTCCGAATGGCGATCCTATCCCAAACAGTCTGAGGTCTAATTCGGACCGCATATCAAGGAGACCCCTTGAATGTTGGCAAGTCTAGAACTATCAACATTTCTGGTGCTAGAAGGAGGGCGACCAGATTTTTATGGTTGATAACCTCACCCACCCTCGTCATACTTCTTTCGGTCAAGGAAGTAATATTCCTAGCACCTTCCCTGCTCATATTCCTGAAGTTGGTGGATCTTCTCAACCCAATCTTGAACAAACTTGTGAAATCTCTTACACTCACATCTGGGCCATCCAACCCATTACACATGAGTTTGGAAAGGTTATTGGATTGATTCTTGGAGTACACAATATTCCTCATTTTCCAAATAATAAGGCAACCACTCCTACTGGGATAATGGATTCGAAAATTGAAGATATGGTTCTCACCGCCCATGAAGAGTTAGTACAGACTACTGAAAGTGCAAAGAAACCAAATCATCCTCCATCTTTTAATGGCGGTGAAGGATACAATGTTGTACTCTCATACGACACTTTCCGTGGGTTAGGAGGTGATGAAGAAGAAGAGGAAGGTCCCTCAGATTCTAAAGAAGAGTAGGATCACAAAGACGATGATACGGCGTATCAAGATCTAGATTGGATGACTCAGGGCCCACTTCCTCTATCGGGTGTTTTACATAAGATGTTGAGGCACCTGGAAAATATATTAACAAAATACAAACCTAACAAAGCAGTGAAATCATAGGACCATTTAGAAAACTTCTACCTGCATCTGCAAATGCTTGAGGTATGTTACGATGATGTTGTGTGTAGAATTTTCCTTTGTAACTTAGATGGAAGAGAATTTCTATGGTACCACAATATTCCTCGGAACTCAATCTAGAATTGGAAAGGGTTTAAAAATTTGTTCCTTGAAAAAATCGACGATGACAAAAGCCTTGCCTTGTTTTTAAAGGAGTTGGGTAACCTGAAGATGGAGAAGAAAGAAAAGGTTAAATATTTCAATCAGAGGTTCAATTGTATGTTAAACAGATTTCCTACAAATACGAAACCTCATGAAAACATCACTATTGATTATTACATTTCTTCCCTACTAACAAGCATCGCGCAGCTTGTGAAGAGAACTACGAAAGGAACTCTTGCAAAAAATTACGAAAAAGATATTGCAATTGAAAAGGACTTGCGCACAATTGGAGTCATCGTGGATGAGGAATAATCAAAGGACTCCAAAGACATGAGCAAAAGGTCTCAGGCCTCTTTAATTAATGCCAAGGATAAAGAAGTGATTTATCTTGAAAGCTTGACCCATACCATCAAGTATATGTCCAACGAGTTGGCAGAGTTGAAACAAAGGTCAAGCGAGACCAACATAAGTAGAAAGCCTCCTAAATTCAACCTCCTTAAAAGGGCTACAAGCTACAGCCATAACAAAAATCAACCATCCAATTATGCACAAAGCTCGAAAGTCGTGTTGAATTTTGAGAGCATGGGCATGGACCAATATTGTTCATTTCATCAAGAATATCATTCAGAAAAGACATGTCTGCAATGGAATCACAACATGAACACTCTATCTATGCATTTCATCGACATAGTACTTTCAGATGAGCATACTGAGCCAACAAAAGTAAAGGAAGAAATTTTTGCAGTCGAAGAAACTGTGAGTGTTGGGCACACAGTGAATACGTTCAGTTGTGCATACACAACTGAAAAGAAAATTGTTGAAAATCCGCCACTGAGTGAGGACCCAGCTCAAAAGCACAATGGTTGATATAACTTGAGAAACAACGGTCCAGTTTCTGAACCAAAGTTGACAAGGCAGAAATTGAAAGAGAAAATGTTAAGGAAGATCGCACCATCTATCAACTCAGCTCAAAACACTTAGAGCTATAGTAAAGAGTACTTCTTCCTATGGAAAAAGCAAGCCCATCACTCTGAAAGTATCAGATCAAGTTACTCCTCCAGACACTTTGACAATGACCAATGTGCTTAATTATAATATATTCAAAGACATGAATAAAGTATGCGTAAACATTTCATTCTTCAAACTTACAAGGATTACGAGCCATCGGGAATTTCTCGTCTTCGCTCTCGAACAACCTGCCTCAGGTAACAATGCTTCTTCGCAGAAGGGATCTAGTAAGTATCATGGTCCCCTATAATTTGTACTTAATTCATTAACATTAGATTCTAACACACTATGCCCTCCGTTTTTTTAACATTTGAAATTTTTAATTACAATGTACACAATTGCTTAGTTGACTCTGGTGCATCTATAAACGTAATGCCACGATCTATGGCTAAGAAAATCAATGCAAAATGGGATAAGACAGATGCACATATCATCCCGCTGGACAGGACTCTTGTCCATGCTATCAGTTAACTCAAAAAATGTTCTTACCCACTTATCATCTAATCAACGAGTTCACGAGTGTATAAATATAATAATTGTGGACATCCTGAAAGCATGCATTGTATTGTTGAGTAGAGAGTGGTCCAACAAATTACACAGGTATTTTGCTACTGACTGGCCACATTTATGGCTTCTGTATAAGGGTAGAAATAACCAAATCTGAGTAGACACAGAACATTACATGAAGCACAATGTCACACCCTTTGAGGGAAAAGATGAAGCAGTTGCTTTCGCAGATTTGATATTTGGTAATTTCTTCTTGGAGACTGACCTAGGGTGCCACATTGCTCAGCCTTCCCTAGTCCCACCAGACACACAGTTGGAACACCGTCTTAGTCCAACTGGCGCAAATAACCTTTTTATAGTATATAGTAGTACTAGTGTAGGGTGTAGCTCTTGTACATATGATGTTTGTACTTTGTTTTTTGACGATTCAAAGACATAGGATGGCTTTATAGCTAGTTGTGTTTTAGTAGAACCGCGACAGAGAAAAAACATGATCTCAAGTCGCTTGGAATTGGAGTGCACTAATAACACAACATAATATGAAGCACTCATCATGGGCTTATAGATGTCCATTGACCTCAATGTTGGAGTTCTTAAAGCAATAGGTGACTTAGAGATCATCATGTGGCAAGTACGCAATACTATACACAGTGTCTTGCCTTATTTTAAAAGTTTTTCTTTTGTCAGTCAACAAGATTTCATTATATTATCAAAGAGAAACTGAGTACAAAATTCATCTCAACATGCCCTTCTCTCTCATTCCGAATGAACTTTTTGAGAATAGGGCCTGGAGGTAAATAGAGACACTTGGTGCCAGCCTTTATTTATGATTGGCCTATTAGCCATACCAAACATAAACAAAATTGAACATAAACTAGAGCAGGAGTCAACATATTAAGGAGGCGGGTTGGGAGGAAAGACAGGAGGAGCAACAAAGTAGCATGCATGTTCATGCATGTGGGAGTCTATGTGTTCCACCCTTGCTTCTAGAGTGCAAAGGTGGTCTTGGTGTGCCAATTTTGTCGCTGGATGTTATCCAGGTTGTCCAAGATTTCATTCTGAACATGTTGAAGATCATTGATGTAGGCTACTAATTCCTTTTAATCCTCGTAGTGTTGTTCCCGCATGATGTCGATATTCATTTGAATATTGCACAACTGAGCTGCTAGAGAGCCCAACATAGTTGGCCCTATTACATGGCTCAGGGAGTGGGTAGGGAATATTGAAGCATCCTCCTCTGTTTCCCTGTTGGCCACATTCTTCGAGGATGAGTGGCTTATGAGGTTGTCCAAGATTTCATACTAAACATGTTGAACATCATTGATGTAGGCTACCAATTCATTTTGATCATCATAATGTTGTTCTCGCATGATGTCGATATTCATTTGAATATTTCACAGCTGGACTGCCAGAGAGTCCAGGGTAGTTGGCGCTATTACATGGTCTGGGGAGTGGGCGAGGAATATTGCAACATCCTCCTCCATTTCCCTGTTGGCCGCATTATCTGAGGATGAGTGGCTTCCCTCATTCTGCCTCTGTTGCTCTTCCTAACGAAGAGCGGCTCCCCCTCGTTGAGGAAAACCCCTTTGTCGCGACATGGAGACAAACCAAGGAAAACTAAAGGCGGGCATGGCAGGACCACTATGCCCCCAAGAGCCAGAATGAAACCTTATAGGGGGCCTGCGGAAATACCTCCCCATCAATAAGAAACACCAATTGATATAGAAATGCACAAGATAAATTAACTCATAAAATGAATTACCAAACCTGAAGATGTCATGACTAGAAATGGTCTGCCAATTCTTCCACCATTTGCTGGCACCACCCCAACTCGTTCCCATGTAAAATGCTCCCCTCCAAACTAGGAATGAGATAGCCACCAAGCCACGATGAGTGATGGTGAGAACCAACACTATGCAGACCACTCCATCACAGAAAGAGTCAACCCAAAGAAATCCCCACTGAACCTTCAGCCCAGAACAAAATCGCATACAAGGCCGGTAGAAACTAGGATAAAGAAGACTAACAAATACAGAATTATACTGAGATCCGAGGAAATACCCCTCCTCTGTTGACATCATAAGATACTCAATGGATAGACTAGAGTATCCAAGGGTAGGGCTCGAATCCTTGGCCACCTCTGACGTATCAGGATTCCACGGGAAATCCATGGCCAAGACTTCCCCTCGTTCTAAATCATCCCATTCCCCGTAGTCCTCGCTTGCCCGCTATCATGATCTCGGAAAGGCAGTCCAGAGCATAAACCCAATTACCTCTGCAACCTCCTAGTTCATCGCCTGAAACACAACACTGGCCAAATTTATGTGCCTAGCATGGAACATATCATCGACACAAGTGATAGAATCGCTTGCCTACAGGCACTTAATGCCATCCTTGCTTATTATGGCACATTGAAGGGGCGCGTGGAGGCCAGGCGGGCTTCGTACACCGCCCTGCTACCATGTGTTGTGTCAAGTGACCACCCCCATCGGGGACCCTAATTTGAAAATTTATCAACAAGAGGTATGGCATTTAATTTCTAAATTCCATGATTTTAACATTATATATGTTCCTAGAATGCGTAAATCAGTTGCGGATGCATTAGAAAATGCTACTACTAGGTTTTCACCACTTAGGGATGGTTTTTCTGTTTAAATTATTTATAAACCATCTGCCCCTGATAATATCACTAATTTACATGTTCTTAATAATGACCAGCATATAGCCCACAGGGTTTTGGATTGACAGTGAATGGGTGCACTGTTAAGGCACTCCTTGCGATAGGTCACTGGTTCAAATACCCCATGGGTGCTTACCTACCAAAAAAAAAATGACCAGCATATATTACATTTCATGGAGAACGTTGATGTATTCAAAGGTGCAACTATTGATGAAGACGAGCATGAAAAATCGTTGCAAGATGCAGGTCGTGTGAAAAAGGAGAACCCCATGCCAAAAGGCATGGTATCATTAGAAAATATGTATGACTTGTAAAATCCCTTTATAGGGCCAGTCAATGCCAAAATCCATAGTTCAACGTTGTCGAATGAACAGATTAATCTTGGAACAGAGAAAGATCTGAAGTTTGTTAATCTTGATACTTGTTGCACAACAAAAGAGCAGAAAGCCTTTATCCTCTTATTCAAGCAGTACCAAGATGTTTTCACGTGGACATACGATGAGCTCAAAACATACGAAATGTGAATAATCTAGCATGTTATCCCAATAAAGGAAGGGGCCAAGTATTTTCAGCAGAAGTTGTGAAAGGTACACCCAACGCTTGAGCCCTTGATTCATAAGGAGTTAAGGGAGTTGTTGGATGCTCAGATCAGCTATAAAGTGTGACATTCAATCTGGGTATCTAATCTAGTCCCAATGAGGAAGACGTCAAATGGGGAAATACACTTGTGCATATATTTCCAAAATCTCAATCGTGCCTCAGACAAAGACAACTACCATGTGTCGTCTATGGAACAAATATTGCATATTGTATCAGGGTCAGAGATGTTCTCTTTTCTTGATGGTTATTATGGATACAATTAGGTTCTAGTCTCGGAGCCTGACAAACTTAAGACTACCTTTCGAACAAATTGGGGCATGTTCGCATTTAGAAGAATTCCTTTTGGGCTAGTTAATTTCAATTTGACCTTTCAACATGCGATGGAAATCGCATTTCACGGACTGATCAAACAGAGCGTGGTGGTGTATCTTGATTATAGCACGGTGTTTTCAAAGAAGATATCTAACCAACTACGCCACTTGAAGCAAATCTTTGAGTAATTTCAATGTAGGTTTAAACCTCGTACAGAAATTACCTGCATACAAATTCTAAAACACATAAAATAAACAATGCGAGAGCATAACACATAAAACACATATACACAGAGATTTTCCCCTGGATCCCAAAACTGGGACTACCAGCTTGATTTTTCATTATGTTCCTTTCAATGTTATAATACATATTTATACATGCCGAAGCATCCAATACCATGGACGGAAAACCATTGCGTCCAATACCATGGACCGAAAACCATCGCGTCCAAGAACATATGCGAAAATCATGCACAAAACCATAGGTGGGTCCGCCCAACCTAACATAGGTTCCAAAACCAAAATTTTCTGGGGCACTGCCCCGGACTCCATAAAGTGGGGTTACCTGCATCCCTCAAACCCCCTATGACCCCCCCCCCCCCCGCTACGCAATCGGCGCAACGAAAGGGGGGCTCCGCCGCCCCTCTAACCCCCCGGTTAACTACGTGGGCTAGTCGTGAAAAGAATATAACACAACCCAACATTCTCCCACTTCTTGTTTTCTTTCCACAAGAGAGCTTAGTCATTTATCCAGCCCTACAATGCCCATTTTTTCTCTACACCAAGAGAACTTCTCAGAGCTCACAGATTTTGTCAATGCATCTATAATATTCTTCAAAGTGTCCACCTTTACCAGAAACACCTTTTTGTCTTCTATCATATTCCTCACAAAGTGACATTGAACATCAATGTGCTTTGTATTTGAGTGATATGCAGGGTTCTTTGCCAAGAAAATTACACTTTGGCTGTCACAGTCTATCCTTATAGCTCCCTATACTAACCCCATACTTGAACACAATCTCTGCAACCAAACTGCTTCCTTGCTTGCATGAGTGGCTACCATGTATTCTGCCTCTGTAGTTGATAGTGCCACTACAGATTGTTTCTTACTCATCCAACTGACTGCACCTCCAAATAGGTTAAACACATACCCACTTGTAGATCTTCTCTGATCCAGATCTCCAGCCCAGTCTGCATCAACAATCCACAAATATCCAACACTTTGTCCAATCCTGGTCTTCTTGGTAGCACAAACCATAATCACTAGTGCCACGCAAATACCTGAAAACCCGCTTCATTGTTGTCTAATGCTCCTTTCCTGGTTTTGACATAAACATGTTCAATACTCCCACTGCATGTTCAATGTCTGGTCTAGTACAGACCATTGCATACATCAGGCTACCGACTGCGCTTGCATATGGAACACGGGACATGTCCTCTTCCTCTTCTTGTGTCTTGGGACACTATTCAACAAATAACTTTACACCTACAGGAATAGGAACCTTCACCAGTTTACTATCCTGCATATTAAATCTCTACAATATTGTCTCGACATACTTCCTCTGGTTTAACCAGAGTTTCCTCTTTGCCCGATCTCTTTTGATTTCCATGCCCAAAATATAGTTTGCAGCACCAAGATATTTCATGTTGAATTTGGAGGACAATAGGGTCTTCAAATCCTGGATAATTTCTTTGTTATTTCCAACCAGCAACATATCATCCACATACAAGACCAAATAAATAACACGGTAACCTATTTATTTTAAATACACACAGTGATCTGCGTTGCTTCTGATGAATCCAAGTCCCTGTATAAATGTATCAAATTTATGATACCACATCCTTGGTGACTGTTTTAACCCATACAGAGACTTCTTTAACTTGCATACCAGTTCTTTCTTACCCTTCACCGCAAAGCCTTCAGGTTGCTTCATGTAGATTTGCTCTTCCAGATCCCCGTGAAGAAATGCTATCTTCACATCCATCTGTTCTACCTCAAAATCAAAAGCAGAAGCAACAGATAAAAGTAATCTAATAGAGGTTACCTTGGCAACAGGAGAAAAAAATATCACCAAAATCAATTCCTGGCACCTGGGAATAACCTTTTTCTACCAACCGAGCTTTATATTTCTCCACCTTTACTTCTACATTTGTGTTCTTCTTGAACACCCATTTGCTGCCAATGGATTTCCTTCCAGCCGACAACTCCACCAGATCCCAAGCCTCATTTTTGTGCAAAGATGTCATTTCATCAACCATGGCATCTTTCCAGAGTTTTCCATCCTCTGAATCTACTGCTTCCTTCACAGTTCTGGGATCATCATCAGTAATAGATAAAGAAAAATTTGAACAGAAAGCAGATGGACTATACCTTTTTGGCTACCTTCTTTCTCGAACTGATCTTCTCACACCCGGAGTTTGTGGCTCTTCATCTTCTGATTCCTCCTCTACTGTAGAGTCTGATTCTTCCTCCTTTAGCTCAAACTCTATCTTCTCAGGTTCCTTTGGTTGGACTTCATGTTTAATAACATCTTTCACCTCTCTGAACACCACATCTCGGCTGTACACAACCTTCCTTGTTACTGGGTTCCAAAGCTTATAACCCTTTAAACCATCCTTATACCCAATAAAGATGCACTTTTTAGATTTACTATCCAACTTGGTTCTTTTCTCCTTTGGAACATGTACATATGCATCGCAACCAAATACCCTCAGATGTGAAAGAGAGGGTTTCTTACCAGTCCATACCTCTTGTGGAGTTTTATCCTCCAACACTGATGAAGGTGATATGTTGACCAGGTAACGTTTTGTCTCCACCGTCTCTGCCCAGAATTCCTGTCCTAACTTGGCACCACTGAGCATGCTTCTTGCCCTTTCCATCAATGTCTTGTCCATTCTTTCTGCAACTCCATTTTTCTGAGGTGTATATGGAGTAGTCTTTTGTCGTGCTATACCACACTTCTTACAAAATTCTTCAAATTTCTTACTGCAAAACTCTCCACCGTTATCTGTCCTCAACACCTTTATCTTCTTCTCAGTTTTGTTTTCCACTAGAACCTTGAATTCTTTAAACCTGTCAAAGACTTCAGATTTCTTCATAAGGAAATATATCCATGTATTCCTTGAGAAGTCATTTATAAATGATACATAGTACACAGACTTACCCAATGATGGAACCTTCACAGGTCCAAACACATCACTATGCATAAGCTCTAATGTATGTTTCGCCCGCTTACCACCAGAGGGGAAACTCACCCGATTCTGCTTCCCATATACACAATTTTCACAGAAATCAAAATCTAGAGAACTATTACTCATAATTCTTCCATACCTTTACCATTAAGTATTCGAAAGCCCTTCTCTCCAATATGTCCAAGCCTTTGATACCATAGCATGGTCTTCTCTCTAGAGACCACTAGATTTTCTGCTCCACTTTCAGGAACCACGGCACTGTTGCACCCATCAACAACAGTGCTACCTTGTAGCTTGTACAGAGTTCCAATTCGAACTCCCCACATCAATACCAGTGCCCCTCGAACCATCTTCCAGGTATCCTTCTCGAACACTTTTTTTACACCTGCATCATCCAGCTTGCTTACAGAAATCAGATTTCTAGCCAATGCAAGAATATGTAGAACACCCGAAAGTGTTCTAACCCTTCCACCTTGCAACTTCAACTTTACTTTTCTGCGACCAATAATTATAGCCTTCCTATCATCCCCTAAGAAGACATCACCACCATCGTATTTCTCATACTCGCAAAATCACTCTCTATGGGGATTGAAATGAAAGGATGCACCTGAGTCAATCAACCATGCCTCATGATCTACATGCGTACTTGAGGAAGCCAAGTACACATCCCCACCTTCATCTGAGGTGGTTTTCGCCTCTGCAGAAGGAGCATCATCAGATCCCTTTCCTTTGTCAGGAGCTTTAGATTTACAGTCCCTTTTGTAGTGCCCTTCTTTTCTGCATTTCTAGCACACCACCTTTATAGGTTTTCCTGGAGATTTAGATCTCCCTCAGTTGCATTGCTACCTATTCCAATAACCAGACTATCCCACGAATCTGGTAGAAAACACAACAAACTGATGCACTTATCTTCATCTGAAATTTTAATATCAACAGATGCTAACTGACTTACCATAGTATTAAATGCATTCAGATGCTCTGTCACCGAGTCTCCATCTTTCATCCTCAGGTTATACGAATTTTTCCGCAGGAACAGTTTATTCACCAGAGACTTAGATTGGTACAAAGTCCCTAACTTGTCCCACAAAGCCTTCGTCATAGCTTCCCCTGATACATTTAGCAATACTGAATCTGAGACACAATCGTATTGTGCTCTTTGCCTTCTGATCTAACTTCTTCCATTCTTCATCGGACACTCTTGTTGGTTTAGTACCCGGATCTACCGCGATCCACTGATCTTTATCCACCAACAGATCCTCCATCTTGAGTTTCCACAACTCAAAACTTTGACCATTAAATTTCTCGATCTCTATCTTTCTACTGCTCACCATCTTCTTTCACCACCAAAATCGATCTCGCAGATCTCCCACTGAACAGGATCTACCACAGGCCCGAGTGAAACCCCTCAGCAACAAAGGCATCCCCTTGAAGCCAAAACAGCTCTGATACCAAATGTAGGTTTTAACCCTGTACAAAAATTACCTGCATACGAATTCTAAAACACATAAAATAAATAATTCGAGAGCATAACACAAAAAGCACATATACACAAAGATTTTCCCCTGGATCCCAAAACCGAGAATACCAGGTTGATTTTTCATTATGTTCCTTTCAATGTTATAATACATATTTATACATTCTGAAGCATCCAATACCATGGACCGAGAACCATCGCGTCCAAGAACATGTGCAAAAATCATGCACAAAACCATAGGTGGGTCCGCCCAACCTAACATAGGTTCCAAAACCAAAATTTTCTGGGGCGCTACCCCAAACCCCATAAAGTGGGGTTACCTGAATCCCTCAAACCCCTTGCTACATAATCAGCGCAACGAAGGGGGGCTCCGCCCCCCCTCTAACCCCCAGGTTTACTACGTGGGCTAGTTGTGGAAAGAATATAACACAACCCAACAGTCAAAAGTAAGGGATATCGCGTAATCCAAGAAGAGTATCTTTGCAGTGTCCAAGGGAAACCTCTTGGGCCATATCATCATTAAAAGTGGGATTAATGTGGACCCTGAAAAGGTTAGAACTATTAAGCAAATTCCCTTCCCAGTGAACAAGAAATCCATGCAGTCCTTCATGGGGAAGATCAACTTTCTCCGCAAGTTCATCTTTGATTACGCTCAAATTGTGAAACCCATGCAGGAGATGGTGAAGAAGGATGCAATATACCTGTGGGATAAAATGGAAAAGGATTTATTTTCTCGTATTAAGAAAGCTATCACAAAAGCACCAACCTTATACAACCTAGATTTCAAAAAATATTTTTTTCTCTACACCTTCACTTTTAATACTTGGCTTGTCGTTGTGCTTACGTAGAAAGATGATCAAAATAATGAGCAGACAATATCCTTTATGACTGTTATCCTACAAGGACCTGAACTTAACTATACCTCCATTAATAAACAAGTGTATGCAGTCTATAAGGCGATGAAGCACTTTCGACCCTATCTCTTGAAGAATCATTGCATTATCTTTGTTCTGCACCCAACATGTATATCATTGTTTTTCCAACAAGAGTTGGGTGAGAAAAGAGAAAATTGGATGATTGTTCTGCAAGAGTATGACTTAGAATTTAAACCAATTCACACCATCAAGGGCTATGGTCTATTTCTGCTAGCAGCAGAAGCGGTGGATGCAAAAGAAGATGATCCATCCGGTTGGGAGCAGGAAATAAATATGTATAATGTTAAGCGAGCCTCCCCCACTTCTATATCTAACTCGTGGTACGTGAATGTGCACCAATATCTCAAGCATGACACTTTTCCCTCTCACTTATCCACATGGCAGAAGAGGGCATTCAAATTAAAAGCAATATATTACCAACTAGTTCATGGGGTGCTTTTCAGAAAGCACCCTAATGGAGTATTTCTCAGATGCTTGGAAGCACATGATTCAAAGAAAGTGTTGCATGATCTCCATGATGGACCAGCCAGGGGACACTTTGCGGGTGAAACAAAGGCGTGCAAAGTTATGTGAGTCGGTTTTTATTGGCCCAAATTATTCAAAGATGCTCATGCATATGTCCGCAAGTGTTTGGTATGTCAGAAGTGTGTCAAAAAAGGAAATAAGTCAACTACCTCGTTGCAGCCTATCACTGTGGAAGAACCATTTCAATAATGGGGCATATATGTCATTGGTGATACTTTTCCACTCTCATCAAAGTAGCACCACTATATCCTCATTGCCACATATTACTTCACATGATGGGCAGAGGCAGTTCCACTCAAGCGAGAGAATGATCAGGAAGTCATCAACTTCATTAGAAGAATATCATTTCCAGGTTTGGCGTTCCGACTTCACTTGTTTTTGACAATGCAATGTATTTTTCGTCATTAAGATTATATAACTTTTCATTCGAAAATGACATTGTATTGAAACATTCTACTAATTATTATCCACAGGGAAATGGTCTTGTTGATTCCACTAATAAGAACCTTATCCACATTATCAAGAATATTGTTTTCTCTGAATATAGGAACTGGAAATCTGCCTTGGTGAATTCCTTATGGGCTGACCGAGTCATGCCAAAACCTTCTCTGAATATGTCTCCTTACTTCCTGGTGTATGGAAAAGAATCCATCCTATCCTAGAGCATCTACTTGACTGCCCTTCAACTTTCACAAGAATCCCAAGGCAAGTTGTTCTTATTGGTTTAGAGTAGGATAGACGCCCTCTGCAACCTGCAGGAAGAAAGACAAAAAGAAAAAGAAAATTTTTCTCTTCACCAGAGTCATTATACTAAGAGGTGGTTCGACAAGAAGTATGAAGGGAAGAATGAATTCAGTGTGGGTGTTAAATTTTCCAACTAGGACAAACTCCATCTGGGTCACCTCATTTATGGCAACTGATATTTTTCTTGGATTCTTCTTATCAAGAGGTGTAGGATTTATCTAAAGATCATTTGATTCTGACATGTATTCATGGAGATATGAATTTATTTTTGTTATGCGAAAATTCGTCAAGGTCGGTCAACAACCAAATTGCCCCCATCTATCCTCAACGTTTTACTATAAAAAGAGGTGGCTCACAAGTCCTTTGGCACACACCTCTTGTGATCTCTTCCTCTCCACTTGTCTTTGGGTTTTGATGGGAGGAGAGATCCTAAGATTATACGCTTCCCTAAGAGGACATGCCCTAGATCTAGATGCATTCATGGGAGAAAAGGCTATACACTTCCCTAATGAAGAATTCTAATGGAGCCTTGGAAGAAGCCTTAACATTATTGTCTTAAAAGGCTCCCATACGCAATCCTAAAGGAAGTGATCCATGCTTACCCTAGCCACAGTAAGGAAGAGTCCTAAACACAGAGATCTAGCTATTGCCCTAACCCTAAATGCAATCTCCTACTTGCAACACTTAAGGTTTCCCTAGGCCACAATCCATGAGGGCATATACGCAGAAAGAAGGGACACTCGTACACAGCAAAGGAAGCTACTTTAATGCAGGAAAGGAGGCACCCTTATCTCAACCCTAAAGGGTATCTAACTACAACTAAACCTTAGACCTAATACGTTGTCCTAGGTCGCATTCATTAAGAGTTTGGATGCAGCAATGGGAGGCCCTTCACAAGCCCTAACTGCAGTGCAATCAAGTGTTTTATGTTATTGTTCTAAATCCCCTATCACAGGTCCAATAATGACTCTAATTCGTTGTCCTAAGAAGACTAGCTGCAAGTCTAAAAGGGAGTTTTAGACTCAGTTTAGTATCCCTATACACAGCAGTAAGGAGGCCTAGAAGAGGCCCTAATCTTAGGATTGAAGAAGCCCTAATTAGTTGTCTCAAATATTGCTATCATTGCAAAGGAAGCCCAGCAGCAACAGTGTTAAACATTGTTGTTCTAAAGCATGGGTTAGGTACGTTTGGAGAAGTTGTCTCTATATTAGAGGACTGAGGGAAAAGTTGTTTGTTTGGACCTGTTGAAGGAGTCTGCAACTATAAGCTGCTCTATTGGGTTGTAAGCCATAGCAAGCAACTAAGGCTGATATGCATTGAATGTAAATGGTTACAGCATATTAGATGCAGTGATGGGTGCAGCATGATGATGAGGTGTAGCTCAATGATGGGAGCAACACAATGATGAGAACATATCAGTGATGGGTGCAGCTTGGAGCAACATAGTGATGAGAATAGCCCAGTGATGCATGCAGCTTGGTACAGCACAGTGCAACACAGTGATGATGGATGGTATGATGAGTTCGGCATAGTATGATGGGTGCAGCACAGTGATGGGTATAGCATGGTGATGGAATCACCTGAGTTCATATCTGCTACCTCATGTGTCATCTTTTTAGAGAAGATCTCTACTCTTATTTTGTCAAGTCAAAATGTTGACTTTTGATATATATGCACTATCTCTCTCTCTCTCTTTGTTGAACTATTGAAGAACATAAGAAGAATTGATCAAGGGTTTCCCCACATTGAGGTTTGTCCCTAGATGGTGCCACATCTTGTGCCCTCTTGTCTTGGCTTGTCTTCTATGATTTATGTTTATGTTCTATCTGCATTTTACTATCATGCTAAATGTGATCACTGATCTGTAATTGATATTGAGCTAATAACAAAAATTTAAGTAAATTTTCTCTCAGCATAGAACATACCTAAAATTAACATGGTATTGGAGTTGAGGTGAAGACAAACCCTAAGCAAGAGTGGAAGAGCAATCACCAAAGTCAGTTGGAAAGGACAAAAGGGTCAATGGGTTCCTCATCCCTCTTCAAATTCACCAAGGGTGAAGTAGAAGCAAAGAAGATTATCAGAGTGGCATAGCAGAAGCATCTGGTGGCCTACCTAAAGGTCACTTCAATAGGAAGTTCAGATCTAAGGATGGAAAGAAAGGAAAATGCCTTTCTTGCAATAAGTTTGGCCATTATGTGAAGGAGTGTCTGAATAGAAGGGACACATCACTTGATTATGATAACAATCATTCTATGGGAATATTCACTGATTGAAGGAATGACATGTACAATGGCAAAGGAAAAAGGAATGCAAGTCATCGAAAATGGTTGAATCTTCAAGAAAGCAAGGAACTCCAGGTATGAGCTCATAAGCTAAAGGAGTGTTATCTTATATTGGCCCTCTCCATTACTTCTCCTCCCGACTCTTTTGATAGTAGTGCTTCAAGGCACTTCATCAGATTCAAGGAAGCTCCCTCTGAGAAGGAAACAATCACGGAGATTATTCCTAGAGATGATGCCACCTATCCTGGAAAGGGTGGAAGGAATGTTTCCCTTCTTTAATGAGGGTAGCATGACTCATTTATGAAAATTTCTTTATGTACTTGATCTCACGATGAAAAGGTACGTGTTTGAAAAAGGAATATTAAAGATTCTTTTACTCTTGGGTTCAAGGTTGGAAATTTGTATCAAGTTGCAAGAAGTCAAATGGGGACCAAGTCGTGTGACACATCTATTCAATGGCACCGAAGGTCTACCTATATTTATGTTACCCAATGTGAGACAGATGGTGACAGGGATTCCTTTATTCAAAGAAGAGCATGAAGGTACATTCCCGGGATGTACCAAAGGAAGTCTTACAAAGAAGACCATTCCCCTCATGTAATAAAAGGACATCAGATGTGGAACAACCAGAGGGGTTTGAGATTCATGATCGGGAATCTCATGTATGCATGTTGAAGATAGCTCTCTATAGTTTGAAACAAACACCCCGGGCTTGGTATGAGAGGATTGATAGTTATCTGATGAAGCTGAGATTCACTAGGAGTGAAGTCAATCCAAACCTTTGCTTGAAGGTTGTGAATGATAGACCTCTCATACTAGTACCTTATGAGGATGACCTCCTTCTAATAGGTACATACCCTCTCATTTTCAAAAGTAAGAGGGAGTTGGATTCCAGATTTGGAATGGTGAACTGCAAGCCTGTGACTACCTCGATGGAGCCTAACTTTAAGAAGTTATGCGGTAGTGTTGTCGGACTGATTTGGGAAATGCCTATGAGTTTCATAAACTCATACTAGCATTGATGTTCTCCCATCTGGATATATGTTTTGAAGTTAGCATGTTGAGCTCATATATGGTTGAGCCTCACTAGATTGGTGCCAATAATCTTTTGAGATATCTTTGGGGCATAATCTCTCATGGATTGAGATACACTGCTGGAAATGTGAATCTGCATGATTATTCTGATGCTAATTAGGCAGGAACTGTGGAGGATCGCAAAAGCACTTCTGGGTGTTGGTTCTCTTTGGGTTCTGCTTTGATATCCTAGATGAGCCGAAAGCATAAGTTAATTTCTTTGAGCACCGCTAAGGCCAAATACATAGTTATGAGTATGACCTCGTGTGAAGCTTCTTGGTTGAGAAAGCTCTTCAATGAGTTGTTTGGTCACGTGTTGGATACCATCATGATATTTTGTGACAACCAGAGGGGGATTCAATTGTTGAGGAAACTTGTGTTCTATGATCACTCCAAGCATATAGACATCAAGGACCACTTTATCTGGGATATGGTACATCGAGAAGAAAGAAGGCTCCATCGCATTGGGACTGATGTGAAGGTCGTCGATATTCTCTCGAAACCCCTGGGAAAGGTCAAATTCTTGACTTTCCGAGAACGACTAGGATTGGTGGAGAGACTCTCTCCTAAGTGTCTTGTATGATATGGACATTGAGCTCTGGGAGCTCCGAGGGGCTTGGGGGTACATCTTGGAGCGATGAGCAACCATAGGGTGAGTGGTTCAGCCTTCCCCTAGTGGTCTGCTATGTAGGCAAGATGAGTGGGGCCTTCCTTAGAATATATATGTTATGGAGGCCTTCCTGGGCCACTCTAATTACCTCATGTATTTTCCTTCCCTTCAGGAATGCAAATTTCTCCTATGAAATAGATTTGGAGAGGATCAACTTTAGTCTATTTGCAATTATTTTGGTTATTACTTTGTAAATCACATTACATAGAAAAATATTCCTAAAGTCCTCAAAGGATTTTAGGGATTCTACCTTGGGTATGAGAGCAATAAAGGTAGAGTTAAAAGTTGGGTGCATCCTTTGGTCCTTTCTGGATTCTTCAATCACTGAGATGTCATTTCCAATAAGGTCGAACAAACCTAAAATGAATTCCATTCTCCATCCATCCAGACCAGGGATTTTATCCTTTTGGAAGCTATGTAACACCGCTATGAATTCCTTTATCCATCCACTAAAGCATTGTTCTCTTATTCATTTACAAACGTGGGAACAAATAGAGTTGTCTTAATAATTTTTTGGTCAATTTAGAGTGTCCTAAATTGCTATATTAATTGTCAAACCGGGAGTTGTAAACTGTTGAAGTGTGGTGCACTATATGTGCAAGACAACCTATTTCTTACTTTTTGTCGTTTTTTATTTTTATTTCTTTTTTGGGTTTATCTCTGTTGATTTCCTAATGTGAGATGGAAATTCTAAAAGACAAGTATGGATATAAATGTTCAAGGCAATGATGTCCTTTTAAATGATTTCCAAAACTTCAAACTTCAAAAGATCTTAGAACATGCAATGAAGAAATTAATTCCTAAAAGAAAATGAAAATGTGTCACTATTCTAATTAAATAAACAGTGAACTATTGATCATGAAACCATTAGCCTTAATGTTGTCTAAATACAAAAGAAACTGTACTCAAATAAATCAAAAAATTGCAAGCAAAGCAAAGCTAAAATCAAATTACATCAACTCATATTCTGACCCCTCACCATTAGTCTCGCTATGGCTTTCGGAGGTAATCATAAACAACTTGAGCAATCTGACATCTAATTTGTAGAAAATAAAACTAATATCAAATTACACACTCATACTTCACTCCCTCACCATTAGTCTCACTATCGCTTTCGGAGGTAACTGATAATGACATGAGCAATTTAATATCTAACTTGCAGAAAAATAAACTAATATCAAACTACACACTCATACTTCAATCCCTCCCCATTAGTCTCGCTATGGCTTTCGAAGGTAACTGATAATGACATGAGCAATTTAATATCTAACATGCAGAAAAGTAAACTAATATCAAACTACACACTCATACTTCAATCCCTCACCATTAGTCTCGTTATGGCTTTCGGAGGTAACTGATAATGACATGAGCAATTCAATATCTAATCTCACTAGTAAAGCCAATGAACAGAACTGAAATAAACAAAACAGTGCTGGAATTAAAAACTAAGAAAAATAAATCAGCAAAAATACAAGATTGATTCCATGTCATTAGTCATTGTGGAAACTATGTGCAAGTGCCCGGGCTGCCTACTGTAATCTAGAACAAATACACTGATTAGCGTTAGCAATGTAAAGCATGTAAAGTTATGAACAAAAATAAAAACGTTAGCATCATGAGAAATGCAATATATACAAGTGAATAATTATGGCATAATGAACGTAAGAAACACAATGTGAAACTATACAGCAAATAAACAAAACCTCGGCCTGTGCAGGGGCCCTCTGCACAACCTCGGGCAACAGCTATCAACCACGAATTGTGCTTATAAACAGAGTCTTCTCATATATTCAAAATGCAGTCATAACAATGAAACAGTGTCACACCACAGTGGGCTCGTTAACAGCAAAATTACATTGCAAAGACTAACTACTATGCGTATGGAAACGCATTATTTATAGCAAACGTTTACATAACTGATTTCCTAAAAACTATGCTGATAGAGGACACGTGAACAACAACGTACAGGGATCTAGCATCATGGCTACCGTGATGATTAAATCTATTGAGGGTGGCTATTGGATTCGCCTTATGGAGCAGTCCACAGGTGTTGATATGTCCCCAGAGATCTAGGAATGGCCACACAAGTCTTCACGTGTTGAAAAACGGAGTCCTGTTGCTGTAGGACTCTTATATTTGACCACCGTTTGACCACCTTTGACCACAGCCTTCTTTGATGAATTCGACTGAGCCAATCAGACTCGGTCCATGTCCACGTCATTTCCAACTTGCCCATGTAGCTCGATTTGCTTGAAGACACCTACAATATAAACTTTAACAAAAAGGCTGCAGAAAGTCGAACTGGTTGCGGAAAGTGACAAGATTATGCAGCTCAATGAGAAAAAATCTAATTCAAACAGCAGACAAAGAACATAGTTAGAAAACCACTTTATGTTCTCTTTTAAACTCAATATGAAATGATGTTGACAACTTAGGAGGTCCAGGTAAATGGAAAAAGTCTAGAAAGGTGTATAGGAAAGATGCAAGTTTGGGGCTCAACATATTCCCACTGTGAAGGTGTTGCATGTCCCCATGCAACCAAAATTTTGATCATCCTCCTTTTAGTCCATGTGCCCTGAAACTTCTACCAGTACATCCAGTCCTCTTCTCCTCTTCCTTGGTACTACTACCATCCTGGGTTCCTCATCAAGCATCTGAATTTGAGGTTGACAAGTGTTGTATTCAACCTCTTGCATTTCTTCTTCAATTTCATGTTCTTTTATGCCACAGTCCTAGATGTAACATAGTGTTGTCATGAATGATCTTGTCCAATCTGCTTTGCTCCTTTAATGCTTCATTTTCATTTTTAATATGTCTATTTAAAACCTCCAATTCAAAGACTTCTTGTTTCAATGATTGGACTAAAGCTTCTTGTGCTGTGTGAGGCTGAGTGGATGACGTGCTTGGACCTGCAGCTATCTTCTCTAAGGATTCTATATAATCATACATCTCCTACTGATTTGGGTCTACCTCGGGTGTTATCTTCCTTGGGCTGACCCCAAAATCCTGTTGAGAAGGACTGATTTCAAACTCTGGCCGAGAAGGACTCATGTCAACATCTAGCTGTGTAATGGAAGTATGGTGCGGGCTACGGTCAGGAGAGGTTGCTGGAGGCTTTTCTGGGGTTTCCCCCTCCCAAATCAATAAAGTGGGGCCATTTGGTTTTTACTGTCTTTAATTTCCCTTTAAGCCTAGAGCTTCTTCTCACCTGCTGTGGACTAGTATCTTCCTCCATACTCTGCTTTTCCTTTCGTTTCTTCTTGGCTGCAGCCACTTGTTCTCGAAGATAAACTAATCTTTCGGACAGTGTTTGGTGGTCTTCTTTTTTAGAAGGCTCTGAAGTTTGATATACAGCTTCTATGTTTCGTTTCCCTTTTGATTTTCTTTGGTTTCTATCCTTGGTTCTTTCCAGCCTCTCTTCTTGATTAACTTCTTTGGTTTTGCTAATAGGAGGGTCTTGAATTCTTGCACTTTTCTCCTTCCTCCTACTCCTTCTTGCTGTACTGTTTTCAGGTACCTCGGGTGGCTCTTGAAATTAGTTTCTCACCAAAAACCATTCCTAGGTCTCCCTATTTTTCTTCAATTGGTCTTCAATTAGAATTTTCACAAGCCCATGATGATACAAATGGGTTTCTATGTCTTCTATATTCTTTTGGACTGTTGTGCACATATTTTTCAAGCTCAACAATATAAAGTAGGGCAGATTGAGGGTTTGGTTTTTTAAAAAGTTCATTAATAATCGGGTATGATACATATACATTGCCCCAAAATGGCCTTCACAAGTAATGAACTTTTGAATAATTAACAATAAGCTGGCCCACTCCTCTTTTAAAGCATGGACAGGAATTCCTCGTTTGAATATAGTTACGTCCATACCTAGGTTGCGTAGTATGACTCTCCAAGCCTTCTCGTCAAAGCTTTTGTTCTTGAACCAGTGTTCACCTTCCTGGGGAAGTTTTGTAGCAGCTGCTATGGAAGCCTCGGTGACTGTAAATTTGAGGTCCCCAATCTCCACTTCTTGGTTGTTAAAAGACCTCGCAAAAGCCTTTGTAATCTCCTTATTGTGGCCTTTTAATTTTTTTATAAACTGTAGCCATATTGCCTTCTTCAGTATGTCTGTCACTTGTAGGTATCCTTCCAAAAACTTGGGCCCTTCCGGTTCTACCCTCAACAACAGACCCATCCTTCCTTTTGTTCTTAAAATTTGTCTGCGTGAGGAGGGTTTAGCGGAAGTGAGACGGCTGGGTTATAGGAGTGAACAGAGTTTATGGAGACAACCAATGACTGTGAGCGGAAAAACAGAGGACAGGCAGCGGAAGTGAATTCGTGAAATGGGGTAAATGCTTATGTGAGCAAGGTGGAAATGCAGCCGTGATGTTAATAGAACAGTAGAGAGAGTACAGTGCATCTGGAGGAATTTTAAATTGGGTGGCTGTAGAGTAGCTGCAAACACGTTCATGAAACAATTGCGGATTTTGTGCGGCTGAGAAGAGTCGTAGTCAAATCGACCACGTCCTTATGATTACATGTGGAGTGTTAAAATGTAGCCAACACAAATTAAATCTGAAGGCTAATCATAAGACCGTTTGGAAAATAAATGCATGGTTCGTGGAGTAATGTCGTGGAATGGTTATGGAGCTATCACGACAATCATTGCATATAGTGGATCTTATGGTTTAATAACTATGCAAAAATGTGTTTTGATTGCTATTTGAAATAAATTTCTACTCATACCTTGGAATTTTTTCCATTTGTTTGTCCATTAACCCTTGATCAACTACTCCTTATTGATGCCTTTAGGTGCTCCATGTCTTCATAATATGTCCTCGGTCATACCTGCATTTGCTTTCATGATTATTGAACTAACATCTTGACTGTCAATTTGAAAAATAGAGTGGTGGCTGCGGAAACTGGTTCCAGTTGCGGAAACTGACACAGCCATCATTTGACTGAATGGGGATGGATAGATGATAATTGATTGAATGAAAATGGTCATGAAAGAAATTTTTATTAGTGAAATGAAATGAAATGGATGAAATGGAGTGGAATGAAATGAAGTGGAGTGGAATGAAAATGAAATGGAGTGGAATGAAAATGAGGTGAAGTGAAATGAAAATGGGAAAGAAAGAGATTTATTTTTGGAAAATATAGGGCGTCAGAGAATTTTTATTTTCGCCTTGTATTTTCTGTATAAGACTACCAATCTGTGATTGGTTTTCAAGCTTATACAATTTTTTATTTTATTTTTTTTTAACAGAAAGGAACAAAGGCTAGGCTGGTGGAGAAGAAGGATTCTTCTTCACCAGCCTTATTGCAGAACTATCTTGAAACATTTTGACAAATTCCTCTTTTGAGGGTGGCTTATGGTACACCTTTAATCTGTGGCCATTCACAATAAGAGGAGTTTGAAATTCATCAATGGTTTTGATTCTTACCGGTCCATTGCTAAAGACTTTGTCAATCTCATATGGCCCAAGCCAATGAGTCTGAAATTTACCTTTGAAGTCTTTAAACTTGGAATCAAATAGTAATGCCCAATCTCCCTCTTGAAACTTTTTCTCTTTGATGTATTTGTCATTGCACTTAGCTCTTTGATATTGAACTAGATCAGTTCTTAGGATTACTTCTTGTCTTATCTCATCTAGCTCATTCAACTGCTCCATTCTGTGCTTTTGGGCTTCTGATAGATCCATCCCCAACTGAACTGCCATATTGAAAGTTTTGACTTGGAACTCAATGGGGAGCAGGACTTCTTTCCCATAAACAAGTTCATAGGGAGAATGTCCTATTGTATTCCTCCATGTAATTCTGTAGGCCCATAACACTTCCGGAAGCCTTTCTGCCCAATCTCTTCTGTGTAGATGAACAGTTTTGGTGATGATGCCTTCAATAACTTTGTTTGTAGACTCCACTAGGCCATTTGCTTGCGAACGGTAAGGAGTAGATTTTCTGTGCTTGATTTTGTATTCTTCCATCAGCTTCTCCACCAGGTTAGATGTGAATTGGCTTCCTTGATCTGTCACAATTTCTATTGGAACACCAAAGCAAGTAAAAATATCCTCATAAAGAAAATTAACAACTGAATTCTCAATAGCAGAAAGTATGTTTTGGCTTCTACCCATTTAGTGACATAATCAGTACATACCAATATATACTTCTTTTGTTTAGATGGTGGATTAATAGGTCCAATGAAATCTAAAGCCCATTTTTCAAATGGTTCGATGAGTACCTGTGGTTGCAATGGCATTTCATTTGAAAGGATCGGTTTCCCTACTCTTTGGCAGCTGTCACACCTTTTGACATATTCTTTTGCATCTTTGAAGAGGGAAGGCCAATGATATCCTAAAGAGAGGATTTTATGGGCTGTCCTTTTGTCAGCAAAGTGTCTGCCGCATGGTTCATCATGACATGCCTTGAGGATGTCAAGCATTTCATCTTCCCTAACACATCTTTTGATCACAAGATCTAGCCCTGTTTTAAAAAATTCGTTAGAAATCCATGAATATTTTGAACTCTCCTGAATAATCTTTCTTCTTTCACTAGGAAATAGATGTGGAGGTAGTTTCCCTGTAACCAAATAGTTAGCAATATCTGCATACCAAGGGGTCTTAGTAGTTACTACAAATAAATATTCATCCGGAAACTTATCCTCTACAGAAGAATCTTCTTTAGTATTCTGGATCCTAGACAAGAAATCAGCTACTATATTTTGTTTCCCTGGTCTATCCAACACAGTAATATTGAATTCCTGTAAAAGTAATAGCCATCTTGTAACTCTGCCATTAGTAACAGGTTTGTTCATTAGATATCTAATCGCAGAATGATTAGTATGGATAAAAGTTTCATAGCCTATTATATAATGTCTAAACTTATTGATTGCATGAACAACAGCTAAGAACTCTTTTCCAGTCACAGTATAGTTCAACTCAGTGGGAGTTAAATTTTTACTGGTATAGTAAATGGCATAAGGCACTAAATCCTTTTGACCCAACACAGCCCCTAGAGCTGTATCTGAAGCATCTGTAGAAATATGAAAAGGAAGTTTCCAATTTGGTCCTCTCAAGATAGGTGCTTCAATTATTCTTGTCTTCAAAGCTTCAAATGTTGATTGGCAATCAGGATCCCATTTGAATTCACAGTCTTTTGTAAGCAATTTGAAGAGTGGAGATGCTATTTTAGTGAAGTTCTATATAAATCTTCTATAGTACCCAGTCAATCCTAGAAAACTTCTAACATCTTTTTGACAATTTGGAATAGGCAACTTGAAGATGACTTCAACTTTTGATCTATCAACTTTAATCCCATCCCCTGAAATGTGATGTCCCAAAACAATACCTTCAGTAAACATCATAAATCATTTTTCATGACTCAATGAAAAGTTTGTTTCTTTACATCTTATAGGACTTTTTCCAAATTCTCTAATGCCTCTTCAAATGAATTACCATAAATTGTAAAATCATCCATATAAACCTCTACACAATCATGGATTAGATCAGAAAAGATTCCTAGTACTGCTCTTTGGAATGTTGCGGGTGCATTACATAATCCAAAAGGAAGTACTCGATAAGCAAAAGTTCCCCATGGACAGGTAAATGTGGTCTTATCTTGATCTTCAGGTGCTACCTAAATTTGATTATAGCCACTAAAACCATCCAGAAATGAAAAGTACTTTTTGCCTGCTAATGTATCTAATACTTGATCGATAAAGGGCAAAGGAAAGTGATCCTTCAAAGTTGCTTTATTCAATTTCCTGTAATCAATGCATACCCTCCATTTACCATTATTTTTAGGTACTATAACCAAAGGAGAAACCCATCGGCTATCTAAAATTGGATAAATGAAGTTTACATTGAGTAGTTTTTGGAGCTCTTCTTTCACTATCTCCCTAAGGTTTGGGTTCATCATTCTCTGAGGTTGTCTGATTGGTCTACTGTTTTCCTCAATGTAGATGTGATGAATGCAAGTCTTAGGGTCAATACCTTTCATATCAGTATACTCCCATGCAAATACAATAGAATGTCTTTGCAAGATTTTGGTTAGCTCTCCCTGTTATGATTTTTCAATTTTTTTTTTGATATTCAATGTTTTACCTGGAAAAATCTCAATGGCGGAACTACCAAACTCTTCCATAGAGTAAAGAGACATTTGTCTTTATGATAGATACTCAATGTCAGAATCTAACTGAAATTGTGTATGGTCATATTCTGAAGATGTTTCAAAATTTTCTAATGTGTTCAGAATTTGACTATCTTCACTGATTTCAGAAATGGTAAAGACAAGTTGTATAGTGTCCTCATCATCGACCCATTCATTATCTCCTACTTCTGTAATTGCTTTTGTTGGAGGATACAAATTGAACTTCTTTGTCGAATTACCATCAGAATGTACATATCTCCAGATCTAAAACTAATTAAAGCATCAGTTGTGGCTAGCCAAGGTCTTCCTAGGATGAGTGGGTGCCCTCCTAAATTACTCTTGGGAGTCAAAATCATGAAATCTACTGGATATTCCCAAGAATCTAGGGAGACTGAAATATCTTCTAATACACCATCTGGTTTGATTATTGATCTATCTGCAAGTTGTAGTAAGGTAGGTGTAAAAACAAGATTAGGAAGTTTAAGTTGTTCCATAGCATGTCTACTCATAATGTTGATAGTAGCCCCTAAGTCAATCAAAGTGTTTGGAATTTCTATCCCATTTATATGTGTCTTGACACTTGGACTACCGGGATCTACATATTTCTGCATGGTAATTTTTCCCAACATGATATTTGCAATTTTTCCTACCAGGTAGATTCTTCTTGTATCTCTAGGTTTCCTTCCTGGTCTTTTGAGACTCAACTCCTTTATTGTTTTTGCTTGAATAGGAATCTCTCTAATGGATTGTAGCAAGGGAATCTTGATACAGACATTCTTTAATTCATCTAGGAAATCATAGTCAGGCAACAAGATTTGTTTTTCCATCCCTTTGTCAATTTGTAATCTTTCAGGGAAAGGAGGTGTGGATGAAGATACAGATTGCTGAACTATAGGAGTTGTGGGGGGTGACTCTTTTTCTTTTTCTTTTTGAGTGTTTGGGTTTTGGAGAGATGCTTCAGAACCTTTATTAGCTTCAAGAGAATCTTCCTCAAAAATACTTTGCTTTTGAGCATCTATAGAAGGTTTTTCTAAAACTCTACCAGATCTGAGTTGTACATCATTGAGAGGAACAATCATATAGGTAGGAAATTGTTGTCCTTCTACCATGTAAGCATTCTGAGGGTTTTTATTATTGGGATTTGGCAATGGCTGGGATGGTAGTTGATTTGTCTTTTGTTGGAATGGAAGCAAGAGTTTAGAATTTGGATTCTGTTGAGAAGGTTGTTGTTGTGGAAATGGAAATGAAAGTTGTGGATTTTGATTTGGAAGCTGCGGAGCTTGTTGATTTTGAAAAGATGGGGGATATTGATAAAATTGAGCAAATCTCCCATAAGGATTTTCCATACCTTGTACCCATGATTGATATGGATTTTGAGGTTGGGACCAAGGTTGTTGGCAAGGATTCCAATTTGGTGGGGGTTGAAAGTTCATAGGGTTATTAAAACCTTGATTTTGTTGCCCCTGCCAAGGTATCCTTGAAACAAAACAGAGAGATTCAACTAAATTTGGATCTTCTTGAAAGACAGCTTTGAACCCAGGAATTGAAGGACAATCCTTGGTCTCATGGCTTTCTGAGAAAATCATACATGTTTCTACAACTTTTTCATCCAAGGGGCATTCCCTTAGAGCATGTTTCTTCCTACATTTTGGACAAAAGATGGCCAAAGCTTCAGCTTCTGCTTGTTTTGTATTTTAAGGGTGTCTAGTTGCTCACTAAGGCTCCCTAAAATATCAATTTTGAACTCATCAAGCATATTGCCAATCTCTGCCCTACTTACTGATCCAGTTGCAGATTTGTTTGCTCTAATAAGAGAAGGATCTCTAGGCCCTTTTCCTGTTTTAGATTTTCCCCTTGAGAGATGGACACATAGTTCTGCTATGTCATGAAGTGGAAGTTCATGTTTAAAATATCTATCCATTCATCTCTAATGTCTTTTAATAGAAGGGCTTTCAAGGTCTCCTCATCTAAGTTACTCATTTTTGCTCTTTTCAGGTTGTATTGAAATCTTTCAAGTAAATCCTCCAAGTTTTCATCTTCTTTTTGCACCATTTTGAATACCTCATCCTTATGATTGGTGGGCATGCAATAGTCCCGGTATCTATCCAAAAATGTTTGTTTCATATAATTCCAAGTCCTAATAGATTGAGTGACTAATCCCATGAACCATTTCAAAGCAGCTCCCTTCAATGTTGAAGGAAACAATTTGAGTTTTTGAGAGTCTTCCATATAGTCATAAGTTCGGCACACGACTTCAAACTCAAATAGAAATGTTTCAGGATCCTCACTTCGCAACCCATAAAAGTTTGGGAGGACAGATTGTTACACAGTAATTTGTCACTATTGGTCACCGTCCCTATCGCCCCGTTTCCATATATTGGAGGACGCATTCCGGGACCTGTGAGCAGTGACATAACCCAAAAACACTTGCATTATATTCCCCTGAGTATGTACTTCATGTTCCTTGAAGACACCTTCTGCAAATTATCCCTGAAAAGTTATCTTTTTCCATTGGCGCAGGTCCACAATATCTTACCCGCGCCAATAACTGAGATCCTCAAAAGAGGGCGCGACCACTGGCGCTCTGTCACAGAACAACACCCGCGCCAACCCAGTTTAGTAATGATTTTTGCCAAAAGCACGCCCATATGATTTTTTCCCTTCAGATCACGAAACCTTTTGAGGGAAAAATCCAGTGGATAGAGGTCAAGAGTCATCATCTATCCTTGACAACTATCCACAGTAGCTTTTCCAAGATAATGCCAATCCACAATGGGTGTCCTGGTTCATCGAATCTTTCTACCTTCTCCATCTATAAATATTTGTCCTCATGCATTAGACAAGCTAGTGCTAGTTGTTGAGTTCTTGAGTTCTTGGAGGAATGCTAGTTATGATTATCATGAGTGATAATGAAGCATAGAGAGGTTATGCTGTCGGAGAGGAGATACATTGCAAGACACATATAGCTGCTCGCCCAGCCAGAGGAGAGGTTCAACGTCAGAACCTTGGTTGTAACTTTTCCTGTCTATTATTAATTAATGAGTGACTGCTATTATAGTTCCAATCTCATTGTCTATTATAGTGATGTGTGATTTATTTCCTTTATGACTGAAATATAGTTGTGCCTTGGTGGATTTTATGCTGGTATATGTTTCTTCCTTTGCATGTGCAGGTGTCCGTTTATAATCTGCTGGAGCGAGGGAGCGGGAATATCAACTTTGCTTCGACTACAGCGTTGGATTCCCGGTTGGTCTTCTTAATTCACCTTTGATGCATAACTAGGAACTTGTGTGGCAGCGTGGTTTGATTGTGGCTAGTTCTGTTTTAGGCTAGTGGGATCGCCTCTGTCCGCAGAGGGGATTTACCTACCCAACAATTTGGCGACTCCACTGGGGAGGAGCTATTTGGAGTTTGTCTTGCATGTTAATTTTCTCTTGCTTGCTTGAGTGAATGAGCTTCCTGGGTCAGTTTTGAGTTTATTCTTTACTGTTTGATCCATCTGAGCACTGTCAACCCGACCTGAGGTCGTGTTATTTATTTTTCTAGCCGGCAAGCTTAATTGGCACGGTTATTACTCTGACAGTCACGCCAGTTGGCGCATGTTGCTCAAAAGCAACTCGCGCCAATCCTTTGGTAGCGCAAGTTGCAGGCTGACAGTCGCGCCAGCCCTGTAAATTTTGCCTGTGTATGGGTGGAAAGCTCTTTCAGCCTCTTTTTATATCTCTTACAGCCTCTGGAAGTGTGTTGAACCTCTATTTGACTGGTTTTAGCCTTTATCCTTCAGTTGTTTGCTTATTTCTGTTGATTTTTGTCTCAGCCCTAGAACATCTAGTGACTTTGCATGTCTAGCCTTCTGTGGGAAGTTTCGGTCTCTTGATTATCCAGTCAACTTGTTGGTTGTGTTCTGCACCTATCCAGTGATTTGTTAAAGCTTGATCTTCTATACTCTGAGTGATTCACTTCTAGCCTCTTTGGGTTTTACTTGACTTCATTCGAACTTAGATTACATGGTTCATTGAAAGTCTTTGTGTTTTTCCTTGCTTGCATAGTTCATTTTGGTGTTTCAGAGTTGGTTCTATTTCATTGAGTGAACTTGGATTGTGCATATCTCTTAAGATTTGTTTAAATGCATCATGCCATCTTAAAGGAAAGAAAAACAAAATATCTTTTGCATCATATTAGTTAGCATTTATTGTTATTTGTTGCTATTAAAAAGAAAAAGAAGAAATTTCATTTCTTGTTATTAGCTGCATTAGGATCTTTGTTGTTTGTTGAGTGATCATTTCGTTTATGTAAAGATCTCAACCCTCCTGTAGATAGGATTCATCGAATCAAATGATATGGTTTTGGCATATAGTTTGCATTTAAGAAGTTTTTGAGATATCACATACGGTAGGACCAAAAAAACTGAAACATAATCGAAGATAAACTTTAAAATAAACTCAATGAACATAACAACTCATTGGAACATAACGCAAATACTCTAGAGGTCTAGGTTAGAGACGTGTTCCGGCGTCTTTAAACCTGGTAGTTTATCGTCGAGTGGTTGGGTGATTCCTCCACGGTGAAACGATAGGTGCCAATACGGACTGAGCTCCCACGTACCGTCGCGTATATACGGGAGACCCCACTAGGCTATTATCCTTTATCCATAGGAAGCCGAGTCTGCCGCCTTACAAGCCGTAATGCACTGAACACAGCATTCGGGAAGATTGACTGCAGTACGGGAAGTCCTTGGTTTTCATCTGATTTCCAAGGTGTATAAGCAGTTTTACGGATTGTTTGGTAAACCTTATACCTAGAGTCTCCAGAGTAGTCACTTTTGATCCTTTTCGAACTCCCTAAAAGAAAAGGTGCCTGTGAGCGTCTTGTCACTTCGTGCTCATTAAATATTCGAAGGAGACTAGAGTCATCTTTTACCCTTTTCTCGACTCTTAAAATATGAAAAGGTCAAGTTCAGTGTCTTAAAATTTATTGGCCACGATAACATCTACCCAATTAGATTTTGTTTGTGTTAGCTTGAGTAGGATTATTTCTCCTTCAATGGCAGCCTTCCCGGCGCCCACCGGCCAAGGTGTTCCTCCTGATGGGAACCCTCGTCCATTTCCTTCTGTTGGAAATGTCGGTGTTCAGTATATCGCAACATTGTCTTTGCCTGGGTTGACCATTGGTTTACCCGTATGGTTGTTTTCAAACTCGGTGGTCTCGAGTGTGATAACTCCTGTTCCGCCACCACCTCCTCCACCCGAGCAACACCATGTTGATTCTAAGGTGGACCCCTCCCCTTCTTCGCCCATTGCTGCGTCCTCATCTTCTACTTCGCCTGGTGAAACCTTGGATTTCAGTAACCAGGTGGCTAAGAAGAAGAAGAAGAAGACCAAAAAGAAGAAGTCTCCTAAGGGAAAGGTCGCATCTACCACGAAAATACCTCAAGTGGAACCACCTTCTGCTCCTCCGCGGAAGGCTAAGTCTCCTTGTCGATTATGCAAGGAGGACCATTTTCTTTCTGATTGTCCTGGTATTCCCAGGATCCTAGATATATGGTCCCATGACCCGACTCGCCCCTTGTCGTCGCAGATCGACGATATCTTATCAGTTGGTAAGAGAAAAGGGAAGGTTCGTTTCCCTTGTCGACTTTGTGAAGGTAATCATCTCCTTCGCCTTTGTCCACTTATGGATGAAGCCTCCCGTCTTTTGGAAATTCTATCAGTTCCCTTACCCCAACTACCCGCTGGATATCAGCATCTTTTTGCAACTGCAGATCATCTCTCCGCTAACCAAGTGATCAAGCATGATTCCTCTTTGGTCCAGCCTTCTCTTCCTGAACCTAGCTGTGCTCCGCCTGTTCCAGACCAGTCCCTGGTCGGAACGAGTGTTGATTTACATTCATCATCTATGCACCACTTTATCATCAAAGATGAACCACCTGAGTCCAAACCAAACGAAAGTCCAAAGTTCCAGATTACAGTTGACCCGGTCTTTCAAAAGGTCCAGCTTACAAGTGACCCGGTTTTGCCTACAGAAGTTCCATCCTTAGATGATCTTACATCTGAATCCAAACCAGACAAAAGTCAAAAGGTCCAGCTTACAAGTGACCCGGTTTTGCCTTCAGAAGTTCCCTCCTCAGATGATGTTATCACTGCAAAGAATGAAGACCCCACCGTCCAAATTCTATTCATCAACATAGACTCTAATGATCAAGTGAGCATCCCTCTCATTCCTTCGCACCAGGAAGAAAGTCCATCAGAATCATATCCGGCTGTCTATCCAGTCCCACCTCCAAGCAACCTAGTTGTTTCCTTCAATTGGGATCAACTAGGCAATCCTCGGTTACCAGCCTCCATACCATTTCGAATTATAGTCCAAGTCTACCGCATGGTTATGGCCGGTACAATTATTAATGAGGGATCTCCTGTGAGTACCCTTTCTTCAACAGCTTGGGAAGCACTTGGTTCCCCACTGCTTCTGCCTGAGATAAGAAACCTTACAGGTTTCCATCGAGAAACAACTCGACCTTTAGGAATTCTTCCCAATGTACCTATCACATTAGAAGGGAAGACTGTTCAAATGGGCGTCATGGTAGTCCAAGGTCCGTTAGATTACAATTTACTCCTTGGATGAGACTATATTTGTCGCATACGTGCAATTGTGTCCTCACTCTTCAGAGTGATGTGTTTTCCGCACGAAGGAAGGACGATCAAGGTCGTAGACCAACTTTCATTCCCCGGTTCACACTTCACATATAGTCATCTACCATTCCTCAATGGTCTTATTTCCATAGGAAATGCCTCAACATCCACTCCGTCATTCTGATGACGGCAGTTCACCCGGGCGCGTGACTTAGGCCCGGGGGGGCATGCATCCTCCTTCAAAATCGAGTCTTTCCAAGTAAACCTTCATTCCATCCACTCCGTGAATGCCATGAATCTTGGGGGGCATGTACCTCGATTTTGCATTATCATGCTGGGGGCATGCAAAAATTTAATAAGCATAGTTTTTCGTTTCAAGCTTGTGTAAACATGAAACCGAATCCAAGCAGAGTTCTCCATGGTTCAAGCTTGTGGAAAAAATGAACCTATACCTGATTTACATCCCGTGATTGCCTTTTATCTGCTAAATTCTGCTAGATGAGCCTTGGTTGTTTCATTACATCGCCACCATCTCTTTGGCCGATCATATGCTTTCACCTGGTTGTTTATCCTTTTCTAAGGAACTGCAGCGATGAGTGGTTTTATTAGCCAACCTCTTGACCTTTACATGTTTCGAGCAAGTTCCACCATCACCGGAACCAGTTGCTACCCTTTATACCACTCGTTCCTTCAGGACGAGTCGCCTTTACGCTCTTTTCTGACTCGTAAAATATGAAAAGATTGTCGAGTATTTTTCCTTTTTGACTCGTTAAAGAAAATAAAAATGGAGGTCTGCTTTCAGCTCTTTTCTGACCATTTAAAGAGGAAAAGATTGCCGAGTCGCTCCTCTTGACTCGTTAAATGTTAATAAGGGGCGGTCGTTTTAAGTTCTTTTTGTCGACCGTTAAAACATAAAAAGATTACCGGGTTTTTGTCGTTTCAAACTCGTTAATGGTTACGAAACGACGTGGTTTTGACCACTTTTTTACTTTTTCAGGTCGAAATCACTAATTATGAAAAGTACTCCTCGATCGTAATGATTGGGCGGTTCTTTCGGGTATTATTTTATACTTTTTCGGGCCCGAGAGACACAACTTTACGAAAAAGGACATCCCTGGAGTTTCCTTTTCTGCTGTCTTTTCAAACTCTCTAAACATGAAAAGACGTCGAGTTCTTCCTTTGTCAGACTCGTTAAAACTTGATGACATCGGATTTTGTCACACCACAAGCATATGCTATCCCCATCAAGCTTGTTAAAAATAACTGGGGTACTTGCCAGAAATGGCGGGGGGGGGAAAAGAAAATTTTTGAACCATAATTATTACCGTGACGGCAGTATGTCGCTCTTGAACATGGCACTTTTCTGCTTTCGTGTCCAGGGTGGGGATATCTCATCTCATATCTTTCACTTGCTTCCATGGACTTGGGTACCTTATTTGAACTCTCATCCACTCATTGCCTCGTCATCATGACCTTTGATACATTGATGTCAAATACTGCCGATTCCATTAATGTGTCGCCGATATGTTCAAGAGAAGTTGACCTCTGCAAAGAAACAACCTCCCTCTGATAGTTCGCACAATCTTGATTCACAACATTATCTCTCTGTCTCATGTCGATGATGTGGGAAACATTATGGCCCACCTTCGATCAAGGTCACTTCCTGTCGACTTCAACTCATTATCCAGGAAGTTAATCTAGAGACTCCTTTCTGGTGCCTTGGAGCCTGCATGCCTCAATGGCAGGTTCTTCGTGTTCGACGTGAGGTTTTCATCATTGGCCTCCGATCGAATGATTCTACGGGTGTTCGACTTCAGATCATTAATTCACACGCCGTAGATTGTACCTATAGTACCTTTAGGGCCATTGTCATTATTGGTGGTACCTCTCGCGTCTGTTAACAGTTTCCACTATTGACTGGTAATCAGACGATGTTCATGCATGTTCGACTTCAGCTCAT
This sequence comes from Pinus tabuliformis, assembly GCA_031772625.1. NCBI lineage: Eukaryota > Viridiplantae > Streptophyta > Pinopsida > Pinales > Pinaceae > Pinus > Pinus tabuliformis. The sequence continues at coordinate 586,896,253 of CM062812.1, read as the reverse complement.
ATATTCACATGCTTAAACCTGTACTCTTGTTCGGGTTGAGATGGAGCGCAAGACCCTGGATTGTGTCTGTTGTAATCCAGGCGTAATTCTTGATACTTGACTCATTCACTGGATGGTTGCGACCATACCTTAGTCAATTCATTGATCCTAACCAGATGGCTGCGTCCATACTATGGATCTAGATTATTTATGTACTCTCTTATGGATGGCTGCGACCATACCACGTACATCATGTAATTGAACTATCAGTCATGTCTCTTAACACAGATCCTCGGCGGCAGCTCTATATATGTGTTCTTGTGTGTTCTCGTAAAGCATTTCACCCCTCTCTCTACCTCTCGGACTTCATGCTTTAGGGGGCATCTGTTACACAGTAATTTGTCACTATTGGTCACCGTCCCTATCGCCCCGTTTCCATACATTGGAGGACACATTCTGGGACCTGTGAGCAGTGACATAACCCAAAAACACTTGCATTATATTCCCCTGAGTATGTACTTCATGTTCCCTGAAGACACCTTCTGCAAATTATCCCTGAAAAGTGCTCTTTTTCCATTGGCGTAGGTCCACAATATCTTACCCACGCCAATAACTGAGATCCTCAAAAGAGGGCGCGACCACTGGCGCTCTGTCACAGAACAACACCCGCGCCAGCCCAGTTTAGTAATGATTTTTGCCAAAAGCACGCCCATATGATTTTTTCCCTTCAGATCACGAAACCTTTTGAGGGAAAAATCCAGTGGATAGAGGTCGAGAGTCATCATCTATCCTTGACAACTATCCATAGTAGCTTTTCCGAGATAATGCCAATCCACAATGGGTGTCCTGGTTCATCGAATCTTTCTACCTTCTCCATCTATAAATATTTGTCCTCATGCATTAGACAAGCTAGTGCTAGTTGTTGAGTTCTTGAGTTCTTGGAGGAATGCTAGTTATGATTATCATGAGTGATAATGAAGCATAGAGAGGTTATGCTGCCGGAGAGGAGATACATTGCAAGACACATATAGTTGCTCGCCCAGCCAGAGGAGAGGTTCAACGTCAGAACCTTGGTTGTAACTTTTCCTGTCTATTATTAATTAATGAGCGACTGCTATTATAGTTCCAATCTCATTGTCTATTATAGTGATGTGTGATTTATTTCCTTTCTGACTGAAATATAGTTGTGCCTTGGTGGATTTTATGCTGGTATCTGTTTCTTCCTTTGCATGTGCAGGTGTCCGTTTATAATCTGCTGGAGCGAGGGAGCGGGAATATCAAATTTGCTTCGACTACAGCGTTGGATTCCAGGTTGGTCTTCTTAATTCACCTTTGATGCATAACTAGGAACTTGCGTGGCAGCGTGGTTTGATTGTGGCTAGTTCTGTTTTAGGCTAGTGGGATCGCCTCTGTCCGCAGAGGGGATTTACCTACCCAACACAGATGGTGAGATTTTTTTCGTTGTATGAGATTCCTCATCAACTATAGGAAATCCAAATGAGTTATCTCCATCCCTATTTCCCCCATTGTTGCCTCTACCTCCTCCATTGTTTCCTCCTCCTCTACCTCTACCTCTACCTCCTCCTCTAAATCCATTTACTACTTCCTCTATCATGATAGTTTCCTCAAAGATTTCAAAGTCCTCTGGTTCTTCTACTAATGGCGAACGAGGAGGAATTTCTCCCTCTTCTTCTTTAGGTGATTCTACTTCTTTGATTACAATATGTTCCCCTATAGAAGTGAAGAAAGGTTCTTTCCCTAAGTCAGATTTGATGGATAGTGTGGGAGAGTCTCCTAATTCAGCTGCTGCCCCTTGAATTCCAGGAATCCTAAGGCTGGGAGTGTGAGTTGGAGATGATGGAGGTGTATCCTGTCTATGCCTTGAAGTAGATGGAGTTGTAAAAATCGAACTCTTGGCCCTAGCTATAAACCTTCCCCTAGAATCTCTTGCTCTATGCATGTCATTTTTTATCTTCAAGTCGGGCTAATAATTCTCTTTTTGATCTTCCCGATCACACTAGGTGCAAGAAGAAATCATACTCAAGAAATTATTAAGCCAATAACTCTCTTTTCTGATCCTCCAGATCACACTAGGTGCAAGAGGAGAGCATACTTTGAGAAGTTATCAATTTTTACCTTCCTTAAGAAAAATTTGAAGAAATTGGCTACCTAGTTACACTTCCCCGGCAACGGCGCCAAAACGTTTGGTCAATTTAGAGTGTCCTAAATTGCTATATTAATTGTCAATCCGGGAGTCGTAAACTGTTGAAGTGTGGTGCACTATATGTGCAAGATAACCTATTTCTTACTTTTTGTTGTTTTTTATTTTTATTTCGTTTTTGGGTTTATCTCTGTTGATTTCCTAATGTGAGATGGAAATTCTAAAAGACAAGTATGGATATAAATGTTCAAGGCAATGATGTCCTTTTATATGATTTCCAAAACTTCAAACTTCAAAAGATCTTAGAACATGCAATGAAGAAATTAATTCCTAAAAGAAAATGAAAATGTGCCACTATTCTAATTAAACAAACAGTGAACTATTGATCATGAAACCACTATCTTTGTTGTTGTCTAAATACAAAAGAAACTGTACTCAAAGAAATCTAAAAATTGCAAGCAAAGCAAAGCTAAAATCGAATTACATCAACTCATATTCTGACCCCTCACCATTAGTCTCGTTATGGCTTTCGGAGGTAATCATAAACAACTTGAGCAATCTGACATCTAATTTGTAGAAAATAAAACTAATATCAAATTACACACTCATACTTCAATCCCTCACCATTAGTCTCGCTATCGCTTTCGGAGGTAACTAATAATGACATGAGAAATTTAATATCTAACTTGCAGAAAAATAAACTAATATCAAACTACACACTCATACTTCAATCCCTCACCATTAGTCTCACTATGGCTTTCGGAGGTAACTGATAATGACATGAGCAATTTAATATCTAACTTGCATAAAAGTAAACTAATATCAAACTACACACTCATACTTGAATCCCTCACCATTAATCTTGCTATGGCTTTCGGAGGTAACTGATAATGACATGAGCAATTCAATATCTAATCTCACTAATAAAGCCAATGAACAGAACTGAAATAAACAAAACAGTGCTGGAATTAAAAACTAAGAAAAATAAATCGGCGGAAAGACAAGATTGATTCCATGTCATTAGTCATTGTGGAAACTATGTGCAAGTGCCCGGGCTGCCTACTGTAATCTGGAACAAATACACTGATTAGCGTTAGCAATGTAAAGCATGTAAAGTTATGAACAAAAATAAAAACGTTAGCACCATGAGAAATGCAATATATACAAGTGAATAATTATGGCATAATGAACGTAAGAAACACAATGTGAAACTATACAGCAAATAAACAAAACCTCGGCGTGTGCAGGGGCCCTCTGCACAACCTCGAGCAACAGTTATCAACCACGAATTGTGCTAATAAACAGAGTCTTCTCATATATTCAAAACGCAGTCATAAAAATGAAACAGTGTCACGGCACAGTGGGCTCATTAACAGCAAAATTACATTACAAAGACTAACTACTATGCGTATGGAAACGCATTATTTATAGCAAACGTTTACATAACTAATTTCCTAAAAACTGCACTGACAAAGGACACGTGAACAACAACGTCCAGGGATCTAGCATCATGGCTGCCGTGATGATTAAATCTATTGAGTGTGGTTGTTGGATTCGCCGTATGGAGCAATCCACATGTGTTGATATGTCCCCAGAGATCTAGGAACGGCCACGCAAGTCTTCACGTGTTGAAAAACGGAGTCCTGTTGCTGTAGGACTCTTATATTTAACCACCGCTTGACCACCTTTGACCACGGCCTTCTTTGATGAATTCGACTGAGCCAATAGGACTCGGTCCATGTCCATGTCATTTCCAACTTGCCCATGTGGCTCGATTTTCCTGAAGACACCTGCAATATAGACTTTAACAAAAAGGCTGCGTAAAGTTGAACTGGCTACGGAAAGTAACAAGATTCTGCAGCTCAATGAGCAAAAATCTAATTCAAACAGCAGACACAGAACATAGTTAGAAAACCACTTTATGTGCTCTTTTAAACTCAATATGCAATGATGTTGACAGCTTAGGAGGTCTAGGTAAATGGAAAAAGTCTAGAAAGGTGTATAGGAAAGATGCAAGTTTGGGGCTCAACAATAATTTCAGCTATGGAGATTTTCTCTTGTGCTCGAAAGAGGTGTTGAAAAATGTCCTTACCTAAATTTGCAAGCCCTTTGAAATTTGTGCCCTCTTACCCTCAGGGTTCTTTAGATTTCATATGATGTTGCTTAATTTCCTTCCTTCATTATTCATTATTAATTAAAAACTAAGGCTAATTTATTAATTAAAAAAACTAATATTTCTTGAAAAATATTTTATTGTTTACAATAATTCATTATTAATTATAAAATTTATTATTATTGATGTTTATTTGACTAAAATAATTAATTAATAACATTTTTTTAATAAGATATATATTAGTTATATTTATTTGGATATTTAATATATTGATTAAAAGTTTGAAAAACATTATTTATAACAATTCATTATTAATTAACATATTAAGTTAGAAAAATTGAAAAAGAAAATAAATAAATAAGATATATTTTATTTTCTAAATTTGGTTTAGTTAGTTTAATCTTGTTTTTTAGGAAATATCACAGTAGATCCACTGAGCCTAACACAAAGGTCATCAGAGAGAATTAACTCTGCAACCTCCCATTAGAGACGTGACTTAGCAATGAGAACTCAACCAATTGAGTTAACCCTTCAAACTAATTAGTCTAGTATTTTACGTAGTGAGTTTGAAAATTTTGAATATTTGTAAATATATTTTTATTGATAAATGATAATTCATATTTTATAGTAATATTTATATTGCTCATAAAATTTTGGTCTAATATTTTATTTTTATAATTGGTATTTATTAATTAAATAGGTTTTAATCACCATTTTTATAATAATTTAAAAAATATCTATAATAGGTTTTATATATATATATATATATATATAACTTTTTAAATAATATTTAATATTTTATTTTTTAAAATTTGTATTAAATATAAAAATGTAATTAATTATTAACTATATTTATTTATTTTTTAATATTAATTAATTTATAATTATATATTATTGATTAAAAAATAAAATAGAAAAATATAGTCATTAAACCAAATTTTGATTATTAAAAAAAAAAAAAAAGTATCCATTTCCAATTTAAATCATTAAAATTTTTCTTATCTTTATTTTTTTTAACATTTTCATATATATATATATATATATATATATATATATATATATATATATATTCCCAAATATTAGCTAAGTGATCTAGAGTCAAACATAAAGTTTTTTTATATTGCATCACTTAGAGTCAAACATAATTTTTTTTATATTGTTATTAATTGCACGTTCACCTCTTTTTTATTTCTTTGGGGACAAGACCTCATAATCAGGGTTTATAGTTTATCTGGGTTCAATCCCCATAAGAAACCTATTCTATGGAGAACAGAGGTATAGTGATAGCTATTTTAATCAACCCCATGTCACCTAACCCAATTATCAATTCCTTTGGTTACTTGATATATATAGTTATATTTATTTGGATATTTAAAATATTGATTAAATTTTTGAAAAACATTCATTCATTATTTATTTAGAACAAGAATGAATATGAAAACAAAAAAAAGAGATATATTTAAAAAGAGATATATTTAATATTCGAAATTTGGTTTTATCAGTCTAGTATTTTATGTTAAAAAATAATATTTGTAAATATGTTTTATTGATAATGATGATAATTCATATTTATGATGATAATTTTTTTTTTAATGGAATAGGTAAAGGTATTTGTATTAATAAAAGCTAGAGATGGTCTAGAACCCTTACTGTGATTTTATGAGACAAAAACCTAATCTTCAATATAGAAAACAAAATGTGTATTGCCACTTGGGCTAGATAACCATTTCAAACAAAACAAATGTCCATTGTAAACTCTGAAGAAGGCCTAAGAAGGAAACAAAATTTGCAAACTAATCCATTGTAAACTCTGAAGAAGGCCTAAGAAGGAAACAAAATTTGCAAACTAATCCATTGTAAACTCTGAAGAAGGCCTAAGAAGGAAACAAAATTTGTAAACTAACATATTGATATAAGAGATTTAACATTGACTAACATCAAAATGCCAAAATCTACCTCCAAAAATGAGGCATAAAATTCACCACAGACCACGACTAAACACTTCAGACCCCCTGTTGCGGCAAGTCCTTTTTCTTTTCGCAGGAGCACCCGAGCCAGAATCTCCAATCACCAACCTCTCAGTTGCAATGGAGACTTCCAACATAGCCACACGAGAACTGAGTGAACGAACTTCTTCCCTCAACCCTTGCAATGAATTCTCCATATTGGCATGGTGGTTTAACAGTTTGGCCTCCAAAAACACCTTCGTCTCTCAACCATGTCTTTAAGTTTATGGATTGAAGCAAGCAATGCATGTGTTGCATCTAAAAGTTTGTTCACCACTATATCTGCGTTGAGATTCTCCTGAGCATCGGAATTACTTTCCATCCCGAGTCCCTGCTACCTTGAAACATAACGGAATTCACACCAACTTCTAAAACCATGTGAGACAATTGTGAAAGCTGAGGGGCCATGAATTTATGATGATATTAATATTTTATTGTTAATAAAATTTAGTTTAATATTTTAATATTATAATTTGTATTTATTAATTAAAATTAGATATATATTTATCACCATTTTTATGATAATTTAAAAAATATTTATAATATGTTTTTAAAAATATTATTATTAATTTTAAATAATATTTAAATTTTGATTTTTTTTAATGATATTTAAAAATATTAAGCTTGTGGTAGCTCAATTGGAAATGGTCTTGGAAATGAAGTCTCACAAGTCTTGGGTTCAAATCTTGTGTCATCCCCCGATTGGGTGAAAAATTGGACATGATGAAGATGTAGTCCTACCAAGCGTACAAAAAAAAATAGTTTATTATTACTTATATTGATTCTATTATTTAATATCATTTAACTTATAAATATTTATTATTGGTTAAAAAATATAATAGAAAATATAATCATTAAATCATTATTTTTGGGTAAATACCTATGGGGAATTTGAACCTTGAACCTCACAATTTACAAAGGAGTTCATGATATGGAGATTATCAATTAATTTGTCTTGAATTTTTTTTGAAAGAAAATGCAAGCAGATCTACCTGAAGGGTTCACATCCTATCGACCACCTGGAGGGTTCACATCCTGTCGACCAAGTCAGAACCTAACCTCGAGGGCATTGAGGAGAATTGACCTCGTGACCTCCCAATAGCAAGTTACTTTAGCAACAAGATCTTGACAAATTGAGTTAACCCTTGTGGCTATCAAATTTTGATTATTAAAATGTTCTTATCTATTTTTTCCATTTTTGAATTAAATTATTAAAAATGTTCTTAACTCCCTAACTTCAAGGGTTAGCTCAAGTGGTTTAGAGCTAGACATGAAGTTCTTTGATATGATTTCTAGTTGCTAATCACAGGTTTGACACTCTTCTATTCCCTTGGGGCGAGACCCCATAATCAGGGTTGATGGTTTGCTTAGTTTACCATCCAATAAATATGGGGAAGTACTCAACGGTTTCTTGTGCTTTCATTCCAAGTTATATATATATATATATATATATATATATATATATATACAGAGAGAGAGAGAGAGAGAGAGATAGATAGATATATATATATATATATATATATATATGAAATCTTAATTAATTTATTAAGCAACCAAATAAATATAATCAATAATAAATTTTACCTCTTTAGATTTTTAATTTATTACTTTTCATGTTTAATGAGAAAAATAAAGTAGTGTGAAAAGATTGAGAAAAGAAAGAATTTAAAAAAATTATAATTATGGAAAATATAGACAATATTAATATTAATATTTTATTACTAATAATCATTTAATTCAATATTTAATTATTATAATGTGTATATATTAATAAATAAATAAAAATTAATAATATTTAATTCTAGTAGTCCCCTACAGAAGATGGAAGATTATCAAGCAAATGGGATTGTGGGCGGTGCAGGAGGGGCATCCCACTGATCTTCAAGGAAATTAAGAGGGGATTGCGAGGGAGCGGGGAGGTTTGGAAGCGCCCGCCACCCTACCGAACTCTAAGGGAATCAAGAGGGGGGTGGTATGGCCTATCAATTCCACGCATGCAATCATACAAGTTCACATCAATTTAACTCATTTCATCCTTGGTTCTGGAGAATTCTTCGAGCTTGAGTTAGTGGATAAGTGGGATTAATGGTCATGGTTTGTTATCTACCCTACAACATGAGAGATGTCCCACCTCCCAATGGAGGTTGTCCATAGTTGAGATGTCGATTACATAATACTTTGTCTGGTCTATGCCTAAATTACTTCCAGACGTGAACTAGTGATCCAGTCTTTCTATTTCTCCTGAGGTATTTAGCATTTATTTTGGCCTACTTTTCTGTGGTGGATTCACCTCCAAAGGGGAAGGCCTCACCTAGCCTACAGTTCAGAAGACTATATCTAGTCACAATGTTGAAATTCTATGGGGTCGGAAAGGGGTAGTCATGACAGAAACAGGGTATTGTAGCCATGTTCAAGTGATACGAATTGATGTGCTCAATTATCATTGGGTAAGACTTCTTCCTTGGCTTTGTGATTCGAGTTTATCTACCTTTGTTTTCACTTCAAGTATCTCGCATTCAGGTGTGTTGCTTTTGTTCCACAAGGTTTTAGTTATTATTTTGGTGGTTTTTCTTTTCCTATGTTTCTAGAAGCTCACCATTAGTAAGGCCTAAGTCTTACTTATGCTCTGTGGTGGGCTTGTGAGTCGATTATGTCATAGTTTGTTTTTCTAGGGTCTTTGGGTTCAGTCTGGTGGTCATCTGTGGCGCTGGTCAGTAATATTTTCTATCAAAGTTAAAAGTGATAACGTCTATTTAGTTGTCAAGATAATTCTATTTATGAGAGATGAGGGCCCCTTTCTCTATAATATGTGGATAAGTGAGTGGTTGGCTCTTGACTTTAATTGTGTCCTTCTAGTTAAAAGTATCATTATGCATCATCGGAGTATGAAAGGGAACCATAGAGAAGGGGGTAGTGGTTAGTCCAATTAGTCCCATGTGGAGGTGCAAGATCAAGGGACCGTGACAACCTTCCATGTTGTGACCCTTCACAACACTCATGTGGACATGCAGAAGTTGGAGGCTCATGTTACTAAATATCGCCTAGCACACTCATATCCTGAATTGGTTGAAGAACTTTCTCATTAGCTTCCAAAACCTGGAAACACCATGGGAATAAGGAACTAGTACATGTGATCAATAAACCTTCATTATGGGGTTGGCGTAGCCTACCACCCTCATGCATGCAATCATGTGAGCTCACATTAATCTAAGAGGGGGTGGCGTGGGGGAAGGGGGAGGTGTGGGGGCACCCTCCATGCCACCGACCTCCAAGGAAAATAAGATGGGGGTTGGCATGGCCTACCACCCCCATGCATGAAATTAAGCTAGTTCACATCAATTTAATGCATGATGTCCTTGGTTCTGTAGAATTATTTGAGCTTGGGTCAATGGATAAGCAGGATTAATGGCCATGGATTTTTATTTCCCTATAGCAGGAGAGATGTTCCACCTCCAAGTGGAGGTTTTCCATAATTTGGATGTCAATAGATTGATATTATGTTTGGGTTATGTGTAGCTTACTTCCAAACATGAATTTGTGCTTTAATATTTATATTTCTCTTGAGGTCTTTAGCACTTCTTTCGGCCTACTTTTTTGTGGTGGATTTTCCTCCAAAGGGGAAGGCCTCACCCAAACTGCAGTTCAAAAGATTGTATATGGTCACAATGTTGAATTTCTACGGGGTTGGTGAGAGGAATCATGATAGAAGTAGGGTATTTCAACCAGGTTCAAGTGTCTGAATTGATGTGCTCAATTATCATTGAGTAAGAATTATTGCTTGGCTTTGTGATTCAAGTTTATTTTGCTTTGGTTGTACTTGGAGTATCTTGCATTTAGATGTGGTGCTTTTGTTCCACAAGGTTTTAATTATTATTTTGGTGGTTTTGGTTTTCCCTTGTTTCTAGAATCTCTTCATTGGTAAGGTCCAAGTCTTACTTCTGCTCTACGGCAGGCCTACAAGTCAGCTATGTCATAGTTTATTTTCCTGGGGTATTTGGGTTCATTCTGGTTGTCATGTGTGGAGTTGTTCAATAGTCTTGTCTATCAGAGTTAAAAGGGATGACATCTCTTTGGTTGTCAAGGTAATTCTATTTATGAGAGATAAGGGCTCATTTCTTTGTAATATGTGGATCAATGAGTGGTTTACTCTCAACTTTAATTCTATCCTTTCGATAAAAAGTGTCATTATGCCTCGTCAGTGTATGTGAGGGTGTCACAGAGCATGGTGTAGGGGTTAGTCCAATCAGTCTTGTGTGGAGGTGTAGACTCAGGAGGTTGTGGTAACCTTCCACGTTGCGACCCCTCACAACACTCATGTGAACATGAAAGTTGGAGCCTCATGTTACTAAAGATCACCTAGCACACTTATATTTTGAATTGATTGAAGAAGTTTCTCATTGGTTGCCCAACCCTTGAAACACCAGGATAAGAAGGAATCGACCAATAAGGCAATTAAGAGGGGCTTGGCATGGCCTACCACCACTATGCATGTAATCATCTGAGCTCACATCAATTTAACTCATGGCGTCCTTGGTTCTGGATAATTATTCAATATTGGGTCAGTGGATAAGTGGGATTAATTTCCCTAGTTTGTTATTTATCCTGTAGCATGAGAGATATCCCACCTCCCAATGGAGTTTGTCCATAGTTGGGATGTGAATAGAACAATAATTTGTGTTGGTTGTGCGTAAATTTATTCTCGAAATGAATTGGTGCTCCAATCTTTTTGTTTCTACTGAGGTCTTTAACACTTCCTCTGGCTTGCTTTTATGTGGTGGATTCACTTCCAAAGGGTAAGGCATCGCCCAACCTACAGTTCAAAAGTTTGTATCTAGTCACTATGTTACATTTCTAGGGGGTTTTCAAGGGGCATTCATGATGGAAATAAGGTATTGCAACCAAATTCAAGTGGTTTGAATTGATGTGTTCAATCATCATCAGGTGATAATTCTTCCTTGGCTTTGTGATTCAAGTTTGTTTGGCTCTGGTTATACTCAGAGTATCTCACATTCAAGTGTGGTTTAGTGAGGGGTGTCCACCACTCAACTGACCACTAAAGAAATTAATAAGTGGTTAGAAGGGCCTGCCACCCCCATGGATGTAATCATGCACACACCAACTTAACTCATTGTGTCCTTGAATCTGGAGAATTCTTCAAGGTTGGGTCAATGGATAAGTGGGATCAATTTCCCTAGTTTGTTATCTACCTTATGGCAAGAGATATGTCACACATCCCAATGGATTTTTTCCATAGTTGGGATGTCGATAGCATAATAATCTATCTCCATTGTGCATAAATTGCTTCCTTACATGAACTGGTGCTCCAATCTTTCTATTTCTCCTAAGGTCTTTAGCACTTCCTCAACCCTACTTTTCTGTGGTAGATTCACCTCCAAAGGGGAACGCCTCTCCCAACCTACAGTTCAAAATATTCTATCTAGTCACTTTGTTGAATTTCTAGGGGGTTGGCAAGGGGCAGTTGTGACGACAACAGGGTCTTACAACTAGGTTCAAGTGGTTTTAATTTATGCACTCAATTATCATTGGGTAATAATTCTTCCTTGGCTTTGTGATTCGAGTTTATTTTCCTATGTTTGTACTCAGAGTATCTCACATTCAAGTGTGGTGGTTCTTTTCCACAATATTTTAGTTATTATTTTGGTGGTTTTGATTTTCCTATGTTAGTGGAAGTTGGCCTTTGGTAAGGCCTAGGTCTTACTTTTTCTCTATGGTGGGCTTGTTAGTCGTCTATGATGTAGTTTGTTTTCATGGAGTATTTGGGTTCATTCTGGTGGTCGTGTTTGGAGTTGGTCAGTAGTCTTGTATGTCAACGTTAAAAGGGATATCAACTCTCTAGTTGTATTGGTAAGTTTATTCAGAGATGAGATCTCGTTTCTCTGTAATATGTGGATTAGTGAGTGGGTTGTCTCTCTACTTTAATTATTTATTTCTAGTTAAAAGTTACATTATCACTAATCAACGTATGCAACGGTGTCGCGAAGCAGGGGTAGTGATTAGTCCAGTCGATCCCGTGTGGAGGTGCAATTTCAATAGGCCATGGCAACCTTTCATCTACGACCCCTCACAACACTCATGTGGACATCTAGAAGTTGCAGGCTCATGTTATTAAACACTCCCTAGCACACTCAAATTATGAATTGGTTGAAGAAGTTTCGCATTGGTTTCCCAACCTTGGAAACACTAGGGGAAGAAGGAACTAGTACATGAAATCAATCACCCTCCATTGGCAGCTCAAGACTCTACTAGGTCAAGTCTTAAGGATTCAGAAACATGAGGACAAAAACTAAATTGTTTCCTTCATGAATGGCACATAGGGAAACCAGTAGAAAATTCAAGACAACTTAGATAGGTTGGACACTCAATTATCCCACATGGAAAGACATATCCATTGTGGGTATCCTCTAAAAATGTCTTCAAATTGTCCACCAAAAGCCTTCCATATGTCAAAAAATGTGTTCTAATGATAAGATACCTTCATTAATAGGGGGCAGTATCCCATCCATATTAGTTGTCAATAGGTATCACTTGGTCTTCATAATAATATATGTATAGACAAGACCACCCACTACTATAAAAAATCATCCACAACTTTGTGCAAGCAGAATGTTGACTTCTTCCTTCAAATGTGATCCTATGGGTGCTAATGTTATATTTATAGTCTCATAATTTGTAAAAGGTCCCTTAAGGCTTGGTCACCAAACGAAATCCAGTAGTTCAAAACCACCTTTCCACTTAACACTCCCTTCAAATCATTCCCAACTTCAAGTTCTAGCATTATTTTGTATCCTTATTGCTTGGCTTATGTCAATGCAATAGGTTTCCCAACCATAAATTTATTTCATATAATTATATAAATTAATTCAAATGAGATTGGCTCTAATAATTTATAAGTTTAATTTAGGTTAGCTCTAATATAATCCTTCTCCTTTATTAAGATTGGGATTATCCTCAGGGGTTTAGATGGCCATTTGATTATATCACAAGGCCATAATGAGAGCATTAGAAGATTAATTTCGTGGTTATCGAATTTCACAAAAGATGTCCAGTGTTGCTCCTTGAAGGTTGTGCATTAAACTAAACATTTTCCCCTTTAGGAGCATATTGTAAGAGTAAATTATAGGAGTTGAATGGTGCCTAGAAATTTTTTGTGCATGAATGCCTTGATATTTTTAGGATCCCTTATTCAGCTTGATATTTATTTTTGGACATTGTTCCCCAAAATTGTCTCATTGCTCTTTAGATCTTAGATGTCGAAATTTAATTATGGTATATTATGATTTATAACCTGATATCTACAACATTTCCAATGAACAAAATGTAAAAAATTAAGGGCTTTGAAACCCGTCAAATCTGTATTACAAAATTTATAGAACTTTCAAATTAAGGGTCTTTTAAACCTTTCAAATCTTTTCCAGTACTCTGACATCTACTGCAGGAAATGTTTTGTTGTCATTGCTACAACACCCTCCAAAAAATTTTCCTACATCTAAGTTTTAGAGCCTACCTTGATATTGCACACTGTCATCACAAACATTGAGACTCATTGCATTTGTTTTCTCTAAGGGTTTTGCTCCCATTTTCAAGAAAATCAAAGTGTCATATTTTTGCATGTCAAGTATCGTACATTGTACAAAATCTTGTTTTGTTTCAAGGGTTAAAATTTGTGCAAATTAGTTCATCTTACCATGTAAACATTCGTCGCACTCATGTCCAAAGTTTTAAGCATTGTCGCACAAGTGTCATCACGGTCATCACAAAGTGTATCTTTGGTGTCGCACTTGTCGTCACAAAGTTTTCGCACAGAGGGAAGTTGTTGTTCATGTGTTCTAGATAATATATGTTGTGTCATCAAGTGTTCTAAGTGTGTGATCACAATTAAGTAGTATCATTTTTCACATCAACTTCATTGATCCCACACTTATCCAAATTCATAAAAACTCCCCGACCAAGCAACGTAAACTCATCAAGCCATCTTGGATTGCACATTACACAGTCCTAGCCCTCAAGTAGCAACCCTGCCTCTTGAAACTATGCAATGCACAGTTCATGCCTCCCAGGACTGCGCACTGTGCAGTCTCAGTGCTCAAACCTGGCCTCTGAGCTCTAAAATTGTGCAACCCTGCCCTCCAGCTAGGCTTGAACTATGCATTGCAAAGTCTCAATCCTCAAGACCAACCCTTGAGCTCTTGAGCTGCATAATTTCACATTCAATTGGCCTCCTCGTCCTTCCATAACTACGCATTAGGAATAACCAATGCTCAAGCCCTCAACCTGGCTCCCTAAGCTCCCCAACTGTGTAATTTGCTTGCTCAGTCCATCCTGAGCTATGCATTGCACAGTCTTAAGGCTCAAGACTGACCCCTACTACTTGAGTGTTGAAATTTCATAGTCACTGAGCCTCTCCCTCAGCCTGCCACCCGATTTCGGCTCAGTCAATGGATTATCATGCATCATGTTAGACTAGGGGTTTATCGGACTGATGTCATCTCGTCATGAGTGAATTGCATATGCAGGTACTCTATCATACCATGATAAGATGATGAACAAGGATATGGAGAAGGGGAGAATGTAAGAAGATACCTCTATAGCTTAACATGCAAGCAGATCAATCAGAATAAAGCAAAGGGACACCAGTTTGCGACCATTTCTCAAGATCTAATATCCCTAAAGACTCATCAAGGCTCTAAGCCATATGGAGGTGGATAGAAGAACATTCTCAAGAAGACATATATCAAGAAACAACAAGAATGACTTGATATCTCCATGTCATCAATGTCATGTCATGATTCAACATATGCCACATCACTTTTATGGATTATGTAAATTCCTATTCAAAATGTATTGTAAAGTAGAAGTCCAAAGGACATGTACAAAATATGAAGATCCATGTAAAGTCGAAAATTCATAGGAATTCAAAGAGTCATGAGGGTAGTCAAAGAGTCACAAGGGAGGTGAAGCATCACCCCATTGGTTATATATACACCCTCATTGTATGAGCAAAGGACTTTTCACCTTGGCTCCTCCCACAAGGCATCAGAGAGACAAGCTAGTTATTTTGAAGAGCAAATAGTGGCTCCAATGCTCCACTATTGGAGCTAGTGGTGTTCGATGTCTACATGTGTTTTGGAATTTTATTTAATATGTTAAGCCTAATGGCCAACGTGTTCTTCATGCAAGTATTATGAATGTTTGTAAGACTGTTCTGTGAATGTTTATGACTCATGTTTGTTTTCACCTGGACTAAATTATTTGAACTATTTCGGTTATTTTAGTGCTCATCATATTGAGAATGTGTTGTAATGGTACAATACCTGTTGCATCTTTGTGGAATATTCTCTTGGATGTTATACATACATCTCTTGTTTTTGTGTGTTTCTACTAGAGTGGTACTATTACCTCTCTCTTAGAGGCTCACTTTCTTTTCCCTCTACCGTAGAATAACCTTGACACACCTACAACCAAACACTCACTAGGAAGACTTACTTGTTTTTAGAAGGCATACATGCGTTCCTCTCTCTTGCTGATAGTTAGAGCCAAGGAAAATATTTGAGAAAATTGTAACCGGGCTATATTCCGAATGGCGATCCTATCCCAAACAGTCTGAGGTCTAATTCGGACCGCATATCAAGGAGACCCCTTGAATGTTGGCAGGTCTAGAACTATCAACATTTCTGGTG
Organism: Pinus tabuliformis; assembly: GCA_031772625.1. Lineage (NCBI taxonomy): Eukaryota > Viridiplantae > Streptophyta > Pinopsida > Pinales > Pinaceae > Pinus > Pinus tabuliformis. Next base: position 586,880,296 of record CM062812.1, on the reverse strand, counting down.
CTAGAAGGAGGGCGACCAGATTTTTATGGTTGATAACCTCACCCACCCTCATCATACTTCTTTCGGTCAAGGAAGTAATATTCCTAGCACCTTCCCTGCTCATATTCCTGAAGTTGGTGGATCTTCTCAACCCAATCTTGAACAAACTTGTGAAATCTCTTACACTCACATCTGGGCCATCCAACCCATTACACATGAGTTTGGAAAGGTTATTGGATTGATTCTTGGAGTACACAATATTCCTCATTTTCCAAATAATAAGGCAACCACTCCTACTGGGATAATGGATTCGAAAATTGAAGATATGGTTCTCACCGCCCATGAAGAGTTAGTACAGACTACTGAAAGTGCAAAGAAACCAAATCATCCTCCATATTTTAATGGCGGTGAAGGATACAATGTTGTACTCTCATACGACACTTTCCGTGGGTTAGGAGGTGATGAAGAAGAAGAGGAAGGTCCCTCAGATTCTAAAGAAGAGGAGGATCACAAAGACGATGATATGGCGTATCAAGATCTGGATTGGATGACTCAGGGCCCACTTCCTCTATCGGGTGTTTTACATAAGATGTTGAGGCACCTGGAAAATATATTAACAAAATACAACCCTAACAAAGCAGTGAAATCATAGGACCATTTAGAAAACTTCTACCTGCATCTGCAAATGCTTGAGGTATGTTACGATGATGTTGTGTGTAGAATTTTCCTTTGTAACTTAGATGGAAGAGAAGTTCTATGGTACCACAATATTCCTCGGAACTCAATCTAGAATTGGAAAGGGTTTAAAAAGTTGTTCCTTGAAAAAATCGACGATGACAAAAGCCTTGCCATGTTTTTAAAGGAGTTGGGTAACCTGAAGATGGAGAAGAAAGAAAAGGTTAAATATTTCAATCATAGGTTCAATTGTATGTTAAACAGATTTCCTAAAAATATGAAACCTCATGAAAACATCACTATTGATTATTACATTTCTTCCCTACTAACAAGCATCGCGCAGCTTGTGAAGAGAACTACGAAAGGAACTCTTGCAAAAAATTACGAAAAAGATATTGCAATTGAAAAGGACTTGCGCACAATTGGAGTCATCGTGGATGAGGAATAATCAAAGGACTCCAAAGACATGAGCAAAAGGTCTCAGGCCTCTTTAATTAATGCCAAGGATAAAGAAGTGATTTATCTTGAAAGCTTGACCCATACCATCAAGTATATGTCCAACGAGTTGGCAGAGTTGAAACAAAGGTCAAGCGAGACCAACATAAGTAGAAAGCCTCCTAAATTCAACCTCCTTAAAAGGGCTACAAGCTACAGCCATAACAAAAATCAACCATCCAATTATGCACAAAGCTCGAAAGTCGTGTTGAATTTTGAGAGCATGGGCATGGACCAATATTGTTCATTTCATCAAGAATATCATTCAGAAAAGACATGTCTGCAATGGAATCACAACATGAACACTCTATCTATGCATTTCATCGACATAGTACTTTCAGATGAGCATACTGAGCCAACAAAAGTAAAGGAAGAAATTTTTTCAGTCGAAGAAACTGTGAGTGTTGGGCACACAGTGAATACGTTTAGTTGTGCATACACAACTGAAAAGAAAATTGTTGAAAATCCGCCACTGAGTGAGGACCCAGCTCAAAAGCACAATGGTTGATATAACTTGAGAAACAATGGTCCAGTTTCTGAACCAAAGTTGACAAGGCAGAAATTGAAAGAGAAAATGTTAAGGAAGATCGCACCATCTATCAACTCAGCTCAAAACACTTAGAGCTATAGTAAAGAGTACTTCTTCCTATGGAAAAAGCAAGCCCATCACTCTGAAAGTATCAGATCAAGTTACTCCTCCAGACACTTTGACAATGACCAATGTGCTTAATTATAATATATTCAAAGACATGAATAAAGTATGCGTAAACATTTCATTCTTCAAACTTACAAGGATTACGAGCCATCGGGAATTTCTCGTCTTCACTCTCGAACAACCTGCCTCAGGTAACAACGCTTCTTCGCAGAAGGGATCTAGTAAGTATCATGGTTCCCTATAATTTGTACTTAATTCATTAACATTAGATTCTAACACATTATGCCCTCCGTTCTTTTAACATTTGAAATTTTTAATTACAATGTACACAATTGCTTAGTTGACTCTGGTGCATCTATAAACGTAATGCCACGATCTATGGCTAAGAAAATCAATGCAAAATGGGATAAGACAGATGCACATATCATCCCGCTGGACAAGACTCTTGTCCATGCTATCAGTTAACTCAAAAAATGTTCTTACCCACTTATCATCTAATCAACGAGTTCACGAGTGTATAAATATAATAATTGTGGACATCCTGAAAGCATGCATTGTATTGTTGAGTAGAGAGTGGTCCAACAAATTACACAGGTATTTTGCTACTGACTGGCCACATTTATGGCTTTTGTATAAGGGTAGAAATAACCAAATCTGAGTAGACACAGAACATTACATGAAGCACAATGTCACACCCTTTGAGGGAAAAGATGAAGCAGTTGCTTTCACAGATTTGATATTTGGTAATTTCTTCTTGGAGACTGACCTAGGGTGCCACATTGCTCAGCCTTCCCTAGTCCCACCAGACACACAGTTGGAACACCGTCTTAGTCCAACTGGCGCAAATAACCTTTTTATAGTATATAGTAGTACTAGTGTAGGGTGTAGCTCTTGTACATATGATGTTTGTACTTTGTTTTTTGACGATTCAAAGACATAGGATGGCTTTATAGCTAGTTGTGTTTTAGTAGAACCGCGACAGAGAAAAAACATGATCTCAAGTCGCTTGGAATTGGAGTGCACTAATAACACAACATAATATGAAGCACTCATCATGGGCTTATAGATGTCCATTGACCTCAATGTTGGAGTTCTTAAAGCAATAGGTGACTTAGAGATCATCATGTGGCAAGTACGCAATACTATACACAGTGTCTTGCCTTATTTTAAAAGTTTTTCTTTTGTCAGTCAACAATATTTCATTATATTATCAAAGAGAAACTGAGTACAAAATTCATCCCAACATGCCCTTCTCTCTCATTCCGAATGAACTTTTTGAGAATAGGGCCTAGAGGTAAATAGAGACACTTGGTGCCAGCCTTTATTTATGATTGGCCTATTAGCCATACCAAACATAAACAAAATTGAACATAAACTAGAGCAGGAGTCAACATATTAAGGAGGCGGGTTGGGAGGAAAGACAGGAGGAGCAACAAAGTAGCATGCATGTTCATGCATGTGGGAGTCTATGTGTTCCACCCTTGCTTCTAGAGTGCAAAGGTGGTCTTGGTGTGCCAATTTTGTCGCTGGATGTTATCCAGGTTGTCCAAGATTTCATTCTGAACATGTTGAAGATCATTGATGTAGGCTACTAATTCCTTTTAATCCTCGTAGTGTTGTTCCCGCATGATGTCGATATTCATTTGAATATTGCACAACTGAGCTGCTAGAGAGCCCAACATAGTTGGCCTTATTACATGGCTCAGGGAGTGGGTAGGGAATATTGAAGCATCCTCCTTTGTTTCCCTGTTGGCCACATTCTTCGAGGATGAGTCTTATGAGGTTGTCCAAGATTTCATACTAAACATGTTGAACATCATTGATGTAGGCTACCAATTCATTTTGATCATCATAATGTTGTTCTTGCATGATGTCGATATTCATTTGAATATTTCACAGCTGGACTGCCAGAGAGTCCAGGGTAGTTGGCGCTATTACATGGTCTGGGGAGTGGGCAGGGAATATTGCAACATCCTCCTCCATTTCCCTGTTGGCCGCATTATCTGAGGATGAGTGGCTTCCCTCATTCTGCCTCTGTTGCTCTTCCTAACGAAGAGCGGCTCCCCCTCGTTGAGGAAAACCCCTTTGTCGCGACATGGAGACAAACCAAGGAAAACTAAAGGCGGGCATGGCAGGACCACTATGCCCCCAAGAGCCAGAATGAAACCTTATAGGGGGCCTGCAGAAATACATCCCCATCAATAAGAAACACCAATTGATATAGAAATGCACAAGATAAATTAACTCATAAAATGAATTACCAAACCTGAAGATGTCATGACTAGAAATGGTCTGCCAATTCTTCCATCATTCACTGGCACCACCCCAACTCGTTCCCATGTAAAATCCTCCCCACCAAACTAGGAATGAGATAGCCACCAAGCCACGATGAGTGATGGTGAGAACCAACACTATGCAGACCACTCCATCACAGAAAGAGTCAACCCAAAGAAATCCCCACTGAACCTTCAGCCCAGAACAAAATCACATACAAGGTCGGTAGAAACTAGGATAAAGAAGACTAACAAATACAGAATTATACTGAGATCCGAGGAAATACCCCTCCTCTGTTGACATCATAAGATACTCGATGGATAGACTATAGTATCCAAGGGTAGGGCTCGAATCCTTGGCCACCTCTGACGTATCAGGATTCCACGGGAAATCCATGGCCAAGACTTCCCCTCGTTCTAAATCATCCCATTCCCCGTAGTCCTCGCTTGCCCGCTATCATGATCTCGGAAAGGCAGTCCAGAGCATAAACCCAATTACCTCTGCAACCTCCTAGTTCATCTCCTGAAACACAACACTGGCCAAATTTATGTGCCTAGCATGGAACATATCATCGACACAAGTGATAGAATCACTTGCCTACAGGCACTTAATGCCATCCTTGCTCATTATGGCACATTGAAGGGGCACGTGGAGGCCAGGCGGGCTTCGTACACCGCCCTGCTACCATGTGTTGTGTCAAGTGACCACCCCCATCGGGGACCCTAATTTGAAAATTTATCAACAAGAGGTATGGCATTTAATTTCTAAATTCCATGATTTTAACAGTATATATGTTCCTAGAATGCGTAAATCAGTTGTGGATGCATTAGAAAATGCTACTACTAGGTTTTCACCACTTAGGGATGGTTTTTCTGTTTAAATTATTTATAAACCATCTGCCCCTGATAATATCACTAATTTACATGTTCTTAATAATGACCAGCATATAGCCCACAGGGTTTTGGATTGACAGTGAATGGGTGCACTGTTAAGGCACTCCTTGCGATAGGTCACTGGTTCAAATACCCCATGGGTGCTTACCTACCAAAAAAAAATGACCAGCATATATTACATTTCATGGAGAACGTTGATGTATTCAAAGGTGCAACTATTGATGAAGACGAGCATGAAAAATCGTTGCAAGATGCAGGTCGTGTGAAAAAGGAGAACCCCATGCCAAAAGGCATGGTATCATTAGAAAATATGTATGACTTGTAAAATCCCTTTATAGGGCCAGTCAATGCCAAAATCCATAGTTCAACGTTGTCGAATGAACAGATTAATCTTGGAACAGAGAAAGATCTGAAGTTTGTTAATCTTGATACTTGTTGCACAACAAAAGAGCAGAAAGCCTTTATCCTCTTATTCAAGCAGTACCAAGATGTTTTCACGTGGACATACGATGAGCTCAAAACATACGAAATGTGAATAATCTAGCATGTTATCCCAATAAAGGAAGGGGCCAAGTATTTTCAGCAGAAGTTGTGAAAGGTACACCCAACGCTTGAGCCCTTGATTCATAAGGAGTTAAGGGAGTTGTTGGATGCTCAGATCAGCTATAAAGTGTGACATTCAATCTGGGTATCTAATCTAGTCCCAATGAGGAAGACGTCAAATGGGGAAATACACTTGTGCATATATTTCCAAAATCTCAATCGTGCCTCAGACAAAGACAACTACCATGTGTCGTCTATGGAACAAATATTGCATATTGTATCAGGGTCAGAGATGTTCTCTTTTCTTGATGGTTATTATGGATACAATTAGGTTCTAGTCTCGGAGCCTGACAAACTTAAGACTACCTTTCGAACAAATTGGGGCATGTTCGCATTTAGAAGAATTCCTTTTGGGCTAGTTAATTTCAATTTGACCTTTCAACATGCGATGGAAATCGCATTTCACGGACTGATCAAACAGAGCGTGGTGGTGTATCTTGATTATAGCACGGTGTTTTCAAAGAAGATATCTAACCAACTATGCCACTTGAAGCAAATCTTTGAGTAATTTCAATGTAGGTTTTAACCCCGTACAGAAATTACCTGCATACAAATTCTAAAACACATAAAATAAACAATGCGAGAGCATAACACATAAAACACATATACACAAAGATTTTCCCCTGGATCCCAAAACTGGGACTACCAGCTTGATTTTTCATTATGTTCCTTTCAATGTTATAATACATATTTATACATGTTGAAGCATCCAATACCATGGACGGAAAACCATTGCGTCCAATACCATGGACCGAAAACCATCGCGTCCAAGAACATATGCAAAAATCATGCACAAAACCATAGGTGGGTCCGCCCAACCTAACATAGGTTCCAAAACCAAAATTTTCTGGGGCACTGCCTCGGACTCCATAAAGTGGGGTTACCTGCATCCCTCAAACCCCCTATGACCCCCCCGCTACGCAATCAGCGCAACGAAGGGGGGGCTCCGCCGCCCCTCTAACCCCCCGGTTAACTACGTGGGCTAGTCGTGAAAAGAATATAACACAACCCAACATTCTCCCACTTCTTGTTTTCTTTCCACAAGAGAGCTTAGTCATTTATCCAGCCATACAATGCCCATTTTTTCTCTACACCAAGAGAACTTCTCAGAGCTCACAGATTTTGTCAATGCATCTATAATATTCTTCAAAGTGTCCACCTTTACCAGAAACACCTTTTTGTCTTCTATCATATTCCTCACAAAGTGACATTGAACATCAATGTGCTTTGTATTTGAGTGATATGCAGGGTTCTTTGCCAAGAAAATTACACTTTGGCTGTCACAGTCTATCCTTATAGCTCCCTATACTAACCCCATACTTGAACACAATCTCTGCAACCAAACTGTTTCCTTGCTTGCATGAGTGGCTACCATGTATTCTGCCTCTGTAGTTGATAGTGCCACTACAGATTGTTTCTTACTCATCCAACTGACTGCACCTCCAAATAGGTTAAACACATACCCACTTGTAGATCTTCTCTGATCCAGATCTCCAGCCCAGTCTGCATCAACAATCCACAAATATCCAACACTTTGTCCAATCCTGGTCTTCTTGGTAGCACAAACCATAATCACTAGTGCCACGCAAATACCTGAAAACCCGCTTCATTGTTGTCTAATTCTCCTTTCCTGGTTTTGACATAAACATGTTCAATACTCCCACTGCATGTTCAATGTTCTGTCTAGTACAGACCATTGCATACATCAGGCTACCGACTGCACTTGCATATGGAACACGGAACATGTCCTCTTCCTCTTCTTGTGTCTTGGGACACTATTCAACAAATAACTTTACACCTACAGGAATAGGAACCTTCACCAGTTTACTATCCTGCATATTTAATCTCTACAATATTGTCTCGACATACTTCCTCTGGTTTAACCAGAGTTTCCTCTTTGCCCGATCTCTTTTGATTTCCATGCCCAAAATATAGTTTGCAGCACCAAGATATTTCATGTTGAATTTGGAGGACAATAGGGTCTTCAAATCCTAGATAATTTCTTTGTTATTTCCAACCAGCAACATATCATCCACATACAAGACCAAATAAATAACACGGTAACCTATTTATTTTAAATACACACAGTGATCTGCGTTGCTTCTGATGAATCCAAGTCCCTGTATAAATGTATCAAATTTATGATACCACATCCTTGGTGACTGTTTTAACCCATACAGAGACTTCTTTAACTTGCATACCAGTTCTTTCTTACCCTTCACCGCAAAGCCTTCAGGTTGCTTCATGTAGATTTGCTCTTCCAGATCCCCGTGAAGAAATGCTATCTTCACATCCATCTGTTCTACCTCAAAATCAAAAGCAGAAGCAACAGATAAAAGTAATCTAATAGAGGTTACCTTGGCAACAGGAGAAAAAAATATCACCAAAACCAATTCCTGGCACCTGGGAATAACCTTTTTCTACCAACCAAGCTTTATATTTCTCCACCTTTACTTCTACATTTGTGTTCTTCTTGAACACCCATTTGCTGCCAATGGATTTCCTTCTAGCCGACAACTCCACCAAATCCCAAGCCTCATTTTTGTGCAAAGATGTCATTTCATCAACCATGGCATCTTTCCAGAGTTTTCCATCCTCTGAATCTACTGCTTCCTTCACAGTTCTGGGATCATCATCAGTAATAGATAAAGAAAAATTTGAACAAAAAGCAGATGGACTATACCTTTTGGCTACCTTCTTTCTCGAACTGATCTTCTCACACCAGGAGTTTGTGGCTCTTCATCTTCTGATTCCTCCTCTACTGTAGAGTCTGATTCTTCCTCCTTTAGCTCAAACTCTATCTTCTCAGGTTCCTTTGGTTGGACTTCATGTTTAATAACTTCTTTCACCTCTCTGAACACCACATCTCAGCTGTACACAACCTTCCTTGTTACTGGGTTCCAAAGCTTATAACCCTTTAAACCATCCTTATACCCAATAAAGATGCACTTTTTAGATTTACTATCCAACTTGGTTCTTTTCTCCTTTGGAACATGTACATATGCATCGCAACCAAATACCCTCAGATGTGAAAGAGAGGGTTTCTTACCAGTCCATACCTCTTGTGGAGTTTTATCCTCCAACACTGATGAAGGTGATATGTTGACCAGGTAACGTTTTGTCTCCACCGTCTCTACCCAGAATTCCTGTCCTAACTTGGCACCACTGAGCATGCTTCTTGCCCTTTCCATCAATGTCTTGTCCATTCTTTCTGCAACTCCATTTTTCTGAGGTGTATATGGAGTAGTCTTTTGTCGTGCTATACCACACTTCTTACAAAATTCTTCAAATTTCTTACTGCAAAACTCTCCACCGTTATCTGTCCTCAACACCTTTATCTTCTTCTCAGTTTTGTTTTCCACTAGAACCTTGAATTCTTTAAACCTGTCAAAGACTTCAGATTTCTTCATAAGGAAATATATCCATGTATTCCTTGAGAAGTCATTTATAAATGATACATAGTACACAGACTTACCCAATGATGGAACCTTCACAGGTCCAAACACATCACTATGCATAAGCTCTAATGTATGTTTCGCCCGCTTACCACCAGAGGGGAAACTCACCCGATTCTGCTTCCCATATACACAATTTTCACAGAAATCAAAATCTAGAGAACTATTACTCATACCTTCTACCATACCTTTACCATTAAGTATTTGAAAGCCCTTCTCTCCAATATGTCCAAGCCTTTGATACCATAGCATGGTCTTCTCTCTAGAGACCACTAGATTTTCTGCTCCACTTTCAGGAACCACGGCACTGTTGCACCCATCAACAACAGTGCTACCTTGTAGCTTGTACAGAGTTCCAATTCGAACTCCCCACATCAATACCAGTGCCCCCTGAACCATCTTCCAGGTATCCTTCTCGAACACTTTTTTTACACCTGCATCATCCAGCTTGCTTACAGAAATCAGATTTCTAGCCAATGCAAGAATATGTAGAACACCCGAAAGTGTTCTAACCCTTCCACCTTGCAACTTCAACTTTACTTTTCTGCGACCAATAATTATAGCCTTCCTATCATCCCCTAAGAAGACATCACCACCATCATATTTCTCATACTCGCAAAATCACTCTCTATGGGGATTGAAATGAAAGGATGCACCTGAGTCAATCAACCATGCCTCATGATCTACATGCGTACTTGAGGAAGCCAAGTACACATCCCCACCTTCATCTGAGGTGGTTTTCGCCTCTGCAGAAGGAGCATCATCAGATCCCTTTCCTTTGTCAGGAGCTTTAGATTTACAGTCCCTTTTGTAGTGCCCTTCTTTTCTGCATTTCTAGCACACCACCTTTATAGGTTTTCCTGGAGATTTAGATCTCCCTCAGTTGCATTGCTACCTATTCCAATAACCAGACTATCCCACGAATCTGGTAGAAAACACAACAAACTGATGCACTTATCTTCATCTGAAATTTTAATATCAACAGATGCTAACTGACTTACCATAGTATTAAATGCATTCAGATGCTCTGTCACCGAGTCTCCATCTTTCATCCTCAGGTTATACGAATTTTTCCGCAGGAACAGTTTATTCACCAGAGACTTAGATTGGTACAAAGTCCCTAACTTGTCCCACAAAACCTTCGTCATAGCTTCCCCTGATACATTTAGCAATATTGAATCTGAGACACAATTGTATTGTGCTCTTTGCCTTCTGATCTAACTTCTTCCATTCTTCATCGGACACTCTTGTTGGTTTAGTACCCGGATCTACCGCGATCCACTGATCTTTATCCACCAACAGATCCTCCATCTTGAGTTTCCACAACTCAAAACTTTGACCATTAAATTTCTCGATCTCTATCTTTCTACTGCTCACCATCTTCTTTCACCACCAAAATCGATCTCGCAGATCTCCCACTGAACAAGATCTACCACAGGCCCGAGTGAAACCCCTCAGCAACAAAGGCATCCCCTTGAAGCCAAAACAGCTCTGATACCAAATGTAGGTTTTAACCTTGTACAAAAATTACCTGCATACGAATTCTAAAACACATAAAATAAATAATTCGAGAGCATAACACAAAAAGCACATATACACAAAGATTTTCCCCTGGATCCCAAAACCGAGAATACCAGGTTGATTTTTCATTATGTTCCTTTCAATGTTATAATACATATTTATACATGCCGAAGCATCCAATACCATGGACCGAGAACCATCGCGTCCAAGAACATGTGCAAAAATCATGCACAAAACCATAGGTGGGTCCGCCCAACCTAACATAGGTTCCAAAACCAAAATTTTCTGGGGCGCTACCCCAAACCCCATAAAGTGGGGTTCCTGCATCCCTCAAACCCCTTGCTACATAATCAGCGCAACGAAGGGGGGGCTCCGCCCCCCCTCTAACCCCTAGGTTTACTACGTGGGCTAGTTGTGGAAAGAATATAACACAACCCAACAGTCAAAAGTAAGGGATATCGCGTAATCCAAGAAGAGTATCTTTGCAGTGTCCAAGGGAAACCTCTTGGGCCATATCATCATTGAAAGTGGGATTAATGTGGACCCTGAAAAGGTTAGAACTATTAAGCAAATTCCCTTCCCAGTGAACAAGAAACCCATGCAGTCCTTCTTGGGGAAGATCAACTTTCTCCGCAAATTCATCTTTGATTACGCTCATATTGTGAAACCCATGCAGGAGATGGTGAAGAAGGATGCAATATACCTGTGGGATAAAATGGAAAAGGATTTATTTTCTCGTATTAAGAAAGCTATCACAAAAGCACCAACCTTATACAACCTAGATTTCAACAAATATTTTTTTCTCTACACCTTCACTTTTAATACTTGGCTTGTCGTTGTGCTTACGTAGAAAGATGATCAAAATAATGAGCATATAATATCCTTTATGACTGTTATCCTACAAGGACCTGAACTTAACTATACCTCCATTAATAAACAAGTGTATGCAGTCTATAAGGCGATGAAGCACTTTCGACCCTATCTCTTGAAGAATCATTGCATTATCTTTGTTCTGCACCCAACATGTATATCATTGTTTGTCCAACAAGAGTTGGGTGAGAAAAGAGAAAATTGGATGATTGTTCTGCAAGAGTATGACTTAGAATTTAAACCAATTCACACCATCAAGGGCTATGGTCTATTTCTGCTAGCAGCAGAAGCGGTGGATGCAAAAGAAGATGATCCATCTGATTGGGAGCAGGAAAAAAATATGTATAATGTTAAGGGAGCCTCCCCCACTTCTATATCTAACTCGTGGTACGTGAATGTGCACCAATATCTCGAGCATGACACTTTTCCCTCTCACTTATCCACATGGCAGAAGAGGGCATTCAAATTAAAAGCAATATATTACCAACTAGTTCATGGGGTGCTTTTCAAAAAGCACCCTAATGGAGTATTTCTCAGATGCTTGGAAGCACATGATTCAAAGAAAGTGTTGCATGATCTCCATGATGGACCAGCCAGGGGACACTTTGCGGGTGAAACAAAGGCGCGCAAAGTTATGTGAGTCGGTTTTTATTGGCCCAAATTATTCAAAGATGCTCATGCATATGCCCGCAAGTGTTTGGTATGTCAGAAGTGTGTCAAAAAAGGAAATAAGTCAACTACCTCGTTGCAGCCTATCACTGTGGAAGAACCATTTCAATAATGGGGCATATATGTCATTGGTGATACTTTTCCACTCTCATCAAAGTAGCACCACTATATCCTCATTGCCACATATTACTTCACATGATGGGCAGAGGCAGTTCCACTCAAGCGAGAGAATGATCAGGAAGTCATCAACTTCATTAGAAAAATATCATTTCCAGGTTTGGCGTTCCGACTTCACTTGTTTTTGACAATGCAATGTATTTTTCGTCATTAAGATTATATAACTTTTCATTCGAAAATGACATTGTATTGAAACATTCTGCTAATTATTATCCACAGGGAAATGGTCTTGTTGATTCCACTAATAAGAACCTTATCCACATTATCAAGAATATTGTTTTCTCTGAATATAGGAACTAGAACTCTGCCTTGGTGAATTCCTTATGGGCTGACCGAGTCATGCCAAAACCTTCTCTGAATATGTCTCCTTACTTCCTGGTGTATGGAAAAGAATCCATCCTATCCTAGAGCATCTACTTGACCGCCCTTCAACTTTCACAAGAATCTCAAGGCAAGTTGTTCTTATTGGTTTAGAGTAGGATAGACGCCCTCTGCAACCTGCAGGAAGAAAGACAAAAAGAAAAAGAAAATTTTTCTCTTCACCAGAGTCATTATACTAAGAGGTGGTTCGACAAGAAGTATGAAGGGAAGAATGAATTCAGTGTGGGTGTTAAATTTTCCAACTAGGACAAACTCCATCTGGGTCACCTCATTTATGGCAACTGATATTTTTCTTGGATTCTTCTTATCAAGAGGTGTAGGATTTATCTAAATATCATTTGATTCTGACATGTATTCATGGAGATATGAATTTATTTGTGTTATGCGAAAATTCGTCAAGGTCGGTCAACAACCAAATTTCCCCCATCTATCCTCAACGTTTTACTATAAAAAGAGGTGGCTCACAAGTCCTTTGGCACACACCTCTTGTGATCTCTTCCTCTCCACTTGTCTTTGGGTTTTGATGGGAGGAGATATCCTAAGATTATATGCTTCCCTAAGAGGACATGCCCTAGATCTAGATGCATTCATGGGAGAAAAGGCTATACACTGCCCTAATGAAGATAAAATCACGTTGTCATGGAGAATCCTAATGGAGCCTTGGAAGAAGCCTTAACATTGTTTTCTTAAAAGGCTCCCATACGCAATCCTAAAGGAAGTGATCCATGCTTACCCTAGCCACAGTAAGGAAGAGTCCTAAACACAGAGATCTAGCTATTGCCCTAACCCTAAATGCAATCTCCTAGTTGCAACACTTAAGGTTTCCCTAGGCCGCAATCCATGAGGGCATATACGCAGAAAGAAGGGACACTCATACATAGCAAAGGAAGCTACTTTAATGCAGGAAAGGAGGCACCCTTATCTCAACCCTAAAGGGTATCTAACTACAACTAAACCTTAGACCTAATACGTTGTCCTAGGTCGCATTCATTAAGAGTTTGGATGCAGCAATGGGAGGCCCTTCACAAGCCCTAACTGCAGTGCAATCAAGTGTTTTATGTTGTTGTTCTAAATCCCCTATCACAGGTCCAATAATGACTCTAATTCGTTGTCCTAAGAAGACTAGCTGCAAGTCTAAAAGGGAGTTTTAGACTCAGTTTAGTATCCCTATACACAGCAGTAAGGAGGCCTTGAAGAGGCCCTAATCTTAGGATTGAAGAAGCCCTAATTAGTTGTCTCAAATATTGCTATCATTGCAAAGGAAGCCCAGCAGCAACAGTGTTAAACACTATTGTTCTAAAGCATGGGTTAGGTACGTTTGGAGAAGTTGTCTCTATATTAGAGGACTGAGGGAAAAGTTGTTTGTTTGGACCTGTTGAAGGAGTCTGCAACTATAAGCTGCTCTATTGGGTTGTAAGCCATAGCAAGCAGCTAAGGCTGATATGCATTGAATGTAAATGGTTACAGCATATTGGATGCAATGATGGGTGCAGCATGATGATGAGGTGTAGCTCAATGATGGGAGCAACACAATGATGAGAACATATCAGTGATGGGTGCAGCTTGGAGCAACATAGTGATGATAATAGCCCAGTGATGCATGCAGCTTGGTACAGCACAGTGCAACACAGTGATGATGGATGGTATGATGAGTTCGGCATAGTATGATGGGTGCAGCACAGTGATGGGTATAGCATGGTGATGGAATCACCTGAGTTCATATCTGCTACCTCATGTGTCATCTTTTTAGAGAAGATCTCTACTCTTATTTTGTCAAGTCAAAATGTTGACTTTTGATATATATGCACTATCTCTCTCTCTCTCTTTGTTGAACTATTGAAGAACATAAGAAGAATTGATCAAGGGTTTCCCCACATTGAGGTTTGTCCCTAGATGGTGCCACATCTTGTGCCCTCTTGTCTTGGCTTGTCTTCTATGATTTATGTTTATGTTCTATCTGCATTTTACTATCATGCTAAATGTGATCACTGATCTGGAATTGATATTGAGCTAATAACAAAAATTGAAGTAAATTTTCTCTCAGCATAGAACATACCTAAAATTAACATGGTATTGGAGTTGAGGTGAAGACAAACCCTAAGCAAGAGTGGAAGAGCAATCACCGAAGTCAGTTGGAAAGGACAAAAGGGTCAATGGGTTCCTCATCCCTCTTCAAATTCACCAAGGGTGAAGTAGAAGCAAAGAAGATTATCAGAGTGGCGTAGCAGAAGCATCTGGTGGCCTACCTAAAGGTCACTTCAATAGGAAGTTCGGATCTAAGGATGGAAAGAAAGGAAAATGCCTTTCTTGCAATAAGTTTGGCCATTATGTGAAGGAGTGTCTGAATAGAAGGGACACATCACTTGATTATGATAACAATCATTCTATGGGAATATTCACTGATTGAAGGAATGACATGTATAATGCCAAAGGAAAAAGGAATGCAAGCCATCGAAAATGGTTGAATCTTCAAGAAAGCAAGGAACTCCAGGTATGAGCTCATAAGCTAAAGGAGTGTTATCTTATATTGGCCCTCTCCATTACTTCTCCTCCTGACTCTTTTGATAGTAGTGCTTCAAGGCACTTCATCAGATTCAAGGAAGTTCCCTCTGAGAAGGAAACAATCACGGAGATTATTCCTAGAGATGATGCCACCTATCCTAGAAAGGGTGGAAGGAATGTTTCCCTTCTTTAATGAGGGTAGCATGACTCATTTATGAAAATTTCTTTATGTACTTGATCTCACGATGAAAAGGTACGTGTTTGAAAAAGGAATATTAAAGACTCTTTTACTCTTGGGTTCAAGGTTGGAAATTTGTATCAAGTTGCAAGAAGTCAAATGGGGACCAAGTCGTGTGACACATCTATTCAATGGCACCGGAGGTCTACCTATATTTATGCTACCCAATGTGAGACAGATGGTGACAGGGATTCCTGTATTCAAAGAAGAGCATGAAGGTACATTCCCGGGATGTACCAAAGGAAGTCTTACAAAGAAGACCATTCCCCTCATGTAATAGAAGGACTTCAGATGTGGAACAACCCGAGGGGTTTGAGATTCATGATCGGGAATCTCATGTATGCATGTTGAAGATAGCTCTCTATAGTTTGAAACAATCACCCCGAGCTTGGTATGAGAGGATTGATAGTTATCTGATGAAGTTGAGATTCACTAGGAGTGAAGTCAATCCAAACCTTTGCTTGAAGGTTGTGAATGATAGACCTCTCATACTAGTACCTTATGAGGATGACCTCCTTCTAATAGGTACATACCCTCTCATTTTCAAAAGTAAGAGGGAGTTGGATTCCAGATTTGGAATGGTGAACTGCAAGCATGTGACTACCTCGATGGAGCCTAACTTTAAGAAGTTATGCGGTAGTGTTGCCGGACTGATTTGGGAAATGCCTATGAGTTTCATAAACTCATACTAGCATTGATGTTCTCCCATCTGGATATATGTTTTGAAGTTAGCATGTTGAGCTCATATATGGTTGAGCCTCACTAGATTGGTGCCAATAATCTTTTGAGATATCTTTGGGGCATAATCTCTCATGGATTAAGATACACTGCCGGAAATGTGAATCTGCATGATTATTCTGATGTTGATTAGGCAGGAAGTGTGGAGGATCGCAAAAGCACTTCTGGGTGTTGGTTCTCTTTGGGTTCTTCTTTGATATCCTAGATGAGCCTAAAGCATAAGTTAATTTCTTTGAGCACCGCTAAGGCCAAATACATAGTTATGAGTATGACCTCGTGTGAAGCTTCCTGGTTGAGGAAGCTCTTCAATGAGTTGTTTGGTCACGTGTTGGATACCATCATGATATTCTGTGACAACCAGAGGGGGATTCAATTGTTGAGGAAACTTGTGTTCTATGATCACTCCAAGCATATAGACATCAAGGACCACTTTATCTGGGATATGGTACATCGAGGAGAAAGAAGGCTCCATCACATTGGGATTGATGTGAAGGTCGTCGATATTCTCTCGAAGCCCCTGGGAAAGGTCAAATTCTTGACTTTCTGAGAACGACTAGGATTGGTGGAGAGACTCTCTCCTAAGTGTCTTGTATGATATGGACATTGAGCTCTGGGAGCTCCGAGGGGCTTGGGGGTACATCTTGGAGCGATGAGCAACCATTGGGTGAGTGGTTCAGCCTTCCCCTAGTGGTCTGCTATGTAGGCAAGATGAGTGGTTCATCCTTCTCCTGTCGAGATACAATCATAGGGTGAGTGGTTCAGCCTTCCCCTAGTGATTTCTTGTGTACAGGGTGAGTGGTTCAACCTTCCCCTAGGATACCCCATGGCAACATGTAGGCAAGATGAGTGGTTTGTCCTTCTCCTGCTGAGACATCCTACCCATGCAGTCTGGGACTCATGGGAAGTACCTCTTATCTTTCCAATGAGTAGGGAAATGAGGATAGGGACCATAGTAGTACCGATGGATGCATCGTGTAACTATCGTACTCCTATGCTAGGATGGTATTGATTTGGGATCAATTTGGAACTGATTTCGAATCAGTAAGAGTGGTATGATACACTCTCTTTATTTGGAACTGATTTCAAATCAGTGAGAGTGGTATGATACACTCTCTTTATTTGGGGAACTGATTTCTGATCAGTAAGAGTGGTATGATACACTCTCTTTATTTGGAATTAATTTCAGATTAGTAAGAGTGTTATGATACACTCTCTTTATTTGGAACTGATTTCGGATCAGTAAGAGTGGTATGAGACACTCTCTTTTATATGGGACTAACTTCGGGTCAGTAGAGGATGGTATGATACATTCTCGATCACTTCTTCTTCATAGTTTAGCAGAGCAGAGAAGTGAAGGGCACTGATGGCAGAGACAGTATAGTCATGCAGATGGAGTTCTCCCTAGTTGAGAGGGGGTGTTAAAATTGGCAACTAGGGCCAAACTCCATCTAGGTCACCTCATAT
This sequence comes from Pinus tabuliformis, assembly GCA_031772625.1. NCBI lineage: Eukaryota > Viridiplantae > Streptophyta > Pinopsida > Pinales > Pinaceae > Pinus > Pinus tabuliformis. The sequence goes on along the minus strand of CM062812.1, from coordinate 586,862,707 downwards.
ATGGTAGCTACTATTTTTATTGGATTCCTCTCATCGAGAGGTGTAGGATTGATCTAAATATCATATGATTCTGACATGTATTCATGGAGATATGAATTTATTTATGTTATGCGATAATTCATCAAGGTTGGCCAGCAACCAAATTTCTCCCATCTATCCTCAACGTTTTACTATAAAAGGAGGTGGCTTACAAGTCATTTGGAACACATCTCTTGTGATCTCTTCCTCTCCACTTGTCTTTGGGTTTTGGTGGGAGGATAGATCCTAAGAGTATGTGTTGCCCTAAGAGGAGATGCCCTAGATCTAGATGCAGTCATGGAAGAGAAGGCTCTACGCTACCCTAATGAAGATAAAATCACGTTGTCGTGGAGAAGCCTAACGCAGCTTTGGAAGAAGCCTTAACATCGTTGTCCTAAAAGGCTCCCATACATAATCCTAAAGGAAGGGATCCATCCTTACGCTAGCCACATTAAGGAAGAGTCCTAAACATAGAGATCTGGTTGTTCCCCTAACCCTAAACGCAGTCTCCTAGCCGCAGAACTTAAGGTTGCCCCAAGTCGCAATCCATGAGGGTATATACACAGCAAGAAGGGACACTCATACACAGCAAAGGAAGCTACTTTAACGCAGGCAAGGAGGCACCCTTATCTCAGCCCTAAAGGAGATCTAACTACAGCTAAACCTTAGACCTAATACATTGTCCTAGGCTGCATTCATTAAGGTTTTGGATGCAGCAAGGGGAGGCCCTTCATAAGCCCTAACCGCAGTGAAATCAAGTGTTTTATGATGTTGTTCTAAAGCCCTTATCATAGGTCAAGTAATGACTCTAATATGTTGTCCTAAGAAGACTAGCCCCGGGTCTAAAAGGGAGTTTTAGACTCAACCCTATACACAGCAGTAAGGAGGCCTAGAAGAGGCCCTAATCTCAGGCTTGAAGAAGCCCTAATTCGATGTCTCAAATATTTCTATCATTGCAAAGGAAGCCTAGCAACAGCAATGTTAAAGACTATTGTTCTAAAGCATGGGTTAGGTACGCTTGGAGCAGTTGTCTCTATATTAGAGGACTGAGGGAAAATTTGTTTGTTTGGACCTGTTGAAGGAGTCTGCAACTATAGCCTAGCTACTCTGCTAGGCTGTAAGCCATAGCAAGCAGCTAAGGCTGGTATGCATTGAGTGTAAATGGTTGCAGCATATTGGATGCAGTGATGGGTGCATCATGATGATGAGGTGCAGATCAGTGATGGGAGCAGCATAGTGATGAGAATAGCTCAGTGATGGGTGCAACTTGGAGCGTCACAGTGATGAGAACATCTCAGTGATGGGTGTAGCTTGGTGCAGCACAATGATGATGGGTGCATCATGGTGCAGCACAGTGATAATGGATGCAACAAAGTGCAGCACCGTGATGATGGATGGTATGATGAGTGCAGCATAGTATGATGGGTGCAACACCGTGATGATGGATGGTATAATGAGTGCAGCATAGTATGATGGGTGCAGCACAGTGATGGATGCAACACAGTGATGGGTACAGCATGGTGATGGAATCACCTGAGTTCAAATCTGCTACCTCATGTGTCATATTCTTAGAGAAGATCTCTTCTCTTATTTTGTCAAGTCAAAATGTTGACTTCTGATGTATATGTATTATCTCCCTCTCTCTCTCTCTGTTGAACTATTGAAGAACATAAGAAGAATTTATCAAGGATTTCCCCACATTGGGGTTTGTCCCTAGCTGGCACCACATCTTGTGTCCTCTTTTCTTGGCTTGTCTTCTGCGATTTATGTTTATGTTCTATCTGCATTTTACTATCATGCTAAATGTGATTGCTAATCTAGAATTGATATTGAGCTAATATGGAAAATTGAAGTAATTTTTCTCTCAGCATAAAACATACCTAAAATTGACAGTGGCCTTATCTTAAAGTGGGAAAAATACCATGAGGACGAAGGCAAGCACACTAAGCTCCAATACATGTGGATCAAATCATTCATTGTGCACGAAATCCTTGGCCAACACACATATCATATTCAATCTCTAGACGAGAAGATTGACTCTCTTCTTGATAATGGCCAAGATTTAAAACAATATTTTCAACGATGATCTAGGGTTGTATGTTGCCCTATGTTCGTAGTTTGTTTTCTTCTTTGTTTTTTTGTTTGGTCTTGCGTTTGTTTTCATTTATGTAAATAATCGTCATGTGTGAACATGTTTTCTAGCTTCTTTGTGTGGCTGAGTTGAAAAGATTCTTATGACACTACAAAATTTGGCTAACCTTTGGTCCTCCCTCTTTGTGTTGGTTACATATTTTGGTCAATGATGTTCTGACGGAAAATACAATCCATCCATAAGGAGAGTTTTGTGTCGAAATAATCTGTAAACTTCCATGGATATTCCACTAGACAGTTCGTCACAACAAATCTAATAATATTATATGAAAACTATAAAAATTATACATTATTACAATTTATTAAACTTTAACATCTATGGATTTAACTGTAATTAGTGCATGCATGCGAATGGAAATTATTTAGAAAAGTAGAGAACGAAAAAATAAACACACACACATATGGGATACAAGATATGCTCTTTGGGAAACCCTTTCGGGAGAAAACCCAGTTGGAAGGTGAGGGCCCTTCGCTCTCTTTCTCTATATGGAAATATGGTTGCAGGCACAAAGAAGTAATGTCTGTGGCCCGTGGGCTGCTACAGTGCACAGATCCTCTCTGTGTGATCTACCTCCTATCTCTCCTGGCTATCTTTTCTCAACTATGGAACAAAATTCTCTCGAAAGAATGGAATGCCTCTTCCTCCTAGTTGCTCGGTTGTAACACAACCCGATAGCCTAATAGTGGTTAAGTTTGACTACATCAACTCTTAACTAGAGTTACAAAATAGACTCTTCTAGAGTCTTTTACATTAAAAACAAGTGGCTAGCCCCTTTTCCATGAATAATGGGGGTTGACATGTCATCCTCCCAGACTATAGGTGTGGAAACAGGAAGGTCAACTTCTAAGTGGCATTACTTTTGCATACGGACTCCAATTGACGCACTTCTCACGTCATTGGAAAGGTATATATGTGTAGAATAGCATGAAAATGTGTTACGCTAAAGAAACAAATTTTTACCCCCAAAAAAGTCGTTTTATGCCTTAAAACCCTCCCAAAAGGTTTCAAACCCTGTTTCGCCAAACTATGTCGTGCGAGTAAAAATGGTCATGTGAGCTTATTCCTCCACCTTTTCCACTCCAAATGAATTGAGATGGATCAAAAACAATATAATGATTCAATTTAGATCACGAACCATGATAATTGTGTATATTCTGGAAACCTTATTCGCGCACTTGCTTCCTTATGTTTTGGTGTTTTCATGCTTATAAAATCAGGAGAGGAGGAAAAGGGGGGAAAACAAAACGAGAAAACCTAAATCAGAGGTCTCCATATGCTTCTTTGGAGGAAAAGCTTCTCTTGCTCTCAATAAGTAGGGATCCCTCTTCCTCCCATGAAATGAGTAAGTGCCTAGGCATATTCCAATTAAAATATTTAAATAAAGGCAAAAGAAGAGAAAGGCTTCCTATGCAGAGAGGTGAAGCAAGAAATTCCGTCGGGGTATTGTCCAGGCTCACTGGAAGCAGAGAAATATTTGTGTTCCTATAGTAACTCTGTCGAGGTACTGTCTAGGCCTGCTGGTAGCGGAGCAACACCAAAGATGAAAAACTATACTCTAAAAATATAAAGCTTGCGAACTGTACTACAATTTCCGATTTGAAGCATTGTAATATTGTTGATTTTATGTTTGTGTTCGACTAAGATGGCATAGAGGGGACCATTTTTATTCATGGGGAAAGTGGGGAAGCCAAAATAATTTGCATGATGAATCAATACTCCTGAAAGAACTAAGACCCTGCACAAAATAATCAACCAAGACAGAGAAGCTGGAATTCTACTAGTGTGTTTCCAAGTGTTATCGATGTTACAACACCCTCCAAAAAATTTTCCTACACCTAAATTTCAGAGCCTACCTTGATTTTTCATACTGTCGTTGCAAACATTGAGACTCATTCATGTTTTTTCTCTAATTGTTTTTCTCCCATTTGCAAGAAAATCAAAGTGTCATCTTTTCACATGTCAAGTGTCGTACATTGTACAAAAGCTTGTTTTTGTGTTTTCAAGGGGTAAACTTTGTGAAAATGAGTTTATCTTACCATGTAAACATTCGTCGCACTCATTTCCAAAGTTTTAATCATTGTCGCAAGGTGTCATCATGGTCGTCGCAAATTGTATCTTTGGTGTTTCACTTTTCATCATAAAGTTTTCGCACTGAGGGAAGTTGTTCATGTGTTCTGCATAATATATGTTGTGTCGTAAAGAGTTCTAAGTGTGTGACCATAGTTAAGTCTTATCATTGTTCACATTATCTTCATCGATCCCACACTTAGCCAAATTCGAAAAACTCCCCGAACAAGCAACTTAGCCTCATCCAACCCTCCTGGATTGTGCATTGCACAGTCCCATCCCTCAAGCAGCAACTCTGCCTCTTGACACTGTGTAATTTGGAGTTCCTTCCTCCCAGGACTATGAAGTGCACGGTCTCAATGCTCAAACCCGACCCCTGAGTTCTAAAATTGTGTAACCCTGCCTCTTGAAACTGTGCAATGTGCAGCTCATTTCTCCCAATATTGTGCACTCCGTAGTCTTAATGCTCAAACTTGACCCCTAAATTCCAAAACCGTGCAACCCTTCCTTCCAGCTAGGCCTAAACTATGCATTGCACAATCTCAGTCCTTAATCACAACCCTTGAGCTCCTGAGTTGCGCAATTGCACAGTCACCTGATCTCCTATGCCTTCCATAATTGCTCAGTAGGCAGAATCAGTGCTCAAGCCCTCAACCTGGCTCCCTAAGCTCCCCAACTTCGCAATCGGCTTGCTTAGTCCATCCTGAATTGTGAATTACATAGTCTCAAGGCTTAAGCCTAACCACTAACTTCCTAATTTAAGTAATTGTGCAGTCACTAAGCCTCTCCCTCAACCTACCACCTAGTTCTAGCTCAGCAGGTGGATTATCATGCAACATGTTAAACTAGGGGTTTATCATAATGATGTCTTCTTGTCATTAGTGAATTACAAATGCAGCTACTATATCACACCATGACAGGATGATGAATATAGAGATGGATAAGGGGAACATGCAAGAAAACACGTCTATATCTAAACATACAAGCGGATCAATTAGAAGAAATAAAAGGGACACTAGTTTGTGACCGTTTCTCAAGATCTGATATCACTAACGACTCCTCATCTCTAAGCCATATGGAAGTGGACAGAAGACACATAGCAAGAAGTAGAAAGAATGACTTGAAATTACCATGTCATCATGAATTCCATGTCATCAGCGTCATGTCATGAGTCACCATATGCCACATCACTTTTGTGGATTATGTAAATTCCTATTCAAAATGTATTGTAAAGTGGAATTCTAAAGGATGTAAAAAATATGAAGAGTCATGTAAAGTCGAAAAGTCATAGGAAGTCAAATATTCACGACGGTAGTCAAAGGGTCACAATGGAGGTGAAGCATCACTCCATTGGTTATATATACACCCTCATTGTATGAGCAAAGGAATTTTCACCTTGGCTCCTCCTGCAAGGCATCAGAGAGACAAACTAGTTCTTTTGAGGAGCATGTAGTGGCTCCAACGCTCCACTATTGGAGCTAGTGGTGTTTGATGTATACATGTGTCTTGGGACTTTTATTTAATATATGAAGCCTGATGGCCAACACATTCTTCATGCATGGATTATGAATGTTTGTAAGACTGTTCTATGAATGTTTATGATTCATGTTTGTTTTCACCTGTACAAAAGTAGTTGAACTATTTTGGTTATTTTAGTGCTAATGATATTGAGAATGTGCTATAATGGTCTCAATGCTTGTCACATCTTTATGGACTATTATGTTGGATGTTAAACAAATATCTCTTGTTTGTGTGTGCTTATACTAGAGTGGTACTATTACCTCTCTCTTAGAGGATCATTTTATTTTCCCTTCGCAGTAGAAGAACCTTGACACGCTTACAACCGAACACTCATCAAGAACATGTACTTGCTTTTCGAAGGCACACATGCATTCCTCTGTCTTGTTGATAGTTAGAGCCAAGGTAAATGTTTAAGAAAACGATAATTGGGTCATATTCGATGGGGCTCCTATCCCAAAGAGTGTGAGGTCTAATTGGGACCACATATCGGGGAGACCCCTTGAATGTTGGCAAGTCCAACACTATCAACATGTTCATTCATTCCATCTCATTTTTTTTCCTTTCGATGTTCTACCCATGATTATTTTAACATATCTCTTGGACTAAAAGTTGATCCCCTTCCTATTTGTCGTTTTTCTTTTGCTGCAATGCATGTTTGAGCACCTCAGCGATAAATTGCAGTTTACCTTTTTCATCATCCTTTGGATTTGGAAAAGAACCATTATGATACCTCGCACCAACTTGTTATTCATTTCACGTGTGTTTCTTCTAAATCAATTTTTTTTAAATGATTTGTATGATCTTTGAGATGACAAATGATTTTATTTTAGATTCTAAAATTTCTTGAACATAGTCTGATGTTAGGAATTATTTTCTGAATAACAATCAATTTATTTTAAATTTTTAAATGGTCCAAAAAGAGTTTCTCCCACTAATGTTGGGACATTTTTCACACAATCTAATTTTCTCCTTACCCTCTTCACCCAAAATGACACAGACCAGACTCAACTTATGAAATAGTCCCGAATAAATGACAATCATTGGAGAAATGGATGGAAAATCATTGTGGGAAACCCCTTTACTATCATAATCATTACTACTCTATGCTACGAAGGCATATTTTCAATAGATTCAAGTCACCACTGGTCATTCAAGCCAATCATTCAAGTCTTAAGTGGTCATTGTTTTTTTGTATATGACACAAAATCGTATTCTATGACTTCATGGAAAGATTCAGAATGTTATTCGCAATATTACCATTCCCAATGTGTTTTGAATAAGCAATGCAAAATATAGAACAAACACTTACCCTCTTCTATGGAAACAAACAAAGCTCCCATTTCATAATTTCATAATGCTCACATTTCATAACAGATGCTCATATGCTCAATGTGAATTTAACCAAACCACCCCATATGACCATTATTTGGCCCTTGGATGCCACAATTTTGGTGTAAATATATCACGATTTATAACCTGGGAATCACTTGAGTTAATCTTAATCAAATCGACATGACACAACTTCGTGAAAAGAGGTGGTGTTTCCATGAGCTTCTTCTGCTTCCTCTTTGTATTCCTTCTCGTGATGCTCATTCCCTTGCACGCATTGAAACTATTTCCGCTATCTCTTCCTCAAGCCTATGTCTATGGGTGTGATTTGTATCCTTTTCTCTTCATTTGTCTCGTGCTGCAAGTCATAGGAATAATTAATCAAAATTCACAAGGTTGCCAGATCTTATTTTTGTAAAAAACAATCACATAATATCAGATCAATCATCATCAAAACATATTAAGTGGATCCGAGAATGAATGAAATAATAAAAGGGTTGCAAAGGGTAGAGATAGTTTCAATGCAAAGGCTCCAGTAATCACAACTCCCAATTCACCCAAATTCGCTATATGCTTCCTTTCCTTTCCTCTATGCAAATGATGAAAATATTTTTCAGCGGGATGAGGTTAGATTAAGGACATTTCTAGCTACTCATCCTCACTAAAGTGATTATTCATGGGTTTAACTCATCCTGACTAAAGCACTTCCACATAGGGTTATGAGATGAAAGGGGTTTACTCTTAGTTACTCGTATTCAATGAAGCTCTTCTTCCATCGCTAATCATGTTGCAAAAGGCCTGGCAGAGATGAGAACTTTACATGAGGATTCAGATCCCAATTTCCAAGGTGCAGGTTGTTAAATTAGTTTTCGGTTTCGATCTTAGGATTAGAGTCTCATATTTGATAGTTGATTTTTAAAATAGATCAACATTTTAAAAAAAATGTTATAGAAAATTGAACAAAACAATCCATAAGTGAAGTAAGGTTGCTCTATTTGTGAGGAATGGATGTTCCATTTGTTTTGTTAGTTATTACTATTTTTAAGGTTAACTAATAAAGTAAAATATAGTTTATTGGGCTAGGCCAAAGGATAGACAATGTTTGTTTACCAATATAGGGGCTCTACCTAGATTCAAAACTCGGTTTACTTGTCTAGCGTGGCTTGTGGGAAGTTTCCTTAGGCTTACGAGTATAGTGCTAGTCCCATGAGTCTACTTGGTAACAAACGGTAAGTCTTCTCTTGATTAAAAGTAACCATTGAATATGTTGTCCATGTGTTGAATCAAACTTGTACCATCTACACTATTGCATGTTCTCTCCCTTTATCATCCTCATTATGTTTTGTAAGGAATAGTTTTTTTTTTACGACAAGCTAAGCATTACATTCATTGATTTATCTCCAACCCTGGAGATGATATAATTGAATGTGATGTAAACTTCCATTTTTTTATGGATGATAAATGTTCCCTATGCAAATTTCAATTATAAGAATTTCCCAAAGGGTAGATAGGTAGTAATCATAGACAAATGGATTTAATCAATTAGGAGCGATAGTTAAGCACACACATGCTTAATTAATACCTTGGTGTAGTTGTTAATTGTTGTGTGAATTTATTTCTAGATTCATAGCATTATTATTTGCTTTACCAATGTTTTGAGCCATCATATGTGGTTCATCACTAGGATTAGTGAATGTTGTGAAGATCTGATTAAAAAAGGAAGTGTGTGTGTGTGTGTGTGTTAATGATGGAGGGAAGCCGACAAGAAAAGGGAAAGAAATAGATTATTTTTGTGTGGCAAGTCTTCTATGTATACATTGTTCCATGGGATACACATGGTTTCATTTATTCTATATAATTGCAAATTTTTACTCCTAAACATAGATCTAGAAGACAAAAGCATCAAATATTCAATGTTGAAATCTTGCATGAGATTTAAAGCCCTTATGTTAACCTCTTCACCCAAAGTAGACTGGATGTCTGAATGATCATTGGACTTGACACAACCCAACATCCTTACCTTCCCAATCTTGTTTTGTTGAATAAACAATGGTGTTTCATAAGACCCTTCATGTGATATTGAACTTCCTTTAAGTGACACCTCTTAATCCTTTTTAACCCTCTTAGAAAAATTGCCCAACCTAAATTTAGCAATAACCTTTCCACTTTCTCACTACAATTACAAATCCTAACTCCCCTCATGTTGTTAATATCTCAACCTTTTAATTTGACAATGCCACCTATAACCTTTTAGAAAACAGCTTGAACTATAACATATTTCTTGACATATATGTTATGAAGATATTTTTAATAAAATTTAGTATGTCATTTGTTTCCTTCCCACTAGTTATGTTGAGGAATCCCCCAATATTGCAATTTCAACCTTTGATTAGAACAACCTTCCAAATCAAACTTAAACAAAGAATAATATGAATCCCTTAATCATATCAACAACTACACTAACATTGTCATTCTGAAATTTCCCACGAGTAATGACATGATAAACGAACACTAATGACTACGATCCCAAAATTAAAGAATTCCTACTAGAATCTTATCTCCATGAAATTAACATCATTTTTTGCATATTCCACGACAAACAATGACACTGTTAAATACAAAAACCCAACAACTTCAATATCCTCTTGATATTTGATCAAAGAGTGTAAATTTTACACTTCCATGATTGGATATGGACCTATAGTGTGGTTTTATAAGAAAAAAATCAATATTTCCATATTAAACACAAAATATGATTAGCAAGATGTAGTTAATGCTAACATAGAGGTTGTGTGGATTGCAACCTAATATTTGAGTTACAATTTTCTTTCAAGAGTCAATTGTAGTGTATTTTGATAATTAGATTGCAATAAAAATAGTTGATAATCATATTATTCATAGTGAGATGAAGTTTGTGAATATTTATGCCTATTATTTGAGATAAATGTAAGAGGAGACCCAACAATCTAACCATTACTATTGAGTTTTTGTAGGAATGGTTCAGAATCCATTTTTTCAAATTATAATTGTAACACTTTTTCAATGATCACATATTTTAAGTATATTTTTTTTGTTTGCTATGTATCCACTTCTTCTACATTTAACAATTTTCTTCATACCATGACCTTCAATGTAATTATTACTAAGATTTCTTTCACTTTGATTAGTTTTGATGTAATCTCTTATCAATGAATTCCACAAGATCATTATATTAAGTAACTTGAATATTTCCCAATTGGATTGAGAGATTCATCACATCAACCTTCAATTTCTTAAATGCATCCAATTTTCAATATTTCATTCATTATCCGCAATGAACACAATTTATGAGAAAATAAAACAAAGGCTAGTGATGAAAGCAAATAAGCTCTCTCTCTCATATGTGTGTGCACGTGCGCACATACATATTAAACCTTCATTATATGCATCAAAATGATACAATTTTCATGCAACAAGTATTCTTTTTATGTCATTATGTTTCAATGTATTATTTCACTTAAATAATATTTATTGTTTTCTTATACAATAGGTTATGTTTATTTTTATTTTAGTTTAAATACATGCTCCAATTGTGACTTTCATTATTAAATATATCTTTCAAGTGAAGTTTATGCATGAATAAAGTTATAATCATCAAATTAGGATGTGAGTTTAGTTTATGCATTTTTTTTGTTACATTATATAAAAAAATATGGATGGTCACTAATATTTAATAGATTCATTTTTTTCATTTTATTTTTGAAGAAGACAAGAAAAATATACATACATTAGCATGCTATATCAATCATATATATGTATATGATGGAAGACATGAAAGCAATATGACATTGAAATAAATTAACATTTAGTTATTTTATTCTTTATCATGTAATTACTCGAATTTTTCATAATAAAAAATCATTATTTGTTTGAAGGGGCTAAAAGCCCCTTCTCACTACTCTTAATGGATGGACCATGGCCATCCTTATAGGTGTTTGTGCTTTTTGTTTTTGTTTTATTTCTATTTTTAAAACTAGAATTATTTTAGTGCAATAATTATCAATTTAATAATATTAAATAATATATCACCATACATTTTTATTTATAATTAAAACTTATGTTTTAAATCAATTTAATAGTTGTTATATGTATGCTTTAAATTTTTTGAATTTTTCATTTTATTTAATCAAGATAATAGATATTTTAAACAATTTTTTTTATAATAATTGATATTTTTATATGTTTTTTTTTTTGATTTGATATAGCAATGATGGTTTGATTTAATAAATATGTTTAGATATTTAAAATGAATGTGTATGATATATTGATTTAAAATTTGAAATGTGTGTGAGCTCCCTTTAGCAATACTTGGTGTTAAGATTATGTTTGAATGTTTGTGCTTCAGCATTTTTGCTTGTGAGATGATCAAGCTTTGATGTGTAGGAATTTTTGTGTATGAATTTTCAATATTTTATGTTTGTGATAATCAAAATTTGATGTGTATTTATGATTGTGTATATGAATATTGGTTGTTTGGGTTTCATTTATACGGTTGTATGTCCATGATGTGTTAATATAAGCTTTTCAAAAGTATGTGTGTGTGTTATTTTGCAACACTTGATGTGAATTTATGATTGTGTATATGAGTGTTTATGGTTGAGGTTTCATTTATATGATTGTGTAATGTTTTGTATGTTGTGATTTTTTATTGAAAATTTGATGTGTGAATTTGCAGTGTTTTTATTTTATTATCAACATTGGATGGGTGTGAATTTGCAGTGTTGTTATTTGATTATCAAAATTGGATGTGTGAATTTGCAATATTTTGTGTGTTGTGTGTGTCATTTTGCACACTTAATGTGAATTTATGATTGTGTATATGAGTGTTTATAGTTGAGGTTTCATTTATATGATTCTGTAATGTTTTGTGTGTTGTGGTTTTTTATTGAAAATTTGATGTGTGTGAATTTGCAGTGTTTTTATTTTATTATCAACATTGGATGGGTGTGAATTTGCAGTATTTTTATTTTATTATCAAAATTGGATGTGTGTGAATTTGCAATATTTTTGTGTGATGATTAAAAATTGATACGTATTCATGATTATGTATATGAATGTATGATGTGTATTCAAGATTGTGTATAAGAATGTTAGCTTGGTTTTATTAATATATTTGGATCTTTAGAATGAGTATGCATGGCATGTTGATTTGTACTTTAGAATGTGTGAGTTTGTAGCGGTCGAAATTTGATGTGTAATTTAGAATGTGTGAGTTTGCAATATTTTTTGTTGATGTATCTATGCGAATTTCCTTGAACAATGTTTGTATGTTTGTGATTTTTTATTGAAAATTTAATGTGTATGAATTTGCAATACTTTTTTGTGATGATCAAAATTTGATGAATAAAATTTTATGTGTATTCATGATTATGTATATGAATGTAATGTTTGTGTGGATGGATGTATGATGTATATTCGTGATTGTGTATAATAATGTTGTCTTGGTTTTATTAATATGTCTGGATATTTGGAATGAGTATGCATGGCATGTTCACTTGTACTTTAGAACATGTTTGTGTTTGTAGTGATCAAAATTTGATATGTAATTTAGAATGTCTGAGTGTGCACTATTTTTTGTTGGTGTGTATTCATGATAGTGTATAAAATGGTTTTTTGGGTTTCATTATTATGTTTGTGTATTTACAATCGATGTGTCTGACATGATTTGTGTTTTGAAATGTGTGAATTTATTTTAGTGATGCTTGACATTTACATTATGTTCATGATGTGTAATGTTTTTCATGTGTGAATTTTCATTAAATGTGTATGACATGTATAAATGTGCTTTGATATGTGTGTATATTGTCTTTGTGATTATGTTATTTTTGTATGTTATTTTTATGCTTTTGTAATGATCAAAATTTGATGCATGGCGTTTTTCTATATGTGAATTTTCAATATTTTTTGTGATGGTTTCAATTGCATGTCTAATTCCTTTAGCAATTTTTGGTGCTTACATTTTGTTTATATGTGTTCACAACTTTTTGTGGTGATGATCATAATTTATTCATTTATTATATAGGATGTTTTGTTTTTTGGATTAGAATTTGATGTGTAGTATTTGCAATTTCTATGTGAATGAAGGATTGCATTTTTGTACTTCCAACTTAATATTATATAGAAAGTAAAATAGATGGGGTAGAAAATGAAATACGTGGTTATTGGGATAGTGATGAGAGTCGTTTAATTAGGAAATAAAAGTGAGAGAGAGAAATCAAATAAGATTCCACCTTCATATGGTTGGTCTTGTTAGTAGATAATTTATAATTCTCAAAATCAAGAGAAACTCCTTTTAAATATAAATATATAAAATAAAATAATAAATATTATTTATTATAAAAATAATAAATGATATTTCTTTAATATCATTAAAAATAAAATATTATAGGAAAAGGAATATTCTTTAAATTATTATAAAAATAACTATAAATACATAATTAATTGTAATAATAAAATATTAAATCATTTTTTTACGAACAATAAAATATTATTACGATCCTAAATGATGATCATTATTAATAAAACATATTTACACAGGTTCAAAAGTTTCAAACCAACTACATGACTAATAAATCCAAATTTCGAAGATTAAATAAATCTTTAATTAATTTTTAAAATTATTTTCTTTATTTAATTTTTTATAATATATTTTTTAATTAAATAATGTATTATTATAAATAAAAAATGTTTTCCTAGCGCTAATAAATTTTATTTTTAAAATATTATTAGTTTTTTTAATTAAAAATTTGCAATTTTTAGTTATTTTTAATTAATAATAAATAATTATATTTTTTTTTGGTAATTAAGAGAGAGCAATATTATATTATAGAAATTAAAAGATTACATTCGATATCAAAAATGTACCGACAGTAGAGTGTTTTTCTGGGCTTTCTACAATGATTTACAATGTTTTCAATACTGGCCTTAGACAGACTAACATTACCCAATGCAATAACAAAATAAGTGACTACAACCCCCACATCATTAATAGGTTCAGTGACAAAATAAGTGATTGTAAGCCTCTCCTTGAGGTTGACATGACTCTTACAAGTAGTTTGACCTTTAACACCTTGGACAAAAAGACAAAAATAACTGGCATATAGGGCATGAAGCCAAGATTGCATTCTCACAGACTGCATAAGATAGATCAGACGAAAAGGTCCTCTTTAAGTGTGATGGGCATCTCTAGAGTACCTCCTACAAGAGCACCCTCACTGGTTAGTTGGTTGGCCGAGGCGCCTCCCAGTTCCCACTTAATACTTAGTGTAATCTCTCTCCCTTCTTGAGAATTCGTCATTCGATGCTTGAGCAGGGAAAAGTATGGGGAGTCCCTGGTGACAAATCTCATGTGTGGATGATTTCTACATAAAATGTGAACTTTTCATTCATCTTTTCCAACTTTTCCTCCATAGTTTTGCTGGCGTGGATGTTTTCCTACGTAGCCAAACCCAAAATTGTATTCATATTCCAGGAAAGCTCTATATTTTTTTTGTACAAGTTTTATTTGGCTCTTGTGAGACCTAGGTCGGGATTCCACTTGAATTGGGCATCAATTTCCTTAATACTGATTCTTCTTCTGATGTCTATGTCTTGGTTCTCCAACTTTGTAATCTGATCTCTGGTCTATTGGGGGGAAATGTTGTGGTAGTTCAAGTTGGCTTTCCCAGCAGCCGACTCGGCTCTGGTCCTCGGATGCAGGTTCGTGTGGCTCCAATGGTCCATGTTCTGACCTTTGCACCAGTTAGTGGATGAGCCACTACCAGGGCGAGGGGCACATACCATACTGATGTGCAAGGAGTGAGGTATACTGATAATAAAGTGATGTAGAGGGTGGTATCCATAGATGTGGGAAAGGATGGATCAAGGGAAGGAGATCCTGAGAGTGGGGGGCGTAGTAGTGTGGAGGAGAGAATCGAGCAAGGGGTATTCATAGGGAGTTCAAGAGATGAGGTTGCCAAGGAGAATGATAGTGATAATAAATCCATAAAATCTTGCCTGATCTATGTAATCAATTCTCGTGGAGGATCACGGGATTTTACCAATACTTAGGTCGAGAAGGCGACGATTTCTACCCTAAAACATGATTGAGATCCAAGCAACCTTATAAAAATTATGGAATTTGATGCTTGGAGTGGAGTTCATCACACAGATTTAGGGGATTTGTATGAGCTGAGCAGGAGGAATCTGCAAACCTATGGAGGTCTCATTAATACTGCATCCCTCGTTGTCTTCGACGTTGATTGCATCACAGTCATGGCAAAGGGGGCCTTCCCTGATATCCCACTATGCATGGGAGTATAACATATCCTCGCCAGTTGTTACTTCATTAGCGAGTTGGTCTACCGCGACATTAGCTTTCCTCCATACCGCTTGAAAGTGGAGCCCGCTCAAGTCGTTGATATGTTGTTAGATGCAGTGAAGTGTTTTTTTCATCCTCCAATTCTCAGTTACTTTGCTGACCGTGGATCCATGCTGGAGCTTGTAGGCAACCTGAGTAGCCATCGCAGAGTCTCCTTCCATGATCAATGGAGCGAAGTGTTTTTCTTTTTTTATAGCCAGTGCATGTTCCATGGCTTGGAGCTCCGCGCGTTGTTGGTGGTTATTCCTCATTTCCCATGATAGACCCATAGTGTTTCCCCCTTATGATTTCTAAACACACCACCAAAGCGTGCAGTGCCTAGGTTTCCTTTAGAGGCCCCATGATAATTCAGTTTAAACATGTTTCCTTCTGGTGGAGACTAGGTGTTTCGAATTTTAGGAGAGGGAGGTGGGAATGGTGGTGGAGATGTTTTCAAGGTCCAAAAGTTACAGGTTACGAAGGTCGGTTGCACGGGGAGGACCTTGCATAATGGGGAGCTTGGATATGGATACAGTTTCTTGAATTATCTGCCTAATCACAGTAAGAAGGTTGTCCCCTGAATTCTTCACATTTTTTAAAATTCTTGCATTTCGATCTTTCCATGTGACCCAACATATGGCTCCTAATAGGAGGTTCCAAGCCTAGTTGACTACCAGGTGAGGGGAAATGTTAGTTCGCCCATTGTCTAGGGTGATATGAATTGAGGCCTTGTCCCTGTCAGTCATCCTAAATATATCTCCCCCCCCATTCCCAAAGCTTGGAGGTGTAGTTACAGGTGTTCAGAAGGTGATTGATGAACTCTTCATGTGTTTCGCACAAACAACATCTAGATGGTCCTTTGAAACCTCTTCAGCGAAGATTTTCCCACATGAGGATTTTGTTGTACAAGATGAGCCAAAGGAAGAGGGTGATTTTAGGCCATCGTTGTCTTCCCTAAAGGGTGATCTATCTTTGATTCTACTGCATGTGTTCATGATTCACAATGTAGCCATAAGCCTCCTTGAGGTTGAAGAGTCTTACAAAGTTTTTTCCTCGCCTAAGTTTGTCCCCCTTGTGGTCCACTTGGATTTGACACTCTTAAAGGAGGTCCTCAAAAGAATCCTAGTCCATATTTTTAGGAAATGGAATCCATTCCTGCTTTTTCAACCATTCTCGCCATCAACTTCCATGAATGGTAGGTTTCCATTATTGAGCTACATGAATTTTTCATTTTTCTTGCATGGACCTTTGGAGAGGGGCATGATGTTCATTTCTGAGGGTTGGAAGCTACTGCCAAGCATCCTCCCAAAATGGGGCACTTTTCCCATTGTGTATCTCCCAAAAGTTGTTCCTTTGAATTACTTCTTTGTTTCTCCAAGCTTAGTTCCATATGGCCGAGCCCAGGGCCTGGCCTGAGAGCATGATAAGATATTTGTGGCTGTGGTTGGGTGCGTATTTAGCTTTCCATAGTTAGGCCCAGGGGGTATTGGGTTTATTCGACCATCTCCATTGTGTTTTTTCCCCCAAGACTTTCTCTAGGATCAGGATCCCTAAGGTCGAGCACACTAGCATTTTTTGGCTTGCGTATCTGGTCCCATCGAATTAAGGCCGATTTCTTCTTTTCTTCCGAGCCCCTCCAGAGGAAGCTTCTTTGGATGTTGCATAGGGCGTTATAACTGACTTTTGGGCAGCAAGAGCGAAGAAAAGGTAGAGTGACATGGCTTGTAGAACATACTTGACCAGAATGAGACGTCCTACAAGGTTGAGAGATCAAAAAGTCCAACTAGATATTTTTTGTGCAACCTATTGACGAGGTCCTCCCAAGTTTATTTCCTTAAGGCTTTATCTGTTAGGAGTAACCTCAAGTATTTCGAGGGTAGGGAGCAGTTCTGGAATCCTAGGATCCTTATGATGTTTATTTGGATGGGAAGTGGGGTATTAAAGAAGAAAATTTTAAATTTATAATGGTTAATCAAGGTTCCAGACGCTTCATAGAATAGGTTTAGAATGCATTTGAAGGCTTCAACTTCCTCTGTTGTTGGAATACCCAGAAGTAGAGTATCATCAACAAATTGTTGGTGGGTAGAAGCAGGGGATGAGTCATGTAACTTGAGACCAGTAAGGTTGTGATTGACATTGGCAGCTTGGAGAGACTGTCATGGGCCTTCTGCCATGAGGACAAAGAGGAAGGGGGAGAGGGGATCACCCTGTCGGATGTCTCTTGTGGGGACAAAGGGTTGGGTGGGGGTTTCCTTGAGAAGAATGAAGAAGGAACCCAAAGCTAGGGCCATAATCCATTCAATAAAATCCTGGTGGAATCTGAAGGCCATGAGGACCTCCCGCATATATTCCCAACTTATAGTTTTGAAAGCTTTTGACATGTCAAGTTGCATCAGCATTCTAGGCTTCTTGAGGGATTGGAGCGAATGGATGGTTTCATGTGAGAGAATGATGTTGTTAAGGACTTGTCTTCCCTCTACATACCTTACTTGATTTGCCAATATTAGGAGTGGTAGCAAAGAATTGAGCCTGTTAGCCAAAATATTCGAGATGATCTTGTAGATGACGTTGGAAAGGGATATAGGTATGAAATGATCCGAAGAATCTTCTCCTTCTTCTCTAGGGATTAGAGTAAGGAAGATTGCATTAAAATATCCCAACATGGTTTTGTTTGCCCTCAAGTATTCTACTATAGCAAGGACCTCTTCTTTTATTAAAGACCATCAAGTTTTAAAGAAGTTGATGGTAAAGCCATCAGGTCCAAGAGCATTTTTTGATGGCATGGCCATCACTGCATCCTTAACTTATTGCATAGAGACCTCTTTGAGAAGCATTGTATTGTGATCCTAAGTCAGGATGGTGGGGATGTCGCTAGTGATTTTTCTGATAGCCTGGGATCTATCTACGTGGGGCTCCTCTACGATTTTGTTGTAGAATGTGTTCAATTCCTCTAAGATCTCCTCTTTAGTGATATCCATTCCCCCTTCAATTTTTCTCAAGCTGAGTATTCTGTTTGTTTTTTTGTGTTGGGTCATGGAATGATGAAATAACTTTGTGTTTCTTTCCCCACCCTTGAGCCATTACACTTTGGATTTTTTATCCCACAACTTTTCCCCCTGTTTGACCCTTTCCTCCCACCTCTTTTGAAATTCATTTTACTCCTTTTGATCATTGATGCCCCACTAGATCATTTTTTGTTGGAGGTCCTTCATTCTCTTCTCCAAGTCCTTTTTGTCCTTAATGATGTTGCCAAAGACTTTTTTGTTTCATTGTTTAATTTTGTTTTTCACATGCTTTAGATTTTGTTGGAATTAGTACATTTGAGTGGTTTTCTAAGAAGGAGATCTTTCCCACCAGTTTTTCATGTTATTCTGAAATTTGGGATGATCCAACCAAAAAGCCTCAAACCTGAAGGGTCGATTTCTAGGGTTTACCGAGATATGAATTTTTATGGCTATGGGCCAATGGTCTGATCCCAATTGGGGGAGGATTCAACATTCTCTTTCCAAGGAGGCAAGGAGGATAGATTCAAAGATGAGGAATCTATTGAGTCGAGAGGCTATTTGTCTGTCCCCTCCTCATATGTTGTTCCATGTGTAAGTTCCATTAACCCCTTGCATATCCACAAGCCCCATCCTATCTATGGCTTCTTGGAAGACCTCTACGTCTCTGTCTAACTTTCAAGTCCTCCTTTCTTTTCTGAGAGGTTGAGGATCATATCAAAATCTCCTCCAATGATTTTGTTGGGATAAGGTATGTCCTCGATAATCCTCATTAAGGAATTCAACATCTGGATCCTTTCTTCAACTCAATGACCCATAGATGTTGCTAACACATATTATTTCAACAATACGTGTGACTTTTACGACAACTGTAATAGAGTTTTTTGTTGATATTGAGGAGATCAGTTCATAAAGAGAATCCTTCCATAGAATCAACTACCCTCCTATTATGCCACATGTTGCATTGGCTAAATAACTTTAGCTTTTGCAACACTGTTTTTGTAAGGCTGGAAGATCTTCCATAACTAGCTTGGTTTCCTAAAGGAGCATTATTTATAGCTTTTTTGTAATTATCCTTTTCTTTAGAAGTATTATTTTTCCAAAGTTGTTTAAGCCTCTGATATTCCATGAGATGCAATTCATTGAGAAAAATTTTGGGCTAGGGTGAGGGATCTTACCTTTCCATGTTTTATTAATCTGGCGCCTAGTTCTTGTAGGAGTTCACTTGTCGTTTTCCTACCTTGCTTCCATCCTGGTCCCTTGCGATTGTAATGATCAACTGGAATGTTGGAAAATATTCCCTTGTTAACATGATATTTTTATTGTTTCCTCGCTACGGTCTATTTCAGTTCCTCTTGAATTAGATATGTTCCTTTTATTTTTTGAATGTATTCTTTCGGGATGGCTGTTAGGCCTCAATTTTCCCACACTTCTGCTATTGTGTTGAGACTGACTCCTCCTAAAGCCTCCTCTATAACCTGTTCATCTTTTGAATCTTCTTTATTTTCCTAGTCCATGTCTACATCCTCTGAGTGCAACCCGATCTCATTGAGGCTATCAGTGGGAGTGCTCTCTTGGTGTTGTTCTTGGTGAGTGGGTTGCTGGTTCATCATTTCACCTCCATCCGCAACGGTTTCTTCTATGTTTTGTTATTCTTGTTCCTCTTGTAGGACTTCAAATTTTTTTCTATTTGACGAAGGCCCTTGACCATGTTTTCCTTTATTTCTTTTGTTGTTCTTGCTTCTGGTGGTTGTTTTTGTGAAGCCTTGTTCATCCGTCTTTTTTTGAGCTTGAGCATTGGTCGTTTGGGGGACATTGTGGGGGTAGTCTCTAAAGAAGTGTCTGTGCTCATGACACTTTCTATACCTGAATGGAATGTGTCATAGTCTATGTTTTGAATCCATACATCATCCTTGAACACCAACTTTATAGCCTATAGAAGCGTAAGTGAGACATCTAGATAGACGTAGATGCAGGCATATGAGACATAATGGCTTAATCTCATGCCCTTCGACATTTTGATATACTCTCCTATTTCATCACTGATTCCTTTAAGAACTGAAGGCGACTAGAAATCTATGGCCAGAGAGTAGAGTCTTACCCAAACGGGTACCTTGGTGAAGTCCTCTTCTTATGGTGTGAAATTTCCTTTCCAATATCGCATGTATAGCCCTACAGAGTTGAGGAAGTAAGGGCCTCCCTCAAAAACATGATCTTGATCCTCAAGGAAATCAAAGATAATTGTAAAGAATCCCTTAAATCCTAGTTGAAGCCTAATCTCCCGTTTGGGCTCTACTTGGTTTGTATCCACCAATTTAAGGTTTTTTCTGAGGACTAGATGCCCATAAATTTGCAGATGATGGCATGTTCTTGCATGAAATCTCTATATGTCACTACATCTAGGTCTTGTATTTCCAAGACTAGGATCTTCTTCGTTTTTGGCTTGCACTTGTTACTCAGTTGAGTCTGAGTCTAATCTTTCTCACTAGCAGCTCTTTGTTGCGAGTTGGTCTTTTGGTCCAAATTATTTTTCGCCCCTCCCTCTCCAGGGCAGTTGATAGCTGACTTTCGTGAGGATTTGTATGCATTGTAGGTCGTGAGCTTTGTGAAAAAAGAGGTTTCAGGTTCCTTTCCCTTTCCCATGATTGCATCTTGGAAGGAGGGGGGCTCTAAGCCCCCCTAACACTGCATTACAATGCACAGAACAAAAGAACTTGAGAAACCCTAGCAGAGCATGAAAAGAAATCCCTTCGATTGCCAACCCTTTTTAGAATATTATTAATTAATTTTTTAATTAATAAATTTAACTTTTTTATTTTAAATTTTAATTAATAATAAATAATTATAAGTAAATGGTCATTTCCACTATTTTAATTAATATTAAATGGTTTTCTAAAATATTTTTAATTTTTTTTATAAAAGGTATTACACATACATATTTAATATTCATTAATGAATAAAACCTATATCTATAAAATATTAAATCAAATATTAATACTAAAACATTAATATAATTCTATAATATTATCATAAAATATCCCATTCTAATTATTATTATTAAAAAAAATATTTACAAATATTTAAAATTTGTATTATTTAATATATATAATAATAATTTATTATAATATTAATGTTACTAGTAATTTGGTTTAGTATTTTATTACTTTATATTTATTAATTAGATATGTATTTATAATATATTTTATAAAAAAATTAAAAATATTTTTAAAAACCATTTTATATTAATTAAAATAGTGAAAAAGGCAATTTACTTATAATTATTCGTTATTATAACTATTCATCATCAATTAAAATTTAATGATAAAAAATTGAGATTATTATTTAAAAATTTAATTAATAATATTTTTTAGAAATTATAATTAATTATTATTAAAAAATAAAATATATATTTCTCGTTGGGGTGACGAACGATGTTATAATGGCTCAAGCCGGGGGATTTAATGCCTATCCACGCGCAGTTTGTTGATGAGACATGGTAGGGAACCCGCACCAAAACATTCACGAGGCTCTGATGATTATATGGTTGTGGGTTACGCCTGTTGTGGGTGTTTTTTGGACCTATGAGATGAGAGCAAGGTCTACTGGTGGAATTTTATGTGTGTGATTTGCAGGGGGGCGCTCTCAAGTGCCCTGTCAGTGCTCTTTTCAGTGGGGATACTCTTGTGCGGGTTCTTATGTGTGTATTAAAGGTTAATCGTCGAAGCAAGCTTGTTACTTGGGACCCGAGACCTTTGTCTAGTTTTGTATGGGCTTTTATAGAAATGAAGGTCAACACTAGTGGAATCCATGAAAAGGCGTTGCACTTATAATTGGAGTTTAGCATTGAGAAAGATGGCACAGTATAGTAAGGGTTCACGAGCGCTAGCAGGTAATTTCTAATTGTTGGCATTTTATAAACATCAAATTATGGTTTGTTCCCTCTGTAGGGGTCAATTGGCCACCAGGGTGGTCAAGCACACAACCTCTTGCCCCTATGGGGGGGTCCGAAAACTACTTTGTATCTTGTTGAATTGTGGTGGTGGGTGGATTTTTCTCTTTTGTCTCTTGTTGAAGTGTGCTAGTGAGTGGTCTTTTCTCATCTTCATCTGTTTGAATTGGGGTGATGGGTGGCTTTTTCTCCCATCTAGTGTGGCAGAGCCCTCTGTGGGTTTTGTTTGCAAATTTTATTTAATTTGGAAAAGTTCGGGGAATTATATTGTAATTTTCATGTCGTGTGGGATTTTGGGAATGTTTGTTGGTCACTATATGCCAATTGCTAGTCTCCATCCCCTCTGTTTGTAGTGGCTAGCGGTGTTGAGAATTAAAATGGGGTTCTGTTAGTTTTTTAGGTTGGTCTAGTGCATGTTCATGTCCTCTGTGTTGTTTGGACATTTGGAGTCGAACCGATTATTCCCTCCCTCAAGTTATTGAGGAGTCTAGTTAAGCTGGTAGGCCTTCCATGGCTCGACAAGGCTACATATGGTGTATCAGTAGATTTGTATATTTTATCGAGTTTAGTTGTTTTGTTCTAAAAGTTTTTAGTATTTGGACCAAAGTTCCAATGTTGCATCAACGAGGTTGCCCGTGTCGTGGGGGAGAGCATTGAGGCCATGACAATCTTCCTCCAGTGAACCATCCAGTTGATGTTAGGGACATGGATTAGCCATTAGGAGACTCCCCTAGGCGCATGGAGTTACCACCCCCCTTTGACTCCATGGAAGCTTGGATTTAGGTCATTCAGGTGAATTGATCAACAAGCCAAGCACTGTCATGATGTTCGCAATGAGGTGATAAGTTTTCTTAATGACATTAAACATAGCCAGTGGCAAATCATGGGTAGCCAGGAGTCCCTTTGCAAAGACCATAAGAGCCTTCAGGCCAGAATGGATAGCTTTGAGGGGTGTATGGCACATATGGAGTTGCATATGCATGATGCTTTCCATCGTCATGGTGAGGGTGACAATGCAACTCTAGATATTAACAATGCACAGGAATAATGAAAAGGACTAGTTATATTTTGTCTTCAACACAGTTCTAAGCCTTATGGGACATTGATATATGGACACATAATTTTGTTTTGTTGCTATTCTGAACTTTCTGTTTGAATTTGCTAGCCAACAACTCCAGTCAGAGTGAGGCTTGAATATTTTTGAAGAAATAATGTAATTTGATTCTGAATTAATGAAAAATGTATATATATATATATATATAACTAACTTGGTAGAGAGGGTTAATTAATTTCGTTTTGATAGTGAACTTTTTATCTAAATGATATCAACCAAATTCAATTTCACATTTTAGTTTTAAATTAAGTTATAATAAATTAATGAGGAAAAATAAAATTAAATAGAAAGATTGTGTTTTTTGATTTATCTAATTTTAAATAGAATAATTAATCATTTACATGTTAATTAATTTATAAATATAAATATTTGTAAATATGTTTTATTAAACACTATATTTAATACAGCATGAGTGGGCCTAATGGTTAAGAGCATGTGTTTCCTCCTAAGAGGTCAAAGGTACAAAACCAGCTGGGGGTAGAGTATGTATGCCTTCGTAGACTTAGCAGTCAAATCGTTGCGCGAAGGTGGGTCCCTTGTTCCACAAACAAGTGGGTCCCTTGTTCCACAAACAAGGGGGTCTCATACACCAATTTGGTGTCTGGCTTGGCTGTGACCTTAAAAATGGATATTATTATTATTAATTAAAATATAAATTAATAATAATCTAAAATGGATAATTTATTATTTCTTAAAAGTATATTAACATGTGCATATTTAATATTCAATTACCTGTTTTTTAATAAATGAAATGAAATTTTTGAATATTTGTAAATGAGATGAAATTTTAGAATATACATATATTTTATTAAAAATTATATTTAATATTTGAAAAATAAAATTGATTATTTTTTTATAAATATATTCATTATTAAATTGTGTATGATTTGACTTTTTTGAATATTGGTAAATGAGATGGAATTTTAGAATATTTATAGATATATTTTATTAAAAATTATTATTATCTTAAAAAAATATTTAATAACAATCTAAATTCTAAAATTTAGTTTTTTAATAAATATATTTATTATCAAATTAAATATCATGTAACAATGAATAGAGGGATGGAGCAGCTACAGCAGGCAACTAAACTCTTGGAAACTGTTCTAGTTTTTGGCTATGGGAAATAGCCACGATGCATATGAACGGATCGGTTCTGTTGGGGCCTCTCCAACTGATGGAAACTCCGATCACACAACAGATCGGCAAACTGATTTTTCAGAACTTGAGATGGCTGCAGGAGATCTCTCTCTCGCAAAATCTCAGCAACTCTATGATCACAAATCATACAGTGACTTGAATGCTCACAGCATATACTATGTAACTTTTTGTTTTGCAATAGAAAGTTCGATTTTTTTCTCAGGAAAAAAAACAATAAATAGAGAGAATTTTTTGAAAACTTGTAAATTTATTTCAATATT
Source organism: Pinus tabuliformis (assembly GCA_031772625.1). Taxonomy (NCBI): domain Eukaryota; kingdom Viridiplantae; phylum Streptophyta; class Pinopsida; order Pinales; family Pinaceae; genus Pinus; species Pinus tabuliformis. Next base: position 586,837,757 of record CM062812.1, on the reverse strand, counting down.
TTTTTAGGGTGAATCTTCTATTAGCTGGAAGACATGTTATTATATCTTGAAGCAATTTATTCATATTAATCTCTTTCTAGGAAATCCTAACCATAACCAAAAAAATTCCTCCTAAGAAAGGATAAAGATGTCCATAAACTCAGAAATGGCAATACACAAACATTATATCTAGAGATATGACCTGAGATAAACATCTTGTGAGATACAAAAAAAAGGGAAAAACCCATAAACATAAAAGGTTACACTGAAGGCTCTGAGTCTTAAACAACAATTTGGATAGGTGTCTTGCCTTCCATTTGAGCAATGTTTCCCATGGAAGGTAATATTGATATTAATATTAATATTAATATTTTATTTTTAATAATTATTTAATTCAATATTTAACTATTATAATTTGTATTTATAAATAAATTTTTACTAATAATATTTAATTTTTGGTAGTGAGATTATATATATATATATATATATATATAACCAAAATTAATATGATTTTGTATTATATATATTCCTAGTCACAACAAATACTTAGTAGGTTTATACATTTGTTCATCTAATAAGCTAACATGTTATCCCATTGTACAATAAGTCCTAATACATTTGAGGGACTATATGACTCAAAAATGCTCTACATGTTTGCAGGACTACATCCTACAAAATCTTCCTAACAAAAACCAAAACTTTCAACATGAATACATCAATTCAAATTAATACTTTCCTCTTCCAAAGATTGGTTGAGATATGGGAGTAATCTTTCATCTTTATGGCTAGCAGCACCAGTTTCCCTTTGACTGAGATGTATAGCATAAATTTTCTCCTGAAGAGTAAGAATCTGCGACCATGAGGCTTTTTTTTCGTCCATTTGGTGTGCCTACCTTCCTTTTGAATCTTGGATTTCCTCCAGGAGATTAATTGTTGTTTGCATTTTCTCTCATTGCTTCATATTTATTACCATCGCATCCAATTGCATAACATCCATTTGTTCACGTAATTGTGTTCCTTTCTCCTAACATTTTCAATTTGTGCACTTGGTTTCGCTAGTGGATTTGTAGTTGTTCTCTTTACCTGACCACATGTTTCTCCTCCATGGCCTAAGAGGGCATTGTTTGTGTGCTAAATCTCTCAGGGTTTTCTCTTTCACCTAGTGTCGAACTATCCCCTCCCTTTCACTTGTTATTGGCAGCCACCTTCGCAACTTTTGGGCTTCCTGAGCCATGGATCTCTTCTCTTATTTGCATCCTAGTTGATACAAGGCTCTAACAAAACACCCAAGAAGATTGTCCTGACATTTTCCTGCCAACTTGATAGCCTTTCTTCTATACAATGACTTCTACAATCCCCCTTTGAAATCCAACTCAAATCATATAAAGCATGTTCATGGTTGTCTACCTCCCTTCTGCGCTTATTGTCGTCGACACTTTCGCTTCCAAACTAGGGGCACTTCCTTTATCTTATGCAAAGCAAAGATAAAGGAAATTGATTGTGATGGAGAAATTACCTAATAGGCCAACAACAAGCTATGTCACTTGCCATATTCTCTGGCAGAGCAATCTATGTATCCAAATGTGGTGAGATTACATAATGGTAAGATAAACCGAGTAGGGTGGTGACTTCGTCAACATACTGCACTTCGTCCTTACCCCACATGCATTTCGTCGACTTCGTCGAGAGCAACCATGCTTCTTCACTAATGCCTTTGTCTGAGATGTGATTAACACCATGTGTGTGAGATTTGAGGTGAGGTTACTCACAGGGCTTCACTCAATGAACCTCTGACATATCACATGTCTTCATGGCATAATAAAACAATACCCTTATTTTAACTACATATTGGAAAATACCTCTAAAAATCACATTATTTAACCCCCTACCAATATGAACCCAATACTCTCAATTAAAAAAATACATAAATAAATAAAAACCCTACTTTCACTAGATATTGTAGGTATCCATTTTTCATTAACATTTTTATATCCCTTTATATTTTTTCATTAACTTTGATCTCTATTTTTTATATCTACCAATATAAAAACCCTTTACCCCCTATATATCCCCCAATATGAATCCTCACGGTATGGTATTGCTCCCCCAGTGAAGCCCCCATGAGGTTTTTATGTATCATTCACAGTGTGTGGTTCCAATGAGGTTGATATAGGAAGCTTTATGCATATATCCAACAAGTTTGGGGTGCCATGACTGTTGTCAAGCCCCCACCTCCATTTTGTCCTATTCGTTTGGTATGAACATTCCCTAATCCTTTATAATTATATTGCTGGGTTTTCCCATAGATTTTTTTTCTATGATTATAAGGTCTCTGATATTATTTATTAGTGCTAAAGAATTCATTAGCATTACGGGAGAGTCCATAATCTTAGTTATCCATTTAGATCTTAATGTCCAACTTGGAGTTGAAAGGATTTATTGGCACATTGATCAGTTTCATTGTTTTATCTTCTTAGGACATGGAAGTATTGTTTCCCAAAAATGTCTTCCACAATCCTGCTTATTCCTTTCATTAGATTTTCTAGATGTTTGTACTTAGGCCAAGTTCATTTACATAGGTGTTGAATGATTATGAGAATCACCTAAGATTTTGATGTTTGTGACCTGTAAGTATCTGGCTAATGTGACTCCTTGCAATAATCCATACAATTGTGCTTGGTTATTTGTCCCATGGCCTAACCCCTAGGCATACTTCTTGATGATGTTTCCATCAGGGTTATATAAGACCCCTCCCCCTCCTTCTACCCCTTTTTAACTAAATGATATTAATTAAAATAAATTTTTTATATATATATATATATATATAATGTTTAAAGGTATGGAGCAAGAGGTCCATATTCAACTTTGGTTGAAAAATCATGATATGAAGATGAAGATGGGAGCACAAACTCCGGGGAGCACCTATTGCTATTGATGTTAAAGGGGGGTAGAATGTAAACAAGGGCAACAACTAAGAGGAAGTATGGAGAGAATACAGACAAGGGGAGAAATTGATAAGAAGTATGGAGAGATTGCAAATGAGGGGAGTAGTTGACAAGAAGTATAGATAGAATGCAAATAGGGGGAGTAGTTGTAGAAGAAATAGATATCAAAGTGTTTCCATCAATAAAAAAGAGGGACATTGTTGAAAATGATTATTATTAATGTCAAAGGTTATTCAAATGAAAGATAAGGTTACATAGTCAAAAACATATTTCGAGACCTTTCCAATGATGTACCACACACCTTCTAGAAATATTGTTTTTGGATTTTTGATGCCCCATTTAGATACCCTATATTTGAATGCATCTTTACTCCAATTACCTAGATCAAATGGGGGAACAATAAAACAGTTGGAAAGCTTATTCCAATACCTTTCCAACAGCATATGGCACTCCCTCTAAATCCTCACGATTGAGGAGAAATGATTTTTTGAGTCTTCATTATACATTCTACCAGTTGCACAAGTCAGCGCAACTAATGGACAAGTTGACCCAGCCAATAGAAAATTCAGCGTCATATAAACCCCAAATGCACTAAAAATAGGCACGAGGTGCATTTCTAGCCACTCGCACAAGCCAATTCAAGTTTTTCTAAGCAAGTGAAGAATTAGTTCTAAGGCTCATACCTCATGAACCAAGTGAAGTGAAGCTAAGTTGGAGAGGTTTTCTATGGGAATGGTTTTTTGCACATTTTTGTGAAGGTTTTTTTGCTCTTGGTTAGAAGGAAAATTGTAAATTTGTTCTAGAGGTTGAGTTTTGGCCATGTTGAAGGTGAGTTTTAGCCCTAATGAAGGTCAAACTTTAGTCCTATTGAGGTCAAGTTTCAGGTTTGTTCTAGGATCCAAATTCTAGTGTTTGAAGTTCAAGTTTAGGCCTAGTTTGAAGGTTGAGTCCTACAGTTTTGAAGGTTGAATTTAGGTCTGGTTTGAGGGCCAATTTTTGGTGCATTGAAGGCAGAGTTTAGGTCTAGTTTTGCAATGCCATTATAGACCAAGTTCTATTCTAATTTTCAAGGTGGTCAAGCTCCATTGAAGAACTGTTGTAGGGATATTTAAAGGTCGAGTTTAGTTGGATAAGGTAGTGTTAAGGGAGTTGTTAGTTGAAGTAGTAGTGATGTCAAGGTGATGATAGGACTAAGCCCTATTATGGACACAAGTGAGTGCGCATGTAGGCATGTGGGCTACATAGGGTAAGCGTTTAGTGAAAATGTTGAAAGGCCACAAGAAGTAGACCTTCAATGTTGTAAAGGCATGTTTTGTTCCAATTGTGTTGAAAATCCTTATGGTGCCTATGAAATTTGTATGTTGGTGCTTACTGTGTACAAGGAAGTTTACAAAATATTTATAAAGAAAATCGTGAGAGTGTTTCTTATGTAAAGATCTGTGTTTCATGATTTATGTGCATCAAATATTTTAAAAGATAAAAATAATGAAAAATTGGTTCACCTCCACACCCCTCCACCCCGTTCAAGTGTTTCCAACAAGCCCATAGTGCAAGTGACTAAACAAATGTATCATAGACTATGCAACTTGCCACTTTGATGCACCAAAGCATTATGCATCTCCTTTTTTTATTTGCTTGCAATTTAGGGAATTGGAGGTTCCTAAAGATAATCCAAAAATAATCCTCTTTTCCCTAGCAACCTTCTTTTGTGAGATAATTGCTGAGGGCCAATATGAAATGAATTTTTCATCAACTATGATCCAAAGATACATCACCTCTATATACATCTACAACTTATACTTCATGTGGGATAAGATGTGTATCTTTGCTAGAATCCCATGCATTCTTATTTTTATGTACCAAATCCTTAGAGTAACAAAATAAAGGAAACACAACATAGAACATAAAATATAACATATAAAGACTCATAGAGATAAGTTACAAAATAACTCCTTAAATAATATGAAACTCTTCAAATAACCACAATACATCCATATATCCAAATTGATCCATTGAATCTTGCATTGAAATCGATTATAATATACATTTCTATTGATATGCAGGTTGCTTGCTTCTGTGAGAAGCCACTTGATGTCTGCTAGATTCAACCTTTGTTATTAATGATTTCTTCTGTGAGAAGCCACTTATTGTCTGTTGGATTCAACCATTGTTATTGATGATTGCTTCTGTGAGAATCCCAAGCTGAAGCTGAATGAATAACTTAATGATGTTGTTGGAATTTGTTGAAATCCAACATGGCTAATTTTCTAATTGTTGAGTGGGTTGTTGATGTTGATGTGAGAAGCCTAGAATGGCTGAGAATTTTATTGGAGAGGGAGCATTGATTATACAGCATCATGAATCTTCCTTAGCATATGGCTATGAGACCTATGAATTGGTTGGGAAGATTGTAACTCCCCTAGGTTATTTGACTATGAGGCCAATGAGTATGGTCGGGGAGCCTGATTTTGAGGCACTGAGTTTGTGATATCTCCCTTAGGTTGTGTGTTGTGAGACCTATGGATTTCTCTGGGAGATTGATCATCTGTTCTCTCCCTTGGGTTGTGGGTTGTGAGACCTTTTTTGTGGTCGAGTATTGAGATAAGGATTCCTCCCTTAGGTTGTGGGCCATCAGGCCTTGTTTGTGGTTGGGGATTGAGATAGGAATTCCTCCCTTGGGCTATGGCCATGAGACCTATGGATTGGTCGGGCAGATGGAACCGATGCATGTGACTATGGCCTTATGAACGATATTTATTGGTGGAACATGTTTGATGTTATTTTCCTAATGATGATACTTGTGATCTCTCCCTTAGGTTGCAGTTGTGAGACTTATGGATTGGTTGGGAAGATTGATCTTGAGAGAGAAAATGAAAATTCCCTCCCTGGCTAAGAGAGAGTGTTGTAAAATATTGTAGCCATGGTCGGTATCTTCATCGTGAAGAAATTAAAAATTTGAATTTTTATTTCACCTCCTAAATATGATCAAGTCAGCCTCCTTTTATTAAATTCGATTGAGCCAAAAGGCACCCATTCAACCCCTCTCTTGAGAGGCTATTAATAGGAGATCGTTCATTTTCATTTGTACATCCATTTGTATCTTGACATCTTTGATCCAAAAAAGGAAGAAGGAAATATGAGGGTTGAATTTAATAGAATGGCTTGGAGTATTTCATCTTGTCACTGATTTGGTTGTTCTCTTGATATGGTTACTTTTGATGTAATGATGAACATTGAACTCTCTCTCTCACAAGTAAAGATTTCTGGGTTTTCCCCTTGTTGGATTTTCCTTGGCCTCAGGCTTAATTTTTGTGTCTCTTGTCCCATTCTCTCAAGGTTATTTTATATTTATCTTTCATTTTTAAGTAGTTGAGCTTTTCTACTGTTTAACTACTTAATAATATAGAAAATGTAACTAATTTTAATTAATCATTGGAAGTAGCTATCATAATGGAAAAAAATTGGCTCATGGTTGTTTACCCTAAAAATTTCAACAGCTAAGAGGGAGAGTTGAATTTTTGTAGCTATGGTAGGTCCTCATAATTATTATTTTTGGTCATTAATTTATTTTGTAAAGCATGTTATTCATGCTATGGTCAAAAGAAAAATATTAAAGGCATGTTCTTCATGTCCTTTGCAAATGAAGAAAATTTGAATTTTTGAAAATTCTCCAAAAGAAGTCAGGTCAGCTCCCCTCTAGTCAAGTTGACCCCAACCTATGAGGCACCCATTCGACCCAAAAAAATATTATAAAGATGTGTCATTCGACCTCCCTCCAAGCAAGAAAATTCAAATCTATCTAAAGCAAGCAAATTCGGCCTAAGGCAGCGAAGAGAATCTATTTGCAACAGCAAGGAATGTTTATATGAAGTCAACAAACTTAAGGTCTAAAGCCAATGAAAGAGGTTCTGAGGCAAGAAAAGAAATCAAATAATGTTTATATGAAGTCAACAAACTTAAGGTCTAAAGCCAACAAAAGAGGTTTGTCTGAGGCAAGAAAAGAAATCAAACCTGAGGCCAGCGAAGTTGCATGGCTGAGGCCAACGAAGTTGCATGTCCGAGGCCAGCCAAGCTGCATATCTGAGGCCAACAAAGAAGAAGATATCTCTAAAGCAGGAAAAGGTTGATTGCTGACTTGACTAAAGAGAAACTTGACCAAGTTTAACCTAGCTATTGTTAGAAAATCAGAAAAGCAAAAAGATTTTCTCTTGTTGATAATTACTTTTGATTATTATTATAATCTTTGTTATGTTCTTTTATCTTAATTCATTAAGAAGTTACGAAAACCAAAACACGGAGTTCAAGAACACCATTTGTAGGTGCACAACCGAGGCAAATCCCCTATATAGGGGAAAACCCAGTCAAGAACTCTTCCTTCAATAATTCAAATGAGATGGACCATGACCCTATACCAACAGACCTTCCTCCTCCACCAAGTCAGCCTTCCAACATGTTTTAGCTCACTTCAATAGTCTTTTCTTATTTAGCAACTTCAACCCAGCATCAACCCATAAATTTTGGCCCCAACTTCACCAGCAGCTTCAGTATTTCGGCCTTCCCAGCAACTGTATAATTTCGGCCCTACTGGTAGCTTCAAAACTTCACACAAGTGGGAAAAAGATAGATAATTTCGACTTCTTATGCTTGTGATAGACCTCCTTCTCCTTCGCTATTCTTCTTCTTCTTCTTCTTCCTTGGAATTCACACTTTTTCTGGCCCCATAAGTTGCAAATCAAACTTGTGAGTGAGTGTTAAATGAGGTTAAGTTGTTGCCTTTATATAGTGATTATGTTGCCTAGTTTAGGCCGACTTGTCCAGTTTGACACCGACTTGGTGGACGAGGCCTAATTGACCTATTTTACAATAAAATAAATTTGACATAAACCCTAGAAGCCTTTAATGGAGGATTTGACCTAAAAGCAATTGACCCAAGCATGAAACTCATGCTTTAATAAGTCAATTTATTTAATAATAAAATTAATTTTTCTTTCTTTTGATAAATATAATACATCATGCCTCAAATACAATTATGAAGACCGACACTAGTTACATTCTTCAACACTCCCTCTTAACTAGGGAGGTATTCATAATTACCTATATCTATAGAGGTACATGGAAGATCTCCAAAATGAACTACAAAGAGTTCTAGGACACTCAGCGTTGCGGACTAGACTCCTGACCAAGGTAATCTATCGGGGTGGGACTAAGATAGACTAAATATTTCAACTAGTCTAGGTACCATCAGGCTTACTAACTAACCATCAACCCAGGGATATAGGTGTGTATCTGAGGTCAAAGCTCTAAGACCAATGCCATCCTCCCTCTTCGGGATCTAGACATCAAACATACATAGGTCGACCAGATGTCCTCCCAAGCATCCACCATTAGATGCTTCATCTCTCCCTAATAAACTAGATGTATCCATTTGTCCAAGTGTTCATCCTTCCTCATGGAGAGATTTACATGTACAAAAACAAACCCCAATCAAAAATAAAATTTCAAATACAAAAACAAGTAAACACAAACCTTCGGAGCCTTTAATCATCCTGATGCCACTTATATCAAATTATTCATATGCAACTAGTCGATGGTTTTTCTTCTTTCATTTCTTCAGCAACACCAGGACATCCTCAAAACTTTGTGGTGCATTCATTCACTCTCTGATTTCTTCTTCAAGGTATCCATCATGACTATCATAACATTCCCTCCCTCTTAACTAGGTAGATGTTCTCTTTTCTTTTAACCATGCTCCCTCTTAACTTGGGAAGATCAACCACTTCTTCAATAACATCAGAGAACCAAGCATGGTTTCATTCCTTCTTAAAATATCACGGTTATCATCATAAATTTCTTTATCATGCTCACCAATATTATCATGTCAAATTTACTTACGAACATCTCCAACATCTTGAAAATTATGTACCTGCACAACTTAAACAGGTACAACCAAATACAAAGGCATGAAGTTAACTATATCAAAATCATGTCAATATAATGGAAGTGATTAGACTTTAGACATCAAACACCTAGTTAGGTTCGTGATCAGCAAGAAACACACACTCTTGTTAGGGTTATTGGCATAAACCCTTTGACTACAATATAAAGCAACTCCATCAAGAAATTAGTCTCATTCTATCTAGGACCTCAATATTACTTTCAGAGATATGTCAAACTCTACTATGATTTACTGCAAACCCACAAAGCCTTAGATATTAGCAGTTAATAACAATCCTACCATACATCTAAGGTTTCAACAATGTTAGACACCATCTAGATTTTATTATCAAAACTAAATCATATCGAAAAACATTATTATCATATCATAGAATATCAATTACTAGGGCTTTGTTATAAACCCTAGAATTCACAGTTTATGAGCATTAATAATTAGGTTAGCATACTCACATACACATATCTAGGATTTCATAATCATGCACTAGCATATCACAACAACATCTACTAGGTAAACCCAATACACAAACATCAATACATCAAAATTAGGTATATAAAAATTTCATTTACACTAGGGTTTCATTCCTAGAATCTTATTTACAAGGGCTTGGTTCACCAATCCTAATTTACCAAACCCTAAAGATCTAGGGTTTCAATACATTAATAAAAAACCATAAAGGGATAGGGTTTTTATCATTCCAAAACATCAAAAGAACAAGAATTCTAGATTTCATCAACAACCCTAAGTAGACTAGGGTTTCATAGTCAATATTGATACACCCTTAGGTTAGGGTTTTACAGTGAACATTTTTAGGGTTCCACAAGAATGATAATATAATGAGGGTAGATTAAATCTAATGATTAATCTCCCTAACAAGATCTTTGTGATTCAAAAACCTAGACATAATGATATCAGTAATATAAAGAAAAATTAAAAAGAAGAATGATCGTAACTTTTGCCTAAGACAACTTTATAACAAAGCTTAAAGTTTAAGACATACATCGAGTTGTTCCTTAAAGAACCTTGAATGACATCAATTCTTGAAGAGATTCCTTTGCAACATAACTTCTTTCATTCTTCAAGTTCAACCTCTGAAGTCTCCTCCATAACTTGTGTATGTTGTAAGCTTTCCTAACCAACGAAGATATAAAGAAAAGGTTATTAGCATACAATACAAACACATTTTGATAAGAAAGAGAAACCAAACATAAAAGATAAGAAAAGGAGTAAGATACTTACCTTTGGTAAAATGGTGAGGGCTCCCTCCTAATCCAATCTTCAGGGATACCTACAACTTATAAAAATGAAAAATGTTTTAACAAGATATGTTAGACCTATAAATACTAGAAATGAAAACATAAAGGAAAACAATTCAAAACAATGATAAAAGATTAAGAGGGCTATGTGAGAGAGTGGACTTAGTCGTATAAGTCCTTGACTTCTGATTCTTCAGCCTTATTCTTCTTAGGTGGATATTCATCAGCGACATTCACATGTTCCCCTCTCCTTATTTCTTGGATTCTCTCAACAATTTATTTTGTAGTGACCCATCTTGTGACAATGGTAACATTCAATCTTGGATAGGTCCACTTTCTTCTATGGTCCTTTGAACTTCTTGAAGGTTCCCTTCTTGTGATGAGCATAATAGACATTCAAGGTGTTTTCTTCTTCCTCCTTTTTGTTGTTTACTAACGATAGTCTAGCTTCTTCTTGACTACATGCATTCCACATTTGTTCAAATGTTGGAGTATCCTTCCGGTTTTTAAGTCTTGATGCAAAGACACTCCAAGATTTTGGTAGTCCTAGAGGGGCAGTGATTACGAGCTCATTTTCTGGGAAAACTTCATCTATTTCTTGGAGTTCATCTCTGATTCTAGATATCCTTATAAAATATGTTGAAATGGCATCATCTTTTTTCATCTTAACAGTTCTTAGCTCATTCTTGAGGCTTTCTATTTGACCAATGTTCTTGATTGTGAATAACTTTGAGAGAACCTTATACATTTCTTGAGAGGAATTTATGTTGGATATGTATGGAATTAGGTTATCCTTAACTCCATCCACTATTAGGTTCATAGCCACAATTTCGATTTCTCTAAACTTTGCTTTCTCTACATCACTTGATTCATTAGTAGGCTTCTTGATTTTTCCTTGAACGATATCCAAAACTTTGTTCTTTTCAAGAATAAGGCCTATCCTCTTTTTCTAGGCCCTGTAGTTGGAGGCTCCTTCTAATTTGTTTTCTCCCTTCATTGAGTTTGTCATAGTTCTTGTAGATAGTAGTGTCGGAAACACTAAGAGGGGGGGGGGGGGTGTGAATCAGTATTTCTTTGAATTGTTATTTTTACCAGTGATATCACTTATATCTAGAACACAATAAACAATAAGAATAAATTATTTTATTAATTTCTTCTTTACAATGTATCTAGTACAATATATGTAGCGCTCCAATCCTAGATGAAGACACTGATCTTCAATCTTCTAGGCTCCAACCTATATTTTCCAAGCACCGACTTGGACTTCCAAGGCTCCAACCTTTTCAATTTTGAGGCCCCATCTTCAAAGGCTCTAACCCTATATCTAGTTCAGGCTCCAACCTCATTCCTTGAGAATTCCTATCCTCTAGGGTTCCAACCCTATCCTCCAAGGCACCAACCTTGTCTTTTTGAGGCTCCAACCCTTGCTTTACTTCGTACAGATATGTTTAGTTGTACTTCATGGCTCCCAATGTCTTCTTCACCGAGCCATGTCAATCTTCAGTAATGCCTTCACTTAGTCTCCACATCACGTCATTAATGACAACCTTGATCTTCACATAAATGTGTCTCCATTGTTCTTCATGGTACCCAAATAATTTCTCCAATGTCACCTCATGATGGCTAGTGCATCATGGTCTTCAAGGATCTCCACAAATCTTCAAATTCAGCTCCAAGGGCAAGGATGTGTACTCTAAGACTATCTTAACAAACTGTCAAATCTTCAATTATGCTTCAAGGATGATCAAGTGTGCTCCAGGTCTACTAAGAAGTCTTTCAACAAGCTACTTCAGGTATACAATGAAGTCTTCCAACAAGCTGCTTCAGATCTGCACAAAAGTCTTCAAAAGTCTACCCCAATATACTCTCCAAGGATCACCAAGAGCAGCTTAAAGGTACTCTTCAAAAAATTTTCTCCAAGGTCTTCTATTCTGATATATTTTGCTCCAAAGGTGCCTTCAAATCTCTCTCAAGACTCCCAAAATACTTTCCTCAAAATCCCAAAACATTGTTACTAGGTTGCTTCAAAGAATGCCATAATCATGTCATTTATCAGTCTTCTCAATACAATAGATCCAAGCTGAGTAATTCACAAGGCCTTTGTTATTACTTCTATTATCAACCTTAAGACTTAAGTTATGTATAGCAACCCAGACTTAGCATAAGTCAATTATTGACTTGTCCACAAGTCCTGGAGGTCTAGAATAAGACCTCCACCACAGATTCTGCAATTGTAAGCCCTTGTCCACAGGTCTGGTATACCACAGTTCTGAGGCTAGTGATTCTGAGCTTCAGATTTCCACAAATTTGTCCTCCACAGGTGGGTGCACTAGATCCGAACTTGAATCTTTCCAAATGTTGTAGTTTCGAGCTTGAAAGGGGATTTTGTAAGTCTGACCAAGCCAATTCAAGTGCTTGTCCAACCTCCCATATATTTACCACAGTTCAACAGAGATTATCACAAGTTCGAAGGTTTTGAGCACAGGGTTGAGGTAAGGTGTAGTTTGTAGTCAAAGGTCCAAGGCCTTGTTACTTGTTCTCTGTCCAAAAAATATGCACTAAGCCTGAGTTGTTTACAACAGGACTTGGCCCCAAAAAAACGAGTTGTATGAGTGTATTGTGCCTCTTTCCTACCATTTCCAGACCTCTGTATTGTGCCTCCTTCCTGCAATACTTGGATTCCTGTAGTTCTTAATCTCCTCAGCCTCCTTTCTATCTTTGTGCTCCTTCTCTGAAATGATCACTGAACTGATGGTTAAAATGAGGTGCTAGACGTCATATTTAAATAGGATTTCACCTTGAACTGAAGGGACATGTCTTTCGATAGGTAGATCGACATAAATGTCTAAGTGTAAGTCAGCTCAATATCATAAATATATTTTTTAACTTGAAAATTTGATATCTCACAAACTACTAGGAGTTTCGAGACAAATAAGGGTTCATTGGAAAGAGGAAAAAGTCCTCTTTCAATTGGTATAGATCCCATGTTGAAAGAATGTCTCCAAGATGTCCAAAATAATTTTTCTTTAAGTTTTTCCTTAAATTTTTGGTGCAGAAGGTGATTGGGACAGCAAGAGGTCATTATTATGACTCCAAGTTCTTCAACATAGTGTCATCATGTAATAGTGTAGTGATATGTCATCAACCATATGTTGTAGTGTAGCATTCATCAATTTTTCATTAGGAGAGTTCCAAAGCAGTCTTCCAATCATGTCATCAAGACCATCATCAAGTGTGGTCATTCTTCAAGAGTCCTTGACATATTAATTGATGGTATCCTTGTCAAACAAGAGCCCTGACATCATCATCTGGAACCAGGCATCTCAAGAATATTGACTTCTCAATCAATGCCATATTGACATCAATGACAATCTTGATTAACAATCTCCCCCCTTGTCATTGATGGAAATATTCTTGCCCTTTCAACATTCTCTCCCCCTTTGACATCAATGGCAAACAGGGTGCCCAAGTACTCCCCCTGTCAAGCTACTTCTTTTCTTCATCAATAGTAGTTCTTCATAGGTATGCTACTCCCCCTCTCATGGTGCTCTTCTTCTGGGAATGTGGCCCATGATATATGTGTCTACATTTCTTCATGTGATGAACCAACTCCCCCTGTCTGCATGAACTCCTTTGATAGACGTGTCTACATTTCTTCATGTGATGAATCATAAGCTCCCCCTGTCCATATGAAATCCGAGAGATGATCTATCAAAAGATGATTGTCCATGTGTGACTCATCAAAGATTTCATAGGGCCCATTCATGGATAGCTTCTGCAAGAATGTTTAAGAATCATAAGCTCCCCCTAACTGTAAGCATGGTCTCTTTTTGGCAAAGTCTCACCATCAAATACTTAGAATATCAAGGATGTCTTCATCAAATCAACATGTGTTGTTGGCCGGAGTGTCCAATAGACTTTCGGATCCAATTTTCTTCTTTCTCCATACTTGTGTAACTTTCTTCTCTGGCTTGGTTGTCATGGTTCTAGCTTGTGTAGGGACCCAAGTCAAGTTACAATCACGTGCCATATGTCCAATGTTATGGAAATTGAAGCACTTCATCTTGGTTATGAATGAGGAATCATGACTTCTTACAAAATTGCTTCTAGGAGTTGACGGGGACCATTATATTTATCTTTGTGATATGTCCTACAATCTTTTTCCATATGCCCAAAGTTTGTATAGGAATAGCAATAACCAAGAAATATACTTTGGTACCTCGGAGATGAAGATTTCCTTGATGTACTTCTGAAGTCTTTTTGCCTTGGGATTCTTTGATGATATACATTGCCTTTTGTATTCTTGACACCATCTGCAATTCTCCTTGGAGTAGGATTTCTTCCATAGTTGTCTTGACTCTTCTCCTTACCTTTGCTAGAACTGGGAGCATCAACATTTCTTTCTAGCTTCCTCACATCCTTGTTGTTTGAAGCATTATCATTCTTGCTTGAGGATTCCCCTGCATAGCCAAGACTTGATTTATCAAGGGGAGACCTTTGATGACTTAGGATGTCATTTAGGGTTTGAGAACTTTTCAAGTTCTTATTCAACAAATCAACTTCCTTTTTAAGAAAGACAATTTCTTCCTTCATTTTATTGCATTCTTCATCCTTCTTTGATAGAATGATCTCCATTTCTTCCTTCATCTTGTTTGCTTCACATGATTGGGCCTTAAGAGAAGTGATTTCTAATCTTAACTTGGTGTTGTCATCACCCTTTTCTTCTAGTTGGCATATCATTTTTTTTTCTGCTTCATCAACTTGTCCTTCTATGAATGCCAAAGCTTCCATCACCTTCTCAACTCCTTGTGTTTGTTTCCTTGCTTCTTCTAGTTGAGATATAAGGGAGGAGACCTCTTCCTTGTATTAACCAATCTCTGCTTCAAGTTTGTTTAAACTCTTGAGTCTTTGTTCAAGGTGACTTGACAAAGTTTCTTCCCTTTTCTTTGCCCTATCCAATTGATTTGTCATGGATATGACTTCTTCATGATGGTTTCCTTTGTTTTGATGAAAATTCCTCTTTAAGTTTGGTGAGCTCCTCGTCTCTTTCTTGTACTTGAAGCTTGAAAATTTCAACTTCCTTCCTTGTCTTGTCCTGGTCACCATCTTGCACTTTCTTCTTAAGTTCCTCATTTTCCCTTTTCAAAATGTTAAACTCTTCCATAGCAGCTATAAGTTTAGTCAGGATATATTCTTCAAAGTCTTCTTTGCTTTCTTCTTCTTCTAGGTCTTATTTTTCCTTGATGTCATCATTCTTATTTTCAGCTTCCTTGATGGGTTTTGGATTTCCTTCTTGCTTTCCATCATCTTCTTGACTAGTGGTCATGGTCAATGCTCCTTTTGAGTGAAGGTCATGAAGTTTGTCCCATATATCTTTTGTTGAAGAACATTTTTCCAAATTTGCCATTATAGAATTTGGTAGCCCATTCAAAAAAAAAATCATTGCTCTTGTATTGTACTCCTTGGATTCATCGTCCATCGTGTTATTAGTAATCACTGGTTCCCATACTCCAATGCCTTGAGCCATGAAATTTCTGATTCTTACCTTCCATGCATCAAAGTTTCCATTGAACACTAGAACTTTCTCAATTTGATTGTCTTCAGCTTTCATAGTTGAGGAAGAGACATCTTTAGGAGGATTGGAGGCTTTATTCCTTGGCTTTGCCATTTGTGTTCTAAGGATCAACCTTCAAGCTACTAGGCTTTGAGTGAAGGTACTGGCTCTTATACCAATGATTGGAAATACTGAGAGGGGGTGTGAATCAGTATTTCTTTTCAATCATTATTTTTACCAGTTAGATCACTTATATTTAAAACAGAAAACAAACAATAAGAATAAATGCTATTATTAATTTCTTCTTTACAATTAATCAAGTCCAATATATGTAGAGCTCCAACCCTAGATGAAGACGTTGATCTTCAATCTTCCAAGCTCCAACCTGTATTTCCCAAGCAACGACTTGGACTTCCAAGACTCCAACCTTGTCAATTTTGAGGCACCAACTTCAAGGGCTCCAACCCTATATCTAGTTCAGGCTCCGACCTCATTTCTTGAGGACTCCTATCCTCTAGGGTTCCAACCCTATCCTTCAAGGCACCAATCTTGTCTTTTTGAGGCTCCAACCCTTGCCTTACTTCGTCAAGATATGTTTAGTTGTACTTCACAGCTCCCAATGTCTTCTTCACTGAGCCCTATCAATCTTTAATAATGACTTCACTTAGTCTCCACATCATGTCATCAATGACAACCTTGATCTTCACATAAAGGAGTCTTCGTTGTTCTTCATGGTACCCAAACAAGTTCTCCAATGTCACCTTATGATGGCTAGTGTATCATGGTCTTCAAAGATCTCAACAAATCTTCAAAGTCGCTCCAAGGGCAAGGATGTGTACTCTAAGACTGTCTTAACAAACGTCAACTCTTCAATTCTGCTTTAAGGATGATCAAGTGCGCTCCAGGTCTACTAAGAAGTCTTTCAACAAGCTACTTCAAGTATACAATGAAGTCTTCCAACAAGTTGCTCTAGAGCTGCACAAAAGTCTACCCTAATATACTCTCGAGGATCCCCAAGAGAAACTTGAAGGTACTCTTCAAAACATTTTCTCCAAGGTCTTCTATTTTGATATATTTTGCTCCAAATGTGCCTACAAATCTCTCTCAAGACTCCCAAAATACTTTCCTCAAAATTCCCAAAACATTGTTACTAGGTTGCTTCAAAGAATTCCATAATCATGTCATTTATCAGTCTTCTCAATACAATAGATCCAAGCTAAGTAATTCATAAGGTCTTTGTTATTACTTCTATTATCAACCTTAAGACTTAAGTTATGTATAGCAACCCAGACTTAGCATAAGTCAATTATTGACTTGTCCATAGGTCTTGAAGGTCTAGAATGAGACCTCCACCACAGATTCTGCAATTGTAAACCCTTGTCCACAGGTTTGGTATACCACAGTTCTGAGGCTAGTGATTTCGAGCTTCAGATTTTCACAAATTTGTCCTCCACAGGTGGGTGCACTCGATCTGAACTTGAATCTTTCCAAATGTTGTAATTTCAAGCTTGAAAGGGATTTTTATAACTCTGTCCAAGCCAATTCAAGTCATTGTTTGACCTCCCACAGATTTACCACAGTTCCATAGAAATTATCATAGGTCCAAAGGTTTTGAGCATAGGACTGAGGTAAGGTGTAGTTTGTAGTCAAAGGTCCAAGGCCTTGTTACTTGTTCTCTGTCCAAAAAATATGTACTAAGTCTAAGTTGTTTACCACAGGACTTAGCCCAAAAAAAAACGAGTTGTATGAGTGTATTGTGCCTCCTTCTTGCAATTCTCGGATTCCTATAGCTTCTTGATCTCCTTAACCTCCTTTCTATCTATGTGCTCCTTTGAAATGATCACCGAATTGATGGTTAAAATGAGGTGCTAGACATCATATTTATATAAGATTTCACCTTGAACTGAAGGGACACGTCTTTCTGCAAGTAGGCCGACATGAATGTCCAAGTGTAAGTCGGCTCAATATCATAAAATATTTTTTAACTTGAAAATTTGATATCTCACAAACTACTAGGAGTTTCAGGACAAATAAGGGTTCATTGGAAAGATGAAAAAGTCCTCTTTTAGATGGTCTAGGTCCCATGTTGAAAGAATGTCTCCAAGATGTCCAAAATATTTTTTCTTTAAGTTTGTCCTTAAATTTTTGGTGCAGAAGGTGACTAGGTCAGCAAGAGGTCATTGTTATGACTCCAAGTTCTTCATCATAGTGTCTCCAATGTCATCCATGTCATCATTCTAGTGTAGCATCCATGTCATCACGTAATAGTGTAGTGATATGTCATCAACCATATGTTGTAGTGCAGCGTTCATCAATTTGTCATTAGGAGAGCTCCAAAGCAATCTTCCAATCATGTCATCAAGACCATCATCAAGTGTGGTCATTCTTCAAGAGTCCTTGACATATTAATTGATGGTATCCTAGTCAAACAAGAGTCTTGACATCATCATATGGAACCAGGAATCTCAAGAATATTGACATCTCAGTCAATTCCATATTGACATCAATGACAATCTTGATTAACAAGTAGGTTCATCTCTTTATATGACTCTTTTCCTTAATGACCAGCGTTTTTCCTTCTTCCCCTTAGCTCTGATACCATGTTAGAAATAAAAAAGGCAGAAAGAATTTCTATTGTTGATAATTACTTGTGATTATTATTATAATATTTATTATGTTCTTTTATCTTGGTTCATCAAGCAATTACCAAAACCAAAACACGAAGATCAAGATCACCAAAAGTAGGCACTCAGCGAGGGCAAAACCCCTACATAGGGGAAAACCCAATCAAGAACTCGTCCTTCAATAATTCAAATGAGATTGACCAAAACCCTATACCAACAGACCTTCCTCCTCCACCAAGTCATCGTTCCAATATGTTTTAGCTCACTTCAATAGTCTCTTCTTGTTCAGCAGCTTCAACCCAGCATCAACCCAGAAATTTTGGCCCCAACTTCACCAACAGCTTCAGTACTTCGCACTTCCCAACAACTGCAAAATTTCGGCCCTACCAACAGCTTCACATGTGGGAAAAAGAGGGAGAATTTTGACTTCTTATGCTTGTGAGGGACCTCCTTCTCCTTCGCTATTCTTCCTCTTCTTCTTCCTTGGAGTTCACACTTTTTCTGGCCCCGAAAGTTGCAAATTGAACTTGTTGTGAATGAATGACAAATAAGGTTGAGTTGTTGCCTTTATATAGTGATTATGTTGTCCAGTTTAGTCTGACTTGTCCAGTTTGAGGCCGACTTGGTAGAAGAGGCTTAATTGACCTATTTTGCAATTAAATAAATTTATTTGACAAATAAATCCCAAGAACGGTTCTTGACAAATAAAAATGTAAATAAGTGAGAGAATTTGAGGATGAATGTACTGTTAGATAAAAACAAATAAGTTGTATAAATCTGATTGCACATTAATAAAAATTATACAATGGAGTTATGCATCCTATTTTAAGACGAGAGAAAATGTGATCAAAAAGATATTTTAAACCAAAGAACACTGCCCTATAGGATTCAATGAATATCATCACATTTGTTTGAGTTAATAGTTTGGCATTTCTTCATAACGCTTTTGAAACGGTTCTCAATTATAATCAATGGCATATATATGTTAACCTATAGTCTAGTTTTTGAAGCCTTTTGAAGTACTATAAAGATTCTCCATGGGCTTTGAGAAAATTACGGATCGAAAGCACACCAGATTGAATCGGGAAGCTAATCCAACTTTCTCCACAATTTTGGATATCGCGGTTCATGGTTTATGCACAGTATTGTTTTCTAAGATACTTAAGTTCATAGTGATGAAACTCATAGGTTTAAATGTGATTCAATTAGATATAACCATATGCAAACAAAACCAAGGCTTATAAAATTTTGATTAAGATCTTCCTGATTGCCATTACAATAGTGAGAAATTATTGTGTAAAAGATACACAATTCCAGTTGAGAAATTATTGTGTAAAAGATACATAATTCCAGTAGTAGTTAGTCCCAACTTTTTAACATTTTTCAACAGAGTAAAAGTGAAATCAACTCCTCGGTCAAAAATATCATATCTAATAAATCAGGTCCCAGTATCCACCCATTTTTCCAGAAACTGCTGAAAGACAGCATATACTACATGCGACAAGCGCTAAGTGGAATTGCTCATTCATTATTATTAATTTACGAACATCGCCTACTAAATCTCCTGCAGAACGGTTTTCAGTGAAGTTTACTTCTTTGCAGGATACTCTCTTGCTCCAAATATAGTAGAACCAATCCTTACATTTGTGCTTCCCATTTCAATCTGCAAGGTTGTCAAAGATTTTTATTAACATGTTGGGCCAAAAAAAAGACTTCTGCATACTAAATCAAATTAGAGTATTTACCGCCTGTTCGAAGTCTCCTGACATGCCCATTGACAGTTCACATTGATCCTCTAATATTCCAAGAGCTTTGCAAACTTCGAT
The DNA here is from genome assembly GCA_031772625.1 of Pinus tabuliformis. Classification (NCBI taxonomy): domain Eukaryota; kingdom Viridiplantae; phylum Streptophyta; class Pinopsida; order Pinales; family Pinaceae; genus Pinus; species Pinus tabuliformis. The sequence goes on along the minus strand of CM062812.1, from coordinate 586,817,620 downwards.
TCTGCAACCTGACAGTGCCTGGATCCACAGAGATATAACAATACTTCAATTCGTTAGAAAATCAACTACATGGAAAAAGTAAAATTAAATCTGTTCATAAGGTCTAACCTCAAAATTCTGGGGTTTAGATGAGTAGTCCAACATTCCTATCGTCATCAGTCATACTATACTAATTACATCAAGTTATTTAGGGTACTATGACTTTTTAATCCCCCTCCCTATTGTTGTGAGGTGGACTAGAAGTAAGATCCCCTTTTCTAGGGCTTTTTGGAGGGAAATGTAGTCCTCGTCTCAAGGAGGTTGCTCCCCACTAGTTGTATAAATAAGAAACTCGAGTAGCGCAATAGATTATAGAAAAATAGTGTGAAGAATAGGAGGAGAGCCTATATTTGTATTCCAAGCAAGTTTTTCTGTAATGTGAAAACAATTTCTCAGCTAATGGAAGTGATCTCCTATTTCAACTCTTAGTTTGGTTTTCTCTAAGGACTCTGAGCATCCTTGGGCTAGGCCCAACCCAAGAGCTCCAAAACTCTCTTGTATTATTTTTGTTAGTGTTATGCTTTTATTTCCTTTTCCAACATTTCTAAAAGTTACCTTTTCATAGCACTTATGCATGGTTAAAGAGAAGATTTTTATGAACAACTCTTTCTTATAGGTTATTTGTGCATTTGATTGTAGTAGTGTTATAGCTCCAAATCTCACTCTTGAGGTTTGTGATACTGCACTCATGGCCTAGGGCAAGTCCTCCTTCCAGACCTGGTCCAAAATTTAAAAAACAGTGTTTTATTCCCTATACGTGACATTGCCGTGAGCTAAACACATGTGTATGCGGGTCTGTGTATACCCAACCCGCGTATATGTCTTAAAACACTTTAAAAAATTAAATCTCTTTAATTTCGGGCGGAGATCACGGGTTTTACTTGTTGATTACCTATTAGTGCCCGTGGCCCAACTGTTCCCAACGAATTCCCAACTAAAAAACTACTTTGGGAGAAGTATAAAAAGGCTTCAATGGGAAGGCATAAGAGGAGAGAAGAGAGAGAAAGATCACGCTGCTGAGAATTTCCCTGACTAGGTCTGAAGATCCTTGTGCCTCCTGCACTTCCCCCATTTACAGGAAACCCTTGTTTCCTTGTGTGATGATGTTTATTTACTACTTGTGATATCATGGAGTAAGTCATGGAAGGAGTTTGTTAAAGGCTTGAGACTGGACGAATCCGGAGGACGGTTCCACTTGGAGCCTGCGAAAGGACGACTCAGGTGAAATTATTCCTTTCTGTAATTTAGTTATCTATAATAAAAGAAACACTTGTCTTTGTTCATGATATAAATCTTCTCGATGTTTATGATATCAATGTTCTGATTCATATATGAATGGTTGTTTTAATTACATAACTAACTACCTTTCAATATACTATGAAGATGATTTCTGTATGATGTTTAGTCCATATACTGTTGTACTTTCTTGAATTGATTGTTTTGCAGGTTAAAGGAGCAAAAGGAACTCCAAGAGGGTTTGGACCCTAGCTAGATCTTCTCAAACGAAGGACCCCCAGGTGCACCTCATTTCGTTCAATTTGTTTATATTAGCATCATGGTTGTATTGAATGTGTGTTTCTCTGCGTAAATAACCTCTGATCTGCTAGGGTATTAACCCAAGGCCCTAGGGGAATTTATCCCTTAACAGAATTGGTGACTCCACTGGGGACAACAGTGTTGTTATTCCTAGTTTGGGTTTGTTCAAGCCAATCAGGGCTCACCTGTCTGTTTGCTTGCTTTTACTATGTAGTCTGTTCTTGTAGGAACTTGAATTGTAAGTTTGATCAGTTTCTTCGGACTGTTTTTTTTGTTTTTTCTTGAAATATTTTATATACGTTGTTTTTCCAGTTTACAGAAGCGTATATACACATGTTTCCTTAAGTAAACTTGCGTATACGCATCTTTCCTTAAGTAAACTTGCGTATATGCATGTTTCCTTAAGCTTAGTCACATATACACGCAGTTGTGCACTAACACGGTCGCGTATATCTTATAATTTTCAAGATTTTTCAAATCTTTTTGTTTTTGGAGGTCTGCCTGCTGGTCTGATTCAATTTTGAACAGTTACTTTTCTGTGTCAGTCTTTAGTTTTACAACAAGTATCTCATTTCAAATTCTCTCTGATTGTGGAAAGTGTTGGTCTTAGTGGTTTCATTACAAGTGTCATCGTTTTTGTTAAGCACACAAGATTTCTTATTAGGAGTCTTGGCTGCTCTGTTTTGTCAAGGCAGAAAGGTTGATCTCAATCTTTGTGTCAAATCTTTTTTTGGTGACTTTTTTGGTTTGCATCTTTATAACCATCTGCTTTTCTTGCTTTCCAAAAGTTGTTGGTTCACACTTTCTTGAAAGTTGTCTTTTCAATCTTTTGGTTTTTGCCAAGCTCTTGTTGCTGCTTTTTTATTGTTAAGAGCATTTTGAAACACATTTTTGTTGAGTTCTCACCTGTTTTGTGTTGCAAACTCACAAAGTTTTTTGTGGCCTATTCTTCGATCATAAAGTTTCAGTCTTGTTGAGAGCACTTTTGAAAAGTCATTTTTGTTTTGCTTTTGAAGAAAACTTCTTGAAAACTTGTTTTTGCTTTCTTGAACTTTGTTTTCATTTAGTTTCCTTTTTTAGTGAAAGTGCATTTTTGTTTATCTTGAAACTTGCTTTTAGTATTTAGACAAAATGAACATTAACAACTCATATTCTATCTAAACATTTTAAGTGGCAAATTAAAAATTGATAAACAAGTTACTTTCATTTCTTGATTTAAGATTAGTTTTGAGTTTTCCATCAGCATGTACTTATTGCATTAGGGTAAATTTGTGCATCTTTTTAGGCATCCATAGTTTTGTTAATTTTTGTGAGTGTGAAGCTTGAGTAAAAGAAAAGAAAAGAAAAATTTGTTACTTTCTTTGAAGTTCCTCTGAACCTAGTAGAAATTTCTTTCAATGAAAAACAAAACAAGTGCATTTGCATATAGTATGGTTTTCATTAATTTCTTTTGCGTCAAAACACCACTAGTTTCATTTCTGTCTACCCCTTAACTTAAAGAACATCCCATTTAAAAACAAGCGCTAATTAAAATATACTAGAACTTTTTATAATTGTCAAGTTAGACATACCAACAAGTTTTAGGATATTTTAGGGCCTTGGATTAAGTGAGTGGAGAGAAAACTCTCCAAGGCCATTTAAATTGTCAAACATAGGAGTCTGAATAGTAAGTGAAAATACAATAGCATTAGGAAGACCAGGAAAGCTCCGGATCTGGGAGTTAAGCACGAGGGTTTTTAAAGACAAGGAAGAGAGATACCCCCTCTCCTACTTGTCGGATCTTACCTCAAGACTGTTCTGCCTGGATTCTGACATGAGTTGGTAACCTTTGTTGCTACTGCTAGGGATCTACACAGGTGGCTGTGGAGAGGAATCCCATGGCACCTGAGGTCGACGTTGTATCACTCCCAACAATACTACTGGAGGGCACCCTTGCGAAGATTGGGGGCTTGCACTGGCGCAGGTTGTTGTTAGGAGGTCAGTGTAACTTCCTCTGTTACCTTCGCTGATAGGACTAGGCCGTCATTATCGCAGAATATCTTCGGAAGGCCCCTTACTTCACTTTCTTGTATTTTGGTGTCCGGTCCTCATCACCTGGAGCGAAAATACTCGAAAGTTGTTTAACTGGCTGATATCTTTTAGCAACTTTTTATTGTGTGCTTTGTGCTCCTAATTGGCCTAGCTTTCAATTTTTTTGAGTCTTTAGTTAGATCTTAATAAAAAATTCAAAGTGGTTGACCGATCACCTAGACAGTCTTGAAGACTTCGTGGTCTTTCACCACCAAGTTTAGAGCCTTCTCCTAGAAGGCATAGAGGTAATACTGCCGGTGGGTTTCATACCGTGGCAGCTGACGAATCGGGGATTGATCCTCTTCTCAGGGGCATTAGTGTTCAAGATAGGCCTGGAACTTCCGCTGAACAAGAGAGGAACACTCCAGCTCTTTCTCGAGTTCTCTTTCAAACAGAAGATAACATAGAGGTAGAAGAACTCCCAGAGTCATCAGCGGCTCCAAATTCTCCTCTACCTTCTAGCTATCTAAAAGTATTACGATACGTTGGGACTCCGACGCATAGACCGTCAAGTCCAGGTCACATTACGCACTTACCATCAATGACCACTATTGGAAGCATGGCTTCTATTGCGAGTGCTACAACTTTGCAGACTCCAACATCAATGCAAGGGGGAGGAACTATTGCCATCCCCTCTGCTTCCTTATTTGGGTCTTTTGCTAGCACATCATTAGTTGGGTCTACCTTCATTCCTTCTACTAGTGGAAATTCCCAAGCCAATGCTTTTAGTTCTGGATTTTTCCCGTTTGGCACCCATTCACAGGGTATTTCGTCAGTTCCGTTTAGTGCCTCCACATCCATGATGGGTGGATCGACTTCATTTCAGGGTTTTCCTTTTGGAAGTGGTCATATACCACATTCCAACCCAACAATAGGATCTATGCCTTTTTCTTCTACAGGACAAAGCAGCAATCCTTTTCAAGGTTGGACTAACCCTGCGGTTAGTGGCATGGGAACTGGGAATTTGTTTTTCGGCCAACAAGGGAATGGGTCGTACTCCACAGTTAGTTCATTTTGAAGTATTCCTCCCTTAGCTTCTACTTAGAATCCTTATCAGGGGTTATCAACTCCTTATAATCCTTTAGGAGGAAGCTTCGTCTGTTAAGGAGGTTTTACCGCCAAAGTTGGTCAAACTCCAAGTTTCGCTGGATCACAAGGCTTGCCCTTTTGTTCAGCTAGTTTTGCTGGTTACTTCGGGCAGCCTGGTGCCTTCCAAAATCTAGGCCAATCTTTTCAGAGCTTTGGGAACTCCACCCAGTCTGGGTGGAATCCCTAAGGTCCTCCTAGGCTTCCTTTTCTGGCAACTTTGAACTTGCCAGATCTCACGAAATTAATAAACGATCCAATCAAATACAATCTGGCCTGGCCTCCGATCCCAACTGAACTCCCTTCAGACATTCCAAAATTCGAAGGGAAGGGTGGTGAAGACCCAGGCGACCATGTCACCACATTCCATTTGTGGTGCTCATCAAACTCTCTTATTGATGACTCGATTAGGTTGAGACTTTTTCAACACGCCTTGACTGGTAATGCGGCCAAGTGGTATATAGAGTTGCCAGGGGGCAGCTTTACATCTTTCGCTGACTTAGATAATATTTTCCTAAATCATTTCTAGTTGCCCGTCTGTTATGATGCCGGAACTGAACTTCTGGCCAATTTTCATCATGATACGACAACTCACATTTCTGATCATATTCAGGAATAGAGACGGAGAAAGAGGCTCATTAAAGCCGAAATCCCTTCGGAATACCATCTCGAATGGTTTTCGAAATCTTTACAACCTGAAATCCCTAAGTATGTCTCCATGTCCGGAGTCTATTTTGAGAAGCAAGCTATTTTTAGGGCCCAACAATTAGAATTGGTTTACTCTCAATCTGGGATCCTACAAAAAATCTTGCCAGATGCTCCTGGGTCTAAGGTTGATATAGCCAAGTCGAAGCCAGGTCCCCATGTGGATTGTATAATTGGATCAGTAGACACAAATGTGGTGAAGTTGTTGATCCAATTGCAGCAGTTGTCTTTGAAAACCACTCCTAACAACTAGGCCACATAGTCTAACCCTTCGTCTTCCCAACCCTCTTCGATTAATGTCGTCCAATCTGATAACCCCAAAGGAAATCAAAATTCCAATGGGAAAAAGAAAGGACGAGGTAAGAAAAAGAGTCAGGACGGGAAGGCTGATGCAAATAAATCTGGCAATAATGATGGTAGTGGTAGAAATGAGTCTAGAAAGAAAGTCAAGTTTCCATGCAAGTTGTTTAGTGGAGACCATTTAACTCATCTCTGCCCAAAGATCCAGGACGCTCAGTGCTTGTTAGGGCAGCAGGGGGCTTCTAGTTCTCAAGCTGTGTTAACCAACCCTTTTCCCCAAGGGCAGCAATTGCTTGCTGACGCGAGTTCAAATCCGGGTATCTCTGCAGGGGGCAGCTAGGAAGGGGAGAAATTATCAAATGTTTTCATGGTTGGTTCTAATGTCCATGTGGCCACTCAGTTGCATGATTATGGTGAAGCTGAAACTTCTAAGGATAAAGCTGCTCTCGGAAATACTGACCTTCATATTGAGCGACCCCCTGTCGAGACCATACCACGGATACGGAAAGGTTCCGCTAAACGCGCGACTATTAATCCTAATGCTAGGGCCGCAAAAAATTACTCCATTGTTGAGGATCTGGCTCAGAGTCCATGCGCCATGTCCGCTTTAGAGGTTCTCCAGTCGTGTCCAGCTCAACGAAGTGCTTTACTGTCGGCAATTGGGGCAGTTGATCCAACCAACTCTTTAGTGCTCACTTTCAACATGTTAAATGTCAAAAAGCAACTCCCTCATCATATGGCTTTTCAAATAAAGTCTACATACCGGAAGATTAACATTTTTTCATATCGTTATTGATGAAGGAGCTTCCACATGCGTCATGTTGATGTCATGCTGGAAGGCCATTGGATCGCCTTCGGTTGTTCCTTCACCTACCCTCCTGACTGCATTTGATGGGAATTCTCACAAGCTTCATGGGATTATCTCGGCCTTTCCTATATGTGTTGGGTGAAGGTCGTCAATATTGAAGTAGAAGTCATTGATGCTAACCTAGACTACAATCTCCTCTTATGAAGGAACTGGCTATACGAAATGGACGTCGTTGTTTCGACTCCGTTTCGTGTCATTTTCTTTCCTCATGGAGGGAAAATCGTTAAGGTTGATCAATTGGACTATTGTCTAGTCGATCCTCAAGCAACTTCTGACTCTACTGTTCCTTTAGTGGATAACCCTCGTCTGCCTACTGAGAATCTAGGAGTTGGGATGTATTCTTCATTGATGGGTACCTTTGATTCTCCCTCTCCTATCACTAGAATCAATGTCGTTTCATCATCTAAGGAGTCTCCTCGAAAAGAGTTCTTCTGAACTCATTATTTTTCAGAGCCTTGGACCTTGCCTTAACCTACGACCACATTCTCTAAAGGACAAGTCAATGGAATGGCATTTCCTATGTCTGCAGTTGAGCTTAGATATCAGTATATCATCAACTCTGCAGACAACCACTCTACTCCTTTTTCTGATGAGGAGTTAGATGATGATGTGGCCCCAGCCTGGACCCTTGATTCTACCTCCACATTGGACTACTTAGATACAGTTTTACCTTCTGAAGAAGCAATCCTAGAAGTAATGATGGGTATAGATCGACCTTGGGAAGACTTACACCATCGTTCATATTTTCTTCCTCCATTGCAGGAAGTAGAATCTAGGTTCTCCAATCTCTTTACTAGTGATGTTTGTATGATATCAAATCCTTTGGCTCCATCACACTTTCATGCCGAAGGTAATATGTCGATGATTTTAAAAGCGATATCTATAAACATCTCTAGGAACCCTAACGTGATTGAGAATCTCTTCATTGGAATTGAATGTTCCCCTAAGGTAATTCAAATTTATACCGACCTTTTGAAGGAATTTCGAGATGTATTTGCTTGGTATTATGAAGAAATGCCTGGCATTGATCCTTCTATAGTTCAACATGAGATCAAGACGTATGAAAATGCCAAACCGGTCCGTCAAAGGCTTCGACTAGTTAATCCTAGGAAAGCAATAGCCATTAAAGCTGAAGTAGAGAAGCTGCTCAAGGCGGGTTTTATGTACCCTGTTCCTCTTACCGATTGGGTTTCTAATCCAATCCTTGTGGATAAAAAGCAAGGAACAATCCGAGTGTGCATCGACTTTAGGGACTTAAACAAGGCTTGTCCGAAAGATAATTACCCCACGCCATTCATTGATCATATTATTGACGAGTGTGCGAGTAATGAGATTTTTTCCTTCATGGACAGTTTTTCCAGTTAGAATCAAATCTCTATCCGTCCTGAAGATCAACATAAGACAACTTTTATAAGTCCTTGGGCTACCTTTGTGTATATAAAGATGCCTTTTGGTCTTAAAAATGTTGAAGCTGCTTTCCAGCGGGCCATGTCATATGCTTTCTACGACATTAAACATATCATCGAAGCATACTTGGATGATCTCGCTGCTCATTCTCGAAAGAGAACTCATCACCCTAGTCATCTTTGATTCGTTTTTGAGCGATGTTGTTTTTATAAGATCCGGTTGAATCCCAATAAGTGCATTTTCGTTGTTATGTCCGATCAGTTATTAGGGTTCATTGTATCAAATGAAGGGATTAGGGTTGATCCCTTCAAGGTAGAGGCAATAATTCAGTTGCCTCCCCCGTCCTCAATTTAGCAACTTCAAAGTCTTCAAAGGAAGGCTAATTTCTTGAGACGATTTATAGAAAATTATGCCGAGATCACTAAAGGGTTCATGCGTTTGCTACGGAAAGGAGTTCCATTCATTTGGGACGACTTTGCGCAGCGGTCGTTCGATGCTTTGAAAAAGGCATTAGTCTCTGCCCCGCTTTTGAGTCCACCGGATTATGGTAGGGACTTCCTTTTATATCTCGCTGCAGCAGAATCAACCATTGGTATGTTTCTCGTTCAGGAAGACGATGCTCTCACAGAGCATGTGATTTATTATTTGAGTCGAGGCTTGATAGGTCCTGAACTTCACTATTCTCTTGTTGAGAGGTTAGCCTTGGTAGTTGTCCATGCTGTCTAGCGGCTCTGCCATTATATCTTTCTATGCAAAACTTTTGTCATAGCAGCGGTCAATCCATTCCAATTTGTCCTCAGTAAGCGGCAAGTGACTGGGGGAAAATATAATCGATGGATAGTCATTCTACAAGAATTTGATCTCAAGTTCTTTTCTGTTAAGTCTAAGAAATATATGGTTTTTGCTGAGCTAATTTCCGAGCTGCCTTGTAGAGAAGATACTATTTATAAGGAGATTTTTCCCGGCGAACATTTATTCCTCATCTCTTCACTCGACCCTCGGTATGGGGATATCATTGTCCATCTCCAGACTTCAAAGTTTCCCTCTGCTTTCTCTAAGGATGAATGCCAAAAATTACGTCACCTAGCTAAAAATTATGTTATTATTGGTGATACATTATATCATCGAGGGGTTGATTCAATCCTTCAGCGCTGTTTAACCTTAGAGGAAGCAGAGTCAGTGCTCAATGACTGCCATAGTGGAGCTTGTGGTGGTCATCTATCAGGTCTTGCTACAGCTCAACGTATCTTGTGTGCCAGCTATTTTTGGCCTTCGCTCTTCAAAGATTGTGTTGAAGTGGTAAAACGCTGTCACCCGTGTCAAATTTATACTCGAAAGATGTGCACACATCTAGCTCCTCTTTTTCCGGTTGTCACTTTCGGTCCTTTTACTAAGTGGGGTATTGATTTTACAACTTCTAATCTGCCTTCAGCAGTGAATCACAAGTACATTATCGTGGTCGTAGACTACTTCACGAAGTGGGCTGAGGCCATGCCCACTTATAAAAAAGATAGTGAAATAGCGGCATTGTTCCTTTCTAATCAGATTATCTCAAGGTTCGGTATCCCGAGAGAGATTGTCACTGACCATGGCAGTCATTTCCAGAATCAACTAATGTCTGAATTGGCTCTCAAATTAGGTTTCTGGTAGGAGCATTCGTCTCCTTATTATCCTCAGGCCAATGGACAAGTCGAGGCAGTGAAAAAAACTCTTAAGACGATCCTGCAAAAGACAATTGACAAAAATCGGTCCAATTGGCACCTTATGTTGTATCTGGATCTTTGGGCATATCGAACCTCCGTAAACACTGCTACAGGTTTTACACCCTTTTAGTTAGTTTATGATATGGAATCTATCTTTCCTATTGAATGTGAAATTCCATCTCTTAAGTTAGCTTTTGAGCTCTTTCCAGAGACTTCTAGTCTCGAAGAGCGCCTCCTTCACTTGGAACATCTCGATGAGCAGCGTCAAGATGCTGCCACGGTGAATGAGGCTCATAAGAAAAGGGTTAAAACTCAGTATGATAAAGTTGTCTGTCCTCGAGTCTTTGCTGAAGGAGACCTTGTCTTGGTTTATGACCAAGATAAGGATGCCTTGGGGACAGGCAAGTTCAAGCCTATGTGGTACGGTCCCTTCATAATTAAACGAGTTTTAGGAAAAGGGTCATATGAGTTAATCGATTTTGAAGGAAACAAGTTGGCGGAGCCTCGAAACAGGCTCTACCTCAAGAAGTACTTTGCTTAAGTAGCAATTAGGCAATGGCTTCTTTATGCATTTTGTATATTCGTACATATCTCATCGAGAGTTTTTGAAATCAACACTTTTCGGTCTGCTGTGGCAGGTGTCGATGGATGACTTGGTCTATTTTGGATTCGCCAATGGTGCTAGTCGGCACACTCGGAACCTCGCTTCCACAGCTTGGGTCCTCTACTACCAACTGGTCAGTTGATGGTATCAAGGGGAGTATGCATTGGTCCCGCTTCAAATAATATGGCTGAGTATACTGTCGTCATTAATTTACTATCCAAGGCAATTTCCCACGGAATCGACTTGTTGGTAGTTTATCTTGATTCACAATTGATAGTGTCACAATTGAATAACATTTATTGGGTAAGGGATCCATGTTTATATCATCAGTATTTAAGGGTGAGGTTGTTGCAAAGATCATTTACTTATATTAATTATTTGCACATTCCAAGATCTCATAATTAGTTAGTTGATTCTATCGTTAATCAAACATTAGACTGGCACATCAATCATTCATCACAATAAAATCAAGCATCAAAAAGTCAAACTGTATATATATATCATAAAACATCTCGAGTGTACATAAGTCTGTCCAAAAATAATATACAAAATTGGGACTCAAATTCCCATAATCATGTCTAGTACATCTAGTGCCCCGGCTCAGGATGAGCGGCTAAGTAGGCAACTACTGCATTGCCCACACGCCTAAGAGTGTGGACCCAGTCTCGTGGCATGCCAACCACATGACGCTGCATATCTACAGGAAGATCCTCTATGGCTGCCATCGGTACTCCGTGAGTTAGTCTCACCAAGTGTCGCTGAACTATGTGAAGTAGTCGCTCTGTTTCTGCAGCTGCCTCTTTGGCTCCTCAGCGGCGACGTCTATGCCGTGGGAACTCATCTGGTCATATCGGCCCAATACCTAGAACATGATCATCATATTAGTCATTTGAATCCTATTAAAAACATTTTTCAAAATTCATTATTATATTTGAAAAATCCAAAAAAAAAATTAAAATCAAAAAACACGTACTAATGTCGCCCCATGCTATGGTCGGTGGTAATACTAGATCAAGATCTCCCCGGAAGTCCAACCCAACATAAGGGTAGTCATCTATGGCAATGATCTGATGCTCCCACTAGGAGAAGAAGTCATCATCAAATGTAGTCTATGGGACATCCCCACCTCCTAGACGTTTCATCAAGTCAGCCCACCTGCCCATGCATGGATCTTGTGGGGTGCTGATTGAAACTGGTACTCTAGGGCGGAGTGCAAGGACCCATTCAAAAAAGAAAGAACATAAAATAGTCCCATATTCGAAGTTTTTGGTCTGCCCTCTCTTGATGGAAGTAAGCTGGATTTTCAAGCTAGCCAGAAGAGGAGTACATACTGTGGTGAAACAGTCGACCGCCAAGCTCATGGCTAGCCGTGATGCCTGGTGCAGAGAAGCTGATCCATTCACTCTAGCTATAGTGAACAGGATTATCCTCAGCAATACGCTTTCCACATGTGTGATTGAAATTTGACTTCCAACCTTTTTTGGATGTCTCGGGCAATATATATGTATGTATTCCTTGATCGAGAGATTGCCTCGTGTCCTGCCCCTGGAATGTACTACCTCTCCCCTTTAGGAAAGGCCTGTGATGAAATAAATGTCTTCCACTTCTATCCTGAGTGGCATCTAGTCAATCATAAATGCATCATCCTCGATACTCCAATAGTTAATGAGCATCTCAAGCAGGCCAGTGTTTGCTTTCATATTCGGCATTTTGAAGAATTTTAGAAAACCACATCCCCATAAGGCAACCAAAGCATTGGGATCATTCATGACCTCATCATCCACTGCGGTATGCTCTCTTTCTCGCCAAGTGACTGGCATCTTGAAGAAAAAATGAATTTAAACCGTTAGTTTTTTTTGTTTGGAATGTTCGCGGCATATACAAAGGTCCATTTACACACAGTCGCATGTATGCGGTTTTAATATATCCAACCCGCGTATACGCCGCGATGAAATTTTTGACAAAAAATTCAACTGTAAAACATAAATTATAAATTATAAAACTAGTCACAATCGATAGCAAGACAAGTATAAGGGTTACCTGGTGATTTTAGAAGAATCTGAACGGTTGATTTTGGCGTATGGGAAAGTTTTCTCCTTTTTCTCCACTTCTTTGCTCTCAAACTCAAATAGTGAAAATGGTGAGTCCAAAAATTCTTTTATAGGCTTTGAAAATGCAAAAAAATTTCGAAATTTGCTTTTGTTTGGCCTCATGTAACTTTTAACTTGGGAGCTTGGAATGTTGAGAATGGTTTGATTCCCCCTGGTATGCTGATATAATATACGTTCTACAAAATTTACAAGCTCCTCTAGATCCATAGTATGGGCGCAGCCATCTGGTTAGGATCAATGAATAGACTCAGGTATGGTCGCTGCGACCATACCACATACATCATGTACTTAAGCTATCAGTTGTATCTCTCGATGCAGATTCTCCGCGGCGGCTACATATGTTCTTGTAAAGCATTTCACCCCTCTCTCTCTCTCGGGCTTCATGCTTTGGGGGGCATCTGTTACACAGTAATTTGTCACCGTTGGTCACCGTCCCTGTTACCCCTTTCCCGCACGGTGGAGGACTCATTCCGGGACCTGTGAGCAGTGACATAGCCTAAAAACACTTGCAATATGTTCCCCTCAGTATAGACTTCATTTGCCCTGAAGACACCTCCTGCAAAATATCCCTAAAAAGTGCCTCTTTTCCATTAGCGCGGGCCCACAGAGTAACACCCGCGACCATTGGCGCTCTGTCATAGAGAAATACTCGCGCCAACCAAATTTGGGAAAGATTTTTGACAAACGCGCGCCCGGATGTTTTTTCCCTTCATTGTCATTCAGTCTTTTTGGGATAAAGCTGGCCTTCTAGATGTCGAGACTCATCATCTATCCTCATCATCTATCCACAGCGGCTTTTTGGGGATAATGTCAATCCACAATGAGTGTCTGGATGCATTGTATCTTCTTCCCTTCTCCATCTATAAAAGTCCATCCTCATGCACTTGACAAGCTAGTTCTTGAGTTCTGAAGTATTGATGATAGTGCTAGTATTGATTATACTTGTCTTGAGTGAGGTTATGCTGCCGGAAGTCTGAGCTGTATCCACAAGTAAAGAGAGAGAGAGATCTGTTGCAAGGAATATGTAGCTGCTCGCCTAGCCAGAGGAGAGATTCAACGTCAGAACATTGGTTGTACTTTTCTCTGCTTGTTCATTAATAAACGACTATTATTATGGTTCCAATATTACTGTTCATAATGATGATGTTTGATTTATGTCCTTTCTGACTGATATATAGTTGTATATCGTGGATTTTATGCTTGTATTTGCTTCATCCTTTTCATGTGCAGGTGTCCATACGTGGAGATCGCTAGGATTGTGACCTACCGGAGATAGAGAACGGGGATATCAACTAGTCTACGACAATAGCGTTGGATTCCAGGTTGGTTCTTCTTATCCACTTTCGATTTACAACTAGGAACTTGCATAATAGCGTGATTGATTGTTGCTAGACCCATTTTGGGCTAGTGGGATCGCCAAATTACCCTTATGAATGGAACTATCATCAATACTTCAGAACTCAAGAACTAGCTTGTCAAGTGCATGAGGATGGACTTTTATAGATGGAGAAGGGAAGAAGATACAATGCATCCAGACACTCATTGTGGATTGACATTATCCCCAAAAAGCCGCTGTGGATAGATGATGAGGATAGGTGATGAGTCTCGACATCTAGAAGGCCAGCTTTATCCCAAAAAGACTGAATGATAATGAAGGGAAAAAACATCTGGGTGCGCGTTTGTCAAAAATCTTTCCCAAATTTGGTTGGCGCAAGTATTTCTCTATGACAGAGCGCCAATGGTCGCGGGTGTTACTCTGTGGGCCCGAGCTAATGGAAAAGAGGCACTTTTTAGGGATATTTTGCAGGAGGTGTCTTCAGGGCAAATGAAGTCTATACTGAGGGGAACATATTGCAAGTGTTTTTAGGCTATGTCACTGCTCCCAGGTCCCGGAATGAGTCCTCCACCGTGCGGGAAAGGGGTAACAGGGACGGTGACCAACGGTGACAAATTACTGTGTAACAGTTGTCCAGAACTAAAAGTAGGTTTTTGAAAAGGAAATCATTAAGATTCTGCATAATTGATAATACTTTATTGTGGAAAAATCATGAAGGCATCTTGTTAAATTGTTTATTAAAGGAAGAATTTGACAAAGTACTCCAAGAATTTCATGCAGGTGATTGTGGAGGACACCTCTACTGGAAGACAACATCTGACAAAATCCTAAGAGCTAGATTTTACTGGCCAACCGTGTTTTTTGATGTAAAAAAGTTTGTAACCTCCTGCCACAAATGTCAGATCTTTGAAGGAAAAACAAAACTTATGCCTTTACCTTTGAAACCCATTTCTACGAAAAAACATTTTCAATAATGGGTCTAGACTTCATCGGTGAAATTCACCCCCCCTCTTCTGCTCAACATAGATGGATATTGACTTCCACAGATTACTTTACAAAGTGGATAGAAGTTATTCCCTCTAGACAAGCCACTGACAATGTTGCAACCTTTAAATAAAAAAGGATGATTGATTTCTGCCATAAATAACATATAACCCTTGGTCACTGTATAACCCACTATCCCCAAGGAAATGGACTTGCAGAATCCTCCAACAAAAGTGTAATGAATATTATTAAAAAATTGTTGGAAGACAATAAGAAAATCTGGAACAAGAAATTAATAAATGCTTTGTGGGCAGACAGGTTGACCACTAAGAAATCTATTGGAACCAGTCCTTATCAGTTAGTCTATGGAATGGAGGTTGTTTTTCCTTCATCATTGGGAATTCCAGTAATGAAACTACTCCAAGAATCCCAAGTTGAGCCAAATGATATTCAGAGGAGAATCAATCAGACCATTCATTTGCAGCAAACCAGGGAGGAAGTATACATCAGAGCCCAAGTACTGCAGGAAAAACTCAAGAAAGTTTTTAATAAAAGAACCAAGGTAGAAGACTTCTATCTTGGTGACAAAGTTTTGAAGTGGGACTCCAGAAGAGAAGATAAATGGAAACATGGGAAGTTTGAATTCCTGTGGAAAGGTCCATACATTATATATGCCTTCAGAGGGAATAATGCTTATTTTCTCAAAGAATTAAAGGGTGCAGAGGTAGAAGGAGGACCAATCAATGGTCGAATGTTGAAGCACTAAATTGATCCAAGTTACTAATTTTTCCAGTTTCATTTGTACATATTATATCCTTTTAAAAGTTGAGTGTTGATTGGATGGTAAAGTTTTGGAGTTGAAGCCCGAGGAGAAGGCCCTAAACTTCAAAAGTGTCACTGTCATAAATATTAATAAAGCAGCAAGGTAAAAGGAAAATTGTAGAATAAAACTATAGTCTTTCAGAAGACCATTTATCTATTGTTCTTGACTTTCCACCAAGGAAAGCCATCCCCAAGTGGAGCCACTGTTATGTTCCTATAACAATAGGTGTCATAATTTATGATTGACTTAATTTATCTCTGTAATATGTACATACCTTTGCTTTCTACAAATGTTTTCCATATTTGTAAAAAATCAAAAAATCAAAAAATGTAAAGAGGATATGTCCCAAAAGATAAATCAAAGGACAAAATGAATGAAAAAGTCAAAAAATATGAAAAATGAACCCAAATGGAAAAGAAAAAGACCATGAAAGTGTGCAAGTCCAAATGCCACTGCTATTTTTTTTTTAATAATGATTTTGTGCAACTTGTTACTTATGCCATAATCCATGGTAACCAAACAATTTAATCTTGGTTATTCCATGTTTTGAATTTCATGCTTAGAGATAGAGAATAAAATCTGACCAAACTGTTTAATCTTGGCAGATAAGTAAACAGGTAGAGTGAATAACAGGAGCTCAACAGTTTAATCTAAGCCCTTGGATGTAATAAGGATAGACTTAGATAGATTTCCATTGTAAAAGAAAAGAAAAGTTTGATAAGGGTTTGCTAGCTTAAGTGCACTCTAATAAAGAGTAGAAAAAATGGTAGGATGTGTAGGTGGGTAAGTAGATGAATGGTTGCAGAATTGTCTATGATGAATGATTAGATAAAACTCATGTCAATTACTTTCATCATCATATTGCTTTAAAAGTATGGATAACTGTTTGGTCAATTTAGTGTGTCCTAAATTGCTATTTAAAATGTCAATCCGAGAGTCGTAAACTATTGAAGTGAAGTGCACTGTATATGCAAGATAACCGATTTCTTATTTCTTTGTCGTTTTTGAGTTTTTGGTTTGTTTTTGGGTTTATCTTCTGTTGATTCCCTAATGTGAGATGGAAGAATTGAAAGTCAAGTATGGATGTCAATGGTGACTTCTACAATGATTTTCCAAACTTTAAAGTTCTCAAAAAGGTTTCAAACTTGCTGTGATGAAATCAATTCTCAAAAGAAAATAAAAATGCACCAAAACAGTGAGCTAGTGACAATGAAGCCCAATATCCTTACTGTTGTGTAAAAATAAAATAAAAACTAAACTCGAAGCAATTCAAAGACTGTAAGCAAAGCAAACTAAATCACACTACTTCAACTCATATTCTGACCCCTCATCTTTCGACTTGCTCTGGCTATAGGAGGCAATCATAAACAAATTGAGTAATATGATATCTAAATTGCAGGAAATGAAATTACATAAAATGAAACTAAGATTAAACTACTCATTCATACTTCAATCCCTGAAAATGACATAAGTAATCTAATCACTAACTTGCAAGAAAGTAAACTAAATCATACTACATCAAATAATATTCTGATTTCTCACTATTTGAGTCGCTTGGCTATAGGAAGTTAATCATAAACAAATGGAGTAATATGATATCTAAATTGCATGAAAGTAAATTAGCAAAACAAAACTTGAAAGAAATGACAATGCTGGAATTAAAACTCAGAATCATAAATCAGCAGAAGAACAAGATGATTTCACGTCATTAGTCATTAAAAACTATGTAAATTGCCCGGGCTGTCTACAAGAACCTGAAAGAAAAACACTGATCAGTTAACAATCATGAGAAATCATAAAAGAAAATATGGACAACAATTAACATGAATAATATACAAGCAAACGATTATGAAAGAAGTGACATAATGAAAGAAAGCGAGAAACTATACAATAGTTACAGAGCCTTGGTGTATAGGGGCCCTTTGCAACCTTGGCCAATCAATACTCAGTCACGAATTGAACTTAAGAACGCTATTTTCTCATATATTAAAGTGCAGTCAAAACATAAAGATAAAGCACGACACAGTGGGCTCGTAACAACAGTCAAGATTACATATGAAAAGCTAACTATCAAGTGTATGATAACGCGTTATTTATAATCTGAATATGCTATAACTAATTCCTAAATTCTACGCTGCCAAACAGACACGTAAATATCCACATCCTGAGATCTAGCAGTATGGTAGCCGTGACAAATAAATCTATGGAGTGGTGGCTGTTCGATTTGGTTCACGGATCGATCCACAGGTGTTAGCACACCCCCAGAGATTGAGGAACTTGCCACATAAAGCTTCACGTGGTAAAAACAGAGTCGTGCCACCGCAAAACTCTTGGTTTGACCACTCCTTTGACCGTCCTTGACCATGGCTATTTGTGAGTGATTTAGCTGAATCAAGGGGACACGTTCCATGTACATGTCATTTGCATCTTGCCCATGTGGTCGGATTCTCCAGTGGACACCTGTAACATAGTCTTCAACAAAATGGTTGCGGAAACCTGAGCTGGCTGCGGAAAGTGACAAGTTTCCGCAGCTAATTGAACAAAAATCTAAATCAAACAACAGTAACAAGACATAGTTAGGAAACCATTTTATAAGCTCTTTTAAAACTAATATGCAATGATTTGACAGCTTGGTGGGTCAAGTAAGTGGAAAAGAAGGCTGAAAATGTGTATAGGGAAGATGCAAGTTTAGGACTCAACATACCCCCACTGTGAAGGTGTTGCATGTCCTCATGCAACCAAAATTTTAGTCATTCCCCTTTAATCCATATGTTCTGAAGCCTCTACTAGGACATCCAGTCCTCTTCTCTTCTTTCTTGGTGCTACCACCATCCTGGGTTTCCTTGTTAGACTTCTGAATTTGAAATTGATTAATTCTCTGCTTAACTTTCTGCATTTTTTCTTTAGTTTCTTGTTCTTCTTTTGCCATAGTCCCAAATGAAGCATAGTATCATCATGAATAATTTTTTCCACTTTGCTCTGCTCCTTAAGTGCTTCATTTTCCTGCTTAATATGCCTGTTTAGAACCTCTAATTCAAACACTTCTTGCTTTAAGGATTGGACTTGTGCATCTTGTGTCATGTGGGGCAGAGTGGTATTCGGGCCTGCAACTATCTTTTCTAAAGATTCAAGGTAGTCATACACCTCCTATTGACTTGGATCTATTTCGAGTGTTTTTCTTGGACTGATTTCAAAGTCTTGTGGAGGAGGAGGA
This sequence comes from Pinus tabuliformis, assembly GCA_031772625.1. Taxonomy (NCBI): domain Eukaryota; kingdom Viridiplantae; phylum Streptophyta; class Pinopsida; order Pinales; family Pinaceae; genus Pinus; species Pinus tabuliformis. The sequence goes on along the minus strand of CM062812.1, from coordinate 586,798,834 downwards.
CTGCTTTCTAGCTCTGGCCGAGAAGGGCTTTCATCAACATTTGGAGGACTAGTTTCAATACCTGGCTGAGGACGAGGTGGACTACGGCCAGCTGGAGGTTTCTTGGGTGTTTCCCCACCCAAGTCATTGAAGTGGGGCCGTTTTACTTGTGTTTTAATCCCCCTTCCTCTAAGCCTGTTGCTTCTTCTTAAATACGGTGGACTAGTACTTCCTTCTTCTATGCTCTGTTTCCCTTTTTCCTTCTTCTTTGTTGTAGCAGCCTGTTTTTGAAGATGCGCTAGTCTCTCAGACAATGTTTGATAGTCTTCCTCTATAGATGGCTCAGGTGATTGGTAGACTTCTTCTATGTTTCTTTTGCCTTTCATTTTTCTTTGTTTTCTGTCCTTAATTCTTTTCTCTTTTTCTTTTTGATCAACATCTTGAGTTTTGGTAATAGGAGAGTCTTGGACTATGGCACTCTTTTCTTTTTTCCTACTCCTTCTCGGTGTCTTTGGTGTACTACTTTCAGGTGCCTCAGATGGCTCTTGAAAGTAATTTCTTACTAAGAATTGTTCCCAGGTATCTTTGTTTTTCTTTAGTTGGTCTTCAATGAGAATCCTTACAAGTCCATGATGATATAGATGAGGTTCTATATTTCCTATGTGCTTTTGAACTGTGGTACTCATCTTTTTCAAACTCAGTAGTAAGAAATAAGGCAAATTAAGAGTTTGACTCTCTAAGAAGTTCATCAATAACCTAGCATGGTACATGTACATTGAACCAAAGCGTCCTTTGTAAGTGATAAACTTTTGGATAATTAACAGCAGATTGGCCCATTCTTCTTTCAATGCATGAACAGGAATTCCTTTTGTAAACACAGTAACGTCCATACCTGGGTTACGTAGCATAATTCTCCATGCCTGTTCGTCCACACTTTTGTTTTTAAACCATCGCTCACCTTCCTGCGGCAAGTCTGTGGCAGCTGCTACTGTTGCCTCAGTGACCATGAGCTTTAAGTCTCCAATTTCCACCATCTAGCCGTCGAAAGACCGTGCAAAGGCTTTCGTTACCTCCTTGTTATGGCCCTTAAATTTTTGGATGAAGCGTAACCATTTCGCTTTCTTCAGCAAATCTTTTGCTTGAGGGTAACCTTCTAAATATTTTGGTCCTTCTGGTTCTGCCCTTAGTAATCGTCCCATTCTTTCCTCTGTTTTGAAATTCAACTGAAAATTCAATTGCGTGTGAGGGTTTAACAGAGGTAAGGTGGCTCGGTTGCAGGTTTTATAGCAAAAATACAGTGGCTACAATTGGAGGATAACAGGTAACGGGAGTGTTCCAGAACTGCAAGCGGAAACAGGGGATGAGCAGCAGAGGTGAGTTCACAAGATGAAGTGCAGACGGATGTGAAAAAGATGGTTCTAATAGAATGGTGAGGAAATGGAGTGAGGTCGGGATTTTGAATTAAATGGCTGCATGTGAAATGTTACACGTTTAATGAATGGCTGCGGAAAATGTGGTGGAGAGGAGCCGTAATGAAATAGGTCACATCTCATGATTACAAGTGGGTATGAAAGTGCAGTCGACTATGAGTTTAAACTCGAAAATCAATCATGAGACCGTTAAGGAATAAATGCATGGTGTGTAGAATAATGTTGTGGGATGGTAATGGGTAATGGAGCTATCGTGATAATCATTGCACATAGTAGAGCTTTTATGGTTTGACAACTATGCAAAATTGTGCCTTCAAATGCTATTTGAAAGAAATTTTTGCTCATACCTTTGGAAACCTTGTCATTTGTTGTTCATTAGCCTTTAACCAACTGCTCTTTATTGATGTCTGGAGATGCTCCATGTCTTCATAGCATATGCTCAGTCACACCTGCATTTTCATGATTATTGCACTAACATTTTGACTGTAAATTTGAAAAACAAAGTGGTGGCTGCGGAAATTGCTTCCAGCTGCGGAAACTGCTTCTTGCTGTGGAAACTGCTTTCAGCTGCGGAAAGTGACACAGCACCTACTTGGCTTGAACAAAGATAGTTAGATAATAACTAACTGAGTGAAAATGGTTCTAAAAGAGACATTTATTGTTGAAATGAATGAAATGGAGTGAGATGAAGCGGAGTGAAGTGAAATGAAAATGAAATGGAGATGGAGTGGAATGGCAAATGAAGTGGAGTGATGATGAAAAAGAAGGAGAGAATTTTTTTTTAAAAATATAGTGTCAGGTGTCCCTGATTTTCACTCTACATTTTCTGTATAAGACCACCAATCAGTGATTTGTTTTCAGGCTTATACAATTTTATTTATTTATTTATTTATTTATTTTTTTAACTGAAAGAAACAAAGGCTAGGCTGGTGGGGAAGAAGGATTCTTCTTCACCAGCCTTATTGCAGAATTCTCTTGAAACATTTTGACAAATTCCTCTTTTGAGAGTGGCTTATGATAAATTTTCAATCTGTGGCCATTCACAATAAGAGGAGTTTGAAATTCATCAACGGTCTTGATTCTTACCGCTCCATTGCTAAAGACTTTGTCAATCTCATATGGCCCAAGCCAATGGGTCTAAAATTTACCTTTGAAGTCTTTAAACTTGGAATCAAACAGTAGTGCCCAATCTCCTTCTTGATACTTTTTCTCCTTGATGTATCGGTCATGCCACTTAGCTCTTTGATGTTGAACTAGATCAGTTCTTAGGATTGCTTCTTGTCTGATCTCATCTAGCTCATTCAGTTGCTCCATTCTGTGCCTTTGGGCTTCTCATAGATCCATCCCCAACTGAACTTCCATCTCGAAAGTCTTGACTTGAAACTCAATGGGGAGCAGGACTTCTTTCCCATAAACAAGTTCATAGGGAGAATGTCCAGTTGTATTCCTCCATGTAGTTCTGTAGGCCCATAAGGCTTCAGGAAGCCTTTCTGCCCAATCTCTTCTGTGTAGATGAACAGTTTTGGTGATGATGCTCTCAATAACTTTGTTTGTAGACTCCACTTGGCCATTTGCTTGCGGATGGTAAGGAGTAGATTTTCTGTGCTTGATTTTGTATTCTTCCATCAGCTTCTCCATCAAGTTAGATGTAAATTGACTTCCCTGATCTATCACAATTTCTCTTGGGACACCAAAACGAGTAAAAATATCCTCATAAAGAAAATTAACAATTGAATTTTCAGTAGCAGAAAGTAATGCTTTGGCTTCTACCCATTTAGTGACATAATCAGTGCATACCAATATATACTTCTTCTGTTTAGATGGTGGATTAATGGGTCCAATGAAATCTAAAGCCCATTTTTCAAAGGGTTCGATGAGTACCTGTGGTTGTAATAGCATTTCATTTGATAGAGTTGGTTTCCCTACTCTTTGGCAGTTGTCACACCTTCTGACATATTGTTTTGTATCTTTGAAGAGGGAAGGCCAATAATATCCTAAAGAAAGGATTTTATAGGCCGTCCTTTTGTCAGCAAAGTGTCCACCGCATGGTTCATCATGACATGCCTTGAGGATGTCAGGCATTTCATCTTCCCAAACACATCTTCTGATTACACAATCTAGCCCTGTTTTAAACAATTCGTTAGAAATCCATGAATAATTTGAACTCTCCTGAATAATTCTTCTTTTTTCACTAGGAAATAAATGTGGAGGTAGCTTCCCTGTAACCAAATAGTTAGCAATATATGCATACCAAGGAGTCTTAGTAGTTACTGCAAATAAATATTCATCTGAAAACTTATCCTCTACAGGAGAATCTTCATTAGTATTTTGGATCCTAGAAAAGAAATCAGCTACTGTATTTTGTTTCCCTAGTCTATCCAATACAGTAATATTGAATTCTTGTAAAAGTAAGAGCCATCTTGTAACTCTGCCATTAGTAACAGGTTTGTTCATTAGATATCTAATTGCAGAATGATCAGTATGGACAAAATTTTCATAGCCTGTTATATAATGTCTAAACTTATTGATTGCATGAACAACAACTAAGAACTCTTTTTCAGTCACAGTATAGTTCAACTCAGTGGGAGTCAAATTTTTACTGGTGTAGTAAATGGCATAAGGAACTAAATCCTTTTGACCCAACACAGCTCCTAGAGCTGTATCTGAAGCATCTGTAGAAATATGGAAAGGAAGTTTCCAATTTGGCCCTCTCAAAATGGGTGCTTCAGATATTCTTGTTTTCAAAGTTTCAATGCAGAATGACAATCAGGATCCCATTTGAATTCACAATATTTTGTAAGTAATTTGAAGAGTGGAGATGCTATTTTGGTAAAGTTTTCTATGAATCTTCTATAGTACCCAATAAATCCTAGAAAACTTCTAACATCTTTTTGACAATTTGGAATAGGCAACTTGGAAATGACTTCAACTTTTGATCTATCAATTTTAATCCCATCCCCTGAAATATGATGTCCCAAAACAATACCTTCAGTAAACATCATAAAGCATTTTTCATGACTTAATGAAAGGTTTTTTTCTTTGCATCTTATAAGGACTTTTTCTAAATTCTCTAATGCCTCTTCAAATGAATCACCATAAACTGTAAAATCATCCATATAAACCTCTACACAATCATGGATTAGATTAGAAAAGATTCCTAGTACTGCCCTTTGAAATGTTGCGGGTGCATTACATAATCCAAAAGGAAGCACTCGGTAGGCGAAAGTTCCCCATGGACAGGTAAATGTGGTCTTATCTTGGTCTTCAGGTGCTACCTGAATCTGATTATAGCCACTAAAACCATCCAAGAATGAAAAGTACTTTTTGCCTGCTAGAGTATCTAATACCTGATCGATAAAGGGTAAAGGAAAGTGATCCTTCAAAGTTGCTTTGTTTAATTCCCTGTAATCAATGCATACCCTCCATTTACCATTCTTTTTAGGAACTATAACCAAAGGAGAAACCTATCGGCTATCTGAAATTGGATAAATGAAGTTTACATTGAGTAGTTTTTGGAGCTCTTCTTTCACTATCTCCCTAAGGTTTGGATTATCCTTCTCTGAGGTTGTCTGATTGGTATAGTGTTTTCCTCAATGTAGATGTGATGAATGCAAGTCTTAGGGTCAATACCTTTCATATCAGTATACTCCCATGCAAATGCAGTAGAATGTTTTTGCAAGATTTTGGTTAGCTCTCCCTGTTGTGATTTTTCCAAGTTTTTGTTGATATTCAATGTTTTACCTGGAAAGATCTCAATGGCGGAACTACCAAACTCTTCTATAGAGTAAAGAGACATTTGTCTAGATGATAGATACTCAATGTCAAAATCTAACTGAAATTGTGTGTGGTCATATTCTGAAGATGTTTCAAAGTTTTCTAATGTGTTCAGAATTTGACTATCTTCACTGATTTCAGAAATGGTAAAGACAGGTTGTATAGTATCCTCATCATCAACCCATTCATTATCTCCTACTTTTGTAATTTCTTTTGCTGGAGAATACAGATTGAATTTCTTTGTCGAACTACCATCAGAAATATACATATCCTCAGATCTACAACTGATAAAAGCATCTGCTGTGGCTAGCCAAGGTCTTCCTAAAATGAGTGGGTGTCTTCATAGATTACTCTTGGGAGTTAAAATCATGAAATATACTGGATATTCCCAAGAATCTAAGGAGATCGAAATGTCTTCTAATACACCATCTGGTTTAATAATTGATCGGTCTGCAAGTTGTAGTAAAGTAGGTGTAAAAAGAAGATTAGGAAGTTTTAGTTGTTCCATAGTCTGTCTACTCATAATGTTGATAGCAGCCCCTAAATCAATCAAAGTATTTGGAATTTCTACCCCATTTATATGTGTTTTGACAATTAGACTACCGGGATCTACATACTTCTGCATAGTAATTTTTCCCGTCATGATATCTGCAATTTTTCCTACCAGGCGGATTCTTCTTGTATCTCTTGGTTTCCTTCCTGGTCTTTTAAGACTCAACTCCTTTATTGTTTTTGCTAGAATAGGAATCTCCCTAATGGCTTGTAACAAGTGAATCTTGATACAGAGATTCTTTAATTCATCTAGAAAATCATAGTCAAGCAACAAGATTTGTTTTTCCACCCCTTTGTCAATTTGTAATCTTTCAGGAAAAGGAGGTGTGGATGAAGATGCAGGTTGCTCAACTATAGGAGTTGTGGGGTTTGACTCTCTTTCTTTTTCTTTTTGAGTGCTTGGGTTTTGAAGAGATGCTTCAAAACCTTTATTGGCTTCAAGGGAATCTTCCTTAGAAATGCTTTGCTTTTGAGCATCTATAGAAGGTTTGTCTAAAACTCTACCAGATCTGAGTTGTACATCATTAAGAGGAACAATCATATAGGTAAGAAATTGTTGTCCTTCTACCATGTAAGCATTCTAAGTGTTTTTATTGTTGGGGTTCGGCAATGACTGGGAAGGTAGTTGATTTGTCTTTTGTTGGAATGGAAGCAAGAGTTGAGAATTTGGATTCTGTTGAGAAGGTTGTTATTGTTGTGGAAATGGCAATGAAAGTTGTGGATTTTGATTTGGAAGTTGTGGAGCTTGTTGATTTTGAAAAGATGGAGGATATTGATAAAATTGAGCAAATCTCCCATAAGGATTTTGCATACCTTGTACCCATGATTGAAATGGATTTTGAGGTTGGGACCAAGGTTGTTGCCAAGGATTCCAATTTGGTGGGGGTTGAAAGTTCATGGAGTTGTTAAACCCTTGATTTTGTTGCCCCTGCCAAGGTCTCCTTGCAACAAAATAGAGAGACTCAATTGAATTTGGATCTTCTTGAAAGACAGCTTTGAGCTCAGGAATTGAAGCACAATCCTTGGTCTCATGGTTTTCTGAACAAATAACACATGTTTCTACGACGTTTGCATCCAAGGGACATTCCCTTAGAGCATGTTTCTTTCTACATTTTGGGCAAAAGATGGCCAAAGCTTCAGCTTCTGCTTTCTGCTTGTTTTGTATCTTAAGGGTGTCTAGTTGCTCACTAAGACTCCTTAAGATATCAGTTTTGAATTCATCAAGCATGTTGCCAATCTCAGCCCTACTTACTGATCCAGTTGCAAATTTGTTTACTCTAATGAGAGAAGGATCTCTAGGCCCTTTTCCAGTTTTAGATTTTCCCCTTGAGAGATGGACACATAGCTCTGCTATATCATGAAGTGGATGTTGAAATATATCTCCTTTTCCCATCATGTTGAAAATATATATCCATTCATCTCTAATGGCTTTTAATAGAAGGGCTTTCAAGGTTTCCTCATCTAAGTTGTTCATTTTTTATCTTTTCAGGTTGTATTGAAATCTTTCAAGTAAATTCTCCAAGTTTTCATTTTCTCTTTGCACCATTTTGAATACCTCATCCTTGTGATTGGTGGGCATACAATAGTCCAGGTATCTATCCAAAAATGTTTGTTTCATATCATTCCAAGTCCTAATGGATTGAGTGACTAATCCCATGAACCATTTCAAAGTAGCTCCCTTCAATGTTGAAGGAAACAATTTGAGTTTTTGAGAGTCTTCCAGATAATCATAAGTTCGACACACGACTTCAAACTCAAATAGAAATGTTCCAGGATCCTCATTTCGTAACCCATGAAAGTTTGGGAGGACAAATAGTGAGATGTTTTTCATTGTTGCTCAAGAATCCTCATCAACTATAGGAAATTCGAATGAGTTATCTCCATCCCTATTTCCCCCATTGTTACCTCTACCTCCTCCATTGTTTCCTCCTCCTCCTCTACCTCTACCTCTACCAAATCCGTTTACTACTTCCTCTGCCATGAGAGTTTCCTCAGAGACTTCAGAGTCCTCTGGTTGCTCTACTAATGGCGAACGAGGAGGAATTTCTCCCTCTTCCTCTTCAAGTGATTCTACTTCTTCAATTACAATGTGTTTTCCTGTAGAAGTAAAGAAAGGGTCTTTTCCTAACTCGAATTCGGTAGATAGTGTGGGAGAGTCTGTTATATACCTAGGGGGGATAATATGGGGTACCAAGGGAAGTACCCAAGGTAATAATGGGATGGGCCATAGTAATAAATAAGGTGGTTAACCCATGTCATGTAAGGGACCACAAGTAGTTAATAATAATGTAATGGGCCCATGGTGTTAGTTTGATGGTATGAGGGAACCATGGTAATGATCCATGGTATTGTATGTATGAGGCCTATATAGAGGCTAGAGACTCCACATGGAGAGACAGTGAAGGATTATTGTATGAACAGGCATATGGCTTGTGGAGTGTTCTCCTTCCTTAAGGAGTGAATGTATGGTGTTGCCCTGCCATAAGGGTTTTGATAATAAAGAAGCATTTTTATCTATTTTTATCTTGTTATTTCTTGGGTTTATATTATCTCATATTTTTGGGTCAGATCTACAACAAGTGGTTTCAGAGCACTTTCTTGGGCACAAAAGTGGAGATTTTTTATTTTTTTTTTGTAATTTTTTGCAGGGATTTTTGGGTGGCGAGTTTGCAAATCAGATCTGTACGTTTTGGTGAAAGATCTGCAAAATCTAATTGTAAATCTGTATTCTTTGTGAAAAAATAGCTGATTTCAAAAAAAAAAAAAATCGGTTGAATCGGAGTCTAGATGAAGGAGATATCGCTGATCTAAAAATCAGTGGGGTTGCAGACAATTTTTCGGGGCAGCGAATTTGCGGCGCAGATCTAGGCGTCCTAGCACAAGATCTGCAAAATCTAATTGCAGATCTAGATTCTTTGGGAAAAAAATACTCAATTTCAAAAACAAATCAGTCGAATCGGAGTCCGTATGAGGGAGATATTGCTGATTTAAAATCAGCTCTTTTTGCAGAAATTTTGGTGACGGCGGGAGAGTTGCAGCGCAGATCTGGAATTCTAGTGCCTGGATCAGGATTTCTATCACATGGGCAGATGCAAAATGGTTGTTCCATTTCTGAAAATAGGTCATAATAAGAATTTTGAGCAATATTGACGAAACTGTGGCAATTACAAATTTTCGCCAAGTAAGTGAATTTTTCTCATGGAGAAACTATATTTTACAGGGAAAGATGATGGTCCTACTATTGAAGAATTCATACAGAGATACAAATCCACACATGGGACATAGTGGAAGATTCCAATGATACTTAATATGAGAGATGAGGCTCAAAAATGGCATTCATCACTTCACTACAAACAGTTTCTCACACTTTCAGATGCAGAATTTGAAAAAATCTTTTTGGACAAATGGTCTCGGGCTAAAAAAAGGAGAATGAGACACATAATGGGTTAATTGCTACGGGTGTCTCCTTACTACAGGTTCATGGAATGATTCAGAAGGAGAAAATCATTGTGTCTATAAATCCGAGTTGCAAGCAAAATCTCATAAATGTCAACTTGGCAAAAAAATTGCAAGTCCCAACAAAACAAATTGAAAATACACAGGTTGATGATAAGGATGTTCAAATTTATAAGGATTTGAAGCTTTCTATGGATAAGTATGTGTTTCATGGTAATTTTTATGCTTCAGATATGGATAACATGGATGTTGTTTTGGGATACCCTTGGATGGAATTAGTGGGTACTATCAATATTAATGTGTAGAAGAAATTCCTGAAGCTATGGTATATAAAGAAGAAAATTACATTACAGGATATTTCCATCCATAAACAGGTAGAGCACATGGAGGCTGAAGTAGAAGATGTTCCAAGGACTGACATATCAGATGATGAGCCTTTGATGATCAATAATCAAACACAAAGAGAGGCTGAAGAAGAAAAGGTTACAGGTGAGGATACATCATAAGAGGGCTCAGTGGTCTGGGTTAGATCTATAACATAATCTTGACTGTTGTTACGAGCCCACTGTGTCGTGCTTTATCTTTATGTTTTGACTGCACTTTAATATATGAGAAGACAACGTTCTTAAGTTCAATTCGTGACTGAGTATTGATTGGCCAAAGTTGCAGAGGGCCCCTGTACACCAAGGCTCTGTAACTATTGTATAGTTTCTCGCTTTCTTTCATTATGTCACTTCTTTCATAATCGTTTGCTTGTATATTATTCATGTTAACTGTTGTCCATATTTTCTTTTATGCTTTCTCATGATTGTTAACTGATCAGTGTTTTTCTTTCATGTTCTTGTAGACAACCCGGGCAATTTACATAGTTTTTAATGACTAATGACGTGAAATCATCTTGTCCTTCTGCTGATTTATGATTCTGAGTTTTAATTCCAGCATTGTCATTTCTTTCAAGTTCTATTTTGCTCATTTACTTTCATGCAATTTAGATATCATATTACTCCATTTGTTTATGATTACCTTCCTATAACCAAGCGACACAAATAGTGAGGAATCAGAATATTATTTGACGTAGTATGATTTAGTTTACTTTCCTGCAAGTTAGTGATTAGATTACTTATGTCATTTTCAGGGATTGAAGTATGAATGAGTAGTTTAATCTTAGTTTCATTTTATGCAATTTCATTTCCTGCAATTTAGATATCAGATTACTCAATTTGTTTATGATTGCCTCCTATAGCCAGAGCGAGTCGGAAGGTGAGGGGTCAGAATATGAGTTGAAGTAGTGTGATTTAGTTTGCTTTTCTTACAGTCTTTGAATTGCTTCGAGTTTAGTTTTTATTTTCTTTTTACACAGCAATAAGGATACTGGGCTTCATTGTCACTAGCTCACTGTTTTTGTGCATTTTTATTTTATTTTGAGAATTGATTTCATCACAGCAAGTTTGAAAGCTTTTTTAGAACTTTAAAGTTGGAAAATCATTGTAGAAATCACCATTGCCATCCATACTTGACTTTCAATTCTGCCTTCTCACATTAGGGAATCAACAGAAGATAAACCCAAAAACAAACCAAAAACTCAAAAACGACAAAGAAATAAGAAATCGGTTATCTTGCATATATAGTGCACTTCACTTCAGCAGTTTACAACTCTCGGATTGAAATTTTAAATAGCAATTTAGGACACACTAAATTGACCAAACATTTTGGCGCCGTTGCCGGGGAAGTGAAACTAGGTATCCAATTTCTTAAAAAAAAAAAACAAGAAAAGTTCAAGGAAGGTAAAAATTGATAACTTCTCAAAGTATGCTCTCCTCTTGCACCTAGTGTGATCTGGAGGATCAGAAAAGAGAGTTATTTGTTTAATACTTTCCTGAGTATGTTCTCTTCTTGCATCTAGAGTGATCTGGAAGAGCAGAAAGAGAATTATTAGCCCGACTTGAAGAAAAATAAAAAAATGACATGCATAGAGCAAGAGATTCTAGGGGAAGGTTTTTAGCTAGGGCCAAGAGTTCAATTTTTACAACTCCATCTACTTCAAGGAATAAATAAGAAACACCTCCATCATCTCCAACTCACACTCCTAGCCTTAGGATTCCTGGAATTCAAGAAGCAGTAGTTGAATTAGGAGACTCTGTCACATTGCGGGTTAACCACTTACAAATATTAATATGGGCTTTATTGGCTCTTGACTATGACGTGATCCCATGACATAAATAAGGGGGTTAGGGTGGGACCCTAACATGCCCTCCCCCTTAAGACTAGCCTTGTCCTCAAGGCTGAAGCTACGGAAACTGTTGAATAATAGTGGTTGGTTCCCAAGTTGCATGTTCCGGAGAGGTGTCTTTCCATTTGACGAGGACTTCCTTAATCATGTGGCCGCACAGGTGCTTGTCTCGTGTGTCTAGAACCTGTTCGAGTTGAAGCCAGATTGGCCCTTCTTCGTCCAATTCAGGTAGAATGGTTTGAACTCGGCAATTGTTCCCAATCACTTTCTTGAGGCACGATACATGGAAAACTAGATGGATTTTTGCAGTAGGTGGCAAAGACAACTTGTAAGCCACTTCTCCAATGCGCTGAAGTACTTGGTATGGTCCGTAGAATTTTGGAGATAGCTTCTGACAACCCTTGTCTTTGAGTGATGTTTGCTTATATGGTTGCAGCCTCAAAAAGACCTGATCCCCTTCTTGAAATTGGCGCTCTGAGCGATGCTGGTCGACCTGTTGCTTCATGCGGTTCTGAGCTTGATGAAGATTCTCTCTAAGATGGGCGAGCATGGTTGCGCGGTGTTGTAGGAGTTGATCCACTGCTTGTACTTTGGAGCACCCCTTGAGATAAGAAGTAGGGGAAGGCGGAAGTTGACCATATACTGCTTCATAGGGAGTCATTTTGGTGGTGGCATGATAGTTGGTGTTATACCACCATTCAGCCAGAGGTAACCACTGTACCCAAAGTTGTTGCTTTTCTGAAGTGAAACACCTAAGGTAGATTTGTAGACATTTGTTGATGGCTTCAGTTTGACCATCCGTTTGCGGATGATAGGAAGTACTGAGTTTTAGTTGAGTGCCTTGTATCCTGAAGAGTTCCTGCCAAAAATTACTGGTGAAGATCGGGTCGCGATCGGACACAATAGAAGTGGGCATGCCATGCAATTTGAAAATCTGATCCATGAAAGATTGAGCGACCAAAGTTGGTGTAAACGGGTGGGGTAGGGCGCAGAAATGAGCTTACTTCAACAGTCGGTCCACAACCACCATGATGACTGACGTGTTCCCGGACTTTGGAAGACCTGTAATGAAATCCATAGAAACCTCCGTCCAAATTGATATCGGAATGGGCAATGGTTGTAATGTGCCTGGTGTGTTGACGGTTTCCCCTTTGTGGCATTGACAGACATCGCATTCTGCTACGAAAGTAAGGATGTCCTTTTTCATGCCTGTCCAAAAAAATGATCTTCTGGTACGAGCATACGTCTTCTGAAAGCCCGAATGTCCTGCAATGGGAGATGAGTGCAATTCTGCCAAAATGCGACTTTTGAGGGTGGATGTTGGTGATATTACGACTCTGTCCCTGTAGCGAAGAATATCATCCTGCCACGAGTAGCCCTTGGTGGAATTTGGATCTACCTGCAATTGAGAAATGAGTTGGGATAGCCCGGGGTGTGAAAACCATTCCTTGCAAGCCTCTTCAATCCATTCTAGAATGGGGAGGGAAATTGCTAGCAGAGTACTTTCTTCCTCAAATTGGCGAGATAATGCATCTGCTACACTATTGTCTTTCCCTTTCTTGTAAATGATCTCATAATCATATCCCAACATTTTGGCGAGCCATTTATTTTGTTGTGGGGAGGATAGGCGTTGCTCCAAAAAATATTTAAGACTGTGATGATTTGTGCGGATTTGGAAACGTCGCCCCAATAAGTAAGGTCGCTAGGTCTCGACTGCATGTAAGATGGCCATCATTTCTTTTTCGTAGGTAGATTGGCCCAGATTCCTCCCACTTAGTTGTTGGCTTGTGAAGGCCAAAGGTCACCCTTCCTGCATTAAGACCGCCCTAATACCTATCCTCGCAGCATCACATTCAATGACAAAGGATTTGGTGAAGTCAGGTAGTGCTAAGACTGGAGTGGAACACATGGTGTTTTTGAGAGCGGTAAATGCCTGTTATGCTTCCTCATTCCAAAAGAAGGAATTTTTCTTTAGGAGTTGAGTGAGGGGCTTCGCTATGCGGCCATAGTTGCAGACAAATTTACGATAATAGCCTGTGAGACCCAAAAATCCTCTCAAGCTCTTCAAGGTCTTAGGTTGAGGCCATTCTTGCATTGCCTGGATATTTTTGGGGTCCACCTTGACACCTTCACGCCCCACAATATGGCCCAAATACTCAACTTCTTCCATGCCAAACAAACACTTGGACATCTTGACAAATAATTTATGCTTGCGGAGAAGTTGCAAGAGTAGATCTACATGCTGAAGATGTGCAGCCCAAGTGCCACTATAGATGAGGATGTCATCGAAGAAGACAAGGACAAATTTCCTGAGATATGGTTTGAGAATGTGATTCATAAGGCTCTGAAAAGTAGAGGGGGCATTACAAAGATCAAATGGCATGACCAGGAACTCATAATGGCCTTCATGAGTTCTGAAAGCAGTCTTGGGAATGTCGACTTCCTTCATGCGAATTTGGTGGTAGCTTGAGTGAAGATCCAACTTAGTGAAGAGTTGAGCCCCATTGAGTTCGTCCAGCAAATCATCAACCACCGGGATGGGAAATTTATCTTTGACTGTCAACTTATTGAGGGCCCTGAAGTCGGGACACATTCGCCACTCCCCATCTTTCTTGAGCACCATGACCACTGGGGATGAATAAGGACTAATGCTGGGACGAATGACACCTGCTTCCAAAAGTTCCTTGATTATTTTTTCTATTTCATTCTTTTGGGTGAACGGATATCTGTATGGCCACACATTTGGAGGTTGGGCCCCTGGAACCAAGGTGATTCTATGATCATGTTCCCCTCGCGAGGGTGGAAGCTCATGAGGCTTGTCAAAGACCGACAGATGGTTATTTAAAATCTGTTGCATCTCTGGATGAATTGGCAGAGACTTGGTTTCGACTACCTGGATGGCATTAAATTGAGCTACCACTCCATGATTGCCCTTTTTTAACAATTTTTCCATCCTATGCGAGCTGATGATAGAGGGGGCTCCCGCCTGGAGTCCATGGAGGGTATGTGTGTAGTTGTTCTGCTTAAAACTCATATATAACTCCTGGAAATCCATTGCGATTGGCCCAAGAGTGCGGAGCCATTCAGCGCCGAGGACAATGTCGCAACCCCCCATGTGTATGGCAAACATGTGGGTTTTCAACTGATAATCCCCCATTTGAAGTTTGACATTTTCACAGCGGCCTTCACATTTCATTGTGCCCCCATCCGCAATTTGGACTTGGAAGTTAGAAATTGCTCGTACAAAACAATGCACTGCTTCTGCGACTTTTTGATGGATGAAATTATGGGTACTTCCACTATCAATCAAGACTACTACTGGGCGATGTTTAAGAAAACCTCTGATTTTGAGAGTTTGAGGGGAAGAAATCCCTGCCAACACTCTGATACCACTTGTTGTAGATCTAATATTATAGCTCTGATAACACTTGTTATAGATCTAACCCAAAATTATATGATAATACAAACAAACCCATAAACAATAAGATAGAAATAGATAGAAATGCTTCTTTATTGATCAAACCCTTAAGGTAGAGCAACACCATACATTCACTCCTTAAGGAAGGAGAACACTCCACAAGCCATATGCCTGTTCATACAATAATCCTTCTTTGTCTCTCCATGTGGAGTCTCTAGTCTCTATATAGGCCTCATACATACAATACCATGGATCATTATCATGGTTCCCTCATACCATCAAACTAATACCATGGGCCCATTACATTATTATTAACTACTTGTGGTCCCTTACATGACATGGGTTAACCACCTTATTTATTATTATGGTCCATCCCATTATTACATTATTACCTTGGGTACCTCCCTTGGTACCCCATATTATCCCCCCTAGGTATATAACAGATTACATTTGAAAAGCTAACTATCAAGCGTATGATAACGCGTTATTTATAATCTGAAGATGCTATAACTAATTCCTAAATTCTGCGCTGCCAAACAGACACGTAAATATCCACGTCCTAAGATCTAGCATTATGGTAGTTGTGACAAATAAATCTATGGAGTGGTGGTTGTTCGATTTGGTTCACGGATCGATCCACAGGTGTTAGCACACCCCCGGAGATTGAAGAACTTGCCATGTAAAGATTCATGTGGTAAAAACAGAGTCGTGCCACCACAAAACTCTTGGTTTGACCACTCCTTTGACCGTCCTTGACCATGGCTGTTTGTGAGTGATTCGGCTGAATCAAGGGGACACATTCCATGTACATGTCATCTGTAGTTTGTGCATGTGGCCGGATTCTTCAGTGGACACCTGTAACATAGTCTTCAACAAATGGTTGCAGAAACCTGAGCTGGCTGCGGAAAGTGACAAGTTTCTGCAGCTAATTGAACGAAAATCTAAATCAAACAGCAGTCACAAGACATAGTTAGGAAACCATTTTATAAGCTCTTTTTAAACTAATATGCAATGATTTGACAGCTTGGTGGGTCAAGTAAGTGGAAAAGAAGGCTGAAAAGGTGTATAGGGAAGATGCAAGTTTGGTACTCAACAATAACAATGAGGCATTTACAAAGTCAAGTGATTAATTGCCTCATTCATTTTACCCCTAATAAAGTAATTAGATCAATTAATTAATCAATTTGCATTTAATTAAGAACCCTAACCCTCCGCCTCGTCAAAAGGGATTAATTAATTAGACAATGATTAATTAATAGCCTTCCTCCAATCGCATTGCCCCCAACGTCATTAATCTCCCTAATCTACAACCATTATCCCGTCGGGCCCCTCCATTAATTCCCGATCAAACCCCTGCCCTGAACATCATACGATCTGATCCCTTTAGATCTAACGGTCGACACTCATATCGGGTGGCCTCCGATACCGTCCTTTACTCGTCCGATGTGAGTGGTTTTATTGTTCACCCCGCCGCTACGTGTCGCCCGATGAATGACATCGAGCGGACCTCTCCCAATACCGCCAAGCGCCAAAAAGTGGTGTGATAAACTCCGCTTACCACCCTAACTAAACGATAAAACATCATCTCCGTTAGTTGGAGCCAACTGTCGCTTTCCATTATGCCCGCCAAAAGCATTGACTTTGCAAATAAAACCAAAAATATTCATTATTTTTTGTTTTGCCAAGAAAAGAACCTTCTGTTCTCCATGCACACACAGAGTATGTTCAAACTGTCACCCTGCTTCCAACCGTCAACCTCCAGAAGTTGTTGAACTCGAGATCACTAGTGCAGACCCGTGCGCTCCATGCAAACAGTGCACCAGTGCAATTTATCCCCTCATACAACCAAAACCAGGTATTTACCCTGTTTTCCACTGAGAAACCTTGTTTTCCATACTGAACCTTAACTAAATTATTGTAAAAATTAAGTAATTTAGTGAAATTAAGTTATTTGACAGTCTTGAGACTCCCTGAGACAACCCAGTTTTGCATAGTTCCTTGAAATTCTCTACCCTCATCCTTGAATCCACAAGAACCAAGGATTGACGCCCCAGTTGCCTTAAATGTCATGTCGGTTACCACTCCCCACAGAGATTTATACCATCTTCCCCAGGCTGAGAAAGATTTTCAGATAAAGGACCTCACCTTCGAGGGAAACCCCTTTGAAATTGCATTGCAAATACCGAGATAATTACTTGAACCATGCAGATAAGATATGCCTCTCGGAATCAAACTTTCCCAAGTATCAATTCCCCAGTGTTCATGTCTTCCCGGAAATTATTCACTACTGTCATGCAAACTATGACCCTATCATGAGATGTTAATGTCCCCAGACCAGAAAATCCTATTCACTATCACAGTTGAGTCCATAAATGAGATGTTACAGTTGCAACATGGTCAAGACCTCACCCCCCTTACCATTACTGATTTGCTTGAAAGATCCTCTAAGCTATCTAGTTCCAGAAGTACCCAAATCTGCCAGACTTTCATTAAAGAAGGACACATGCCAAAAGACCCCCCTCCTTACATGTTAGTCATCTTTTTTGATCTGGGCAAAGATATCACCACAATGATAGCATTCATTTTAGGTTTTAACACTAATGAGTATGTAGATGAGATCACTTTTACCTACATTTCTATTTTTACCCCCGGTCAACCTTCGGAAGTCAAGTTTGATTATGCCAAGTTCATTGCAAATAAAATGCATGATCAATTTATGAGATTAGAGAATGACAGAGTGTTCAAATATTCATCAGTCATGTATCATTTGTTTCTTTACTACCAAACTAATAGGTTTCCCTTCATTGTACAAAAACTTGATACTAGAGGGAATCCTAGATTTGTCATCTTCTGGATCTCTCTATTCCATAGGTCTAGTTCTTCTGACTATCCATACACAGACTTTATTAACTTGTTTGTACATCAAGTAACTACAATGTTATTAGGAAATCCTCCTCCCATAATCGGTGTAGACATTAAGAGGATTCTCCAGTTGCCCAAACAATACAAAGCAGGGGATAAATACTTGTACCAAAACCATACTGAAATCAAAATTTATGGATGTGAGCTGCCCTCTTACAAATTACCTAGATATCTCCCCATGCGATTATTTGCTCTGGAGTACTACAGGAAAATGATCAATTCTGAGGAGATTCACTTCGTCAAAACCAAGAAGAAGGCTTAGCTGAGAATAAAAGATTATTCAGGCCCATTTATTTGCAATAATAGAGAAGCAGGAAAGGGGGCAGATGAAATCCTCCAGAGATTGAGATTAAAAAAGAGTTTCATCTAGACCTATGACCCCCACAGATTCGTTTGTAACAAAAGGCAGAAAAATAAGCTATCACCTTACATCCACCATAGGATCCCAGAAATTGAACAATATGCCAATCAATCTGAATGGGTGGAAGGCACTCTAATAGATCAAGATAGCACACAAGTTGAAGTTGACAATGTATGGGTGGATTTAGAAAGAAGGCTTGATGAAGATTCGTTTGTACAGGTGCCAGGAGAGAATTCATCACCAAGGCAGTCACAGGAACCCAGTACACAGCCATTAGAGCAACAAGGGACATTAGAACAGGCAGAGCCATCAAAACAATAGGAGCTTTCATAACAACAAGAAGAATCCGAGCAGCCTGAAATCTCATAGGAACTTGCTCAACCTAAACAAATCACGAGCAACCCTCCTGTTTTGCGGACTCCTCTCAATAAGGAAGGAAATCTTAAAAGAGATAGAGAAGAGGCCACTCCTTCTAGCAGGCCTATTGATCAAACTTTTGCTAAAAGGAAAAGGTTAAACCCCTATGCAAAAGAAGAATATACTGAGGAAACCATAGGAAACACAGTGGCAGAAAGGACAGATAGTATGCAAACTATCCCAATAGGTGGGACACCATCTACTTCACATATACAAGCATTGGAAAGACAACAAAGCATAGAGGTGTCTTCTTTTAGGGCCCCCTCTGAATAGAGCCAGGACATTAAAGGAAAATATAAAGAGATTAAAGCAAGGAATGAGAAACTGAAAGCTCAAACCTATGCTCACTACCTCAAAATGGCTCCAACTAACCAAACCAGGCTGATGTCAGCCTTTGACATAAAGGAAGGAAAAATGCAAATGGGCTTCCTCAAACCAACTGTGCAACAGCCAAGATCCATGGCTGATTATTTAAAGACCGATTTTGAAATTTTGGTAAAGGATATCCATCCTATTGACCAAATAGAACTGCACAAGCTAACTGGCAAGATGGTATATTCCACATTCACTAATAAGGCCATCACAACACATCAATTGCAGAACTGGAAAAGGCCTCCTCTCAGGTTAAAAACACCAAGATAAAAACCCTAGAAGACTTGGTGATAGAGCTGGGACATGGTCCCAAGGATGTCAAAGCAGCAGAGAAATTGATTAAAAATAAAAATGATGATATAGTTGCACTAGAGAAGCAGCTCAAGATCCCGCCTCTCCATCATCCTCAAACTGCAGAAGTTATAGAGAGGCAAAAAGAAGAAGAACTTATGGACCTAGTCCTTAAGTTAAATGATCAATTAAAAGAAACTGAGAAGGAATTAGAGAATGTTATACAGTCTAAGCAGAGTGAGTTGGCCACCGTTCCTCAGACTGTCATACCTACAGTTTCTGCAGCAGTACCCTCCACTCTGGCAACTTCCTTGGCACCAACACTTCCACTGGTGACAACATTGCTAGTTGCATGGACTACTTCAGCCACATATACATCAACCAGTGCAGGGACATCAGCAAAAACAACAGATGAGTTGATTAAAGCCATGGAACAAATGAGTATCCAGGCTACATAACTAAAAAAGCTCAGAGAATAAATGACAGGTTCGGAAACAAACTATGAGCTTGCACAAATTCAGAATAAAGAAGAAGAAATAAAGAACTTAAGGATAGAGGAAAGAATCAGAGTCCTGGAGAAGGACTTCACCTTAGAAAAACCATTGGGAGATATGAAGGATATTTCGTGGGCCAACATCATTGATTCCATCAATGATGTTTGGCCTTCAATTCAGGTTATTTTTTAACAGACTGAGTTAGTTAAAGTAGCTATGGAAGCTATATAGAAAACTAAAGAAGAACTGGGAGATAGACATGAAGAGGCAAACCAGTTAATTGATTTTTTGAACAGTAGGAACAGGCACCAGCTAGAGGAGTTAGAGATTGAGGATAGAACAACTACCATTATTGAGATAAAGAAAGTTCTTACTAAAAGGAACTTAATGCTTAATCTAGAGAAAAGGTGTCAAAGTATTCAGGAAGACATAGATAGCTTCATGTTGAAATATGGAATTTTGAGAGAGAAAGGCCTTCCTAGCCCACTGGTTATACATGATAAGTTAATGACATAGGAAGACTATATTGAGAGATTAAATAAACAGGCCAGGAGTCAAGCAAGTTCTTCAGGAGTGAAAGCATTACCTACAGGAAAGGTGCTTTATGATGGCCTGGAGAATCCATTTTACATAGAACATGAAGTAAAACATCTATTCACCAGCAAACCCAATTTTGCTAAGTACACAGACGCTGATGAATTTTACAGGAAGATGATCAGGATGAAATTATCAGATAACAAATGGTGGACTCAGACGTCGGTTATACTCACTTGGATTTTCCGGGGGGTTCACTTCACTTCGAGACGGTTAAAGTGGAGGAACTTGTGCCGGTCTATTCATTAAGCAGGTTGCCGGGGTAACTGTTCCACCCGCCATTTCTGTACTGAATTCTGCGAGGTTGGGCTTCATCACCAACTAGTGTTTTCAGTCCGGAGAGCTTACTGTTTGTGTGTGGTTTGACTCCTAGATTTGATAGCGCGTGTTAATTTGTTTGTTTTTACTTTTAGAGACCATAGGTGTGAATTGTGAATTTTAGTTGTTAAGTGTGAATTGTGAATTGTTAATTTTAGTTTTAAATTGTTAATAAAATTCACTGAAGTTGAATATAATGGCAAATGTTCCGGAATTTATCAACCTAGGAACCCCTCCTAATGAGAATCCTAGTACTTTTCCTTACTTTGGAAATGTTGGTCCTCCTTATATGGCTACTTTGTCATTACCTGGATTTACAATAGGTTTACCGATATGGTTATTTTCAACTTCATTGGCCCAAAATACTCCAATTGTTCCATCTCAACCGGATGCTTCACCTCAACAGAGTTCACCATCTCAACATCACCAACCTTCTGTTGACCCTTTACCTTCTTCGCCTAATTTTTCTTCCTCCATTTCTTCCTCTTCGCCTGGTAAAAGCCTTGATGTTAGTAACCAGGAGGCTAAGAAGAAGAAGAAAGGGAAGAAGAAGAAGAAGAAGAAGAAGCAAGATAAGAAAGAAGTCAACCAACCAACCATGGCTGTAAGTGTTAGTTGTGTTGAGGAAAATTCCGACATGCATCGTAAACCCAAATACCCTTGCAGGCTTTGTAAGGGTGACCACTTCCTTGTCAATTGTCCTGGTATTCCAAAGGTCTTGGAAGTATGGTCAGAAAAATCTCATCAACTTTCCATTGATCCATCAACCAGTGATAGTCAGGTTCCTGGGAAAAAGGGTAAAGTTAGGTTTCCTTGTAAGTTATGCAAAGGGAGTCATCAAACTCACATTTGCCCTCACATGGATGAAGCCTCAACATTCTTGGAAAACCTTACTGTTCCACAGCAAGAATTTCCAACTGGTTACCGTAAACTTTCTCCCAACCTACCGTCAACTGACGGAGTGATTGATCTAAATTCAAGTACAGTCGATCACACTCTCCCATTGGAGAGTGAAACTCATGTCACTCAGGTTGATGATCCATTAGTTGATCAAGTGGTCGATTCAATTTCACATTCGGTCGATCACACTCTCCTTTTCGAGAGTAAATTTCATACCGCTGATGTTCTTCTTGTTACATCGGATTCTTCTATGCCGGGGGGCATTTCACCTGTTTCTACAGAACCCCCTCCAAGTACTGAGGTCTTTTCCTTTGATTGGAATAGACTGAAAGAACCTCGTCTTCCTTCCTCCATCCCTTTCCAAATCATTGTCAAGGCTGGTGGTAGGGACATACATCGTACTCAGGTAGATGAAGGTGCTTCTGTTAGTATTTTATCCTCAGCTGTTTGGAAAGCTTTGGGTTCCCCTCAGCTTGCGCCTATTACGCAGAATCTGACAGCTTTTAACAGAACAATTAGTGAACCTTTAGGGATCCTTCCTAAGTTTTCTATTACCTTGGAAGGTAAAACTGTTTGTGTCGATCTTATGGTAGTTCGAGGTCCCTTGGATTTCAATTTACTCCTTGGGCGAGACTATGTTTATGCAATGAAAGCTGTCGTATCGACACTCTTTCGCGTGATGTCTTTCCCTCACAATGGCAGTATTGTGACTGTAGACCAGCTTTCATTCCCTAGTCTTTTTTCAACTACCAATAATATGACACCCCTAAATGTTCCTGATTCTAAAGCGGTATCTACCCTGCCACGGGTTAATTATGTGGCAACCGGTCCCATGTTTTCAGTTACCGACGTAAGTGAGCCTCTCACTGTTGATTTAGATCCGGTAATTGACATGGAAAACTCTATGGGATTACTTGAACACGATGTTCTTATCCCTTTTGAGTCCCTTGACATGTGTTCGTTCCCGAGAAGTATTCTTCCTTCTGATGAAGACCTCTTGGAAGCCATGATCAAGGTGTGTCCATTGACATGTCTTTCCTCCAGTTGGAAGCCATGATCAATGTTGCGAGGACAGTTCCTTTTCCTGTGCCAACCTCGTTAAAAAATGAAACAGGTGTCCGTGAGGATAGTTCCTGTTACCGAGTCAACCTCATTAAAAAATGAATCAGGTTTGAGGATAGTTCCTGTTACTGAGTCAACCTCATTAAAAAATGAATCAGGTTTGAGGATAGTTCCTGTTACTGAGTCAACCTCATTAAAAAATGAATCAGGTATGAGGATAGTTCTTTTCTTGTGTCAACCTCTTTAAAAATGAAACAACTCCCTTTTCAAGTTAAATATTGAAAGTAAACCTTCATTTCATCCAGCCGGTTGAATGCAATGAAGCCTGGGGGGCATGTACCTCATTTCGCATCATTATGCTGGGGGCATGCGAACTTTTTGAGCATAGTTCCTTGTCTTGTGTCAAGCTCGTTAAAAAATGAAACAAGGGTAGGTTAAGTAGGTAGATTGTAGAGAGTAGTCATGAGCATAGTTCCTTGTCTTGTGTCAAGCTCATTAAAAAATGAATCAAGGTTTTTAGAGCATAGTTCCTTGTCTTGTGTCAAGCTCATTAAAAAATGAATCAAGGTTTTTAGAGCATAGTTCCTTGTCTTGTGTCAAGCTCATTAAAAAATGAATCAAGGATTTTAGAGCACAGTTCCTTGTCTTGTGTCAAGCTCGTTAAAAAATGAATCAAGGTTTGTTAGAGTATAGTTTTTTGTTAGGTAGATTGTAGAAAGTAGTTATGAGCATAGTTCCTTGTCTTGTGTCAAGCTCACTAAAAAATGAAACAACTCCCACGAGTCTTTCCAAGATTTTGAAAGTAAAGCTTCATTCCATCCACCTCATTGAATGCAATGAAGCTTGGGGGGCATGTACCTTGATTTGCATCATTATGCCGGGGGCATGTGAACTTGTAACAAGCATAGTTTTTCGTTTCAAGCTTGTGTAAACATGAAACCGAATCCGAGCATAGTTCTTTTCCTGTGTCAAGCTCGTTAAAAAATGAAACAAATCCTCCTCTACTTGAGTCGAGAGATTGACTAGATCTCGTAAATGTTAAGTTGTATATTTAGGTTAGTTGTTTCGGTGTTTTGCATAATTTTCTTACAGTTTTAGGTCAAAGTCTTTTAAATGATCTCGTCACTAAACCTTCATTTCATCCAAATGGTTGAATGAAATGAAGCTAGGGGGGCATGCACTCTAGCAGTTATGCTTAGGGGGCATCAAGCACAGTTTTATCTCTGTTTCAAGCTTGTGTAAAAATGAAACTACTCTGAAGCATAGTTTTTCTCTGTTTCAAGCTTTTGTAAAAATGAAACCTATCTCGAGTCAATTTCGGTTATTTTCAAGACTCGTTAAACTCATGAAAATCTCGAGATTATTTTGCTATCTTTCATTCTCGTAAAACAAATGAAAATGCCGAGTTCTTTCCGTCTTTTCCTGCTCGTAAATTAAAATTGAAAGTCGGCCATATGAGTACATTTTTATCATTTTTTTCGAACTCATTAAAATTTACGAAAAAATGAAAACCATGAGTACATTTTTATCCCTTTTTCGAACTCGTTAAAACTTACGAAAAAGTGAAACCTTGGAGTTCTCTTTTAAGCCCTTTTCAGACTCCTAAAATATGAAAAGATTGCCGAGCGTTTCTTTTACACTCGTTAAAACGGAATTAAAAGACGGTCCCCTTATAGCTCTTTTCTGACCGTAAAAAACAGGAAAAGATTGCCGGGTTTTTGTCGTTTCAAACTCGATACGGAAATAAAACGACGTGTCCTTGATCGCTTTTTACTTTTCAGGTCAGTGGCACTAATTATGAAAGTACTCCTTGGTCGCAAGATCAAGCGGTTCCCCCAGGTATTATTTTATACTTTTTCGGGCTTGAGGGACACAAATGTACGAAAAAGTTCAACGTGGAGTCTCCTTTAGTTTTTTCAGACTCTCTAAAAATGAAAAACGCCGAGTTTCTCCTATACTGGGCTCGTTAAACTTTTACAGTAGAGGACCTGTTCAATTACAAACAGGAACGAACCACTCCTTCCTAGGGTTCGAATTTAAACTAGGTTGGACTCGTCCGAAGGATGAGCTTATAATCAAGCATATGTTATCCTCCTCAAGCTTGTTAAAAATAAAGAGGTACTTGCCAGAAATGGTGGGGTAAAAGAGAGAAGAATGAGCCTATTTGTTACCTTTTATCTCAAAAGAAACTTTATTACCACTCTTGAACACGACACTTTTCATTCACCTGGGTTGGGAAATCTTTTACCTCACAGTTGACCAAACCACTTTGAAAGTCTTTAACCGGGTTCCGGGGATTAACTTTGAGTTATTCGTCACCAAGCCACCTGTTGTGTCGTTATGTGTTCAAGAGGTCTGCAAGCAAAAACTTTCATCTGCAAAATACTTGTCATCCATTTGACCATCCCTGAGTCAGTCCTTACAGCAACATTTCTTCAACTTGAACAATGATTTCGTGTTGTGGGCTTGCCTGCAACGGGTCGCTTTCTATCGACATCGACACATTATCTAGAAAGATGACTTAGGAATCGACAGTACCTTGAAGTCTGCATGCATCAATGGCAGGTTTCTCGCCTTTGACGTCAGTTTACATCATTGACTTTCGATCAAAGGATTCCGTGAAATGTTCGACATCAAAACATCTATTCACATTTCACGGGTTGTGCTTGGTACTTTGAGGACCATTGACATTACTGGTGGTTTCTCTCACGCTTGTTAACAGTTCACATCATTGACTGGTAATCAAGTGGTTTCTAACATGTTCGACATCGAATCATTTAATCACATGCTTAGAATCGTACCAATTCGGGAAGTAGAAGTGAAGACCCTGGATCTAGTTTCTACCATCCAGGCTGCGAGGAGTTTTGTATTCATTATCTATGTAGACTAATCATAAACAGATGGCTGCGTCCATACTGTGTCTACAAAAGTCTATAAAAATGATGTACTGCAAGATCATTCCTGTATCAGAATAGTTAGTCCATTAGTTAAAGTTTTGAATCTGAGTATGGGAATGCCTACCTCAGTGATGATATAATCTTATCCATGTATTTTGTGTTGAAAATTGCAGGTTCCAACCAGGCCATCCACAAGACAATCCTTGAAATGATAAAGCGCTTCACCCTTCCTAGAATTATAAAACCCTACTCTATTCCAGGCTTCGCACTTTAGGGGGCAATCTGTTACACTAAAAAATGTCACCTTGACTACTTACAGTTAGTATGGCTCAAATCAACAGTCATGCTACCCTCTTAGGCAAGTCTTATGCCTCTGTTATCCATCTCAAACTCAAAGAAGAGAGAAAGTCTTGTAAAAACTATGTTTATCTCTGGGGTCGCAGGTTCTCTCTAGCCTTACCTGCGGGGACGCTGACCTTGTTCACAAAATCTGCGTCCATGGACGCTCTGTATGTTAAGGGACAGGTGCGTCCCTCTGTAAAAGGCAAAATGCGCGAGTTTTATCTTGAAAAAGTTACTTGTGGTTACTTCTAGAACATTCTAGAGGTCGGTTTGATGAAATGGATGCGCCTCCAGTTGGTTCATGTATCTCTATTAAGGGGGAACTTATCCCATCAATAAGGGAGCTATCCCACCCAAAGAGGGGGATGATCCCATTGATAGTGGACCTGAATAACCTCTTTACAGCACTATAAATAAAGGCATTGAGCCAGAAGGAGAAGAGGTTGAAGCTATACATTTTCTTTGGGTAAATGCTGCAGGAATTAGGACTCCCATTTAGAACCTTGTGAGGAGAGATTGTCTTTGCTTGATTCTACTTGGAAGTGGGTGAGCTTTGTCAAAGTAGAGGAAAACCCTTGATGGACCCTGGGAGGAACTTGCACAACACCAAGGCCAGGTTGTAAGAGTTTCTTTGTTTCGTTATTAATACAAACTGGTTCATTTTTCTCAATAGCTTGTGTTAATGAGTTATTTCATGTGTTCCTTGGTCTGCATGTTAAATATATGTTTTATTATATGAAATGCAAGTGCTTGGTAATTGTTTGATTGTTTGTGGTTGCAAGAATTGACTTGAAGGAGGAGCTCATCCGGACTGGCAAGGACGGACTACAACAACCGCGTTTTGGAATAAGGTAAGCCTAAACACTTGTAGTTTTCATGTTTTAAAAGGTATATTTAGAGAAAGATCACTCCATTTTGTCTTGTTTGTCGCTAGAGAGTTTAGACTCCTAGGGAGGTCAGTTGTGTCCGCACAAACGACTGTTTCCGTACGACAAGGCCCTAGAGATAATGTTGGTCATAATGATGATGCTTACAATATGGCTTATCAATTTGACAATGATGTTGTACTAGTTGTACAATTATGAATACTTCCATGTTAAGAGGGAGCGTTGAAAATGTAACTAGTTTCGGCCTTCATAATTGTTGTTCTCATTTCAATATGTATCATATGTAACAAACAAGAGAAGAAAAGAAAAAGTTGTTATTATTAAAGCATGGGTTTCATTCTCTTTATTGATGGTATTCTAGGTAAAAGCATGTTATTCATGCTTCTAAGGTTCTTACGTCTTAGGATTTATTGTCATGAGTCAAAGGATTCAACATCATGTTTATAGGACCCTTCCGGTTTTGAGTCTAAAAAGTCCTAGAAACTCCAAAAACACAAGTCAACCTTAAAAATTAGAAGTCAACGTAAAGGAAGGAATTCGTCCCCTTGAGAAGGCTATATAAAGTATTTTGGCCTCATTTAGCAGACACTCACTCTCAAGTTCAATCTCTAGGACGAGTTCGCGATTATAGGAATTCATGTGCGATTACAGGAATTCGGATGCGATTACAGGAATTCAAGTGTGATTACAGGTTTTCATGTTTACAGGAATTTGGGTGCAATTACAGGAACTCGAGATTCCAATAATTCAGGTGTGATTGTAGGAATTCATGATTACATGAATTCACGTATGATTGCAGGAATTCGCAATTATAGGAATTTGCAAATAATTACAGGACATTGAAGTTGCAGGTTGAAGCTAGTTGATGAAAAATCAAGGAAAGACTTGTCGGGGGGCTGACTTGGTACTTGGAGAAGGACTTGGTCAAGGGTTTGGATATTTTCGTCTTAATTGAAGCAGATTCTATAAAAAGAGAAGAGTATTCTGGGTTTTCCCCTTAGAGGGATTTTTCCCTGACTTGGAACCTAATTTATGTGTCCATTGTCTTTATTTTTCTCTTGATATTTGTTTGATGAAGAAGATATAATAAACAAACACAAGAACAATAAAAATGCTCACAAGAAAGTATTAAATTTAAGGAAAATTGAATTAATAAGCTGCTACTTTGCATTTTCCAACATGGTATCAGAGCTAAGGTGAACAAGGAAGGCAATTGGAAGGACACTAGAAGGAATTACTTGTCAAGGGTAAGGAAAAAGGAAACTCTCTAGGAAATTCTAAAGAAGAAGACTTCAAGAAGGATTATCTCTTGAATGGATTGAGTTGAAGACACATTGTTAGACCTATTTAAAGGAAGCATCAAAGGATCTTGGAAGTTGTTGTTGAAGGAATCCTAGGGGACATCTTCAAGGACATTATTTAATACTCTCCAAATATCTTGAAAACATCAAGAATGTTGGAGACATCTTCCAGGAGAATATCGGTTAACAAGTATCATATTATTACATCATGTCTGAATCTATGTCATATGGGTTCTTTCTGCAAGGAGAGAAATTAGCTCGTTGGTGCATCAAATTATCTAGTATGGAAGAAAATGATTGACCTTATACTCATAGAAAAATAAGTAATGGAGTATGTTACTGGGGAAATTACTGAACCTAAAAAACAAAAGACACAAGAACTAGTAAAGTACAAGAAATGGGAAGTAATAAGTTATATAGAATGAAGACATTAAAATATGAGGATATGGCATCCATTCTTATGAAAGTCTCTCAGCTCAAAGACCATCTGCAAGGACTTGGGGAATCAATTTCTGATGCATAAGTGACCATCTCTATACTAAATGCATTGCCTCCGGAATGGAGCAACTTTTCAACAAGTATCTACTCCAAGAAATATTCAACTCCCATTGATGACTTGTGGGCTCAATGCATATTGGAAAAATCAAGGATCAAGGTAAAAGATGTCATTGGGTCAAATGAGCAATCTCAAACCTTTCTAGCCCGAGTCAAGAAGTTGAAGAAAGGAAAGTTTGGAAATTCCAAGAAGACATGTCCAAGGTTGAATGATTCAAGTGCAATGAGTTTGGAAACTTTAATAGGAATTGTCCAAGTCAACAGAAAAACAAGAGAAAAGAAAGAAGTGAAGCTCATGTAGCCGACGAAGTGGGAGAACACGAAAAAAAAAACCAAAAAGGATATTTATTATTAAAGAAGACACTCTGTGTGGGAGGTTATTTATATGTTCTTTCCTTTAGATAGTATGATCATGCATACCATCATAGAGAGAAGCATATGATAGTAGCATGTCTAGAATTTACATGATTAAGTTGCTTTGTAAAGATCATCTGGATAGGTAGATAGATAGACCATTGTTACATAATATTCATCCAGGTATTATTTAACATTATGTTAGAATTTGTTATCTTGCTTAGTTGAATCATCATGATTCAGGAAGAACCATCATTTTGGAAGGTCCTTGGGAAAAGCATCATGACAAGGTTAGTAGACATTCCATCTAATGTGGAATCAATACTGTTAAAAGGGATGAAGGAATGCAATGGGTCATGTTACGGGCTCACTTTAGGGAAAATAGCTATATGATTGGGTGAAATCATAGGAATTCATGTTGGATGTAAAACTTGGGATAAGATTCATATGTATAAAATATTGTGGAAAGAATTTTGGTTATAGAATATGCTTAAGTACATGGATATATGATTCTTGAAAAGAATATGATTTGACTTACTTTAAAATGAATAAAATATTAGGACTTTCTCTAGAATAAGTAAACAATGATTAACATCTAGTATAATATTTGGAAGAAAAAGTTGTAACTTGGTAATAAAGTTTGATCCTTTGGCACTTTGATGCATGAAATAAAGTTTCAAGTGGAGATAGTCAATGAGGATGTTGATGGCACGAGAAAGACATCATGATGTGGTAAGTATATTTTCTAATTGTTGGTTATCTGGTTAACATTTTATTTTTCTACTTGGAAGTATGTTGTAGGAATACATGATGACATTCGAGTCAAGTTCAACTGTGTGAATGGAAAATGTATGAAGAATGTTGAGGAAGATCAATATCTTATACCTGGAAACTATGAAGTCAGGATGTGACCATCTTGGGAATGGAAGGTAGTAGTGCGAGAAGATAACCTGAAGGTCAAGGAGATCACTTTCATAGGGAAGTCATCGATTAGCTTAAAGTGTGGGAAGGCTCAATGTAATGCCTTCATATCTAAAATGAAAGTGATGAGCAAGAAAGACATGGATCCCGTCACAAGAAAAAAGAGTGGAGATGGCTCCATGATACCTTGAAAGAAAGGCAATATTGATGCAAGAGATTCGAAGGAAAAAGGGATCCATGTAGCTATGAAGTTCAAATAGTTGGTACACTCGTGAAGACAAGCTATAAGACTTGTGGTATTGAATTCCCAAATAGAAAGGAAGCCGGGAATCTCCTCTAGAATTGAGAGGGAGTAAGGAAGTATCATTTAATAGGAGCAAGGATCTATTCTCTAATTACAAAGAGAATATGGATGTCCTCTCTAGTTGAGAGGGAGTGATGTTGGACATCACATGTGCATTCTCTACTTCATGTGTCGAGCACTTGACCAGGATTAACAGACGTAATTCTAAGTGAAGGCCTTGGAGAGAGAATGGTAGAGGACTGGATAAGCATTTATAGTTTCCTTGAGGATAAAACAACCAAGAAAAGAAAGGTATTGACACTCTTTGAGGATGGGACAGGAATATAAGAGAAGAGTGGTCAAAGAGGACCGATATTCTTTAAGGACTCGAGATTGGAAGTCCAAGACAATAATAGTCCTAAAAGGACATACCTTGTGAACATCCAGATGGGGTATGTGTCTTGTAGAGGTAGTGCAGTATCACATGTAAGGCCTCTCGGCATAATACACTTGAATAAAGAAGAGCTTGTCTAGTTAGGATTCAGAGACGGTGTTGGTCATAATGATGATGCTTACAGTATGGTTTATCAATATGTCTCTTCTTATGAGAACTCTTCAATTTGACAATGATGTTGTACTAGTTTTACAATTATGAATACCTCCCTAGTTAAGAGGGAGTGTTGAAAATGTAACAAGTTTCGGTTTTCATAATTTTTGCACTCATTTCAATATGTATTCTATGTAACAAACAAGAGAAGAAAGGAAAAATTTATTCTTATTAAAGCATGGGTTTCATGTTCTTTATTGATGGTCTTCTAAGTAAAAGCAAGTTCTTCATGCTTCTAGGGTTTGGTAGGTCTTAGGATTGATTTTCATGAGTCAAAGGAGTCAACATCGTGTTTATAAGAGCCTTCCGGGCAAAATGTAATGGTAAAAAGAATTATTTTTTAGTCTAGAAACTCCTAGAAACTCCTAAAATACAAGTCAGATCTAACATTTAGAAGTCAGCCCAAAGGAGGAAATTCAACCCCTTGAGAAGGCTATATAAAGAAGCAATTCACCTCATTTAGCACTCACTCACTCTCAAGTTTGATCTCTAGAAGGAGTTCGCGATTACAGGAATTCGTGTGCGATTACACAAATTCACGATTACAGGAATTCAAGTGTGATTACAATAATTCTATTCGGGTGCAATTACAGGAATTCGTGATTACAAGAATTCAGGTGTGATTACAGGAATTTGGGTGTGATTGAAGGAATTCACATATAATTGTCAGGGTTCAATGCAAGTTGAATTTGGTTGATGCAGAATCAAGGAAAGACTTGTTGGAAGGTTGACTTGGTACTTGGAGAAGGACTTGGTCTAGGATTTCAGTCTTTGTGTCTCAATTGAATCAAATTCTATAAGAGAAGAGTTTTCTAGGTTTTCCCCTTAGAGGGGTTTTTCCCTGGCTTGGAGCCTAATTTTTGTGTCCATTGTCTTTATTTTTCTCTTGATTTTTGTTTTATGCTCCTCAAGCTAGACTTTTCTAAATTCTTTGATAAAATGAACTGGACTTACATTGAATGCCTCCTCTGCTCTTTCTGCTTCTGTCAAGAATGGATAAGTTGAGTCATCTCCTTAATCTCCTTGACCTTCTTTTATTTTATTGTCAATGGTTCCCTTTCAAGCCCCTTCTCGCCCTCTTGAGGCATCCGAGAGATCTACTCTCCCCCCTCATCTTCATTCTAATCGCAGAAGGTCTAGGGCGAAGTCTGAATGCTACCCGCAGCAAAGGCTCTCTGAATGGTTTGATTTTCCATGATAGCTCCCCCCAAACGCACCAACAATTCCTAGACGATACTCTGCTCATGAACCACCCCTTAGTCTAAGAAGCCACAACTATCAAGGAAATTTTGATAGTATTTTCTGAAGCTTCAGGCATGTCCATCAAGAAAAGTCATTAATCTTCTTTTTCAACACCCCTCCCATCACCTAAAGAAACATCTTAAGAATACTTGGCTTCCAGGGTTCCTCACTTAAATCCAAATACCTGGGGCCTCCCCTCATTGACTTTTCCATCAAGCATTCCTCATGGCGTGATCTCCTTAATAAATTGAACCGTCTTTTAGACCATTGGACCTTTTGCTCCCTAAACATAGCCTACAGACAAATTCTCATCAAATCGGTGCTCCAATCCCTGCATGTATACCTCTTCTTTGTCCTAGTTGCTCTTAAATGGGTCCTAAAAAGCTTCAGAACTCTCCAAAAAACCTTTCTACAGGGGGGAAATGACTACAAGAAAACGTCTCCCCTGGTTAAATGGGACACTCTATGCCTCGCATAGTCAGAAGTAATTCTAGGCTTGTGTGATCCATAACTAGTCAACAAAATCATAGGTGCCAAAATCTAGTGGAAATAGGTCAATACTCCACGGAACCATGGGCCATCCTATGGCACAAGAAAAATTATAGATATAGAGAAAAGTAAGACCTAGTCCACCTGTGTTTCACTCAGCGGGGCTCACTAATATGGAACTTGGCTAGCACCAATAAATAAATCATGCCAGCACACTATTTTTGGGAAATTCGAAATGGCAGATCTATTAGGTTCTAGGAGGACTCCTGGCAATAACTCCCAAGCCTAACATCGACTTTCCAACTCCCCTCCATTTAGAATAATTCCCTACTCGAAGGCAAAACACAAGTCTGCCAATATTGGAATGAAGAGAACACCAACCTTTTTAGACAGTGGATTCATCTAGTTCAGTGGCAAGCATAGAACTTATAGGAAGACACTCTCCCCCTATGGATGGATCTTTCCAGAAGCCAAATCAAGAGAATAGAGGGACCAAATACTCTCAAATGGGGATACAAACCAACTAGATCCTTCTCAGTCAAGGAGGCCTACTCTCTAGCTTGCCAAACTTCTATGCCTAATTTTGATCCTGCTTGGAAGGCTCTTTGAAAAACTGGTCTATGGCCTAAGGTCGCCACCTTCCTATGACTACTAGCTCGAAGATGAATTCTCACTTGGGAGAATCTTCTCAAAAGAGGCTTAAATTTTAGGCTTGTCATGGTGTTGCATCTACAAACAACACCTGAAAAACGTCAACCACCTTTTGGTTTCATGTGAGCTAGCCAACAATCTAAGGACCAAAATTGCATTTGGCTTCAACAAACAAGTCAATAACCTCGGTGATATAGTCCAATCACTCAAATCCTGGTCCAAAGACCCTTTTCAAAGCCCCATCCTCAACAAGTTATGGACATTAACCCCTAGGATTTTGGTTCGGTCAATATGGAAATAATGTAATCAACGAATATTATTTAGGAGAACAAGAGATCCTTGCGGCATTTGGCTTCACCTTCATATGTAGTTGGAAAAAACATTGTTCCTCTCCAATTGGGATGCAAAAGATTCCCCTCTCCCCAAGAAATGACAATCCTCTATTGTTGGAACTTCTCCCGTCATCCCATCAATCTTGTCCCCCCTCACCCTCCCCTGTTGCCCTCTAGCCCTAACTCTTGGACCTCTCCTCCAGACCACCATTTCAAATTGAAATTCGACGATGCCTCGAAAAGAAATTTAGGTGAGGTAGAATAGGTGGTGCAATTCAAAACACCAAAGGGGAATCGTAAACATGTGTTGTGGTTACATAGGACACAATAGCAATAATGCAACCAAACTAGAAGCTTTAATTCAAGGGATCCTTACAGCCCAACACCGCCATCTTCTTCCTCTCATCATTGAAGGTAATTCCCAGTTGATAATCCAACTTTCCAAACATCTTCAATCTAGTTCTTCACCCTCCAAATGCTCGATTGGTTGGAGGCTTGACCTTCGTTCCCAACTCTTAGCCCAAATCCTATCTCTTGAAGAAGTTATCATCTTCTCCTATATTAGGTGGAGAGCCAACTCCTTAGTTAACTTTCTAGTCAACAAAGGGATCGAGGAACGAATTCCAATCAAGTCCCCACCACCCAACCCCTCCCCCGCTCTCTCCAAATTGGGCTTTCCAATGTCAAGCATTGGGCTCTCAGGACCTCAGACCCCCGAATCTGGGTGGTAGTTCGACAGCTCAAGTTTTCAATGCCCTTAATGAAACCAACACATAATCCTCAGGTGGGCTTTGGGCGATGCATCAAGCTCAATTTCCACCATGCCTCAAGGGAGTGTGATGGTGGTGTCAATTCCACCCCCCTCATGCATTTAAAGTGTATTAAGTACATGGCAATACCACTTGGCATCCTGCATCCCTCGCTCATTAAAACACTGGGAGCTCTCGACATGGCCTCCAACTCCTCCAATCACATGAAGGTGGTTAGTCTACTCAACTTCAAAGCTTCACATTTTGCTTCTTTTGCAATTATGGTATGAGAACGAGAGCGACCCAACAGAGGTGGTCATAGGAGACGCTGACCTCCACAACCTCCTTGGTATGGGCATGACGATGAACATTTTGATTGGTATTCCTAACCACTTTATAAGAATGGTGGCGGGATGTTGAAGCATGTGAAATCTGAGTCTCGAGTGACCATCTTTGGGCCTTGTGTAACATCTCAGGGCATCATTATAGGGACCAAGAAGACGCTGGAAGGAAATTCCCTGAACCTGGAATGCCACTTACAGCGCACAAAATCTACATACTGTAAAATTGCCCATCTTCTAAGTATGTAGATTCAAGGTTCAAAATCACCCTCTACTAATAGTGGATGACTCTTCTCTTTCTCCAATGCATGGAGAGGCTCCCCGTGAAAATCATTATAGCCCCTCGCCACGCTGACACCAGTCGCACAATGAGACAAACCCTGTTTCTACCGATTCAAGTTCCTATATTGGCAAAGGTGGTGGTCTTAGTAGACAAGTAAGTGATCAAAGTGGCCATATCAACATCTCTCCAACAACACTCTGAGTTCCCAACCTCTTCCAGCCAGTCAGTCTCCTCAAGTTCCCAACCTTTTCCAGATGATCCAAACTTATTAAAAGTCATGCCTTGTGGTCTAGGAGGACCCCCCTGAGCATT
Organism: Pinus tabuliformis; assembly: GCA_031772625.1. Taxonomy (NCBI): domain Eukaryota; kingdom Viridiplantae; phylum Streptophyta; class Pinopsida; order Pinales; family Pinaceae; genus Pinus; species Pinus tabuliformis. The sequence continues at coordinate 586,763,718 of CM062812.1, read as the reverse complement.
AGCTAACATTGTTGGTATTTCAAGGTAGTGTTGCTAAATGTTTTGCATTGCTAGCCTTTCAAGGTAGCTTTGCTATATGCTCAACGTTGTTAGTCTTTTAAAGTTCCATTGTCCTGCCAGTCATGGTTTTGTATATTTCACTTAATTGTAATTGAAGGGAGCCTTTGGTTTCTTCTTTGCTAGCAAAGACCTCCCCATATCTGCCTCCATCATTTGCTTCCTCTCTTAGACCCATGTTCATGGTCAATCTTCGCTAAGCTCAAATGCTCTAAAGAAAGTAATTTTTGTAATTCTATTGTAATACAAAATTTCCTTAAAAAAAAAAATAGTAATGTCAACCTCTTAAAAATATCCACTATTTGAGCTTCAAACCTTTCAAAACTTAATTCCACTTAAACCACTAACCTTAACATAACTCTAATTGTGGTTGATTTGGTCAAGTTTTTTCAACCTTCGAAATACTTTCTTTAAATCCTTGTTTTGCATTTGTATTTGTCAATTGATTTCAATGCCATATCTATTGTGGCATTGTAAGCATAAGTGATGCGTGCATTCTCAGATATTGCACACATTATTTTAATTTTAATTTTTTAGGCCATGAAATTTCCCATTACTGTAGAACCGAGTTAAGAGATCTTTCTAATTGGCAAGTTCTTTGGTTTGTTAGATTTAATTTGTATCATTATGTACATATTGTAATGTTAGAAAGCTAATCCTCATGATTAAAGATTGGATTAGTTTGAGTAGTTATTGGAGTCCAAGAAGACCCGGAAACTAATTCAACAGTTTCTTTTATGTATTAATATGTACACATTGTACATCATTTTTTGAAATCAATTAATATACATTTGAGTTTGGTTTCCAGTTTGTGTGTCTTACAGTGGTATCAGAGTGGGTAGTTCATCCATCTGTTGATTGAATTGAGCCACTAGTTTTGTGGCATTCTTGAGCGGTCTTCCTTTCTTGGTGCACTACATTGTCGTCTCACTGTTCGATTTGTAATCAGGGTCTCAAATTCGTTGTCAAACTCAAAATAAGATTGCAGGAGTGTTGGAAACCAAGTTAAAAGCAACCAAGGTAAAAGTGATTACCCACCAGTGACTCTTATTGTTGATGAACCAAGTTAAAAGCAACCAAGGTAAAATTGATCACCCACAAGTGACTCTTATTGTTGGCACAATCATCAGTGAATATATAATATTGAATATTAGTGAAGTTATGAAACATTTTTTTGGAAGTGAATTATTAATTATTTTTAGTGGAATATTTTTTTCCCATATTTAGCGTTTGAATTTAATCCACATATTACTAAAAAGTAGAGAATGTTTCAATATTCATAAAAGTGAAAGTAAAAAAAATATTTACAAATTTTTTTGACAAGGATTTGTAAACAAAATAGATGAATACGAAAACGTTTTCAAGAGTACGAGATCATGAATAAGGTGAATACATTTTATATTACTTTCAAAAACAAAAACTTTGTGTGGAAGTAGGCAAAACCAGAAAATTCAAAGTGAACAAAAAAGAGACAAAGCCAAAAAGGACATCATTCCCTGGAAGTAGACAGAGCCAGAAAGTTCAAAGTGAACAGAAAAAAGGGTTACTTCCAAAAACATCTTTTTGTGAAAGTAGGCTAAGCCACAAAGTTCAAAGTGAACAAAGAAAGAAGCAGAGCCAAAAAGAACATCTTCGTGTGGAAGTAGATAGAACCAAAAAGTTCAAAGTGAACAAAAAAAGAGGCAGAGCTAAAAAGGTGAAAAATAACGTGAAGCTAATAGGAGAAAAGTTGGTGAATATAAAGTGAATGGAAACTATGTTGAATTGTGATTAAGGAAAATATCTCATTTTTTTATTAAATTTCAAAGAAAATAAATTAATTAATTAATTAAAAATTAACTAGCATTTGCACCAGATGTTGCAAAGGAAACGTCGTAAGGCATAAATTCGAGAAGCATTCTGACATATAAAGAATCATTGAAGATGATAATTAGTAGGTGAAGGGTAAAGAGCTAGTACACAATTCACATTGAATTAAATAAGTGTTGTTTCTTTTGGAAACTTTTTGGCTATGACATATGACCAAAAAAAACTTCCCATTTTTAGCAGGCTATGGAATGACTTCAACTAGAAGGAGACAATACTAGATACTATTGCATGTATTGGGGAGGAGCATAATGTTGATCTCTTTAGTAAGATGAATTAGGGAAACAAGAAAAGAGGAACTAAGAAGGGTTATCTACAGTCCTCCATTGTGGCCTTTTCCGGTAATCTTTTTGCTTCTCAATGTGTATGGTAAGTCTTCAACACTCTATCTTTGCTTCCAATGACTTCAATCTGTATATTCTTAAATGGAGTTTCTACTATTGTTTAAGCTAACATCCTCTTTTTGGTTGGATTTATTTCTATGAGCATGGTGGTATTCATTCTTTTCGCTCTCTTTAGTTCCCTTAGTTGTAAGTGCACAAAAATCTTGGACTAATATGACACTGAAATATTGATAATGGGAGTTAATAATCATGACAACTTTTTTGATGGAATTATTTGGGTTTTAATCATGACAATTCTTTTGGTTGAATTCTTTGGGTTTTATGTCATTTTATCTCCAAAATACACAAATAGTTTTGTTGGTTGGAACAAAGCTACAAGTTATAATAACAGAGTTCAACGTAGACATGTTGTAGTTTAATGAACCCCAACTGTGTAGCCAACAAATAAACTTTTTTTGTTGAATCACCCTCTACTTATCCTTTTTTTATTCATTTCACTCTTTTCCAGGTATCAAAATGATTTGCATTCTAAATTTCAATTAAAAATTGACATGTTGTAGTTAAATGAACCCCAACTGTGTAGCCAACAAATAAACTTTTTTGGTTGAATCACCCTCTACTTATCCTTTTTTTATTCATTTCACTCTTTTCCAGGTATCAAAATAATTTGCATTCTAAATTTCAATTAAAAATTTTATTTCTAATTTCAATTAACAAATTGTATTTCTAAATCATATTCACTGAGTATTTATGGGAATACCAATTGTTTAAGTTCTTGTTTATAGAATCATAGGAATTACTATGGTAATGATGGTAAAAGTTGTAGTCTCACGTACCCAACTATCAAAGCGTATTTAAAAGAAAAAATAACATTAAATAATGTTTAGTTGAGAAACATTATAGAAGGAGACTTGAACGATGAATTCTCCTCCAAGGACTTCATGAAAGTTTATTCTAACACTTACCCAACTATGAAAGCACATTTAAAAGAAAGAATAATATTAAAGAATGTTTAGTTGAGAAACATTGTAGAACGAGACTTGAACGATGAATGAATTCTCCTCCGAGGACTTCATGAAAGTTTATTCAACACATACCTAAATATCAAAGTACATTTAAAAGAAAGAATAATATTAAAGAATGTTTAACTTAGAAACATTGTCGAGACTTGAACTATGAACGAATTCTCCTCCGAGGACTTCATGAAAGTTTATTCAACTACCTCTGACCTGTGTTTCTAAAGACCCCCTAATGACTACCAACAACAACTCTATGAAATGTACAATAGGTCCTTTGATGAATACATAAATTTGATAGTTTTACAAGCTTTAACAAAACAACAAGGTGAGTTCGTTTTAAGAGAACAAATATTCTAGAATATTCATAGTAATATACACAAATCAAAGGTTAAGATTTATTTCCAAAGTAGTTATGTCATTTTTTCCATTTTAATTAAAATGGTTAATTACAAGAATTCCATATCAACAAATGTTATATAAAGTGGTGAGTTTTAGTTTTTTTGACACATGGTATTGATAAGCTATGGTATTGGCTCATGCTATTCTAACAAATCTTATTTACAAATTAAGAATCTCGATAATAAAATAGGGTAAATCTCTATAATTAAAAATCATGTTCCATGTTTTCATATATATATATATATATATAATTTCTTAATAACAATAATTTTAAAATAACGCTATAATTTAATGATTTTTATTTTAATAATGTGAAATAAATCGTTTAACAAATATACCTTAATATTTATTATGAATTAATGTCTATATATATATAACAAAATTATTACTTTTATTACTATTTTATTATTTATATTTTAATATTAGTTTTTAATATAATAATTCACCACGACATGTTCATAGTATATAATCTAAATGGAATTGATATTAATTTTTCTAAAACATGTCATTTAATAATCGTAAAGCATTTCCATATACAAAAAATTTACAACGTTGAAAAAAAATGAATCTACTCCATTTTAAATAAATCTAAATTTAACATGAATACTAACCTATTAAATACCTAAAAATTACTAGACAGAACATATAAAAAAATTTGATCATTGAAATGAATACTAACATATTAAATACCTAAAAATTATTAGACAGAAAAACATTAAACAAAAATTCCAATCATTGAAACATCATCAATTAATTTAAGTTTATATATTATTGAGTACTTTTCCACTTGAAGCTTCCTTATATGTCTCAGAAGTACAAGTGCATATATGCCTCGTTTTTGTTGTTGGCCTTGTAATTTTCTTTCTTTTCTTGATTGTTTAACGTTTTGTCTTTCAACTCATTTGTTTCTATCAACTCAGTGTTCCTGTAAGGTATGCTGGGAAGTTCTGAACTCTTCATAGCAAAACAAATTAAAGGCAAAAAATTCAACCAAAAACACACTATTTATATGTAAGTCTTTTCCTGATTGTTTTGAACTCTTCATAGCAAAACAAATTAAAGGCAAAAAATTCATCCAAAAACACATTATTTATATGTAAGTCTTTTCCTGATTGTTTACCATTTGTGTTTGTAAACTCAGTATTCCTGTAAGGTATGTTGGGGAGTTCTGAACTCCTTAGAGAAAAACAAATTAAAGGAAAAAAATTCAACCAAAAACACATTATTTATATGTAAGCTCTCGATTAGCAATGATCGCGGAAGCAGAAATAGGACATAGGAGGGGCCATATACTTGAATTAACATGAGCTTGATCCAAAATCAATCCCTTGTTGATAATTTTGATCAAACTGGAACTCGAAACCATATCAACTATTGACATATTCCCTCAAATGACAAAGACCAGATCAGGGCCTTCTGCAAGAGATCCATGTCATTATTTTTCTGGTTTTGGACAAAGTGATAGAGATTTCAGTGAGATTTTGAAGATTCCGAGGACAACAATTGAAGAACAGAGGTGGAAAAGTAGTGCATTTGATATTTGTTGTACACAAGTGTAGCAAATGTAAGGGAGATGTATAACTCTGGTGCATCTGGTCCTTCAATCATATACTTGCATGGACAAAAGCAAGAACTGACTAAATGCATACTTTCTAGTGGCCCTAAGCCTCCAACCACATTCATATATTTTGCATCCTTCCAAATTGATTATGCTCGCTCTTTGAAGTATATTGTAAACAATCTGGATCCCTTAGAAGAGCTTGGAGCTAGATTAGGATGCTTGGGCAACTGCATTCACATTCATTCATGAGTATGATTTAATCCAAAATATTGACTAGCATAAATCCCTCTTAACCCCTGATTTATTAAGAGGCATAAAAAAAAGTGCAAAACTCAGAGTGATTCACCAAAAATACTGAAAATTTCCTAGAAAAACAACATTTCCAACTTTAGAATTGAGGAAAGCCTAGTTTTCAGCTATCCAGCAAGCATAGCTATGACTGGTAACTTAGAGAAGTGCTTATGTTTGCTGATGTCCTTCTCTGCTTTTGATGATAGTAAGCGTGCCATATCCTAGAAGGATATATCATCCTCCACTCGAGTTCCCTGAAGTATTCTTTTTGTGTAGTTTCCCAGGACAATTTCTCGTAGTGGAGACTAAAAGTGAGGTCCATAGTCCAGTGTTGTCATATACACAAAAGATTTAGTCCATGCAATGGGTATTCACGTTGTGGAAATAAGATGTACGGGATTCAAAGTGCCCAAAAGAAGGGTGTGGTTGTGATGTTACCCTGTGAAGAAAAACTGGTTCAGTTTCTTGTCTTCCATTTCCTGGATGTTAGTAGTTATTTGTAAGTATGCAGAAGAAAGTGCGGCAGCATGTGATGTATTCTCTCACTTGCATGCAGCAAAAGAAAGCACCATTTCCTATCATGGAGAGGCAAAAATTTCCTATCATGGAGAGGCAATTCATCCTCGTTGAGTGCAAAATCAAGAATAGAAGGTGCAATAGAACTTCAAAGTTCACACGTGATAGAAAAAATACTCAAAATTTTAATATGGTAATGGAAGGCAAAGTTTCCAGCCAGCCAGGGGCCTTTTTTGGTACGGATTTCTCATGAATACACCATTTTCTTTGTTACCTAAACTGAAAGAAATCCTTTGTGGGGACAAGTTGATGGTTTTGCAGGTATGAACTCATCAAATTGAAAGGAAATGCAAGTATGAACTCATCAGATTGAAAGGAAATGCATGGCTGATCCGTCACACTCCAAATTTTCTTTCAAAATGAATTAAATCCCATGGTAAAAAATTATCCTTGAACATGTTAATTTATTCTTGTTCCAACAAATCTTTATAGATATGATGCAATTTACATTTTCTAGATCTCATTCATTGCTCATTCATTTGATACTATCAATTAGTAGAAATTTTGAGGAAATTTGTAAACCTCATTTATTGCAGGTTTGGGAAGAGGACGTCAGAAGATACCTGTTAGAAGCATATTTAAACCTAAACAAATCCTCAAATTGACAAGCCAAGTAAGATGGAACCATTCGATTTGAACCATTGTTAGACAATTGGATTGTCTAGGTCCATTGATTTAATTACACCAATAGAAATATTTTTTATGTTTCCTTTGCGTAGATGTCATTGTCTTATACAAAGTTGGGTTTCTAACTGATTTTAACAGCTTCTGGTGAAACAATGTGCAGAAGGAAGAGTCTTTATTTTTTCGCGAGAGTTTTGTTTCTTCTTTAGGGCCATGGACAATTGTTGTGATCAGAATTCACAGTGCATGTGATAAGCACTCTTGTTCTGTTCTGTTATAGTGAAGCACTTTTTTAGTGCCCTGAATGCAGTTGTCAAAGGAAGAGAGCCAAAGTTTCCTGATGGCCCTAGAAGGCATGAAATTTTGTGTCCAATAGATGATATGATACCTAAAGGAAAAGCAGACAAGGGTTTTTTTCAAAAGGCCTTAATGCTTTAGGTTATGCTCTAGACTCCAGAAGGTACTCTTAGCTACCATTCAGTCTAAAGTTCACCAAAATGCCCATCAAGGCTTGGTACATGTTTGACTCTTACATACAAACTTGGAAAAGAAGGTAATCAATCCGTAACAATTTTCCTGCTTATTGTGTTCATCGCTTCTGTAACCAAGAGCCAGGGTTGAAGGCGGATTAATAGAATATTTTTCCCTTGAGAATTAATGTAATTACCTATGGGAAAACATGGAATGGTGTGGCCCTCAACAATAGGTTGTTAGTTAAGGTTCGTTTCCACTGATGGAACCAAGACTTTAGAACCTTGGAAAATTGATGAAATCATAGAGTCAAGATCTCACAACTCTATGACCATGTCAATGTACTTTATCAAACCACTCACTAAGGTTAGTTTCAAATGATGAAACCAAGACTTTAAAACCTTTGAAAATTGATGAAATCATAGTGTCAAGATCTCACAACTCTATGACCATGTCAATGTACTTTATCTATGACCATGTCAATGTACTTTATCAAACCACTAACATGACTATAACAAACCACTGACTATTAATCACATATTTCTTGACAATGTCTATAGATGAAGTCAATATTTATGTCCAACAATACATGTATAAAAGGATTTAATTTATTAACTAATATCCTATTACCATTCAATTTATTGATGCATGTGAATCTGTGATACTTATGGTAAAATTTATGTTAATAACTTATACCATTTTAATTTATTCATAGATGTGAATCATATGATACTTATAGAAAGAAAAATCCATGTTATTAAGTGTAATAACCCATTTCCATTTGTTTTAATTTTTGAAGTAAGGACATTTTTCTGCTTTTATCATCATGAAATTAGATTGATTTTTGGAATTTTTTTCATTTTTTAATTAGGTAATTTCCAAATAATTAGAGTTTTAAAATTAGGCAAATAATTAGGTTGATTTATGGACATTTTTTCATTTTTTAGTTAGGTAATTTCCAAATAATTAGTGTTTTAAAATTAGGCATTTCCAAATAATTAGTTTTTAAATAATTCATATAATTAATTTTTATATATATTTTAATATTGAAAGGCTATTTCATATAATTAGTTTTTATATATGTTTTGATATTAAAAGACTTTAAAAATTCACCCTCTTTTGGAAATTTATAAATATTTACTTTTTCTTGTAAAATTATAATTATTTATTTTTTCTTCTAAAATAATTAGTAAATTTACAAAAATTTAGAAATACAAGAAAGATTGAATTTCAATAACTCACCTAGAAGAAATGAAATATTTTTATGACATTGGGTTGTAATGTAAAGAACAAATTTATTCACCCAAATATTGACTAGCATAAATCCCTCTTAACCCCTGATTTATTAAGAGCCATAAAAAAAAAAAAGTGCAAAACTCAAAGTGATTCACCAAAAATACTGAAAATTTCCTAGAAAAACAACATTTCCAACTTTAGAATTGAGGAAAGCCTAGTTTTCAGCTATCCAGCAAGCATAGCTATGACTGGTAACTTAGAGAAGTGCTTATGTTTGCTGATGTCCTTCTCTGCTTTTGATGATAGTAAGCGTGCCATATCCTAGAAGGATATATCATCCTTCACACGAGTTCCCTGAAGTATTCTTTTTGTGTAGTTTCCCAGGACAGTTTCTCGTAGTGGAGGCTAAAAGTGAGGTCCACAGTCTAGTACTGTCATGTACACAAAAGCTTTAGTCCATGCAATGGGTATTCATGTTGTGGAAATGAGATGTACAGGATTCAAAGTGCCCAAAAGAAGGGTGTGGTTGTGATGTTACCCTGTGAAGAAAAACTGGTTCAGTTTCTTGTCTTCCATTTCCTGAATGTTAGTAGTTATTTGTAAGTATGCAGAAGAAAGGGCAGCAGCATGTGATGTATTCTCTCTCACTTGCATGCAGCAAAAGAAAGCATCATTTCCTATCATGGAGAGGCAATTCTTCCTCGTTGAGTGCAAAATCAAGAATAGAAGGTGCAATAGAACTTCAAAGTTCACACGTGATAGAAAAAATACTCAAAATTTTAATATGGTAATGGAAGGCAAAGTTTCCAGCCAGCCAGGGGCCTTTTTTGGTATGGATTGCTCCTGAATACACCATTTTCTTTGTTACCTAAACTGAAAGAAATCCTTTGTGGGGACAAGTTGATGGTTTTGCAGGTATGAACTCATCAAATTGAAAGGAAATGCAAGTATGAACTCATCAGATTGACAGGAAATGCATTGCTGATCCGTCACACTCCAAATTTTCTTTCAGAATGAATTAAATCCCATGCTAAAAAATTATCCTTGAACATGTTAATTTATTCTTGTTCCAACAAATCTTTATAGATATGATGCAATTTACATTTTCTAGATCTCATTCATTGCTCATTCATTTGATACTATCAATTAGTAGAAATTTTGAGGAAATTTGTAAACCTAATTTATTGCAGGTTTGGGAAGAGGACGTTAGAAGATACCTGTTAGAAGCATATTTAAACCTAAACAAATCCTCAATTGACAAGCCAAGTAAGATGGAACCATTCGATTTGAACCATTGTTAGACAATTGGATTGTCTAGGTCCATTGATTTAATTACACCAATAGAAATATTTTTTCTGTTTCCTTTGCGTAGATGTCATTGTCTTATACAAAGTTGGGTTTCTAACTGATTTTAACAGCTTCTGGTGAAACAATGTGCAGAAGGAAGAGTCTTTATTTTTTCGCGAGAGTTTTGTTTCTTCTTTAGGGCCATGGACAATTGTTGTGATCAGAATTCACAGTAGTGCATGTGATAAGCACTCTCGTTCTGTTCTGTTAACAGTGAAGCATTTTTTTAGTGCCCTGAATGCAGTTGTCAAAGGAAGAGAGCCAAAGTTTCCTGATGGCCCTAGAAGGCATGAAATTTTGTGTCCAATAAACGATATGATACCTAAAGGAAAAGCAGACAAGGGTTTTTTTCCCAAAAGCTTTCTCTTCCAGTAAATTTATTCACAAGGGAGTCAAGTAATTTCTTTGAGGTTTCCATTTGCTTGCAATGACTCAAGATAATTTGAGTAAGTGGAATAAAGTGCCTTGACAAAAGCTAACAGAAGAATGTCCAGTTCAACATTAGTGACTTTGATATCATGCATAATATATTTTACTTCGAATGCAAGAACAAGAGGATTATCATTTTGTAATTCAAGATTGAACAATTTAATCATAAGCTGAACAACTTCAAGTGCAGAGTGTGAATCGTAGAATTCCTACAGTTTTTGTAAAGCTTTGAAAGCATTTGAAAATAGCAAAATATGGTTTCCAAATTATGTGACTTACATATACCCCTTCAATATGCATTGAATCTCAACCAAACGTTGGGAAATATTGTAATGGCATCCACCACATAAAAACCAGGTAAACAATTGAAAGATTTATGATTTCATTAATATAATGAACATCCATGTATAGCTGCTTTGCACTAGAGCATCACACCCATCAATTTATCCGCATAGCAAACAGTGAATTCCATCCAGGGCAAGCCATGCAATCAATCATTTCAAAATTATGTTTAAGAGTTAACCAGATTTTGATAGATTCATAGGTTATAATGCAACATTATGTGCAATCAATAATTAACAATTTTATAGAAGACTTGCTTTTATTGAAAGAATTTAAATCAAACAAACAGTTGTTTCGGTTGGTAAGGCTATACATCCAAAAATCTCTTCGGGTAACTATATGCAATTAACAATTTATATTTATCTGTGTAAATCAATTCAAAATATTATAATTGTAGCTTAGATTTCAGGTTCGGATACCCTTCCAATGCAGATGGATCGTCAAGGAAATCCATTTCTTCAAATCATTAACCCACTGAAAAATAAATAAAACAAAATAATTCAAAGTACCCATGAAACTTCTTTTAGGATTGAATACATGTTGAACTACCCAGTTCAGTGATAGGAGACTTCACATAACAAGCAACGCTAGTGAGGTAAAAAAAAATCGATTCTAATAAGCATGCAACTCCTGTGCAATACAGACTTATCTGAACTACTTAATATCATCAGCTGGGTTTGACATAGAAATACAGATTCTTTTCCATATGTCAACTGCTTCCTTTTCACTGGCAACCAGAAATGCAGAATATAATCAAACTGCATTAGATCATACCTATGCTTAATATGGGTTGATTCCATAAAAATTTTGCCGTGTTTGATATAAAGTTCCTACTCTAAGACATAGTTGGGATTAACTGCTAAAACCCTCTGATCATTCCTAGTGGACTGGGCTAATCCTTCTGTCCCAGGTGCTGGTGCTTGTGGGCTGTCATCAAGAACCACAAGAACACCTTCCCTGTCTATCAAATGCTGCAAAACACAATATAATTTGATCAACACAATGGACCCTAACTAATACTGCATAGAGCCTAGAAATACAATGTCCGAGAAATTTGAAAAAAAATCATATCAAAATTTCAGTACCTGTATAATCGACCTCACAATTTTTACTTCTTCCAGTAATCCACTCATTGTATCAAAAACCTGCTGGGAGTTCAAATCTTGAACGTACCACTTGATTAAATCTGTCTGTTTCAAACCAGCTAAACCAGCCTCTGCACAAACCAAATAACAAATTAATGAATCCATTGTAACATCGAGTACCAAATGACCAATCAATCAAAACAATGAAAAGATACAGCTTGACCAGGCTTTAATGGCTAAGAGCATGTGCTTTCGCTTAAGAAAGCATAGGTTAAAATCCGAAAGGAGGTAGAGTATGTACACCTCTGTAGACTCGAGAGGTGAAATTGCTACACAAAGAAAGGAGGTCCCTCGACCCACAAACAAGAGGTCTCATGCATCAATTTGGTGTCTTTCTAAGACATGACCTTAAAATATTATTGTTATAATTATCATTATTGTGAGCTTCTCAAGATGACCATCTTTAGCAGACTACTAAGGTAATTTATTAAATCACTTTGAAAGTTTAAAAAAATCCAGGTAGCATGTCAAGTTGGGAACAGAAAAAAGTGATGGATAGAACATGTAAATTGTCACAATACCATCTTTAAGTGATTCTTCATGTTGTCTAAGCCGCATGACAAGGGCACAAGTAACTTTTTGGAAATGCTCATATGTAACTGTCATTTTCTTCTTTGGTTGATCACCAGCTTTTCCTTCTGCTGCTATTGTACCATTGCCTAAATAATAAAATCATCAATTCAAAACTTTGGGCAAAACATTACAGCAGCCCATGTAACATTGTGGAAACCATGTTCTAACATGTATTCCATGCACTTACCTGAAGGTTGATAGCCTTCTGTTTCTGCTGGTTGGTTCTCATTGTCCCCAGCACCTCTATCATTATTGTTATTCTCCGCATCTTCGAAATCAGCCAGATCAATCTCATTTGAGTCAACACTGCATAGCAGAGACACAGTGTTGAGATCATAACTCAACAAAAGTTTGCATCAAACTGAAACAAGAGGTAGGAGAAAGAATGTTTGCAGAAAGGCAACCTGATAATGGATGTGCTAATTAGTCTCCCTGCCATATGAACATGGGCTGGCCGCACCTGGTAAAATTCAAACCACCCCAGAAAATCATTACAGGATATGTTATAGTATCTGCTAATGTCAGAAAATGTAGTAGTCCTATGTACCTCGGAATCCAAGTGCACTCGAGCAATGGCCTCAGACAATCTTATCAAAGCTTCCAATTGCCTCACTGTAATTCTGTATGCAACTCGACCACCAGGTGCAGCATCACCTCGCCGTAAGGATACATAAGCATCAACTAGGACCTTTCTGGCTTCAGTATCTAGCTGCACTCAATTCAATCATAATTCTCAAGTAAGGCATTAAACAACCAATTGTGAAAAACAACATCAAGGGCTTCTGCAAAGAGGTCAAGAATGCTAAAATTTCTTTTGGAACTTGAAACCAGTTCAGGATGGTGCGGAGAGACCACCTTTGGCTTAAGGGTCTTTGCATAAGCAATGTATCGCTGAATTTGAGCAGTAGTAAAAGATGGAGACAGTGCCTCTTCATGCTTTTGGTGAACTCTAACAATATGATCTGCAATATGGTGATCCGTCTGATCATCTGGTTCATCTATCATGACATAAACCAGGTCAAACCTGGAAAGAATCGCAGGAGGAAGTGCTACATTGTACTGCAAAACCAAACAACATGATGAGGACCAAATCGACATGCTACAAATCTCAATCAAGTCTGAATCAAGATGCTTTCAATTCAAAACAACCTGCAGACATTACCTTTAGTGGCTTTGATTTATCATAACGCCCACCAGTAGGATTTGCAGCTGCTAATATAGAGGTACGGGCATTTAGAGTTGCTTGAATGCCAGCTTTTGTAATGCTTATTGTCTGTTGCTCCATAGCCTCGTGAATTGCAACCTTAAATTGCAAAATTCTGGATCTCGTTAGAGGTGTGGATCAATGGCATGCTAATCAAATCAAAACGTATTAAGAATGCCAAGTGCAATACAAAGTATATCGCATGCACTAGAATATACCTGATCTTTTACATCCATTTTATCGAATTCATCTATACAGCATATTCCATTGTCAGCCAGCATCAAAGCTCCAGCCTAGATAACATCACACACACCATATTTTAATATCAAATGGTTCACGTTGTAAATAGCAATGCTGCCTATCAAGATTACAAACTCTGAGAAGGAAAAACAAAGACCCATATCCCATACTGAAACCCACAATCTGGATGTCACTTATCCTAATTAAACTATACAGGAATGACGAAGAGTTAAATCACGATTTCTGATTAATACCGATTTACTTTCTAAAGTTTTAGAAAGTTTAATATCACATTTAAAAGGCTTAGAAAGATAATAATGCTAACAGTCATTCAATTTAAGGGAACCAATATTCATGTCAGCTGCTGTTAACTCACAGGCATTCCAAAGTGTTTTTCAAATCTTTGTTTCATGCATCTGATTCAAGTGGAATGAACTGCTTGTTGAGGAAAGTCTATAACTTTATTAGCACAAGGACCTGTATAAATCTAAATCTTGTAAGAAAGGCAGTTAAATAGACAATAGTTGATTGAAATGAATAATGGATTCTAGCAAAACATTAACAGGATCAAACATTTGCCAGCAGGAGCTACTGATAATATTTATACAGGTTCAATAATTTATTCCCAAGGGTGGTCTAACTAACAAATACAAGTCGAATTGGCCAATGACATGGTTCAAACCTGGATGCCCAAAAAAGGTATGTTATGCCTGTACCTTATTGATGAAGGAGAACTGATAAAGATAATTTCAATGAGATAACAAAAGAAAACCACAGAAGCCATCCTGTGGAAGAGACTTCCTTCTGGAACACAGGGGTCAGTTCAAAACAATCTCAATGAAAGGATTAGGGGGGTTATACAAACAAGCAAGCTAAAGTCAATGCCTTGATTGTAGAGATAAGATATTACAAATGCTTGGTATCCAAGATATTGCAGCAGAAGGGGACTCAGATAATCATAAACACCAGAAAGGCAAGGCTTATCCCCAAAACTGGAAGCTTTTAAAACAACTAAAATGGTTAAAACGAGCTAGCTGGTCATTCAAATTATTGAATTTGATCAGATTAGAGGCACTACCATTAGATTTAACAGATTGGGTGGCAAATCAAGCACTCAAGCTGGACGATACAGATCTGAGAATATTTAAAACTCAGAGATGAACAAGGAACAAATCTGAGAGGGAGTTTTATAGAAGATCTTAGGAGAGAATCTGAATCAAATCAGATGAGGATAAAACCCATAGCAAATAAGAAGGAAACGAGGAATAATCACCCTAGTATGACTAGTTTGGATAACCTTGGCATCTTTCAGATGAAACAAAAGTGCAATCATCATTAAGGTGGCACAAGGTGCGTGGCCCAAATCTGAGGATATGGAGCATTAACTAGACCACCTGTATTATTGACTGTACCAACTTGAAATTGAAGCATAATAGGAGAATGAATACATGGCACCAACATTCCATCAGCTGTTTCCTGCACTCTGTATTTCTGCACCAAGATTTACCCCACATCTAACCCACAAAATTCAGGATTTATGTAGTATTAATGTGAGATTGGGCAGAAGCCTAGCAAAATGAATGGAAAGCTTAACAAGCAGCCAATAGACGAGTCTGATTCCATGAGATTTGAGGAAGGATGTCTAAGAGCTGCTGCAAAAGTGATGCAGGTGCATAGTTCTCAAGCTTCCAACTTGTTGATAAACCTAGGGGCTTTACATTTACCAAGGGAGTGGGTTCCCTAATTTTGTAATTGTTTAAATTATTAAAACAGCTTCTGGAGAGAATTATTTGAGTGCAAATCTGCATTGTTAAGTCATGAGAAATTGTATGAGTGAATATGCCCAGCTTGTAGATGGTGGTTGAAAGATCGAATGGAAAAGGAACACAATTGTGAATGTGCCTAGCCTATAAGAGTGTACCCAACCTATAATGATTTGGCCAACTCTGTGAAACTATGAACGTGCAGTAAATGAAATGTATGGGGGAAGCCCCAAGGGTTAGCTCAGTTGGTCAAAGCCGTGCCTCGCCATCGGGAGGTCACAGGGTCGAATCCACCCGAAGCCCTTGGGGCCAGGTCTTGGAGTAGGCCGAGGGGCGATTTAGCCTAGCTATCGCCCAGATTTTTCCGTGGACGTAGCAATCACTCACTGACCAGGGTGCTCATGAACCACAGCGTAAAAAAAAAAATGTATGGGGAATCTGTTAATATCCCCAGCCTTGAAGTTGAATGGCAATGCCTTAAGGCATGCATCATGTCATAAAGAAATTGTATGCAGCATTACAGTTTGAGGATGAGCAATTGCAGAGACAGAGCATGTTAAGCATATACGTTTCAGATCGGAAAAATCTGAAGGTAAAATATTTGGGTGTGGCATATTTGTTCTTTGGATGGAACCAGATTTTTCTGAGTTATAAATCTGGAGTTTGAGGAAATAATTGAATACTGACATCATTAAAATCTTGTCAGCATTTTGCTGGCATCAAAAGGCAAAAGAAAATTCTGATAAAGCAATTGCAATTGGAAAACCCATGGCCCTGACCAAGTCAATGGAGTGCATCAATCTTTTTTTAACCATGGTGAATCAGTGACACATTGAACTAATCTGGGTGAGGCCCAGCATCAAATCTTCTTGGCTGCCACTATAACACCAAGTGTATATCCAGCAGCCCCAAACAAGATATACCAATAACTTATGACTTAGCACGAGCCAAGACGTCCATGGATAGATGGAAATCAATCCTGGGTGGAGGGGAAAACAAACCATTTTCCCAACCACTCGGACTATCCCACAGGACACCAATCTTAGCAACTATAAAATAATGAAGTGGTGGGAAACCTTCTCCAACAGGTTCTCTGAGAAAGGACTTGTGCATCCTCTTTCCCTTAGTAACTTTCTCAAAACTTCTAGTTAGTACAAGCAGTAGAAAACTGACCAGCTTTAACTTTTGTACTTTAGTCTTACTATTTTTGCTACTTGAAAGCCCCCATTTTGCTGACTTGGGCACCATGGATGTATGTGCTCTTTAAATTTCTGATAATACAAAAAGCTTTTACTAACAAACATACATGTTATGCCTGCAGGGTGACCATAAACTAGTAAATAGATAGCAACATTTGCATTGACTCGAATTATTCACAACAAAGTCTTAAAACATTAATTGAATAAAATAAATTCCAATACCTCAATGCAGAATTCTCCAGTCTCTGGCTCCTTTACAACAGTTGCTGTTAAGCCTGCAGCAGAAGAAGATTTTCCAGAGGTATAGACAGCCCTAGATACAATGCTTGATGCATACCTGCAAAAACAGATTTCAAGGATATATATCTCATCATAACCAGGATGAATGTTTAGTTGCAATTAAATATCCCTCTTTAAGAAACCTAACGTGCTGTACTTCTAATATTATGAAAGATGCTTATTAGTTACAGTGTCTTAAAGCATTTAATGCATCTGTGCATTAAACTCCAGCAAAAGAAACTAGTAATTTTGAAAAAGGATTCTGGTGTGCTTTGGATAACATAAATGCATGTGAGGACAAACAGGTCTTCTGGTTGTGAGTTAACTTCACATGGTAACAGGTAGGCCCAATAGCTAAGAAAAAATAACATAATATATACTTTAAGTGGAGTTGATTGAACTTATGTTTTCTTAAATAACCAAGACCCGGACATGCATGATACCATTAATAGAACTGTATTTTTTATGTTGAACTTTTAAATTTACGAGATTCTCAAAAGAAAATTTCCCTGGTCAATCACTGAGCAGTTTAGAAACACAAGAATATCTCTTATATATCAAGAGCTAGAAAACGTACTTCAAGAATTGTGACTTGGCGCAACTTGGATCTCCAACGATGCACACGTTAATGTCCCCTCTTAAATTGATTCCCTCATGAGTCTGTTTATGAACTCCACCCAGAAGCATAAGCAACACTGCTCGCTTGACCTCTTGATGACCAAATACAGTTGGTGCAATACTTTCAACCAATTTATTAAAGAAATCCATGGTGCCTCTCATTCTTTGGATCTCATCTATTTCTTCCATCTGCCCACATAAAGACAACATTACCTACCTTAACACGATATATAGCTTCAACCTCGACTTACAATATTGCATTAGCTGATATTCAAAATATGTTCATGGAAATACAGAATTTATAGAAAAGAAAATATTACAAGACCATAACAGATAGGAAAAAATATATGGACCCTTCTACGAACACTGGCATGATAATTGCTTTCACATCCAAACACATCCTCGTGAATGTGTCTAGAAGCCATTGTATGGATACATGGAACAGGATGTAAAAGCCACAGAACTGAGAAGCAGGTAAGACCATAACTATTATAAATTTTTCAATAGCCCACAAAATAAAGCAAGAAATAATATGTAGCTTCTGACAAACATAATAACACAGGGTACATAATACAATTCATTGATGAATTTCCACGGTGTTCAGGAAACTAAACTTACATTGCAAACCGCACATAAAACATACAAGAATACAATGTGTAGACAGAGCATACCCAGAAATCATTAGGATTTTCACATTCTATTTCTTCAGAAATTAACGAGGCAATGTCACTCGAATTAATAGTGGAAGCCGGACACGATAGTCCGAGTCCAGTCAGAGAATAAGGTATGCCCACACATCATAAAGAGAATGTTGTAGTGCAACCATTGTAATATCCAAGCATGAACCATACTCATGGTACTACTACTCTGACCAAATAAAGGCAAATACAGAAACAGATCAAAGAGAACTCTGAAAACTAGGCCAAAACTAAAATGAATTGTACACAAGCAATTCATGGAAATTGTGAAGGCAATAGCCAATAGATATCCATAATGAGCATAGGAGCTCCGCATGTTTTGAGGAGCAATAAGTTCTATACATGGAACGCTAACGATCATGACGAGCAGCACTAGAGATTCAATAAAACATGGGAAAATTAAAACTACCACAGGCCCTACATTTGCAGCCAGCTAGAATATTGAGCTGTCAGTGTTATTGAAAATTCCTATCCAACAAAAACAACAAAGTTGCCGATAAAGGCCCAAGGATCTGAGGATTGGATTACAAATGTTTCATGCTAAAGACGGGTTTAGAAACGACAGGTAAAAAAGTATACAACTGGATGATTTAAATCACCGAAGGTTCACCACCACATTCTGACAGACCAGATTAGAAAATTGAGAGAATATTACCGTAAAATGGGGTGTATCATCTTCCTCGCCATCCTTCTTTACTCCTCTAAAATCAATACCTCTTTTCTTGTCATGAAGCTGCACATGATGATAAAAGGCTACTTAATTCCTTGAACAAACCACTGGAACAAGTTACAATTTGTAAGCAGAATCACTGATCTAGTATGGTAAACTGTAGCAAGGCCTATAATACCTGCACTGAATTGGCAATAAATGCCAGACGATACGAGAGATCTCGTACACCAAGAGATTTAAGCCCACGCACTCCTTCATAACCACTGGATGCACTTCGGTTTTGAGGACCTTCTCTGCGAGATTCTGCTCTGTCACCAGGTGAGGATAAGGCTGATATGTCTGGTATGACAACAACCGTGCCTGTGAATATCACCCTGAAATAGAAAACACCATTAACTCAATAGCTGCAGAAAGTAGAGACCACCCAACAGCTGATTAAGTTGAAAGGTATTGTATAGCACCCCCGTTGCACCAAAAAAAAAAATGAAATAAAACCAATAATTATAATAACAACAAGAAGTGCCCGATGAACCCTTGTTGTAGATTTAAAAGATAAAGATTTGATCATGCAAAATGCAAGGGCATTGAATGACAGTTGCCACCTGCCCAGGAGAATGTAGAACCCAATTTGCCCGAAGCACCAGATAAAATAGATTGCAGTTTACACTTGGACGTGGTGAAAGGAAAAATAATTAGAAACCATGACTGAACTTAATAAAGCATTTAAAACCTTATGCTAAAAGCTCACTGGATGAGAAAGCTTACTTGTCACCAGCCCTTGCCTGCTCAACAATCTCATGTCGGAGAATGACATCTAAAGACCGTGGAAGAGAACCAGCAGGTATCTCTTTGGATGTCTCTTGCATTCGAACTCTCTGCCAATCTGCAAACTTACTCTCTTGACGAAGAAGCGCCCATCTATCTCGATTTGAACAAGTAGCATTCACACAAATAATGGGCTGAAAAGCAAGATCATGGTTAGAAATTGCAAACAGATACAATATCTGCAGAATTTAAATCTGGCAAATTTTCAGAATGTTCCATAAGCAATTCAAATAAATGTAATTTTAAACAACAGAAAATCATAGCGATGAAGATAAATACAAAAGAATTGCACTACCTGTGTGTATTTAAATTGCTGCTCCACATTTTTTATCACTCCTCCACAATCCAAGCACTTGAAAGTTCCCTGTAAAAGCTCTGGACGAACCTCACTAGTTCGAGTCATGACCCCACTTACAGATACCAGTTTCCCAATTTCAGCAGTGGTTAAATCTCTTAGCCTGTGAACATGAAAAACCCCCATTGTAAGAATCCAAATAATCTCCTGGTTCACTAAATGATGAAAGAAGCCCGCCGCCTTTTGTTTAGATCAATTCTACACACACTAGCAATTGCCCTAAAAAGTGCAAAGAGAGGCCGATAGATTTTTTAAATTGGAAAAATGGTATAAAAATTGGAAAATTGGTCTGAGGATAATATTTGTAGATATGTATGCGATATACCATATGTATTGGCAAATTTAAATTTTATATTTCCATCCGAGATTGCTTTTCAATGCTTTGGTACACTAATTATAATTATATTTCCCGGTGGCATTACCATATTTTCCAAAAGCAATTCAATGCTTGTGCTCAGGATATTTAAAAGCTATTCTATTCCTTCTCAAATAAACAGAACAACTGTTCAGTTTGCATGGAAAAAACACTTGAATGACCAGGTGTGAGTCACATACACTTCCGGCCAATTGGATAAAACAATTTGTTTAATTGGCATACAAGAAAAATAATAAGAGGAACAAATTAGCCACTGCAACCAGCTACTGCAAGAACACCAAATTAAGGAAGAAAAATGATGAAGTAAAGAAATGTTGGTGCCGGATAATTGCAAGAAAGAATCTCAAATCTGTTTAAGCTTAGTCTCCAGCATTTCAAGTTGGCAAAGTACTCATGTATATCCATCCATAAATGCATGCCTCCTGAGGAGGAAGCTAGAAGTGAAACATCTGAACCTTCATTGAGTAAAGGTAACCCCTCATTGTAATCATTTCCAGACTAGTATACCCATACAAACAAGGTTTCTGCAAAGATGAAGCATCAGCATAGACCCTTCTATTTAACAAAAAGGGGTTTACTGCTTAGTCAGGAGCACCCTTAAATAGGCAAGACTGTTGAGACTTAAATCCCAAAAATAGCCTAATACTTGTATTTTTCTAAAGACTAATGTAGAATTTTTGCAACCACAAACTAGTTTAGTCACTGACATCAGTTCATACCTTGCACAAGGTTCAATCAAAAAAAGGATGGCAGAGACACTCATACAGAGACAAATAAGGATGATTTTCTAGCACCCTTATAGCCTTGGCATAAATAGTTCATTAGCTAATAAGATGCCACAAGTTGATGCATCAACTTGCTTATGGTGACTTCACCTTAAACAAAATATTTATGAGTATGCAAGCAAGCACACTGGTTTATCTGACTAAAGCATATGCATCAACATTTCTAAATTGTCACCATAAACAAAATATTTATGAGTATGCAAGCAAGCACACTGGTTTATCTGACTAAAGCATATGCATCAACATTTCTAAATTGTCACCATAAACAAAATATTTATGAGTATGCAAGCAAGCACACTGGGTTATCTGACTAAAGCATATGCATCAACATTTCTAAATTTCTTCTTCTGGGATACCACCAATCAGAAAAAGCTTTTGCACTTACATAGCGATACAACTGTTTTGTTTTGGAAAGAAGTGAGTTCGTGGGTAGCCATCTGCTCCAAGGTGGGACATGAAATCTAAATACTAAATATGCAGCAACAAATGTACTCAATTGTGTGGAAACTTTGTAGTTTGCCTACTTAAACCAACTCGGCCAAAACCAGAAGCTATCTGACTAAAGCATATGCATCAACAATTCTAAATTTCTTCTTCTGGGATACCACCAATCAGAAAAAGCTTTTGCACTTACATAGCGATACAACTGTTTTGTTTTGGAAAGAAGTGAGTTCGTGGGTAGCCACCTGCTCCAAGGGGGGACATGAAATCTAAATACTAAATATGCAGCAACAAATGTACTCAATTGTGTGGAAACTTTGTAGTTTGCCTACTTAAACCAACTCGGCCAAAACCAGAAGCTTGCAGCTTACATAAACCAACTCGGCCAAAACCAGAAGCTTGCAGCTTACAGTGGCTCTTCACTGGTAAAGATGGTCAAGATAGATGAACTCTTGGGAGGGTAGAATATATGACTGACATTGCAGCCTACAAGCAGTTCGTTCAGCTGCCAACGAAAATGCTAAAAGATGTATTTGTGCTTTAAGAGATTTCAGCGTCTCAAAATGTGACTGTGATCAATAAACGATCTTGAATACCAAAATCAGCATTAAGTATTAATAAGCAAATGTCTTGACTTATCCAGACATGCTTCAATTAACCATTGATCATTTATCCTAACACGTTAACCAGGCAGCACGTTTTTCTTGTTAGTTGCTATATTGGGAATGACAAATAGACCATTTCAAAATGTTTTGATCATATGAATAGCTGGTTTCATTGTATATTTATAGTCATCAGTGCACCTATTTATAATCGTTGTTCTTCCAACAAAAAAACTCTAATTTCAAAACAAGAAAAGTCAAGCAACGAAGGCTCAGAAATATAATCGTTGTTCTTCCAACAAAAAAACTCTAATTTCAAAACAAGAAAAGTCAAGCAACGAAGGCTCAGAAAAGAAAGAAAAGGCATACAAAATGAAGTTACCATGTAAAAGTATCTTCAAAATATTTATAGTATGTAGATATAGCAATTGGTTGTCTTCAACATCCACTATAAATGTATTGTACTAGGAGAAAAGTTATTGTGGAGCTTCAGACAGACAATCTGTTCAAAAGAACCGCTGTCAATGATTCCATTGCAATTTGCATTTTCAAAGTTCATAAAAAACTTAAGAAGATAAGGCATAAAGCAAGCAAATACTATGCTCTTGTGCAAGAAAAGGAAAATATGTAGCTTAAGCATGTGCAAGAAAAGAAAAATATAGTCCCAATCTAACCACTGGAGTGTATTTTCTCACTGCCTTAGCTTAAGCATGTTTAAGGTCACAATACATGCATGCAAGCAGAAGGAGTTGAACTGGACAACTGCACAAGAGAATTTTTTCTATTAAGACGTCACATTCAACATGAATGCATGCAAAGTTGCAAACACCAACCATAGAAGGTAAGCTTGATCTGTGCTACTGAACACGATAAAGTTTTATAATTTTGAAATATATAGAAGGCATAAAGGCTGGAGTTCATTTGAGCATCTGCTTGAGTTAGATCTGTTGATGAAGACTTCAACTTACTTTGCATGCAAACACCTAACAAAGAAGTTGAACTGAATCCTTTCAGTTAATCACCATATGCCAGGCATTTTTTTGGAGAGTAAAAGGCATGCAAATAGAGCTTGTCGCTCAGACATCATGGCAGCCTCATCAAGCTCTTCTGAATAGGGTATGTACTGGAAATGTACAAGGCAGTTTGGAGTATATAGTTATAAGTGATACCAAGCCAACAGCCACTGGTTTTGAGATGAATGGGTATAATAAAGGATACAATAAACACAAAAAGTGAAGATCAAACACTCAGCAAACCTGCACACTGTAACTTTTGTCATCTCAACATTTAAACGTTGCCCACCAACGTCCATATTGTTCAATGACAAAGCACCCTGCGTTTCTTCTGGCTTGGAATACTCTACATAAAGCAATTCTTTTGAATCTGTTAGCATGAAGTCAATGAGAGTTCCATAGTAACTCTGCAAGCTAAAAGTTGAATATATAGTGGATTTTCTGGATACAAAGTCGCGGCCTCAGAACTGATCTGGCTGAAGCATCTCTCTGGTTTGGTGAATCTTGGCCAAAATATTCTCTAGGACAAAGCTCTTCATAGACCTCATAGAAATTTCCGGTGCGAACCCCCTGACACAGAGAACAGACGCTGCAGAAAAGCCACTGCACTAAATCTGTCACATTAGGCTGACCACAACACCAGCGATTCCCAGGTAGGCCAAACCTCTTCCGCATTTGGATCCTCCAATACCCACCATAAAGAAGCCCAAAAGCGCAAAGAATTAGCCCAGTGATAGCAAGAGCTTACTGAATATCCTCATTATGAATATTCATGGCAGAAAGGGTGAAGATGCAAAAAGGGGCCATGCAAAACAAAATGAAGGTCACTGTGTATATACATGTTCCTGAATCCTAGTCTTTCCATGTTCCACCCAAAAACAGAGAACCCACAAGATGTTGAAAAAACTACAACAGGATGATCACTGCTGCAGTCAAATAGACCTCCCTGCCATTCCGGTTTAGGTTCCATTCTTTTACTATCTCTTAGAAGAAAAGAGAATTTCTTTTCAAGTAGCATACATGTAGATTCACCATTTACAGGGTTATCACCTATCTGAGTCAGATCTGCTTGAGCCTCCAAATCAGTTTCAGCTTCGTAATCCTTTCTGAGAGGACTGAGGATTAGATATAGAGCAGCTGCAACAGCAGCAACTATTGAAACGCCTTCGCTCAAATCCACAGCAATAGCCGGACGCTCTAATCTCTTATAAACCCAATTGAGACAAGAGACTGCATACTGTCCAAAAATTGTCAGTTGCAGAAGTAGCACTACTACCATAATGTGCGCGCTTTCATGAAGTTTGTAACTTTCATTTTTGCAGTAGACCTTTCTAAGCTTGACAATGTCCTCTGGTTTCCATCTAATGAGAAGTGAAAGATGATAAAAAAGCTTTGGGTGTTCGTAAAGGCACAACAGGGTAAAGAGAGCATTTATAATTTGATTGTTGACCTCGTACCAGACATCCCTCTGTTTCTTTGTAGGTAGGGCCCTATTCAGAAGGCCAACCATAAGAAAAAATAGAATAGCTCCTGAAACTGCCACGGCAATCCCCCATATCAACAGCGTCAAATTCTTCGGATTTAGCAGCCATTCTTCCCCTGCCTTCAAAACCATCCATCTGATTTCGCGGTTCTCGGAAATGAAACGTTTTGCATCACAGCTGGAGCACAGCGCATTATCAAACAATAAATTCTATACTTAATTCAAACTGACTCTTCTCGAAGTCCGGCGGTGCGCACATATGTCAAATGGAATCTCTCTCTGTGTACAGATGCCCGCTGAATATGGAAAACACGTGTCAATTACAGAGACAAAAGGACGACGAAAGTCTGTTTCAAAGGAAGGCCTATCGGCCTAACAAGCAGAGTGACCATGGGATTCAAAAGCATTAAAAGTGCTGAAATGCTAGTAGTCTCAAGTCTAAACCAACATTTTCATCGAGATAACAGGATAACTTTTCTAAACAGAAAGATTGTCGTAAAGTTGCTACAAATTGCAGATATTGCAGAAACCCAAAAGATTTTGGCCACTGGTAGAGTTGCCTGTTTGCTAAGGAGGTCTGGTATTGGATAGATCTTTTTACAAATATGATCACGTCATAAATTTACCAGTAAGCTAGTAAGCTGTCATTGGGGTACTTGATGCTGCCACAAATCTGTCTGGAGCGTTTGACGGGTAATTGGGATGGCCATTCTACACTTCCCAAGGTCACAAAGATGTGCCAGAACTTTGGAGGATTTACCCAGAGAAAGGGCCACTGGAACTAATTGATTGTTGATTTCGGAAGTATAGCTACCCAATCTTTGGCTCGTCTATTTGCTTTAAGAAGAGATTGTGAAAATCAAGATCTCATGCATATGCTCTACTTGCATGGATAGGTAGGGAGAATGCTATTTTGATGTGAAAATGGCTCCAAGCTTAGCATGTAGTCTATGAAGGGATGGCAACTGCATCCTTTTTAGTAACATAAGTGTCAGGTTGGGGTAAATATTAAAGCAAACTTCTTTTCAAGACAAGATATTTTGTATTTTAAGAAGAATACAGTACATAAAATTTGGGGGAAATGTGACTCAGCAGACTTCTTTTTAAGGCAAGATACTCTGTATTTTGACAAGAACCCAGTACATAATAGCATTCACAATGGGAAAACGGCAGTGAGTTTTATCTACCTTCTCAAAGTAGGAATATTGTAGAATGCAATATTGACATCCTTGTTGGGATCATCATCTGCTATATATGTAGGCCTGTGTTGCATCACGAACCTCTTGCATGCATTTTTTAGGTATGGCTCAAACCTGCAACACGTTGCACGAGTAAAAAACCAACAACCATTTTAGACCCGAATATAAAAATGGTAAAAAAAATATGAATAATTGAAAATAAAAAATATAACAGATGCCATAGTGTAAGGAACCAAAACAACCAGATTGGGGAGAAGTAACATGATACTCTCACACAACAGAAGTACATAAGATTATTTATATAAAATATAATTACAGAAATTTAAAGGAGAAATATTAAAATAAATAAATAAACGCCTAAACAATGTGCTCAGATCTGTAACTGTAACAGTGCTCTAACTAACAAAATGTCCAAAACAATAAAGATAAGGGAACAAAAGCCTAGAAATACCCAACAAAACGAAAACGAAAACGAAAAAAAAAATCAGATCCACTGCAATGAAATGAAAGAAGCTAGGTATACCCACAACGAGATAACACAAATGCAAATTCAAAGGCAAAACCCTGGTGAAAGAAAAGCTAAAATAAGCGAAAAATGAGAAAAATAACATTTTCCCTCTTTTACAGACCTTAAATACTCGTCCGATATGGCCTGCTGCAGCGTATCGTCAAACTGCATGACATGACTGAAATCGACATATAAAGTGGTGGACTCCCTATTTTTCATTGACTCCAACTCTGCCTCGTACATCTTCTGCCTTCCTGACGCTTCTCCACTTACAGCAGAAGCCCCCATGTCCACCGTAAACCTGATACCAAAAACAAACATTTCAGAAAACACGAAACCAACAATCAGAGACCACATTGAACAGAAGTTAGCGCTGAGATTGAGGAGTTACATATTCAGAAATTCTAAAAAGAGATTTTCGGCCCATTGCGTCTTCTGGTCCACTGGAACTCCACCAAAATCTTCCATTGGGATGCCAAAATAAAACTGAATTTCCCCAGCCGCCGTGTCCTATTGTTCACCGTGGATTTGTGGTATTAGACAATTGAACAACAATGGTCTGATACACCCATGACCATACCATGACCATAAACAACAAAGCCAATAGAAAATGAACTAGTAGCTTGAAGTGTCTTGTAAAATCAATGCAATCTCTGCACAACATTATAATGTTTCAAAATGATATATTTACAATGTTCAAGATCGTTTAGTCAACATTTATTACCATGAAAAATAACAATATAAAGGCCTGGAAAATAGGCTTTTGATCACCCTATGAGGACACAAAATGGCTACTGAAGATGCAATATCCACTTGCAAAAATTAAATTAACTTGAATAAGCATAGAGGAAGAGTGGGTTATGTAGATGGAAAAATTGAGAAGAAGCCCAAGATCATAAAATGAAGGAGAAATAAACTTCAAATAACAATGTTAAATTGACCCTGATTTTCCGAATACAACCATGACCATAAACAACAATGGTGTGATACACTCCATTCCTAGATCTCAACTATAATATTCTATACAAAACCTTTGTGCCCATTTTCACTGAAGAAAAAACCATTACATATAATAAGGTGACAATAAGACAAAGATATGATAGATATGAAATGGGAAATAACCAATAATTGGCGACAATACTGAAATAGCTATGATATTAAATTTGACAAATAAACTTCTAACTATAATAACAGTTCAATGAATGGAAAAGGAGCTCTACAAAATCTAGAAATAGATGTTGACTTATGAACTTCCATTTAATAAAAATATCCTATTTACGTTAAGAACTTGTAAAAGTATGGAATCAAGTTGTAGGTGGAAATTACCTGCATTGCTTCCCCCTCCTTATTACTAGATTTTGGGCATTTCATTGGTCCTTCTTCACCAAAAATCTTTCCCTCATCCATAACAATTTTCTGATTTGTTTCTTTCTTTTTTCTCACTTTAGCCTTTGCTAATAGATACAAAACAACAATTGGCATTTTTATTGTAGAAGTTGTATTTGGAGGTGTTGTAGGATGAGGATACTCAAATAATGAGGGCGTGGCGTGTGAAAGAAACTTAAATTTTCGATAAAGAACCTTTGTGCCCATTTTCGTTGAAGAAAAAACCATTACATATAATAAGGTGGCAATAAGACAAAGATATCATAGATATGAAATGGGAAATAAGCAATAGGTTGTGACAAGACTAAAATAGCTATGATATGAAATTTGACAAATAACCTTCTAACTATAATAACAGGTCAATTAAAGTTAAAGAAGCTCTACAACAGGTAGAAAGAGATGTTGACTTATGAACAACCATTTAATAAAAAATTACCATTTATGTTAAGAACTTGTAAAAATATGGAATCAAGTTGCAGGTGGAAATTACCTACATTGCTTCCCCTCCTTATCACTAGATTTTGGGCCACTTTTTTGGGATTTTTACCCCGACAAACTTCATGTCCATTTGAATCTGTTCAAAAAATGCAAAAATACAGAAGATGATCTAAACATGATACTATCATTTAATATTCGGTGTGCACCCTGCATTTAATTTCAGTCTCCTTTTATAGTATTGGTATTAACCTATTTGTGATAACATAGTTTCTTGAGCTCTCCCAACCACGTTTTAAATTTATTTCTTTTGTTTCCAAGCACGCATCTTGCTACCTGAGTTGTCTCATCTTCATGGGATTTCCCAACTGTTTATTGAAAAAAGTACGCATGACACAAAATTCTGGAGCAACTTTAAGAAGATATTTCATAACAGTAACATTATTACTTCAAAATGAATGTTTGTCAGTAGTTAGTGGCTTATGAGATTTATTATATTTGACATGAAATACATATACGACGTACAATAAGAATTCAAAAGGCTAGAATACCAACACTATGCGAGCCCTATTATGACCAGCGTTTGCAACAAATCTTTAGGGAACCTCGTAAAAGTAAGAAAATTTGATCTCTATTGTAGTAAGATTACATGATTAATTTCCTTGATGATTTGATTGGTCTTAGCTGAGAACCATGGATGAATTCCAAGCTAAAATCAGGATTTGAAGTGATAAGCACAAAAGGATGAAATTTTAAATGTTGACGATTTAGAAAACTGCAAATCGAGTTGGATAAACATATATTCTATATAATGAAAGCGATTTAACAACGGTAGTTCCCTTTTAGCATATTATATATAACACTTATATTTCATCTTCGGTAGTTCCCTCTTAGCACATTATATATAACACCTACATTTCATCTTTGTCATATCCTCGTCGGTCCTGGGTCAGTGGTCATTCAATACACTTCTTCAAGTATAACGATAAGTATTCTCTTACATTGAGAATGTCTGAAGATCATTTGAGACGAAACGGTAATGGATCTCGCAATTATCAAAACATTCCTTTTTCTCCATCTTGGAATGATCATGAAAAGAAGTGGACGGAAATGGAGGGCGCGACCCCTCTTTTCCATTGTTCATAATCTGCATAAATGGAAAGGAAATCGCCACAAATAAGAACCAGATATGAGATGAATAAAAAAACACTATCTCTTGTGGACTAAGACGTGTACCCACGTCGCAAGTTGCCTCAAAATCAATCACAACGAAGTACTCAAAATCTTGGAGTTGAAGTTCCTAGGTATTCCCTTGAGGATGCAGTTTGAAAGGTAGTTGCAGTTCCGGGGCATTCCCTTGAGGTTGCAGTTTAAAAGGTACATTCTGAAGACTGCTTCCTGGTGGCACCATGTAGTCCCAATTCCTTTGACTAATAAGTCCCTGCTTCAATGTATGTGCTGGGTATGTATGAAAACTGAAAGCTTGTGGAAAGTACACAGGGGCATCTGGTACACTCAAAGATATTGCCTTTATATAACCTTCATTGAAAGGTAGTACATATCCATGGGGATTTAGTACACTATCAGAATCTGGTATGCCACATGAAAACAAATCTCTCTCACTCTTTATTGCTGTGCAAACTCCAGCAGTGCCATAAAAGTTAAAACCTGCAATTCTATTTGGTGACCACATTATAGGAACCTCGTGGTTCCTTATAATTTGTTCTGCATTATCATGGAGAAAAAGTTAGAACACATCAGCTAGAAAAATAATTATTTAATACTGTATATTCCTAAGTCTAACCTAGTGACCTATCATATCTTTATGTTTAGGCTTGTAGATGGGAGTTTGGGTATCACATCCTTTTGACTTTTGTTAGTCTGCTTCTGTGGGCTGTTTTGCATTCTCAACTTTGGATTTTGAAGGTGTTTTTTTGGCAATTCTGGCTTTCCTTAGAGTGCTACTCGGTATGGAAATTAGAGAACTCTGGGCTTGTCTCTTACTCAAGCCTGGAAAACTTTGACTTATCCTTTTATATTTTTTTTCTCAAGGGATTCTTTTGGATGTTTTCCATGTATACTCCATTAGGGAAATTATGGGAGCTTTGGGATATGGATTACCAGGAAGTTCCGTAAATGCACAAAGTTTTGTGAAGGCATGAAGACTTCATTAACAGCAACAGGACATCTATCAAGATAAATATGGCATCCATTGTACATCAATGATTAATTATTTAAGAATCAACCATCTAAAATCTAGATTCCTCTCCTCTTGTCTAGTTTTTGCCTCTAGTTCAATTCTCTAGGGATATTAGTCAACACTGCCCAATTTTGATCAAACGTCTTAATCCAAGCCTTATAATATGGTAGAGAAAGCAAAACATGTGTGATCAATGATTTTGACTTGAGTGAAGGGTACATTTTTGCTAAGGCCATGGCAAAGGGGTTCAACAATCAACACCAAACACTAGGATACATATAGGGCTTGGTGCTCTTGATTAAATGCCAATCACCTATCCTCATACATGATATAATCTAATGAAATGCCACAATCCCGTTGATCCTGAAATCCAGAAAAACTGTTAAGTCTGCTAAATTTTGAATGGGTTATGAAATTCTATTTTCTCCATATGAAGTCTAATGAGGTTGGAAACACTCTCAAACATAGTGAGTCATTTCATGGTAATGTTAAAAATTTCTAATCAAGTTTAAAAGGAGGCAATTACAAAAAGAGCTATTATATTAGTAGACATGTATGTAATCCCATGTCAATAACACTATATCATGGGGCCAAATGCCTGGAAGAAAAACAACTACACTTTGGCAATGTACGAAGACCATACTAAGGCGGAAAACTGCACACCTATTTTTCAAGCATGTTTGAGTGAATTTCAAACTACTAACACCCACTGAATATGACAGAAACAACAAAATTCTATGACATCTTTGGAAATGCATTACGGCCATTAATAAACACCAATTTGAAAAGGGGCACAGCCTTCATCTTCTAAATTCCAACACATGAAAAAATATAAGTGGCCAATAGGACCTTATACGACTGTAGTGTGATTGCTAAGAATGTACGGCCATCAACATTTGACGATAGAAGATGATCAATTCTTATATTTTTAGCATAGAATAGACTGATCCATCACTCCACTAATAAATTGTCCTTTCAGCTTTGAGGCATGCATGAGATTCCAGAGTAGAAAGTACTTTGGCTAGATGGTAGAAACAACAAAATAAAGTTACTCAATGACAAGTTGAAAATTTCATCAAGCATATCAACAAAATGCATCGATGGGTGGAAGTGGGCATTGCAGAAGACTCAGAAGTATAAGGAATCTCTTGATAAGCAACAAGTCAACCACAATATTAAGCCAAATGAAAAGAATGGATGAAGGGATAGAATTTTAAATTGAAAACAAACTAATATGGACTATTTCAAATTCTGAAGCAAAGTGGTAAAAATGCCTTCAAATTGGATCTATCACGATACATAGTCATTCTTCCATTTTGTTCAGTGTGGATAAACTAATTGTTTTTAACCATCAATGTTAGATGTATCAACCTTTCGAGAAAGACACCATTCTACAAGTCAGGGAGAATGAAACAAGAACAACATGCAATAAATACACTAGATTTGAAGAGAAGGACAACTCCATTGAACTAGCAAGTGGTTTCTCGAAGACCAACTCAAGTCTCAAAAGCAATTCCCTCATTTGGTGGACCAGATGATGGAGGAACACTATCCTCAAAAACGAGAGGTTTGATCTCTACCTGATTGACGTGAACAAGTTCACCAGCTGACCTCAACAGTGAGCTGACATAACCATGCCTTCCTTCACCCCTCCCCTTTAAGAATAGACATTTGCAATTAGAAATTCCCATTGACCAATGAACATAATATTCAAAAACATTGTCTACTATCTTCTCCCTCTTTTCGTATTTTTGGATTGAATGTTATCTATAACAGTGACGATAATCCCTTTGTAATCTTAATCGCAACTACTCTGATTAATCGCGATTGGAATATCTCACATCCGTTCAAAAGAGGCAGGGGAACTAAATGTGGTTGCATATTCTCTCATCTTCAACCTCCCCGTTCTCTTCACCCCCCGAAGATGTCATTATCAGGAATGATATCTAAAAAGCTCCATTCTAATTTTTAGGTTGCCCATTTTAGGCTTCTTGGTCTTATGTTGACTTCACACTTCGAGAAGATCCTTCAAATTCATGCTAGCCATATAGTTCATCTCGATGATCCTCAACGTCAGGGCATGTTCTCAAAAGCAGAAAGCAAAGACTGTCCATCACATTTCTTGTGAGGAATGGGTATGTAAGCTTTTGACCCTTATGGAAGGCAGAGACTGAAGAGAATTTTATCTCTTTTAAGTGCTCAATCTATTATATCAGGACGCAATATGATTTCCCTTCCAAGGACTTGAGGGAGTTTCCATCCATGTTTTACAAATACTTCGATTGGAGATGTTTCAATTTGCTCCTCAAAGAGGTGGTCACCTTGAAAACTCTCTTGAGTACAATGAAAACTGCATATATTATTTTTTTATTCCCTACAATGAACGATGATTGCATGGCCGCTGCTACTACAGATATTACACTGATATTCATGACAATAGTCGTAGAACCACTAGACATTGCCCTTTCACAATAAATTACCCAGAAGTAAACCTGTATTTGGAGACCCAATCTGTAGAGAGGAATAGGCCCCACTTAGTTTCCATTCCGTCGTAGAGGACCATGCTGTGATCATATTACCTCCTCCGCATCTTCTTGGAGGAATTTTCAATTGAGGCAATTCAACTCATTGGAAAAAAACAGATTTCCTATGGCCTTTATATGGTAAGAACTAGTTACCTAGCTCTAAATAGACATAGTGGTTCTAAAGAAGTTTCATCGTTTAAAGAAATCATTATGAAATTCCATGGCTACGCACAGTCATCCTAGAGCAATACTAAGAGGGCTGACCTCCTAGGAATGAGTGCTATTTTCTTTTCATTTGCCCTGAGGGCTTAAACATAATACTATGTTTATTTTAGGCACACACATTCTCACCATGTCTTCGGACCCAACCACTTACAAATTTCAGATCATCATGCTGTAGAGTCTAGTGATGCTCAGCATACAACACAGCCAGTGGGATGCGGTCATTCTGGTTCCTCTGCAGACCATGATCCAGGCTACATATTTCGTCAATTTGTACCAAATTTTGATTTCTGATAAAACGACATGATGAATGAACTTGTGGGTGGTTGATACTCCCTCAGCATAAGAGGAAGCCTAATTATTTAAAATACCTGTCAAATGAAAAAATAGCAAAAGCATTTCTCCATGATCTACAAGGGGCAAAATCAGAGAACATGACACTCCAAACATCAATCAGAGCCCGTAAATTAAAAACAAGGGTTTTCAATATCTAGTCATTTCTTCTTGAATTGAATAGTAATAAAAACGCCTGCTCTGATTTTTCGGAACTGTAGAACCAACCCAGAATGTTTTATATTCAATTCAAGGCACCACACCATTTTTCATGTATCAGAGACAATACCCGCTTCCATAACAAATTGTCGTCACCTCTCAAATTTGTATCTCCATCACAATCAACTGAATGGAAAACTGCCAGCAAGTTTAGGCAGGCTACAGAGCTTGGCACACCTCTACCTTACCACTAATATGTTTGAAGGCGCTATACCAAAACAACTTGCAATGAGCAGGGATAGTCATCACGTTGTAAAGTCTAGTGATGCTCAGCATACAACACAGCCAGTGGTATGCAATCATTCTGGTTCCTCTGCAGACCATGATCCAGGCTACATATTTCGTCAATTTGTACCAAATTTTGATTTCTGATAAAACGACATGATGATTGAACTTGTGGGTGGCTGATACTCCCTCAGCATAAGAGGAAGCCTAATTATTTAAAATGCTCGTCAAACGAAAAAATAGCAAAAGCATTTCTCCATGATCTACAAGGGGAAAAATCAGAGAACATGACACTCCAAACATCAATCAGAGCCCATAAATTAAAAACAAGGGTTTTCAATATCTAGTCATTTCTTCTTGAATTGAATAGTAATAAAAACGCCTGCTCTGATTTTTCGGAACTGTAGAACCAACCCAGATTGTTTTATATTCAATTCAAGGCACCACACCATTTTTCATGTATCAGAGACAATACCCGCTTCCATAACAAATTGTCGTCGCCTCTCAAATTTGTATCTCTATCACAATCAACTGAATGGAAAACTACCAGCAAGTTTAGACAGGCTACAGAGCTTCGCACACCTCTACCTTACCACTCATATGTTTGAAGGCGCTATACCAAAACAACTTGCAATGAGCAGGGACAGTCTTATTTAGGTTGATCTATCGAATAAACGTTTCAATGGAGAAATACCGTGGGAATTGGGCAACTGGAGCGGTATTTCAATGACTTCATTTTACCAAAATCAACTCATAGGACGCATACCCTCATGAAAATAAAACCCAAGGGATTACTGTTGACGTCTCTACTGGAGAAAACCCCTATGATCGGTCAAAGAATTACATACCTGAATATTTTCACCTAGGAGCAAATATTTTAGAATTGAAATGAGAGAATTCATTTCTTTATGTCGATGTCTTTCAGTCATTTTGTGCTTCCTTTTGTCAGACGGGACCGAACCTCGAAACTGCCCATCATTTGGACGATTAGAACTAATTAGAACTGTAGAATGTGGTCTTTAGAATAGGAATCAAAAAACTAGAATGATTGGATGTGGTTGCAGAGTTGCAGCCATCGAAAAAATTAAAAAAATTACATAGGAGGGGTGATGGGTATCCATGACACCACGCTGTCTGCAGGCTTGCCGCCAATGTCAAGAAAACGTCCATTGCGAACAGGAAATTTTCATCTGGCTGCTACGCCTCTTGATCTGATCGAAGCCTCAGAGAAGCCGCTGCAGGTAGAGATCCCAAGCCGCTGCAGGTAGAGATCCCAACAGACAATCCAAATATTTTCGAAACCGATTCAAATTAAATTGGTATTTGTCGATGGTCGGGATCAACGATCAAATTTCATTTAATCGTCTAACACTACAAATCCACGGTCAACAATAGGACACGGCGTCAGCTGGGGCAATTCATTTCAAAGGGAAACGCCTTACAACGTAATTATGATTTTTAGGTTTATAGTTTTTTAATGAAAATTTTGATTATGTGGAAGAAGATATCTCTTACAATGAAAGCTTTCATCAAAGGCTCCACACAATGAACTTCTTTAAATTAAAACAAATATAAGCTTCCTAGGCACAAGGAAAGTTCCACATTGCTTCGTGAAAGCTTTTTCTTCTAGGCACCTAACACAATGCAACAACTTTATGGAGATTTGATCAGCCCCCATTTCCTATGTAAAGGACCTGCAACTAGTCATTGGGCATAGCAGCATCATAATACTCACCAACGGAATGACCACTCACAAATTATCCTTCTTTTTATTTTAGAAGGAATTGTTAGACTCTAAAAAATATCTAAAATAAAACACTTTCCACCAGGATAATTATGTCCCACCACCAAGAAAATTATGTCCCATTAGCCCACTTAGCCAACAAAAAACTAAAAATAGGATTTTCAGAAAATTAAAAAAATATTTTGAATTTACAAGAAAATAAGAATATTCAACATTTTCTTAAAACTTTGATTAAAATTATAAAAACACTGCAAAATAATGTGAAGTCAATCCACTTCGATACAAGACGAATACTATAATCCTTAACTAAATAAAGACTAATAAAACATATTCAAATAAATCTCATGCACAAAAAACATACCATCAAACATAACTGAAATTTGGACGTGCACTATCTCGGATAAAAGACAAAAGTGTGATATGTAGGTATCAATTTTACCAAAATTCACCACACAACTTATAGAGGTTGGGACCAGGCATACAGTAGAAAAACCTAAATGTGTAACATCTAAGAAATTTAACCATGTTTGATCTAATTGATTCAACACAAAGATAAATTCAAATGTGCATCTACTTGTAAGAATATCATATGCTAACCTAGAAGTTGAAGAAAAAACATCCTTAAATATTTAGAAGTCATGCTCTGTTTCTATCAAGAATACTTTGTCCTGGAGCGAGAATGTTTCGAGGATTGTATCTCACCTTTCTTTGCAGAAACTATTCCCCATTTGTTCCCAAAATGATTCAAAATAAATCTATATTTTCACAACTCTTTAACTAGTTTTCACACTTTCAGAAAAAATCTATGACACTTTTACAAATTTTTAAATATATTTAACAAACAAATCACCCCATAACAAAGCTTCAAATTCCATCATAACAAAGCTTCAAATTCCATCCTCCTGGCCACTAGAAAGGGATTAACAAAAGCCGCGAAAACCACAACTATATTCGCTGCGGGGCAGGGATAAAAAAAAGCTAATCCTATATTACGTGCCCACTTTACCAATATCCTATGTTATATTGATATATTAATGCGAAATGAAGAAAACAGTTCAGATGAACGGAACTCCCAGAAGATCAAGTGATATTGTTGCACGGTATTTCCAGTACTATATTTCTTCGGACGGTGGTGGATCAGGGCTCGGAAAGTTGCCGTCGGCTTTGGGCGTCGGTGGCGTCAACGACGACCTCCTCCTCGGCCGTGCGGTGGGTAACTCCTCTGTGAACCCCCCCAGATCGCTTCTTCTCGGCAATGCGGTGGCTAACTCCTCCGTGAATTCCCCCAGATAGCTTCTCCTCGGCAGTGCGGTGGCTAACTCCTCTGTGAATCCCCTCAGATCATTTTTCCTCGGAACTGCGGTTGTTGACGCCTCTGTGAATGCCCCCAGAACGCTTATCCTCGGCAGTGCAGTGTCTAACGGCTCTGTGAATTCCCCCGGATCGCTTCTCTTCGGCAGTGCAGTGTCTAACGGCTCTGTGAATTCCCCCGGATCGCTTCTTCTCGTCAGTGCAGTGTCTAACGGCTCTGTGAATTCCCCCGGATCGCTTCTCCTCGATAGTGGAGTGTCTAATGGCTCTGTGAATTCCCCCAGATCGTTGTTCCTCGGCTGCTGCTTATACTAATGAGTCGTGACTTTTCGTCCCCAAAAATCCGTTAATCCCTCATCATCTGTATCATCATTCAATTCATATTCATTTAAAGACTTTATATTTCACATTAATACCATCAACCAATACCATTAATTCTCGATATCATCATCTGTATCATCATTCAATTCATATTCATTTAAAGACTTTATATTTCACATTAATACCATCAACCAATACCATTAATTCTCGATACCATAATCATTTCTGTTTTATATATATATATATATATATATATATATATATATACACATATATATACTTTTGGATTTATAAACATCTAATTTGTGTTATTAATCATTAGATCTACTCAAAACTGGAATAATCAAAAGCATATAAGAACACATAATTAATCACAAAGAAAATCGAAACATTAAAACCCACTTGAATCTAAGTATGGAGACCATGAATCAGAAGGCATCACCAGGAGAGCGATGAAAAAGAGAACAACAACTCCGCTTACTTTCTTTGCCATGACGGCGTCTCATGCGTTCCTTGGCTCCCTGGTTTTTTCTTTCTGTGCAATCAAAAATCCCTGGTTTTTTCTTTCTGTGCAATCAGGAAAAATGCAGCCGGCTTTTATGCATGTAGTTGCCTACTAGGAGATCTATATCAATCGAAACTGCTCACCGAAGAGTCTGTCGTTTTGAAGAAATATCTTGAATGAGATTTTCATTGGAAACGCACAGGCCAGTCTGGTTTACTATTTTAAGGTTGTTGAAATCTATTGCCCTCTTTATTTTTCATTATTCATAATTATTTGTGCAATCTAATATCACGCGTCAGTTACACGTTGAAGCTGGCGTTACATGTTTCGAATAAAATTTCCATCGGTGCGGCACATGTGTACCATTTTAAGCTCTTTGAGATCTATCTTGTTTATTTTTCATTATTTACGATTAGCAATATCGTGGGTTAGTGATACATTGAATATGGAATTAACGCATGCAGGGAAGAAAGACATGAAGAGTCTCTGCGAAGAGTCTCATCGCCAGCAGCAGAAGAGTCTCTGCGAAGAGTCTCATCGCCAGCAGCAGAAGAGTCTCTGCGAAGAGTTTCATCGGCAGCAGAAGAGTTTCATCGCCAGCAGGCTAGTTCTGGCTTTTCATGGCCCATTATCATGGGAAAAAAAAACATTTTTCTATGAAAAAACAAATTAAACGAAAGGTAGAAAACACTCCAATCATCTAACACACATAATCAATGGCTCAAGATCGCACACATTACATTTTAGGGATGTCTTTCTCAGAGGGAACGCCTTACGGCGTAAAAATCTTTAAAAATATTTTCTAATCTGGAGCCCGAAAAACCCATACAACTACAAAGCGGCCAGGAAGAACAATTAAAAATGAATAAACAAGGCTGAATTCTTAAAGAGAAATCCTTATAATTAAATTCTAAGAAACCAACAAACTTGTACTATACTGGATCGCCCTACAATACCATAACCTTCATGGACGAAGTTATTTTTCAGTAGAAAACCAAAGCAACTGAAGCTAGATAGGAATTGACCGTTTGTTTCTTTAGAGCACTAATTGCATTGCATTGGTTATTTGTTTGCAACATCAACAAATATCGTTCTCGTTAGATGATTGAGCCATATAACGATGTATACGTATGCAATTATGATATAACCAGCCAACCTTGTAGGAATTATTTCAAACAGATCAAGCACAGCCTTTCCAAAGGTTTCAACGGGAAAAATCCCTGCTGAACGTGGAGAGCATCAAACAGGCCCTGTAATTTAAGTACGGATTTACGAAACAAAAACCCTATAATTTAAATATTGGCATTAAAAAAAAACACCCATAATCAGGTGTTCGAGATGCTAAATGTTACACTCAGTAAATTAATTAACCAAAAGTTATGGAAGAGCCGCGGAGGTTAAGAAGCCTGGCTAAAAAGGAACTGATATTTCTGGATTTACCTCTCAGGTCACCGAAAGGGGAAACTGTGAGCGGTTCGAGAAGGGTAGTAATCAAACAAAACAAGAAATGAGTACGTCGACATGCAACTGTATTATAACTTTAGACGCGCTATGAACCATATTCAAAGCAGTAACCAGACTACTGGTGAAAAATGGGAACTGTTTCCGGAACTTGTACTGAAATATAAACATATATTTCAGAACAAAAACGAAAACCCATATAACTAACGCATCATCAATAACTCATATTGTATTTAGCGGAAACAGAAAAGAGGACCATCATATGAAAACCCTGTTAACGCAGAAAATATACCTGTTAAATGAACCCTGAACAATAATCAGCTTCTGAGTGGATTTACTTTGGATTTCCAAGTTGAAGAGATCGTCGGAACGCGGTATGAGCTTACTGTCCCGCTATGAGCTTACTATCGACAGAGGAGTTTGCAGAGGAGAACCCTACCATTGCAAACGCGGGAAATGTTATATTTTTTTTTAATAATTTTGTAAAGCAAATAATATAGTAATTATGTTTTGTTGTTTTGTTGGGATTTGACCATTTGTATGCATTTTAAAATAATACAAACTAGCATTTGCATCTTATGTTGCAAAGGAAACGCCGTAAGGCATAGAGTGGTAAGGCATAGAGTGGGGAAGAATAGCGACATGTGAATGGGCATTGTTGAAAGCAAGGGTGGACGATAATGTGTATTCTGAAAATGGATATTTTGTTATGGTCAACCTAATGCATTCATTAATTAGATGACAACAAAAAAGTTTCGAGCCCAGGTTGAACCAACACAAATCTTTTCTACAAGACTGAAATTGCCTAAATGATTCCTCAATTAATGGAAATAACCATTTCCCTCCTCTAATACCTAAAATACATTGTAGGAGACCGATTTTTCAAGTAACTTAATATAACTAGCAATTGCCCCAAAAAGTGCAAAGAGAGGTCGATTACAAACAAGTTTTTTTATGTATAAAGTGTTGAGAATGGAGGATCTCGGATTAGACTTTAGTTGGACTCCGTTGGTTTGGGAGATGTATCATGTGTTACCATTTGTGCACTTTATGGGCATAAAGTTGGTTATGATGATGGAGATTATTTTCAACCAGTTGTGGGTTGGCAACAACTTTTGTGAATTCCTTGGGTAAGATTCGATCTTCTGGATAACGGAAATTCCAGTGTCCATTTAGTCTATACTAGAGTACAATGATTGTTGGCAAAGCTAAAGAAACTGCCATCAATGTATAGAGCCAATGTAACTCGTAGTCATCATTTTTATCCATACAGGGCTATGATTATAGGTACCAACCATTTGAGCAGGCAGGGGGTGTATTTGCTAAATAGGGATCATGTTATCCTCGTGGAGTTATTGGTTGCACTTAGAAAATATAAAGTAGGATTGAGCATCGACTATCTGGCTGGATGGAATTTTTTATAAGCGCTGGCCAATTTTATCTATTGTGTAATCATTTCCCTGATTTAAAGGCTGCTCTGAGTTACTAATAGAGACGGTTCTAAAAGATAAGGCTTCGAGAACCTTACTTTAGTTGGTGGAGGCTTAGTACATTTTCTTCTGAAGCTTTGGCCTCAAACTCGAAAGCTACTTGTAAAGCATTCTCCAAAGCATTTATACTAAGCAGGTCCATTTTTCTTTGGATATTTTGGTTGAGAGTCCTCTGAGAAGTGAGTCGAGGAACTTCCAATTCGTCACCATGGACTTGAAGCCATCAAAAATATTGTTTGATGCCTTTGACTAGGTACTTGCCTTACATGAATCCATTGCTTCATGATTTCCTCTGCTTTCCCCTTCAGGTATAACCTATCTTGCATTTCTTGCTTGAAGCATATCAAAGTTTGTGTAGGAGGTGAATTTGAGTTGACTAAGTCTCGTACAAGAGCCCACCGCCATGTTAAGGGTTGGTCGCTCCATACTGACTTCTTTTAGCATCAACTTCTGTGCATCTTTCAGTTGTTATATTTGAAAGAAGGCTTCTCGTACAAGAGCCCACCACCATGTTATGGGTTGGTCACTCCATACGGACTTCTATTAGCATCAACTTCTGTGCATCATCCAATTGTTACATTTGAAAGAAGACTTCTAGGCTTTGTAATGAAGCATCCATCACTTATATTTTAGGATTAAAAGCTTGATATATAGTTCATATATCAGTGATGTTATTGTCCCATAATACCATAAGATTGAAAGATTCATATCTGGTTGGAATTTCGATGATAATGACGGCCTCACATTCTGCCAGACTCCACATTTTCTGAAAGGCCGGGAACATATTTTTCATTTTAGATGCAATTGTTGGTTGTCAAATATGTCTTATACATTATTTTTATTGGACTTCATGCCTGTAGAGATATTTACTCTTGGCTACTTCCCCAGCCATGATAGAGAAAAGGAGCCCAAACACTTGTGAAGCTTCTTCCTCTGCATAGGTGGTGTGTCAAAATGGGTTCTCTTTTTGGCAGACATTTGAGTAACGGTCTTCCGCCAATATAAGATTCTGGTATGCAAGTATAATTTCAACATAGAATTGCCTACATGAACTTAGACCTGAACATCGCCTGAGAATAGAGACTTCAAAGCTAGTTCTTCAAGCGCATGTAATATAGATTCATTTAGAAAAAGGATGAGTGAAGACAATTGTAATGTTGAAGACAGACTTTGATCACCATATTGAGGAACTAACATTGTGCCGGAGCCCTACTGGCTTGAGAGTTTTGACAGGGTTTGTGTTCGACTAATATAGTCAACGAAGGTGAGTATTGAATAGGTTCTGATTGGACCACAAAACCATGATGAGTCTCAATGATTCCTCAGCAAGGCATCAACCAAAACAAAGCAGGAATTACACAAGCCTTTCGGGATGCTCTCTAAAGAAGCATGAAACTTCTCATTGTGTTCAGCAACATTTCTATTGAAGGTCAAGTTGGCTCATGTAAAGCAAGGGAAGTTTTGCATCTTCCACAACTTCACATTGTCAAAGACAGCCGTATTCTCTTGTCCAATGTAAGAAGAGAGAACACTTACAATGCAATATATTCATAAAAACATACTAAGAAATGATAGTTATCAAGATAGAATCTGAATTCAAATGTGGATACCGTACAATACAGAAAACAATTGGCCCACAAAACTACAGTTCAGAAAATTTAGGAGTATACATATTATTAAAGCAAAAACATGCACTTCTTCAAATTTATTGAAAAAAATAGGCATGTGGATAGTCCAGACTAATTTTATCAAAAATTTTAATGATTGGATAACATAAACCCCTACAAAAATGCTCAAAGGTCCGTTGAGCCTTCTGATGCAATCCCTTCAAGAAATGTATTTCCTTATGATACACTATAAACTGTACGAAACCCAACAAAAACTAGAGTAGCAGGTCTTCTCTAAAGAACATTAGATTTATTATTGAGATTATTACAAGTTTGATTTAAAAAAGTTGATAGCCATCACACTATTTTCTTGTGCTTGGTGGGCGTATGTAAAGTTGATAGCCATCACACTATTTTCTTGTGCTTGGTGGGCGTATGTATTTGTTTGCGTGTGTTGTGATTCTACTTTTGATAATGCAAATGATGTAACCTATTCTAGGTGTTCTGGAAGTAAGAAGGATATGCACAGACATTAGGTACACCCTTTCAAGTTGAAAAATAAAAA
This sequence comes from Pinus tabuliformis, assembly GCA_031772625.1. NCBI lineage: Eukaryota > Viridiplantae > Streptophyta > Pinopsida > Pinales > Pinaceae > Pinus > Pinus tabuliformis. The sequence continues at coordinate 586,720,631 of CM062812.1, read as the reverse complement.
ATAAATAAGCACATATCAAACAGAGAATATATGACTAAATACCTAGTGGAAGCTACTTATTTAGTATGTTGGCTCGGTTGGCATGCTTCATTTGAATGTAACTTTGTTTATGAAGGTCTAAGCAGGCCTTTAAGGTGCAGGCAACAGTGTCCCAACTACAAATGCAGTCTCCTCGAGAGTTCACACATGAACAAAATAGACAAACCTCTCTAGGCATCAGCAGCAGCATAGTCTTCTGAAATCTCCCATGGCTAGCTCCTAAAACGTCGTTAAACCATGCACTGAATCATTGTAAGCGCTCACTGTATCTTAAAAAATTATTATTACTTGTAAAATTTGTCATTGAAAACAGAATTTTTGTGCGACAGGATAAACAAATTAGTGCAGCACGGACAATCAAGTGAGGATCCGCAGGTTGTTAAAAGGCGAGCCCGTTCGAAAATGCACCTCCCCTTTGAACTTTCTCATTAAATAATTTTAGGTCGAGGGGACCCATGTGAAGGCTTCATAGCAGCACGGATTAAGAGCATATGGATGCTGGTTATATGGATCTTTCAATTAACTCATATTGTATTTAGCGGAAACAGAAAAGAGGACCATCATATGAAAACCCTGTTAACGCAGAAAATATACCTGTTAAATGAACCCTGAACAATAATCAGCTTCTGAGTGGATTTACTTTGGATTTCCAAGTTGAAGAGATCGTCGGAACGCGGTATGAGCTTACTGTCCCGCTATGAGCTTACTATCGACAGAGGAGTTTGCAGAGGAGAACCCTACCATTGCAAACGCGGGAAATGTTATATTTTTTTTTAATAATTTTGTAAAGCAAATAATATAGTAATTATGTTTTGTTGTTTTGTTGGGATTTGACCATTTGTATGCATTTTAAAATAATACAAATTACCATTTTATTGAAAAAATATAAATAATAAATTTAAAAATAATGAGTCATCTTTTGAATCACTATTAAAACATATAAAATATATCCTCATAATTCATATAAGTTTTTTTCAAATCATCATTAAAACATTATAAAGTATATAGTCACAATTCAAATAAGTTAGTTATTTATATATATATATATATATATATATATACATATATTCTTTAAATTATATTTTTGGATGGATAAGTAGATACAATATCTTAACAATCTCGTTTTGAAACTTGGGTTATGTAAATTACATAACTTAAAATCAAATTTTGCTAGATTTCAAATGAATCTACCTTTAAATATACTTTAAAAAAATGACCAGAGTAAGAATAAGATTAATGATATTTTATAACATTTATAATTAACACTAACTAAAGATGTATATTGATTTTTATTTCTATTATAACTAACATTTTTTTAATTTAAAGGTTATTTAATTTTTATTTTGAAAAAAATACATGTCAATTCCTCATGGATCACAAAAAAGATCACATATCATCTTCATACTAAGATGTAAAATACATCTCTCCACACAATCAATGCTTAAATTGTTTAGATTTATTTAAAATCACCATTAAAACACTAAAATATATAAAATCATAAATCATATAACCAATTCATAAATTTTATGCATTCAGGATTCTGTCATCCATAATGAATTAAGCAAAATCTTTAGGTAAAATTTTTTTACAACACATTTCGAACCAACAAATGTAGTTAATCATCAAAACTAGATTGTTTAGACTTCTTTAAAATCACCATTAAAACACTAAAATACATCAAATCATAATTCATATAATTTCTTCACATCATATAAATATATTCCTAAAATATTTATTATATTTTAATGCCGTAACCAATTTTATTAAAACATTTTTTATATAAAACTATATTCATAATAGGTTTATTATACGCTTTAATGCATAACCAAATTTCTTAAAACACTTAAAACATTTTTAAGGGAATTTTATGAGGTTTAATGTTATTTTTTTTGGTAAAGCAATGGTGTTCACCATTCAAGCGTTCTAAACCATAAGAACACAAATCATATAATTTTTGTGCATGAAATAAATCATTTCAAGGTGTTTATCAATTTTTTTTTTTCAGAAGGAAAAAACGGCATGGTATTATATTAAGAATATATAATAGGCAAAATACAAATGACGGACCATATGAAAAATCATTGGCCAGGAATAGAACAGATTCTGAGCGTAATGGGAAGAAAATGAGCCACGCTGGCTGATAAATACACCAATGAGAGAGAGCCGTCCAAACAAACCTGTTAACATAAGAGGACCAATGATTCAGGATCAAAACGAGCAGAACGGTTATGTAAACCATAAAACGGAAGGATCGGCAGCATCCAGAGATAAGGCTGAAACAAAGCATTGACAGCTGAGAAGCAAGCCCATTGAATGCGGCATCCAGAAAACAGATTCAAAACTGTTCAGAGAACGCAGATACAAGAACCGGAATGGAGGAAATGGGGATCTTTGAATCCTGGAAAATGAATTCGTTCCGCCATTTCCATAAAAGCCAGCAGGTATAAATGAAAATCGATCTCCATTCTGATCGTTGAACGGACCACCATCTGAAAGCATGCTGGACAGAGGCGAACAGCTGGAACGGAAAACCAAAGGAAAGGGAAAGATCATACCAGACCTGGGATGAAGCCGAACATTGGAAGAACATATGGAGGGATGATTCAGAAGCCTGGCAGCACATTGAACATCTACCGGGCCCCAACCATCCCTTTCTCTGCAGAACTTCCCAAGACAGGATCCTATTGGAGAAAAGCAGCCATGAAAATAAAATCGCCTTAAGCTGACAGTTAGATTTCCAGAAAATGAAGGGAAAGGCTGGGCCGGTAAGCGGCGGAAGAAGGGAAGAAGCAGCCGAATACAAGTCCTTGACTGTAGCAGACATTCTGTTTGGCCCCATCGACCATACTAACTCGTCAGATGAACCTGTTTGAGTGATGCCTTTCCCATCAAAACAGTTTACAGCCAGTTCCCATGATGGCCGCAGGGGAGAGGGCAAACAAAGATCATCGTTGTTCATCCAAATAGGTGCCGAAGACGACCATGCACGAATCAGCCTATTCCAGGTGAAGATCCCTCTGGAGTGTAAAAAATCTATAAGGTCAGGAGGCAGCGAGGACTCCAGCCCATATATGGTAGAGTCGATGCCGAGAAGGACGCTAGATCCAGAGGAGAAGCGCCATTTCAAGAAGCCGAGAAAGAGTGCCTGAGCCTTTTTGAGGCTGTGCCAGATGGCAGAACCCCTTTCCGACCCCAGGGTGTTCCTCCTGTACCAGTGAGCCAACGGCTTTCCCTTCAGATATTTGTGTTTAATAATCGAGCTCCAAACGCCTTCTCCAAAGATGCCTCTGTGCAGAGACCGGCATAGGAGAGCCAAGCCGAAGGACCTCATGTGAAGAAGGCCCCAACCGCCTTCACGCTTCGGACGAGAGATGATATCCATTTTGACTAGATGAATCTTGGCTTGATGCGATCGTCCGCCCCATAGGAAATTTGCAGACAAAGAAACAATTTTCCTAATTATGGAAGCCGGAAGAAAATACAGATGAGCCCAGTAAACAGCGAGGAGGGAAAGGACCGATTGGACGAGAGTAAATCTGCCTCCCAGGGAAAGAAAGCGCATCTCCCACTTTGAGATTTTGCTGTAGAACCTGTCGATGAGCCAGAGCCAGTCCGATTTGCGATTCCCTTTAGGTTTAAGAGGAAAGCCCAGATATTTAAATCCTTCATTTATGGGAGCCATATTAATGCCAAAAGCCTCAGCAATCCACTGAGCAAGCGCCTGGTTAGTGCCATTGTGGTACAGCATTGATTTAATTTTGTTTATGACCAGTCCCGTAGCAGATTGGAACCTGAGAAAAATCTCATTGAGACAGAGCCAAGTAGATTTTTGAAGCATGGCGCAAATAAGAATGTCGTCCACAAAGAGGTTGTGGGAGAGGAATGTTTTCTTGCAGATCTTGATCGGAATACAACGCCGGTCAGCAACCGCCTTATTAATCCGAGTGCTCAGAGAGTTCATGACAAGAATAAAGAGCAGGGGCGAGAGGGGACAGCCCTGCCGCAGCCCTCTTTCGGCCTGGAAGAAAGGTGATGGGATGCCGTTTATGATAACAGAGTATGAGACATTTTCGACACAAGCCATCACCCAATTGATTCCGGGAACCCTCAAACCAATTCTTGCCAGAAGAATTCTAAGAAAACCCCAATCAACACAGTCGTAAGCCTTTTGGAGATCTATCTTTAGGATAGCAGCATCAGAGTTTTTGGATAAGACTGAGAAAAGACACTCCTGTGTCGTGGCCACTGCATCGAGAATGTTCCTGCCTGATAAAAAGGCATGTTGATCCGTGGAGATGTAGGCACTGAGCACAGGTTTCATTCTCTCAGCGATAATCTTTGCTATTACTTTGTAAAGGATGTTACATAATGAAATGGGCCTGTAGTCTGCCAACGATTCCGATCGCTCCTTTTTGGGGATTAAAGCAATGAAGGTGGCAGTGAGAGCACTGTTGATGTTGCCTGACAGCCGAGTGGCATCAATCATCCCCAGCAAATCCTCTTTAAACATATCGTAAAAGTGCAGGAAGAACTCGATCGGCCAGCCATCTGGCCCAGGACATTTGTCCTTTTTAAACTTCTTGATGGCTTTCAGAAGTTCATCTTCTGAAACAGGCTTAAAAAACTCCGAATTCGCGTCTTCATCAAACATGACCGGCACCTGTTCAACCACCCAAAAGACATCAGATATGTCACTCGCCCACCGCTGATATTGACTTTGAAAAAACCTTGATGCTTCCATCGATATGTCCTGCTAAGAATAGAAATAGCCTCCATTTCCATCATCAATCCTCCACATGGCATTTTTACATCTCCTTGAGTTTGCGAAGTGGTGAAAGAATTTTGTATTACGGTCGCCTTCTTTAAGCCAGAGAGCTCTACTTTTGAGTCGCCAGGTTGACTCTTCCTTTTGCAAAATCTCCTGTTTCCTCTTTTCCAGAGATCGAAACTTAATTTTTTGATCAAATGACAGGCTGTCGAAATTGATAGAATGAGAGAAAAAACTTAATTCCTTTTTAATGTCCACCAGGTCCTGTTTGTCCTTCTTCTTTTGTATGATGGACCAGTCCTTAGCCACCGCCCTCAAAGCGTGAATCTTTTCACGAAAAGAGGAAAGAAAAAACTGTTGAGAGTTCTTTAATTCCCGCCATTTTTCAGTAATGGTCTCGTTAAAAGATTTGTCAGTGAGATAGATCCTGTTGAACTTGAACGAATAGCCCAACGTGTATTGAGAGTCCTGCCATTCAAGAAATATGGGACGGTGATCAGAAGTGTGTTCCATGCCCGTTCTGGCAATTGGCATACCCCAATCCGCTATGACTCTGGCTTTAATAATGAAGCGATCCAGTCGCTTAGCAATAAAGGCTGATCCTGTTCTGTTGTTGTCCCAGGTAGGAGACAATTTTCGAGGGACAACATCGACCAGATCCCTGTGCAAAAATTTTGAGCGAAGCCTATCAGCAATGGGATCATGCTTCCTGCAAATACCCCAGCATTCATTTGAATTTAGAGTGGCATTGAGGTCCCCCGCGATCAGCAACGATTGGATATCTAGAATTTCGGAGGCAAACAACGCATCCCAGAAAGAGGATCGGTTTCTGTATGGAGCGTAAATATTCAAGATGTTAAGGAGCTTTGACCGTCCTCTGATGTGCGCTGAAATTAGAATTCCTGCAGAACACTTAAAGGCTGAAGCGTTGACCCATGACGGATCCCACATCACCACCAGACCACCCGACAAACCTTCAGCATCGGATGCCACCATGTGCCAGGACGGAAACATCCTGCGAAAAAAAGCGAGGGATACTTTGCTAGAATGCATTGTTTCCTGTATGAAAATGATATGAGAATGAGCTGCTGCAAAGATCTCCTTAAGCGCCAAAAATTTGGGGAGGGCGCCCAATCCCCTGATGTTTAATGAGGTCAGGAACGTCATTTGGAAGATTGACCAGCGAAACTTGCTCTAAGCGGCTGGGGATCAGGAGAGGCAGTAACTGGAACCTCGACTAGGGATAAATTAGTAATGCCATAGTCCGAAGCAATGGTTCGACCTCTGAAGTGACGGCTACCTCCTTTGTGCTTCTTCCGGACAGTAATGTTTTTTGCCGAATTGGGACTGATGGATGGAAATGAAGGCTTGTGGATGGTTAAAGGTTCCAGAACATGAGGGTTCTTCTGTAGAAGGATGTCGATATCACTGTCATATTTATTTGTCGGAGAATCAGACTGGGATAAATTAATCGGCGGGACGATATTGGCTGTATTCCTTTCAGTATGACTGCAGAGGGTGATTCTGGAGAGAGCGTCGACGAGCTAAGAACAATCGGGTGAGAGCCCACCACAAATTCGCCCTTGTTCATAGGAGAAGGAGATGGCACCGGGCTATCCACTGGGGGCTCAGGAATGTAGGGGCAGCGGAGGTCCGGCAAGGGCGAGTTCGGCCGATCCTGTGAATAGAGCTGCGGAGATGAAGAAACCTTTTCCTTTGGAGGAGCATGGTCATGTATACCCGTCCCTTCAGACATGGAGTCCGCACCAATTAATCGGCCTCTATGAGGTGGACGGCGCCTAGACTTACGATTAGGCCTGAGGGTGCAGTTTTTTATCAGGTGACCAGTGCGGTGGCATTGAGAACAACGGAAGGGTATGCCCCAGAAATCGAGTCTTTGACAGATCGAAGACCCTTCCCAAGATATCACTAGATGATCCGGGTAGCCTCCTTTGAAAGGCTTCTCAATCAAAATCCAGGCGATCCTCTTGTCTTTTTCACCTCTGACCCAAGGATCGACGTATATGAATTTGCCAACAGCATTGCCAATCTCCATAAGGGTCTCCACAGACCATAGTTCCAGTGGCAGATTTGGGAGCTTGACCCAAATCATGGAGTTCGTTGGTGTGTTCTTGAGAGGGTCGAAGCCCACGAACCAACGGGACAATGACAAAAAACTCCTGCCAAATACCCATGGCTTTTTTAGAATTATTTCGAGATCTTCAGGGTTTAGAAAATGGAATGAAAACCAGTGTTTCATAAGCCTCGAAATGACTGGAGAGTATCCAATCAAAGCAGTCCACCTCGATGACAGCCAGGATCTCATTTCATCCTCTGACATTTGAGGAAAATGCCATTTACCGACGAGAGCTAGCTTTTGTAAGCTGTCAATGCGGTCCACCAATGTATTACTGGAGACAGAGACCGCCTTAGGAGGGGGGATAGTTTTAACCGGATGCCAGGTTTTCCTAGGACGCTCTGCCTTGTCCCAATCACCGCTGTATTTGGAGGGGTCCATAACATTATTATTCAAATCAGGGAAAGAGAAAGCCTGAGAGGAAGACGGAATCATCTCTTCCACCGTGGCATGCCAGGTGGTGTCTGGGATGGCAGCTTCACGTGCCTTTTCCGCCTCTATGGCAGCGCTAAAGAGGGCCTTTGTGGACGGTGAGTCACTGTCACCAGACATCTGAGCAGATAGAATGTTCAGGAAGATCTGAGGAGGAAGGACTGTACGTGGATATGTGAGAAGATATTCATAATGAGAAACAGATCGCAAATAGAGCCTGGATGATGGGATCCCGAGAGAGAAAAGAAGTAGGAAAAGTGTAGAAAAGAGGGTATCCTTGGATATTGTCAGAAGGACTAGATATGGAACTTAATGGTACCAGCAGAGTGGTACAGAAACCATCAGAAAAGGAAGCTGGAAGGATTGTTGATGACTGATGGTTACCCACTAGCGGCATACAGAATTTAATTGCAAGGCAGAGATTGATAAGAATTCCACCGCCAATTGACAATGAGAACTGTAGGAGGAGCATTTGACAGCCATCATATTAATGAGAACGGTCAGACACCGGAAAAAAGATTTGAATTGAGAAAACCGGCCTATAACCGATGAGAAAATCCGGTGAAAGCCTTTGTAGCCCAGGGGAATCGAAGCCAGGCAAATGACCAGGAGAGTTCCTCTGACTATGCCACTGGTTCATTATGGCAATCAATACAACAACAGTATATGTGAAAGACACACCACCATCTTCCAATACGACATCTTATATCAGAGCATGGACTGTACAGGAATATTGATGCCTTAATCTTATTTAAAATCCCTTTCAGCATGATATAAAACAAAACCAGCGAGCACAAAACCAGACTGTAAACATGGACCTGTAGGAGGAATCAATAGCGCATCAGAGAAACAGAAAAGCCGTGCCGAGGAGCCGAAACTTACCAGAAAGAAGAGTAATTCAGTTACCCTGACTCTGCCGTGCCGGTCAGAGAAGAAAAGGTATGATAGCGAAGGGGAAAGAGATATATAGATACTGTGGAGAAGGCTAGTGATGAAGAGTGATCCAGGAGACTCCCTGATAGGGTGGTGAGTGGAGCAGAAAAGGACAAAAGCTTATTGGATGAGGGAAGGGAGACATCTACCGGCAGGCTATGTTCATGGCAATGACTGGACAGAAAAAGACAAAATCTTATTGGATGAGAGAAGTGGAAAAAACGCTGCAGGCAGGCTATGGCACTATGATCATGGCAATGACTGGAGCAGATGAGTATAGTGGAAGACCGCTGCTGTCATGCAATGGCGCTGTGTCGATGGAGTCCCTGTCGCCTCCACTCCTAGGTTTATCATATACTTCAGTGCAAAACCAATATTCTTAAAGCACTTTTAAAGGAATTCGATGAGGCTTAGTATTTTTTTTTTTAATAGGGTACATAATTTTTTTACAAGAAAAAAATAATATAATTTTATTTATATAAAAATAATAAAATTACATTTGGTATATATGAGAAAATATTCACTATGTAAGTAGAATAATGCATTTTAGAGAAAAAAATAAGAACAATTTTAATATGATGGTAACACATAAATATATTTCCAAAAACCAAAAGAAGTATAAATAAATTATGAGAGAATAAACCAAAATCAAAACATGAAAGAAGTGAAATCACCACAAACTCATATATACATAAAAAATTCAAAAAAAACATCGGATTTCAAAACATATATATTGATCTAGAGGATATATAATAACTCTAGAAAAGTGCAAGAAACAAAGTTTGGAAAAAATGGATCATGTAGTAAAAAAAAACTGGCATTGAATGTTTCAAAAGTTGGTCTTTCAGTTCTGATGGAAATTTTACACAAAAATGTTCTAAGCCATTGTAAAGATACACTTAATGAGTTCAACATATCACATGTGTCAATTAAATCCAAGTGAGAAGGGTGATAATATTTCTCCCTAACACCCGAGCAACATCCAATTGACAAAGTTGTTAATAGTGTGAATACAAGTACTTAGTTAATAAGAGATATGGTCCATTTTATTTGTAATGCAAGAGTATACCTAATTAATAAGAGATATTGTCCATTTTGTTTTTAATGCAAGAGTATACCTACTTAATAAGATATTATCTCCATTTTATTTTTAAGACAAGACTGTACCTAATTAATAATTATATTTAATGCAATAGTGTGCCTAATTAAAAAGAAATATTGTCCATTTTATTTTTAAGGCAAGAGTAAATCTAGTTCTGTAGAAGCTTAAGGTTTTATCAACATAGAGCTAAAGGTCATTACAAATATATTATTAAGAGCTCAACATGTCACTTGCCAAAATTGAACTTGGGTGGAGAGGTGTTGTAGCGGATACAACCACCCTCCAAAATTTTGGCCTGCACCCAATTTCGGAGCCTCCCTTGAGAGTTTCACTTGATGACAGCACACACTCAGGTTCACTCAGTGAGCTCGTGTGAGTCTTCGCACCCATCTTGCTTGATCATTTCACCCAAATTTTTGCACGTTGATGTCAAACTCATTCTTGCGACCATGTTCTGGTTATACTCAAAATCTTCGCTTCATGTATACTTGTTGTGTTCGCTATGAAAACATCTGTTGCACTCACACACAAAGTCACATTCACTATTGCGCAAGCATCGTCTCGGTCGACCAACAATCAATCACAAGTGTCGCACTTGTCGCTTACACCGTCTGTCAGTCATGTTGAGCACATGTGTCTAGATGGTTTGAGTCGTCTCGTTGTCAAGTCATGTAAGTGTGTGTTTGCAAGATCACGTATGCATCTTTTGCTCGTTCACACACTTAGTCACTTTGTTGAAATTATAACGACCAGATTCCCCTTTGACAGCCGGACCATCACCCCGCCATCGTCTCGATCGACTATCACCCAAAATAGCGCAGAAGCACCAAGCAAGCTATTTCAAGTTGTGTTGTCTGCAAGCAAATCAATTAACCTTCATTCTAGTCAACCAGAGAGTTTGACCCAACAACCACTCGGGACTAACTCCCCTCAAAACTTACGCAGAGGCTCCAGACCTTACCCAGTACGTTGACTAAGAAAATTCTGCAAACAGGCTAGACAGAAACCCAGTGCCCATCCCTGTCTCCCTCAAAACATTGTGCAATTTTTCCAGCCAGCCCTCCCGACAGTCGACTTGTTGCTCACCCAGAAAATTTGCAGTTTTCATGAGCAAGTCCTCTGTTGTCCAACAGTCCGCTCAGCTCAGAAACTTCACAGAGGTGACCAGTAGGCCGGCCTCGCAGCATCAGCACATTTTTTCGTACCAGCAACTCTCGATAGCCGACTAACGGTTCCCTCCAGGAATTGCGCAGGTTTTGCTGCCAAACTCCAGTAGCTGACTTCTAATTCCCTCTAGGAATTGGGCAGTTTTTCCTGCCAAGCTCCTGGTAGTTGACAGTGAGTTCCCCTTAGGAATTGCGCAGTTTTTCCTGCCAGTGACCCAGCAGTTGACTGCTAGTTCCCCTCAGGAATTGTGCAGTTTTTTCTGCCAAGCTCCCGCTGCCCACTCGTTCCGAAAATTGCACAGATTTTGCCTATCCAGCCTTTCCGCAGCCCAGACTGTTCCTCTCAAAAACTGTGAAGTTTTGTCCTCCAGCTGAGCCAGACCCTGCGGACAGTCACTGTCAATCCGAATCACCCATCTTCATCACCCAGTGACTCCTGCGCAGTTTTCATCAGTAGTACCCGAAGCCTCCATCCCACCTCACAACCTTGTCACCTCTCCCAATCACCTGCATCTGAAATGATCATGCATCATGGTAGACTAGGAGGTTTATGGATTTGATGTTGTCTTATCATGAGTGACTACAGACACAGGTACACAAACAAATATGGCGCGACGACGGATGGGATGAACAAAGGGAGCACATGCAGAAGGGCAGGTTCACCAATGGACGAATAGACGATGCATGTAAAGAGATATGCTCGCGAACAGATGATCATGCAAAGATGTGTTCACAGACGGACGGATGAGAAAACATGCAAGATGTGTTCACGAACGGACGGACACACAAACATGCACCTTTCGTGAATGGACGAACCTGTCAATTTTACCAACATACAAGCAAGGAGCAATGTGTGAATGCAACATCAAGCGAACCAATGACCATCAAAGACTCTACGCGCTTTTCCATGCAGAGGTGAAGCTATGCCACGCCATGAGGAAATCCATCACCTAGCAGCATTGTAGCTCGACATGCACACCAGCAGCAGCATGAATGTACCAGCACTGTCATGTCGAGTCATGTCATCCACATCTCTACTATGGGCCATACTAGCAATCAATGTAATGTAGCGTGGAAGTCCAAGAGACCCACTTGTTGTACAATGAGTCATGTAAAGTCGAAAAATCATGGAAGTCAAACAGTCATGAGGGTAGTCGAATAGCCACAAGGGTCAGTTTCACCCTTGGCTATAAATACCCCCTCATTTGTACACGCAAGGGACTTTTTCACCTCAACTCCTCCCACACAGCCTTGAGAGTTTGTAATATTTTCTTTGAGAAGTAAGTAGTGGCTCCAACGCCCTACTCACGTGGTTAGTAATGTATGGTGTAACAATGTATTTTGGAACTTTTGCTTAATTGAAAAGCCTGCTGTCAGGCCAACACATTTTCACACATGTATTGTAACTGTTGTAAGGCTAATCTTAAACACTTGTAATGCATTTTGCTTTAACTTGTGTTTAACACTTGAACTAATTCTTTTGTTGTAATACATGATGTTAATGAAAATGTGTTGTATATGTTGTTAACGTTGTATCGCCCATGTTGACTACTCTCCCAGACATCTGACAGACCTTTCATAGAAAACTTGTTATAACAATCGTTGCACTCGCACGGACTAACCCACTGAGTGTTATGCATGTTATCTTTACCTTGTGTGTTGTGACTACTGCATCCATGTGGACTATTCCGCCGGAAGCTGTGCATGCCCTGTTTGTGTTGTGTGTTCCTAGCAGAGTTGGGACTACTCCCAACTGACTTGGGACTCACTCCCACCCTCTCCCTCTACAGTGAAAGAACCATTGACACAAGTGACACTTACCGACTCCCACACCAAATGGTGTGAGTTCTAGTTGGAACTTCATACCGGTGTGATCCCCTGAATGTTGGCGGGTCTAGCACCATCACCATTTTTGGCGCTAGAAGGAGGGCCAAATGACAAGTTGAGTCCTCACAATCTATTTTGAATCTATGCATATCTATCATGACCAACTACAAAGTTTCTCTTCCGGAGTGTATGTCTTATGGAAATGACTTTGAAATATCGAAAGAGATCTTGGATAACCTGTCACTTAAAACATATGATGGTGGAGGCTATGTAGCCTTGGTTAGGCATGCAGTCAGCGTTGTAGGATCATGGGAAAGACATGGAATCTTTGAAGAACACACGACCTGCACATTGTTCGTCTACACGCTTCGAGGGCACCCATTGTATCGGTGTGCCATGCTGCCTGAAAAATCTATTCATTCTCTTGCTCATCTGGTCGCAAAGATGGACCATGCTTTCAATCACTTTAACCGTAAAGCACTCAATAAAGAAATTCTGAAATTACGAAAAGCACCTGATGAATCCATTGAACAGTTTCACACCCTCTTTTGTAATCTTGCTTACCGACTTCTTGAAGATGAAATTAATTGGGAATTTCTCGATGAAAGATTTGAGTATCTTCTTCACATATCCGAATCTGCAATTCTTGAAATCATTCGAATCCCGCTCAACATACCTCGATGATGGAGTTGTGCAATCATAGGCAGGCACAGTTACTGTCACAAGTGACTGTTCGCCTTCACCTCATCAAAAAGCTCTAGCACTGTAGAGTGATGTGGGAGAACATGCACACACATCTGTTAAACTGTCACATCCTCCCACCCCACCTGCTCTTGATATCTGCGTAGATTTGGCTTGCAAGCTTGTTGGTTTTCACATGGATTTGTTCCCTCAACCTCTGTCCCTATGTTCTGTTGATCCTCCGGATTGTATTGTCATGTGTTCTTCCATTCCGAACTCCTCACATGTTGTGAATGAGGATCAAGTTGTCGACGAAGTTGGTACTATGCAACCAACCTACACCATCATTCATGATGAGTGTTTGTGGGAATCTAAAGAAGAACCTACGGTGAAGGATGACTCCCTTCCAGCCACACCTCACCTACTTTATCCTGACATCCCTTGTGATTCTGCCACTGTTGATTTCCCATGTGAAAACTCATTTCTGAATGTTTCTGCTTATGATCATTCACAGGACACATCGGATGTCAGTCTGTCATTACATTGTGGAGAGGACACATATTCCTCTGAAAATCCATCCAATCTGTCATTTATCATTTCTGAAAACATAGAGGGTGAACATCCTTGCTTCTCATCTACCCATCTGCATGATTTGTCAAACCATGAGGATGTTGACAGACATCCTGAATTTTATGATCTTGGTTGTCGTGATCTCTCAACTTCTTCATCATGATGTTCATTCAATCGTTGTTAATCTGTCTAAGATACTGGTCTACGATGATCTATCTCTCGACGAACTCAAAACCCCTTAGAATGTCGAGGCACTTCAGCCCGAGCTGATGGTTATGTCAAGTCCTCGCTGTCCTCAGGTTGCTTTCACTTCCAATCAGCAACTTGTTGAAACATGCAAGGTTCCTCATCACTCTTTGCTTTGCATTGAAGATCAACCAAACACCCAGATTTTGCTTCCTCCACTCGAACTACGCGATCCCATCGATTATGCATTGGAGGAATCTTACACAACAAACACACTTGCACAACGTAAGTGGTCTACCTTTCTCACGTTTTCTTGCAAGTCACGATCAAGAGAATGCATACACTCAACATCTATATGTAGTGTATCACTACATCATGGCAAGTCCACAGAGTGCATGACATGCTTTTCACTCATTTTTGTTATGTGGATGCTTGTAAGCTCGGAATGTGTATGTCTTCATCAGTATATCTTTCATGCTTGTTGGTTTGCGCAACTACGATGATCGCAACCATGCCTTCACCAACATGGGTCGACCAATGCACTAGTCGCTGCATTGGAAGTATCACCTCACGTGAGACGACCCATGCACTATTAGCTTAGGAGTAGGATTAATATTTGCTTTGAGTTGTTTTCTTGCATGCATGTTTGCTTCTTTCTTTGTGTGTTTGCTTGCTTGCATGTTTATTTGCTTACTCACTTTGCATACGCATTTGCTTCATGCTTCTTGCTTTGCTTTTTGGTTTGTTTGCTTGTTTATGTTGGGTTATGTTATATTCTTTCCACGACTAGTCACCTTAGTTAACCAGGGGGTTGGGGGGGCAGAGCCCCCCCTTCGTTGCGCTAATTGTGCAGTTGGGGGGTCATAGGGGGGGCGACAACCCCCCCTATCTAGGGGGTTTGAGGGGGGTAGGTAGCCCCCCTTTACGGGGTTTGGGGCAGTGCCCCAGGAATTTTTTTGGGACCCTATATTAGGTGGGTGGACCTACCTATGGTTTTTGCACATAGTTTTGGGCATGATTGTTTTCTGTCCATGGTATTGTATGCTTTGGCATGTATAAATATGTATTGTAACATTGAAAGGAATATAATGAAAAATCAAGCTGGTAGTCCCAGTTTTGGGATCCAGGGGAAAATCTTTGTGTATATGTGTTTTATGTGTTATGCTCTCGCTATTGTTTATTTTCTATGTTTTAGAATTCGTATGCAGGTAATTTATGTACGGGGTTAAAACCTACATTTGGTATCAGAGTTGTTTTGGCTCCAAGGGGATGCCTTTGTTGCTGAGGGGTTTCGCTCGGGCCTGTGGTAGACCCTATTCAATGGGAGATCTGCGGGATCGATTTCGGTGGTCAAAGAAGATGGCGGACAGTGGAAAGATAGAGATTGATAAATTTAATGGTCAGATTTTTGAGTTGTGGAAACTCAAGATGGAGGATTTGTTGGTGGTACGGGGTTAAAACCTACATTTGGTATTAGAGTTGTTTTGGCTCCAAGGGGATGCCTTTGTTGCTGAGGGGTTTCACTCGGGCCTGTGGTAGACCCTATTCAATGGGAGATCTGCGGGATCGATTTCGGTGGTCAAAGAAGATGGCGGACTGTGGAAAGATAGAGATTGATAAATTTAATGGTCAGAGTTTTGAGTTGTGGAAACTCAAGATGGAGGATTTGTTGGTGGATAAAGATCAGTGGATCGCAGTGGATCCAGTACTAAACCAACGAGAGTGTCCAATGAAGAATGGAAGAAGTTGGATCGGAAGGCAAAAAGCACAATACGATTGTGTATCGTTGAATGTATCAGGGGAAGCTACGACGAAGGATTTCTGGGACAAGTTAGGGACTTTGTACCAATCTAAGTCCTTGGTGAATAAACTGTTCCTACGGAAAAAGCTGTATAACATGACGATGAAAGATGGAGACTTGGTGACAGAACATCCGAATACATTTAATACTGTGGTAAGTCAGTTATTATCTGTTGATATTAAAATTTCAGATGAAGATAAGTGCATCAGTTTGTTGTGTTCTCTACCAGATTCGTGAGATAGTATGGTTATTGCAATGAGTAGCAATGCAACTGCCTTACAGTTTGATGAAATAGTCTCATCCTTGATGACAAAGGAGATGAGACGTAAAAATATGGAGAGCCAGAATGGTGATGCCTTGTTTGTACGAGGACAGTCCCAAAACAGAAAGAAAAATAAGTCATCGAGTGGGAGATCTAAATCTCCAGGAAAACCTGTAAAGGGTGTGTGCTGGATATATGGAAAGGAAGGGCACTACAAAAGGGACTGTAAATCTAAAGCTCCTTACAAAAGAAAGGGATCTGATGATAGTCCTTCTACAGAAGTGAAACCCACCTCAGATGAAGGTGGGGATGTGTACGTGGCTTCTTCAAGTACACATGTAGATCATGAGATGTGGTTGATTGACTTAGGTGCATCCTTTCACTTCACTCCCCATAGGGAGTGGTTCTGCGAGTATGAGAAATATAATGGTGGTGATGTCTTCTTGGGGGATGACAGGAAGGCTAGAATCGTCGGTCATGGAAAAGTCAAGTTGAAGTTGCAAGGTGGAAGGATTAGAACACTTTCGGATGTTCTGCATATTCCTGCATTAGCCAGAAATTTGATTTATGTAAGCCAGCTGGATGATGCAAGTGTAAAAACAACGTTCAAGAAAGATACCTGCAAGATGGTTCGGGGAGCACTGGTATTGATCCGGGGAGTTCGGATTGGAACTCTGTACAAGCTGCAAGGTAGAACTGTTATTGATGGGTGCAACAGTTCTGTGGTTCCTGAAAGTGGAGCAGAAAATCTAGTGGTCTCTGGAGAAAATACCATGCTATGGCATCAAAGGCTTGGACAGATTGGAGAGAAGGACCTTTGAATACTTCATGGTAAAGGTATGGTAGAAGGTATGACTAATAGCTCTCTGGATTTTGATTTCTGTGAAAATTGAGTATATGGGAAGGAGAATTGAGTGAGTTTCCCCTCTGGTGGTAAGATGGAGAACAAATATTAGAGCTTGTGCACAGTGATGTCTTTGGACCTATGAAGGTTCCATCATTGGGTAAGTTTGTGTACTATGTATCATTTATATATGACTTTTCAACGAATACATGGATATATTTCCTCAAGAAGAAATTTGAAGTCTTTGATAGGTTCAAAGAATTTAAGGCTCTGGTGGAAAACCAAACAGAGAAGAAGATAAAGGTGTTGAGGACAGATAACAATGGAGAGTTTTGTAGCAAGGAATTTGAAGAATTCTTTAAGAAGTGTGGTATAGCATAACAAAAGACTACTCCATACACACCTAAGCAAAATGGAGTTGAAGAAAAGAATGAACAAGATGTTTATGGAAAAGGCAAGAAGCATGCTCAGCGGTGTCGGGTTAGGACAAGAATTCTGGGTAGAGGCGGTGGAGACAGTGTGTTACCTGGTCAACAGATCACCTTCATCAGTGTTGGAGGATAAGACTCCACAAGAGGTATGGACTGGTAAGAAACCCTCTCTTTCACATCTGAGGGTATTTGGATGTGATGCATATGTACTTGTTCCAAAGGAGAAAAGAACAAAGTTGGATAGTAAATCTGAAAAGTGCATCTTTATTGGGTATGAGGATGGTTTAAAGGGTTATAAGCCTTGGAACCCAATAACAAGGAAGGTTGTGTACAACCGAGATGTGCGGATCAGAGAGGTGAAAAATATTATTAAACATGAAGTCCCATCAAAGGAACCTGGGAAGATAGAGTTTGAGCTAAAGGAGGAAGAATCAGACTCTACAATAGAAGAGGAATTAGAAGATGAAGAGCCACAAACTCCGGTTGTGAGAAGATCGGTTCGAGAAAGAAGGCAGCTAGAAAGGTACAGTCCATTTGCTTTATGTTCAAATTTTTCTTTATCTATTACTGATGATGATCCCAAAACTGTGAAGGAAGCAGTAGATTCAGAGGATGGAAAACTCTGGAAAGAGGCCATGGTTGATGAAATGGCATCTTTGCAAAAAAATGAGGCTTTGGATCTTGTGGAGTTATTGGCTGGAAGGAAACTCATTGGCAGCAAATGGGCGTTCAAGAAGAAGACAAATGCAGAAGGAAAGGTGGAGAAATACAAAGCTCGTTTGGTAGCAAAAGGTTATTCCCAGGTGTTATCGAGAAATCTAGTGTCCACTCAGAGTTGCTAGTCCTACTAAGACGGGTAGCTATCTTAGAAACAAACAAACTAAAGTTACTTTCGTTTTCCTTTATGAGAAGTAGATGAGAGGGAACCAAAGAGTACCAACCTCAGTCTTTAGCTTGGTTCCTTGGTTGTTTCCTCTCCCCTCTGACAGATCTTTGTCGCTCCTCCTCACTTCAAAGAGCACCTGTAAAGTCAAAGCAGCATAATACTATCGAAGTACAGAGATCTACAATCATAAACAATATAGGACCAGATATATATTGACCACACAAATGCACATATCATCAAACATACAAGAATGTGGAGGAAAACTTGAATAACTTTATTAATAGAAAGAGTATAAGAGAGGATTACAACCCATTGATCTGACCCAACGTCATTGTTATGAAACCAGCTCAAGAAAAGATAGATCAACGCCTTAGAATTCAGCCTGTTCGAGGGGGCAACCTCCTTTACATTACATAAATGAACAATTCTTGGATGATACAAATGACAAAACCTCCTTTCTATTTATAGGAGTCTAAGGAGTCACAATATAACCCAGCCGACCTAACAATAATAATATAAAGCCACAAAAATAACAAAAGAGGGATTCTATGGGGCACAGAAATAACAACATGGGGTAATAGGGGCACAACAATATAAATAAGGGGTATAACTACAATAGTAATGGGGTAATCACTAATATTATAGGGACCCAACAGTCACCCTTCCAGCATGAAAGCCCTTCTTCACCTCATGAAAAGCTTAGATCATCCAACACTATGATATTCCACCAAGAAACCAACAACACTTCCTTACAAAATACAAGATTCCAGCCTCTAGATCTCCAGGATGAGGGATCCATATATAGATGTTTGCAGGGGGGTGAGTCAGCTTCTGGGATTTTGATTAGTGTCCTCTCTCTGATAGTTCTTGGTTCCACTTGGAGATTCATGACCTCTTACTCATCCTTGGGCGAATTCAGAGAGGCAAGTGTCACAGGAGAAGTTTCTGGAAGATTCCATGATCATCCACCTTGCAAATTGTCTCTGCCATTTGTCTGCTCTCGCCCATTGCACCCTACAGAAGGGATTTTCAGTATGCATTGCACTTTTTGCATGTAGTAGGTAAGATGCATCGCACCCTTAGCACTAAGTAGTTTGTATGGTCCAATTTTGACCAGTTCTGAGCAGTTTTCCATGGAGAACTTCTGGGAGATGATGTAATTAGCTGACCTTGTTCCTTTAGGGTATGGAACAACACTTTTAGGGACTCAGAAGCCCTTGGTTTATGGAAATATATGATTGGGGTTGCAGTGCCCAAATATGTCTATAACACCAGGTATTGGGAATTGGTTTTGGTGATATTTTTTCTCCTGTTGGTAAGGTAGCTTCTATTAGATTACTTTTATCTGTTGCTACTGCTTTTGATTTTGAGGTAGAACAAATGGATGTGAAGACATCATTTATTAATGGGGATCTGGAAGAGGAGATCTACATGAAGCAACTTGAAGGCTTTGTGGTGAAGGGTAAGAAAGAACTAGTATGCAAGTTAAAGAAGTCTTTGCATGGGATAAAACAGTCACCAAGGATGTGGTATCAGAAATTTGATACATTTATACGGGGCCTTAGCTTCACAAGAAGAAAAGCATATAATTGTGTGTATTTTAAATTAATTGGTGACCGTGTTATTTATTTGCTCTTATATGTGGATGATATGTTGTTGGTTGGAAATGACAAAGAAATCATCCAGGATTTAAAGACCCAGTTGTCCTCCAAATTCGACATGAAAGATCTTGGTGCTGCAAACTATATTTTGGGCATGGAAATTAAAAGAGATCAGGCAAAGAGGAAGCTCTGGTTAAACGAAAGGAAGTATGTCTTGTGTCTGTCTTCTCTGTGCTTAGTTATAACCTACGGCCAATGAAGTCTTGACGGAAAATACAAGCCATATGCAAGGGAAATTTTGGTCTAACCATGAACCTGTGTCCACACTGGGAAGCCCCATGCGTGCACTCATCCTTTTGCTATGTGTTCAAGCTCATCCAACTAGTAGAAATGGAGAAGGGGAAATCTAAGTGAGCAAACCTATGTCAGAGGCCTTACATGTTTCTCTGAAGGAACAACATCTTCTGCTCTCAATAAGTCGAGATCCCTCTTCTGCCCCAAAAATAAATAAGTGCATATACACAGTCCTCTTGAAAAATACAAAGGCGAAAGAAGAGAAAGGATTCCTGCGCGCAGAGGTGAAGCATGCAACTCCACTCGGGTACTAACTAGGCTCGCTGGCAGTGGAGCAATATGTGTGTTCCTTCATGACTCTGCTGGGGTATTGTCTAGGCCTGCTGGCAGCATAGAAACACTAGAGATGAAAAATTATACTCTGAAAATCTTCAACTCGCGAGCTAAACTACCCTTCCCAAATTCGAAACATCGTGATCAAGTTGAACTTTTGATTGTGTTTGACTGAGTTGGCAAAAGGTGAACCATGTATGTCCATGAGGTAAGTGGGGAAGCGGGAGTAAGTTGCATAGCGATTCAATACTCCCCGAGAGACGAAGGCCCTGTGCTATCAATGAACCAAAACAGAGAAGTTGGAGTTCTACCAATGTGTCGCCAAGTGTTGTAGTGGCTACAAGCACCCTCCAAAATTTTGGCCTGCACCCAATTTCGGAGCCTCCCTTGAGAGTTTCACTTGATGGCTGCACACACTCGAGTTCTCTCCATGAGCTCATGTGAGTCTTTGCACCCACCTTGCTTGATCATTTCACTCAAGTTTTTGCATGTTGATGTCAAAGTCATGCTTGCAACCATGTTCTAGTTATACTCAAAGTCTTCGCTTTTGTGTACTTGTTGCGTTCGCTATGAAAACATTTGTCGCACTCACACATGGAGTCACATTCACCGTCACGCAAGCATCGTCACGGTCGACTAACGATCAATCACAAGTGTCGCTTACACCGTCGGTCAGCCATCTTGAGCATGTCTGTCTAGATGGTTTGAGTTGTCTCGTCATCAAGTCATGTAAGTGTGTGTTTGCGAGATCACGTATGAATCTTTCACTCGTTCACACACTTAGTCACTTTGTTGAAGTTTTGATGACTAGATTCCCCTTTGACAGCCGTACCATCACCCCGCCATCGACTCAATTGACCGTCACCTAGAACAACACAAAAGCACCAAGCAAGCCATTTCAAGTTACATTGTCCGCTAGCAAACCAATCAATCTTCATGCTGGTCAACTAGAGAGTTTGATCTGACAACCAACTCGAGACTGACTCCCCAAAAAAATTGCGCAGAGGCTGTAGACCTTGCCCGCTTCACTAATTGAGAAAATTACGCAGACATGCCAGACAGAAACCTAGTGCCTGTCCCTGTCTCCCTCAGAAAATTGCTCAGTTTTTCAAGCCAACACTCTTGACAGTCAACCAATTGCTCACCCATAAAATTGCGTAGTTTTCATGAGAAAGTCCTCTGCTATCCAACAGTCTGCTCAACTTAGAAACTGCGTAGAGGTGACCAACAGGGCAACCTCCCAGCATCAACGTAGTTTTCTCCGCCAGAAGTGCTCGACAACCGACTAACAATTCCCTCCAGGAATTGCGCAGTTTTTGCTGCCAAACTCTAGCAGCTGACTATCAGATCCCTCCAGGAATTGCGTAGTTTTTGCTACCACACTCCCGGCAACTGACTGTTAGTTCGGCTCAGGAATTGCATAGTTTTTTCTACCAGTGACCTAGCAACTGACTACCAATTTCCCTCAGGAATTGTGCAGCTTTTGCTGCCAAGCTCCTGCTGCCCGCTCGTTCCGGAAATTGCGTAGATTTTTCCTGCCCATCCTTTCTGCAGCCCAGACTGTTCCTCCCAAAAATTGCGCAGTTTTGTCCTCCAGCTGAGCCAGACCCCACGGACAATCACTGTCGATCCGGATTTCCCATATTCATCACCTAGTGACTCCTGCGTAGTTTTCATTAGTAGTGCCCAGAGCCTCCACCCCACTCGCAACCTTGTCATCTCTCCCGGTCACCTGCATCCAAAATGATAATGCATCATGGTAGACTAGGAGGTTTAGTGATTTGGTGTCGTCTCATCATGAGTGACTGTAGACATAGGTACACAAACAAACATGGCGTGACAATGGATGGGATGAACAAAGGGACCAGATGCAGAAGGACAGGTTCACCAATGGACGAATAAACGATGCATGCAAAGAGATGTGCTCACGAATGTTTGATCATGCAAAGATGTGCTCGTAGATGGATGGACGAAAAAACATGAAAGATGTGTTCATGAACGGGCAGTTGGACAAACATGCACCTTTCGCGAATAGAAAAACCTATCAATCTTACCAACATACAAGCAAGGAGCAATGTGTGAATGCAACATCAAGCGAACCAATGACCATCGAAGACTCTGCGCACTTTGTCATGTTGAGGTGAAGCTGTGACACACCATGAGGACATCCATCACCCAACAACATTACAGCTCGATATGCACACCAACAGTAGCACGGATGTACCAACACTGTCATGTTGAGTCATGTCGTTCACATCTCTACTGCGGGCCATATTAAAAATCAATGTAATGTAACATGGAAGTCCAAGAGACCCACTTGTTGTATGAAGAGTCATGTAAAGTCAAAAAGTCATGGAAGTCAAAGAGTCACGAGGGTAGTCGAACAGCCACAAGGGTCAGTTTCACCCTTGGCTATAAATACCCCCTCATTTGTACAAGCAAGGAACATTCTCACCTCAGCTCCTCCCACATAGCCTTGAGAGTTTGTAATCTTTTCTTTGAGGAGTAAGTAGTGGATCCAACGCCTCGCTCACGGGGTTAGTGATGTATGGTGTAACGATGTGTCTTGGAACATTCACTTAATTCAGAAGCCTGCTATCAGGCCAACACATTTTCACACATGTACTGTAATTATTGTAAGACTAATCTTAAACACTTGTAATGCATATTTCTTTAACTATGTTTAACACTTGAATTAATTCACTTGTTGTAATACATATATGTTAATGAAAATTTGTTGCATATGTTGTTAACAATGTCTCGCCCATGTTGACTACTCTCCCGGACATCAGACAGACCTTTCACAGAAAACTTGCTATAACAACCATTGCACTTGCGCAAACTAATCCGTTGAGTGTTATATGTGTTATCTTACCTTGTGTGCTATGACTGCCGCATCCGTGTGGATTGTTCCGCTGCAAGCTGTGCATGTCATGTTTTGTTGTGTGCTCCTATCAGAGTTGGGACTAATCCCAACTAACTTGGGACTCACTGGCACCCTCTCCCTCTACGGTGAAAGAGCCATTGACACAAGTGACACTTACAATCACCAGGCACGTGAACCTCACTTCTTAAAAGACAAAGCATACCACTCTCATGTGCTAACAAGTAAGAGTTGAGGCAAATATTTAAGATAATGACAACTGGGCCATCGTACCAGATGGGACTCCCACACCAAACGGAGTGAGGTCTAGTTGGGACTTCATATCGAGGTGATCCCCTGAATGTTGGCGGGTCCAGCACCGTCAACAAGAGGATAAAAATCATTCCTCATAATTACTCAAACTAGGCCTAATTGAAAACTATGTAAATCTATTTAACCATGGAAATATTAAACATTAAGAGGGGCCAACGCCATTGAGGTATGGATTTTCATCTAATTAATTGATTTGACGGTGGAAAAACATTAAAATTTGTATCTCAATTTTTCTTTATCTTTCTCTATATTTGATACATCCAAAGTTCAAAAAATTATTCATTGATAATAAGTTATATAATGCCAATTTTCAAACATTTAGTGTGAGACTCTTCTTAACCTAATATGCTTTTTATTTCATGTCTTCCCTTCAAGCTAATTAAGTGGCCATGCATCCTCATATCATGTTACTAGTATAGATTCATTTTCATTGTGGATCTAGTAAGCCTTAGGAAGAATCAAATCTCTTGAAGTGTAAATTTCTTTTATAATGCAAATCTTGCAAAAGGTTTGCATGCACACATTTGTTATTTAAATTGTATTTTTAAATGCATAAATGGATTCAACTCCTTGAAAATCCCCTTGGACACTTGGAGTGTGTAGATTAAACAGTTTAAATTTGTAATTTACTTTTTGAATTACTTTATTTTATTTTGTTTGTCAATTTGTATGCGATCCTCTAGGCTTGACTTGTGGCTTGAGGAGCCGCGACCCACGGGCATCTAATCCGTCAAAGTCACCAGGGGATCGCACCCAACCTAGGCCACACCAGCCCTAAGATGACTGGATTTTTTAGCATGTCTCCTCCCCCTAGCACAAAGAACAACCACCCCCCATGAGGTTTGATCCTCGGTCGCCTTGCTGACCAGGCCCATCTTCAACTAGTTGTGCTAGTGAGACTTAATTACTTAAGTTAATTATTTAAACTTGCAATTACTTTTTGAGTTACTTTATATAATTTTTTAAACGATGGGAAAACCTAACATAACTTAGTTGTCAAACCAGTAGTGGGGACAACAATCAATGGTTGTTATCTCTCAATGCAGGTTGACTCATCACTGTTATTCAAAGTAAAACCATGCCACCTAGAATTACTTGTTGGTGGTCCTATTATTCAAAGAAAACCAAGTCACGTAGAATTACCCATTGGTGGTCCATGAGGATGAAGGCTTTCACTCCTGCCAAATGTCTCTAGCTTTTGGGTCATTAACTTGTTGTTGAGAAATGACAACAAGTAATTTCAGTTTAATTTGTCCTTGAATTAAACTAAGAATTAAAATTTAATTCTATTCTCATAGCAACTTTTAAATAGTTAATTAAGTTTAACTGACTTAATTAGCTTAGGAATTTCGAGTTGGAAGTCTTTTTGTAGTCATGTATATGGTCTCCCTAAGTTTTTGTGGTCGAGTATGAGTATAAATTGAGTTGGAAATTAGATCGCTTAGTTTACTGAGTTAAGTTAAATTAGTTCCAAACTGTTTGTGGAACTAAGAGAAAGTTAACAATCACTTGGTGCACTAGTGCATCCACGAGTGTTACTCTAGTTAATTGAAGATTCCCTCACTAGAAACTCATGCATGTCGATTCTGAGAAAGATCCAGTTGAGACTAGAGTACAAGGACAATGTACTATCAGTTTTATTATTTACTAGAGTGTAAATATCATGCATGCATCAGAGATTGATCCTATGTTTGGATTGCGCAGTTTGGAAGCACGAATTCCCTTTAAATACAGGCTATTCATCCTCGGAATTATGCAAGAGATTAGGGGCTTGGAGGGCTGCTGAATAAGCTAAGGATTTGGCTTAAGCTAGCTTGTGAGCTAAGAGGGTTGAGCATACTTGTGCAAAATTGTTCTAGTGAGAACAAGCTTTGTATCTTCACTCATATTTATGATATATGCAATACAAATAACGAGGTTTTAAGCAGTGTCTTTCCCTAGATACATTTTGTGTTATGTGTCATTTATTTATTTTGTTCTTGTTCATATTGTTTTCATCGATCTACTGGCTTTCGTTGGTTGAAAGTAGAAGTAGATTCTTGTCCTGTGCTTTAGTAATTGTATGAGCTTGTGAATCTACAAGATTTTCTACACTTGTTTCCTTAGGTCCTAGAAAGACGAGCTCTTAGCCAAGGAGAAGCAGTTTTAGGGCATACTCCAAGGCAAATATAGTATTGTTTTTAACCATAGATAATATGCAATATACATTTTTGACATAGAAATATTTTACTTAAAATTTTTATTGAAGTATTTTATTTATGGTCACATTGAATTTTTTAGTGTTCAATTTAATTTTTGCTCTTTAGACATTAAATCATTTTAGAATTGAAATAATTTATTTAATTTCTATGAATTGAAATATTTTTAAAGATATATGAATTATACATTTTCCTAGTATTCAAAAAGTGTTTTTTTTTTTTTTCACAAAATTGATCTAAAACTATGTTATTTCACTTGCACATAAAAATATCATATTTATGGTTGAGGGTTCACATCTCTTTCATACTTGTTGTATAACAAAACATGGTAAAAGTAGAAGTATTGATATTTGATAATGTTTATAATTAAAATTAACTAAATATATATATTTGTTTTTTTTAACTAACATTTTTTTTTTTTTAGAATAAACCTCTTTACACAACACTAACTAAACCATACACATTCTTTAAACTTTATGCTTATAGACTACTTGATATTGTCGATATACACCTTCTATCACAATGAAAGTATTTATTGTTAAGATATTTTGGAAAAAACACATTGAGAACAAAAGGTCAATGTGTTTCGAACCTAAATCTAAGTTCATTATCAAGACCAAAATGAGGAGAAAGATTAGCTGACAAAAATTTATAGATCTCAGAGATGAAACGGTAAATTCAACACTTAAATAAAACATGTAAACGCTACAAGATCAAAATCAAATCAAATCAAATAATTTTGATTTTATTTTAAATTTTTAAATTTAAAAATAGATCCTAACCAATTCTATATTATGATTTATATAATAATAATAATAATAATAAATTCATTAATTAATATATCAATTAATCATATAGTAATAATAATAATAATAATAAATTCATTAATTAATATATTAAATTAATTAATATTGAAGCACCTAGATACTTATATTTATATATATGTTTTAAACTCAATAAAAAAAATTAAATTATTGAATGATGTGTGTCTCTTTGTAAAGATAAACTATTCTCGCAATTATATGAGAGACACTAATACATCAATATATACACAACGCATAATGCGTTAGAATAAACACATTGCATTGAGGTGCTTAAGCTAATAAGACATCATTTTCCATTATTTGGTGGTATTGAACCAATATTGGTTTTAATTTCATTTATGACTTTGTTTTTGAGATGGAATGGTGTTTCAAGCTCTAGATTATGATTATATTTTTTTTCCCTTTTAAAATAAAATTTTAGATGCATTGTCTCATTTTCTTTTTAAAGATGAATAAGGTACAAGAAGTAAAGTGGAGATCTCCTGTGAGGATTTACAATGTTTTCATTCAAACTGGTGTGATGGTTGTGGTGTTTTTTTTATTAAGTGAGGATGACATAATTATAATGATAACATAAGCATATAAAAAAATCAAAATCACATTAATAATGAAGAAGCACATATTTTCAGCCCACGGGGCTTTGGATTGAGGGTGAATGGGTATACTGTTAAGGCACTCCTTGCGATAGGTCACTGGTTCAAATCCCCCATGGGCACTTACCTACCGAAAAAAAAGAAAAAAGCACAAACTTTCTTATAAAGAGTTACAAGCTAGTCGAGTAAATTCACTTTGTGGATATATAACATAAATAAAGTATGAAAACATAAAATAACTTAAAAGTCAAAGTGACTTTATTAATGTTTGCATTTAATATTATAATTGACTAATTTAACATGATATTTACTTAGCCCCGAGGGATAGCTCAAATGGTCGAGTTCCCGTTGAAGTACTCTCCCGGTTTGGGAGGTCACGGGGTCAAATCTCCTCGACGCCCTCGGGGTTAGGCCCGATCTGGCCGACCGGCAGTTCCCTTCGGGTGGAGCTGCCCCGATTATCTACGTGGACGTAGCGGCCCACCTCTGGTGCCCCGTGAACCACACAGAAAATGCATTGTGCCTTAAAATGCTTACTACACTTGTGAAACACTAGATTCTTAGCTAGTTTGAGCACCCCATAATCATCACAGAGTATTGGTGTTGTCTCTGACTATTGCATCTTCATGTTTGAAAGCATCCTCCTAAACCAAACTATGTCACACAGTCTTTTCACTGCTCCTCAATACTTCGCTTCTGTCAGTGAAAGGACTACTACATTTTGCTTCTTGCTAGACCACTTGGCTACACGTGCCAAGGTTCAATACATATCTAGATGTATATTTATATCATCCGCACAAACCACCCATTCTTGACTTTGTAAATCCATGTAACCTAGTGTCTTTGTTTTTATTGTACAAAATTCCAAAGTCAAGTGTCCCTTTCACATATCTCAACGCTCTCTTTGCTACAATCCAATGCTTTGCCTTATGTGTTGTCATAAATCTAGAGGTGAAAATCACAATATAATTGAAAATAAGCATAGTAGTTGTAAGATATATCAAGCTCCACACTAGCTGCCTATAGATAAACTCATTAACTACCTTAGTGTTAGTCTTGATTGAAAGCTTTAACCCATTCTCCATAAGTGCAAATGAGATTTTGCAATATGCAATTTTAAACCTTTGAGGAAAACTCTCGACATATATTATTATGAAGCAAGAATGTTGCTACTTGTTTATTAGACTTCTGCACCTAACCAGTAATGTAGTAGGCCTAGATTAGTCATGTAAAAAGCTTTACTCATATTACATTCAGTCTATTCAACAAAATTTTCCTCGCTACTTTTAATAATGATGTCATCTAAATAATTGATTAGTAGAATGATATCATTACAAATTCTTTTGATGTATAGATTGGAATTTGGAGGACTCCACTGAAACCCTAATCCATCCAAGTACTTAACAATGTTAATGTACCATGCCAAAGGTGCTTATTGATGGACCTCCAAAATAGGTAAATTATAAGGCCCATCAATCCACTCCTTAGCACAAAAAAACTATATTGAACCCACCTTTTGCACTTAATGATATATTTTCCTAGTTGAATGGGTTCTTAAAAGAGTCAATGAGGTTTTTTATATTTTATGTTCCTTAACATGTTTATTGTGCAGAAGTTGAAGAGATATTACATGAATTTCAAGAGATCCAACATTGGAGATATTCTTGGGACTTGTTCCTTGTTGCAAGAGAGCCTCAACTTGGCTCGCTAAGGGAATTTAATCCCCCTCCCTATTGTTGTGAGGTGGACTAGAAGTAAGATCCCCTTTTCTAGGGCTTTTTGGAGGGAAATGTAGTCCTCGTCTCAAGGAGGTTGCTCCCCACTCGTTGTATAAATAAGAAACTCGAGTAGCGCAATAGATTATAGAAAAATAGTGTGAAGAATAGGAGGAGAGCCTATATTTGTATTCCAAGCAAGTTTTTCTGTAATGTGAAAACAATTTCTTTGCTAATGGAAGTGATCTCCTATTTCAACTCTTAGTTTGGTTTTCTCTAAGGACTCTGAGCATCCTTGGGCTAGGCCAAACCCAAGAGCTCCAAAACTCTCTTGTATTACTTTTGTTAGTGTTATGCTTTTATTTCCTTTTCCAACATTTCTAAAAGTTACCTTTTCATAGCACTTATGCATGGTTAAAGAGAAGATTTTTATGAACAACTCTTTCTTATAGGTTATTTGTGCATTTGATTGTAGTAGTGTTATAGCTCCAAATCTCACTCTTGAGGTTTGTGATACTGCACTCATGGCCTAGGGCAACTCTTCCTTCCAGACCTGGTCCAAAATTTAAAAAACAATGTTTTATTCCCTATACGTGACATTGCCCTGAGCTAAACACGTGTGTATGCGGGTCTGTGTATACCCAACCCGCGTATATGTCTTAAAACACTTTAAAAAATTAAATCTCTTTAATTTCGGGCGGAGATCACGGGTTTTACTTGTTGATTACCTATTAGTGCCCGTGGCCCAACTGTTCCCAATGAATTCCCAACTAAAAAACTACTTTGGGAGAAGTATAAAAAGGCTTCAATGGGAAGGCATAAGAGGAGAGAAGAGAGAGAAAGATCACGCTACTGAGAATTTCCCTGACTAGGTCTGAAGATCCTTGTGCCTCCTGCACTTCCCCCATTTAAAGGAAACCCTTATTTCCTTGTGTGATGATGTTTATCTACTACTTGTGATATCATGGAGTAAGTCATGGAAGGAGTTTGTTAAAGGCTTGAGACTGGACGAATCCGGAGGACGGTTCCGCTTGGAGCCTGCGAAAGGACGACTCAGGTGAAATTATTCCTTTCTGTAATTTAGTTATCTATAATAAAAGAAACACTTGTCTTTGTTCATGATATAAATCTTCTTGATGTTTATGATATCCATGTTCTGATTCATATATGAATGGTTGTTTTAATTACATAACTAACTACCTTTCAATATACTATGAAGATGATTTCTGTATGATGTTTAGTCCATATACTGTTGTACTTTCTTGAATTGATTGTTTTGTAGGTTGAAGGAGCAAAAGGAACTCCAAGAGGGTTTGGACCCTGGCTAGATCTTCTCAAACGAAGGACCCCCAGGTGCACCTCATTTCGTTCAATTTGTTTATATTAGCATCATGGCTGTATGGAATGTGTGTTTCTCTGCGTAAATAACCTCTGATCTGCTAGGGTATTAACCCAAGGCCCTAGGGGAATTTATCCCTTAACAGAATTGGCGACTCCACTGGGGACAATAGTGTTGTTATTCCTAGTTTGGGTTTGTTCAAGCCAATCAGGGCTTAGCTGTCTGTTTGCTTGCTTTTACTATGTAGTCTGTTCTTGTAGGAACTTGAATTGTAAGTTTGATCAGTTTATTCAGACTGTTTTTTTGTTTTTTGTTTTTTCTTGAAATCTTTTATATACGTTGCTTTTCCAGTTTACAGAAGCGTATATACACATGTTTCCTTAAGTAAACTTGCGTATACGCATGTTTCCTTAAGTAAACTTGCGTATACGCATGTTTCCTTAAGCTTAGTCACATATACACGCAGCTGTGCACTGACACGGTCGCATATATCTTATAATTTTCAAGATTTTTCAAATCTTTTTGTTTCTGGAGGTTTGTCTGCTGGTCTGATTCAATTTTGAACAGTTACTTTTCTGTGTCAGTCTTTAGTTTTACAACAAGTATCTGATTTCAAATTCTCTCTGATTGTGGAAAGTGTTGGTCTTAGTGGTTTCATTACAAGTATCATCGTTTTTGTTAAGCACACAAGATTTCTTATTAGGAGTCTTGGTTGCTCTGTTTTGTCAAGGCAGAAAGGTTGATCTCAATATTTGTGTCAAATCTTGTTTTGGTGACTTTTTTGGTTTGCATCTTTATAACCATCTGCTTTTCTTGCTTTCCAAAAGTTGTTGGTTCACACTTTCTTGAAAGTTGTCTTTTCAATCTTTTGGTTTTTGCCAAGCTCTTGTTGCTGCTTTTTGATTGTTAAGAGCATTTTGAAACACATTTTTGTTGAGTTCTCACCTGTTTTGTGTTGCAAACTCACAAAGTGTTTTGTGGCCTATTCTTCGATCATAAAGTTTCAGTCTTGTTGAGAGCACTTTTGAAAAGTCATTTTTGTTTTGCTTTTGAAGAAAACTTCTTGAAAACTTGTTTTTGCTTTCTTGAACTTTGTTTTCATTTAGTTTCCTTTTTGAGTGAAAGTGCATTTTTGTTTATATTGAAACTTGCTTTTAGTATTTAGACAAAATGAACATTAACACTCATATTCTATCTAAACATTTTAAGTGGCAAATTAAAAATTGATAAACAAGTTACTTTCATTTCTTGATTTAAGATTAGTTTTGAGTTTTCCATCAGCATGTACTTATTGCATTAGGGTAAATTTGTGCATCTTTTTAGGAATCCATAGTTTTGTTAATTTTTGTGAGTGTGAAGCTTGAGTAAAAGAAAAGAAAAGAAAAATTTGTTACTTTCTTTGAAGTTCCTCTGAACCTAGTAGAAATTTCTTTCATTGAAAAACAAAACAAGTGCATTTGCATATAGTATGGTTTTTATTAATTTCTTTTGCGTCAAAACACCACTAGTTTCATTTCTGTCTACCCCTTGACTTAAAGAAAATCCCATTTAAAAACAAGCGCTAATTAAAATATACTAGAATTTTTATAATTGTCAAGTTAGACATACCAACAAGTTTTAGGATATTTTAGGGTCTTGGATTAGGCGAGTGGAGAGAAAACTCTCCAAGGCCATTTAAACTGTTAAACACAGGAGTCTGAATAGTAAGTGAAAATACAATAGCGTTAGGAAGACCAGGAAAGCTCCGGATCTGGGAGTTAAGCACGAGGGTTTTTAAAGACAGGGAAGAGAGATACCCCCTCTCCTACTTGTCGGATCTTACCTCAAGACTGTTCTGCCTGGCTTTTGACATGAGTTGGTAACCTTTGTTGCTACTGCTAGGGATCTACACAGGTGGCTGCGGAGAGGAATCCCATGGCACCTGAGGTCGACGTTGTATCACTCCCAACAGTACTACCGGAGGGCACCCTTGCGAAGCTTGGGGGCTTGCACTGGCGCAGGCTGTTGTTAGGAGGTCAGTGTAACTTCCTCTGTTACCTTCGCTGATAGGACTAGGCCGTCATTATCGCAGACTATCTTTGGAAGGCCCCTTACTTCACTTTCTTGTATTTTGGTGTCCGGTCCTCATCACCCGGAGCGGAAATACTCGAAAGTTGTTTAACTGGCTGATATCTTTAGGGACTTTTTATTGTGTGCTTTGTGCTCCTAGTTGGCCTAGCTTTCAATTTTTTTGAGTCTTTAGTTAGATATTAAAAAAATATTCAAAGTGGCTGACCGATCACCTAGACAGTCTTGAAGACTTCGTGGTCTTTCACCACCAAGTTTAGAGCCTTCTCCTAGAAGGCATAGAGGTAATACTGCCGGTGGGTTTCATACCGTGGCAGCTGATGAATCGGGGATTGATCCTCCTCTCAAGGGCATTAGTGTTCAAGATAGGCCTGGAACTTCCGCAGAACAAGAGAGGAACACTCCAGCTCTTTCTCGAGTTCTCTTTCAAACAGAAGATAACATAGAGGTAGAAGAACTCCCAGAGTCATCAGCAGCTCCAAATTCTCCTCTACCTTCTAGCTATCTAGAAGTATTACGATACGTTGGGACTCCGACGCATAGACCATCAAGTCCAGGTCACATTACGTACTTACCATCGATGACCACTATTGGAAGCATGGCTTCTATTGCGAGTGCTACAACTTTGCAGACTCCAACATCAATACAAGGGGGAGGAACTATTGCCATCCCCTCTGCTTCCTTATTTGGGTCTTTTGCTAGCACATCATTAGTTGGGTCTACCTTCATTCCTTCTACTAGTGGAAATTCCCAAGCCAATGCTTTTAGTTCTGGATTTTTCCCGTTTGGCACCCATTCACAGGGTATTTCGTCAGTTCCGTTTAGTGCCTCCACATCCATGATGGGTGGATCGACTTCATTTCAGGGTTTTCCTTTTGGAAGTGGTCATATACCACATTCCAACCAGACAGTAGGATCTATGCCTTTTTCTTCTACAGGACAAAGCAGCAATCCTTTTCAAGGTTGGACTAACCCTGCATGGAACTGGGAATCTGTTTTTCGGCCAACAAGGGAATGGGCCGTACTCCGCAGTTAGTTCATTTTGAAGTATTCCTCCCTTAGCTTCTACTTAGAATCCTTATCAGGGGTTATCAACTCCTTATAATCCTTTAGGAGGAAGCTTCGTCTGTTAAGGAGGTTTTACCGCCAAAGTTTGTCAAACTCCAAGTTTCGCTGGATCACAAGGCTTGCCCTTTTGTTCAACTAGTTTTTCTGGTTACTTCGGGCAGCCTGGTGCCTTCCAAAATCTAGGCCAATCTTTTCAGAGCTTTGGGAACTCCACCCAGTCTCGGTGGAATCCCCAAGGTCCTCCTAGGCTTCCTTTTCTGGCAACTTTGAACTTTCCAGATCTCACGAAATTAATAAACGATCCAATCGAATACAATCTGGCCTGGCCTCCGATCCCAACCAAACTCCCTTCGAACATTCCAAAATTCGAAGGGAAGGGTGGTGAAGACCCAGGCGACCATGTCACCACATTCCATTTGTGGTGCTCATCAAACTCTCTTATTGATGACTCGATTAGGTTGAGACTTTTTCAACGCGCCTTGACTGGTAATGCGGCCAAGTGGTATATAGAGTTGCCAGGGGGCAGCTTTACATCTTTTGTTGACTTAGCTAATATTTTCCTAAATCATTTCCAGTTGCCTGTCCGTTATGATGCCGGAACTGAACTTCTGGCCAATTTTCATCAGGATACGACAACTCACATTTCTGATCATATTCAAGAATAGAGACGGAGAAAGAGGCTCATTAAAGCTGAAATCCCTCCAGAATACCATCTCGAATGGTTTTCGAAATCTTTACAACCTGAAATCTCTAAGGATGTCTCCATGTCCAGAGTCTATTTTGAGAAGCAAGCTATTTTTAGGGCCCAACAATTAGAATTGGTTTACTCTCAATCTGGGATCCTACAAAAAATCTTGCCAGATGCTCCTGGGTTTAAGGTTGATATAGCCAAGTCGAAGCCATGTCCCCATGTGGATTGTATAATTGGACCAGTAGACACAAATGTGGTGAAGTTGTTGAGCCAATTGCAGCAGTTGTCTTTGAAAACCACTCCTAACAACTAGGCCACATAGTCTAACCCTTCGTCTTCCCAACCCTCTTCGATTAATGTCGTCCAATCTGATAACCCCAAAGGAAATCAAAATTCCAATGGGAAAAAGAAAGGACGAGGTAAGAAAAAGAGTCAGGATGGGAAGGTTGATGCAAATAAATCTGGCAATAATGATGGTAGTGGTAGAAATGAGTCTAGAAAGAAAGTCAAGTTTCCATGCAAGTTGTTTAGTGGAGACCATTTAACTCATCTCTGCCCAAAGATTCAGGACGATCAGCACTTGTTAGGGCAGCAAGGGGCTTCTAGTTCTCAAGCTGTGTTAACCAACCCTTTTCCCCAAGG
This sequence comes from Pinus tabuliformis, assembly GCA_031772625.1. Taxonomy (NCBI): domain Eukaryota; kingdom Viridiplantae; phylum Streptophyta; class Pinopsida; order Pinales; family Pinaceae; genus Pinus; species Pinus tabuliformis. The sequence goes on along the minus strand of CM062812.1, from coordinate 586,686,005 downwards.
GCAGCAATTGCTTGCTGACGCGAGTTCAAATTCGGGTATCTCTGCAGGGGGCAGCTAGGAAGGGGAGAAATTATCAAATGTTTTCATGGTGGGTTCTAATGTTCATGTGGCCACTTAGTCACATGATTATGGTGAAGCTGAAACTTCTAAGGATAAAGCTGCTCTCGGAAATACTGACCTTCATATTGAGCGACCCCCTATCGAGACCATACCACGGATACAGAAAGGTTCCGCTAAACGCGCGACTATTAATCCTAATGCTAGGGCCGCACAAAATTACTCCATTGTTGAGGATTTGGCTCAGAGTCCATGCACCATGTCCGCTTTAGAGGTTCTCCAGTCCTGTCCAGCTCAACGAAGTGCTTTACTGTCGGCAATTGGGGCAGTTGATCCAACCAACTCTTTAGTGCTCACTCTCGACATGTTAAATGTCAAAAAGCGACTCCCTCATCATATGGCTTTTCAAATAAAGTCTACATACCGGAAGATTAACATTTTTTCATATCGTTATTGATGAAGGAGCTTCCACATGCATCATGTCGATGTCATGCTGGAAGGCCATTGGATCGCCTTCGGCTGTTCCTTCACGTACCCTCCTGACTGCATTTGATGGGCATTCTCACAAGATTCATGGGATTATCTCGGCCTTTCCTATATGTGTTGGGTGAAGGTCGTCAATATTGAAGTAGAAGTCATTGATGCTAACCTAGACTACAATCTCCTCTTATGAAGGAACTGGCTATACGAAATGGACGTCGTTGTTTCGACTCTGTTTCGTGTCATTTGCTTTCCTCATGGAGGGAAAATCGTTAAGGTTGATCAATTGGACTATTGTCTAGTCGATCCTCAAGCAACTTATGACTCTACTGTTCCTTTAGTGGATAACCCTCGTCTGCCTACTGAGAATCTAGGAGTTGGGATGTATTCTTCATTGATGGGTACCTTTGATTCTCCCTCTCCTATCACTAGAATCAATGTCGTTTCATCATCTAAGGAGTCTCCTCGAAAAGAGTTCTTCTGAACTCATTATTTTTCAGACCCTTGGACCTTGCCTTAACCTACGACCACATTCGCTGAAGGACAAGTCAATGGAATGGCATTTCCTATGTCTGCAGTTGAGCTTATATATCAGTATATCATCAACTCTGCAGACAACCACTCTACTCCTTTTTCTGATGAGGAGTTAGATGATGATGTGGCCCCAGCCTGGACCCTTGATTCTACCTCCACGTTGGACTACTTAGATACGGTTTTACCTTCTGAAGAAGCAATCCTAGAAGTAATGATGGGTATAGATCGACCTTGGGAAGACTTACACCATCGTTCATATTTTCTTCCTCCATTGCAGGAAGAGAATCTAGGTTCTCCAATCTCTTTACTAGTGATGTTTGTATGATATCAAATCCTTTGGCTCCAACACACTTTCGTGCCGAAGGTAATATGTCGATGATTTCAAAAACGATATCTATAAACATCTCTAGGAACCCTAACGTGATTGAGAATCTCTTCATTGGAATTGAATGTTCCCCTAAGGAAATTCAAATTTATACCGACCTTTTGAAGGAATTTCGAGATGTATTTGCTTGGTCTTATGAAGAAATGCCTGACATTGATCCTTCTATAGTTCAACATGAGATCAAGACGTATGAAAATGCCAAACCGATCCGTCAAAGGCTTCGACTAGTTAATCCTAGGAAAGCAATAGCCATTAAAGCTGAAGTAGAGAAGCTGCTCAAGGCGGGTTTTATATACCCTGTTCCTCTTATCGATTGGGTTTCTAATCCAGTCCTTGTGGATAAAAAGCAAGGAACAATCCGAGTGTGCATCGACTTTAGGGACTTAAACAAGGCTTGTCCGAAAGATAATTACCCCACGCCATTCATTGATCATATTATTGACGAGTGTGCGAGTAATGAGATTTTTTCCTTCATGGAGAGTTTTTCCAGTTAGAATCAAATCTCTATCCGTCCTGAAGATCAACATAAGACAACTTTTATAAGTCCTTGGGGTACCTTTGCGTATAGAAAGATGCCTTTTGGTCTTAAAAATGCTGAAGCTGCTTTCCAGCGGGCCATGTCATATGCTTTCCACGACATTAAACATATCATCGAAGCATACTTGGATGATCTCGCTGCTCATTCTCGAAAGAGAACTCATCACCCTAGTCATCTTCGATTGGTTTTTGAGCGATGTTGTTTTTATAAGATCCGGTTGAATCCCAATAAGTGCATTTTCGCTGTTATGGCCGATCAGTTATTAGGGTTCATTGTATCAAATGAAGGGATTAGGGTTGATCCCTTCAAGGTAGAGGCAATAATTCAGTTGCCTCCCCCGTCCTCAATTCAACAACTTCAAAGTCTTCAAAGGAAGGCTAATTTCTTGAGACAATTTATAGCAAATTATGCCGAGATCACTAAAGGGTTCATGGGTTTGCTACGGAAAGGAGTTCCATTCGTTTGGGACGACTTTGCGCAGCGGTCGTTCGATGCTTTGAAAAAGGCATTAGTCTCTGCCCGCTTTTGAGTCCACCGGATTATGGTAGGGACTTCCTTTTATATCTCGCTGCAGCAGAATCAACCATTGGTATGGTTCTCGTTCAGGAAGACGATGCTCTCACAGAGCATGTGATTTATTATTTGAGCCGAGGCTTGATAGGTCCTGAACTTCGCTATTCTCTTGTTGAGAGGTTAGCCTTGGTAGCTGTCCATGCTATCCAGCGGCTCTGCCATTATATCTTGCTATCCAAAACTTTTGTCATAGCAGCGGTCAATCCATTCCAATTTGTCCTCAGTAGGCGGCAAGTGACTGGGGGCAAATATAATCGATGGATAGTCATTCTACAAGAATTTGATCTCAAGTTCTTGTCTGTTAAGTCTAAGAAATATATGGTTTTTGCGGAGCTAATTTCCGGGTTGCCTTGTAGAGAAGATACTATTTATGAGGAAATTTTTCCCGACAAACATTTATTCCTCATCTCTTCACTCGACCCTTGGTATGGAGATATCATTGTCCATCTCCAGACTTCAAAGTTTCCCTCTGCTTTCTCTAAGGATAAATGCCGAAAATTACGTCACCTGGCTAAAAATTATGTTATTATTGGTGATACATTATATCATCGAGGGGTTGATTCAATCCTTCAGCGCTATTTAACCTTAGAGGAAGCAGAGTCAGTGCTCAATGACTGCCACAGTGGAGCTTGTGGTGGTCATCTATCAGGTCTTGCTACAGCTCAACGTATCTTGCGTGCCAGCTATTTTTGGCCTTCGCTCTTCAAAGATTGTGTTGAAGTGGTAAAACGCTGTCATCCGTGTCAAATTTATACTCGAAAGATGTGCGCATATCTAGCTCCTCTTTTTCCGGTTGTCACTTTCGGTCCTTTTACTAAGTGGGGTATTGATTTTACAACTTCTAATCTGCCTTTAGCAGTGAATCACAAGTACATTATCGTGGTCGTAGACTACTTCACGAAGTGGGCTGAGGCCATGCCCATTTATAAAAAAGATAGTGAAATAGCGGCATTGTTCCTCTCTAATTGGATTATCTCAAGGTTCGGTATCCCGAGAGAGATTGTCACTGACCATGGCAGTGATTTCCAAAATCAACTAATGTCTAAATTGGCTCTCAAATTAGGTTTCCGGCAGGAGCATTCATCTCCTTATTATCCTCAGGCCAATGGACAAGTCGAGGCAGTGAAAAAAACTCTTAAGACGATCCTGCAAAGGACAATTGACAAAAATCGGTCCAATTGGCACCTGATGTTGTATCTGGATCTTTGGGCATATCGAACCTCCGTAAACACTGCTACAGGTTTTACACCTTTTTAGTTAGTTTATGATATGGAATCTATCTTTCCTATTGAATGTGAAATTCCATCTCTTAAGTTAGCTTTTGAGCTCTTTCCAGAGACTTCTAGTCTCGAAGAGCGCCTCCTTCACTTGGAACATCTCGATGAGCAGTGTCGAGATGCTGCCACGGTGAATGAGGCTCATAAGAAAAGGGTTAAAACTCAATATGATAAAGCTGTCTGTCCTCGAGTCTTTGCTGAAGGCGACCTTGTCTTGGTTTATGACCAAGATAAGGACGCCTTGGGGACAGGCAAGTTCAAGCCTATGTGGTACGGTCCCTTCATAATTAAACGAGTTTTAGGAAAAGGGTCATATGAGTTAATCGATTTTGAAGGAAACAAGTTGGCGGAGCCTCGAAACAGGCTCTACCTCAAGAATTACTTTGCTTAAGTAGCAATTAGGCAATGGCTTCTTTATGCATTTTGTATATTCGTACGTATCTCATCGAGAGTTTTTGAAATCAACACTTTTCGGTCTGCTGTGGCAGGTGTCGATGGATGACTTGGTCTATTTTGGATTCGCCAATGGTGCTAGTCGGCACACTCGGAACCTCGCTTCCACAACTTGGGTACTCTACTACCAACTGGTCAGTTGATGGTATCAAGGGGAGTATGCATTGGTCCCGCTTCAAATAATATGGCTGAGTATACTGCCGTCATTAATTTACTATCCAAGGCAATTTCCCACGGAATCGACTTGTTGGTAGTTTATCTTGATTCACAATTGATAGTGTCACAATTGAATAACATTTATTGGGTAAGGGATCCATGTTTATATCATCAGTATTTAAGGGTGAGGTTGTTGCAAAGATCATTTACTTATATTAATTATTTGCACATTCCAAGATCTCATAATTAGTTAGCTGATTCTATCGTTAATCAAACATTATACTGGCACATCAATCATTCATCACAATAAAATCAAGCATCAAAAAGTCAAACTGTATATATATATCATAAAACATCTCGTGTGTACATAAGTCTGTCCAAAAATAATATACAAAATTGGGACTCAAATGCCCATAATCATGTCTAATACATCTAGTGCCCTGGCTCAGGATGAGCGGCTAAGTAGGCAACTACTGCATTGCCCACACACCTAAGAGTGCGGACCCAGTCTCGTGGCATGCCAACCACATGACGCTGCATATCTACAGGAAGATCCTCTATGGCTGCCATCGGTACTCCGTGAGTTAGTCTCACCAAGTGCCGCTGAACTGTGTGAAGTAGTCGCTCTGTTTCTGCAGCAGCCTCTTTGGCTCCTCAGCGGCGACGTCTATGCCGTGGGAACTCATTTGGTCGTACCGGCCCAATACCTGGAACATGATCATCATATTAGTCATTTGAATCCTATTAAAAACATTTTTCAAAATTCATTATTATATTTGAAAAATCCAAAAAAAAAATTAAAATCAAAAAACACGTACTAATGTCGCCCCATGTTGTGGTCGGTGGTAATACTAGATCAGGATCTCCCCGGAAGTCCAACCCAGCATAAGGGTAGTCATCTATGGCAATGATCTGCTGCTCCCACTAGGAGAAGAAGTCATCATTAAATTTAGTCTATGGGACATCCCCACCTCCTAGACGTTTCATCAAGTCAGCCCACCTGCCCATGCATGGATCTCGTGGGGTGTTGATTGAAACTGGTACTCTAGGGCAGAGTGCAGGGACCCATTCAAAAAAGAAAGAACATAAAATAGTCCCATATTCGAAGTTTTTGGTCTGCTCTCTCTTGATGGAAGTAAGCTGGATTTTCAAGCTAGCCAGAAGAGGAGTACACCAGTCAAATACGGTGGTGAAACAGTCGACCGCCAAGCTCATGGCTAGCCGTGATGCCTGGTGCAGATAAGCTGATCCATTCACTCTAGCTATAGTGAACAGGATTATCCTCAGCAATACGCTTTCCACATGTGTGTTTGAAATTTGACTTCCAACCTTTTTTGGATGTCTCGGGCAATATATATGTACGTAGTCCTCGATCGAGAGATTGCCTCGTGTCTTGCCCCTGGAATGTACTACCTCTCCCCTTTAGGAAAGGCCTGTGATGAAATAAATGTCTTCCACTTCTATCCTGAGTGGCATCTAGTCAATCATAAATGCATCATCCTCGATACTCCAATAGTTAATGAGCATCTCAAGCAGGTGAGTGTTTGCTTTCATATTCGGCATTTTGAAGAATTTTAGCAAACCACATCCCCATAAGGCAACCAAAGCATTGGGATCATTCATGACCTCATCATCCACTGCAGTATGCTCTCTTTCTCGCCAAGTGACTGGCATCCTGAAGAAAAAATGAATTTAAACCATTAATTTTTTTTGTTTGGAATGTTCGCGGCATATACACAGGTCCATTTACACACAGTCGCGTGTATGCGGGTTTAATATATCCAACCCGCGTATACGCCGCGATGAAATTTTTGACAAAAAATTCAACTATAAAACATAAATTATAAATTATAAAACCAGTCACAATCGATAGCAAGACAAGTATAAGGGTTACCTGGTAATTTTGGAAGAATCTGAACGGTTGATTTTGGCGTATGGGAAAGTTTTCTCCTTTTTCTCCACTTCTTTGCTCTCAAACTCAAATAGTGAAAATGGTGAGTCCAAAAATTCTTTTATAGGCTTTGAAAATGCAAAAAAATTTCGAAATTTGATTTTGTTTGGCCTCATGTAACTTTTAACTTGGGAGCTTGGAATGTTGAGAATGGTTTGATTCCCCCTGGTATGCTGATATAATATACGTTCTACAAAATTTACAAGCTCCTCTAGGGTTGTCCAGAACTAAAAGTAGGTTTTTGAAAAGGAAATCATTAAGATTTTGCATAATTGATAATACTTTATTGTGGAAAAATCATGAAGGCATCTTGTTAAATTGTTTATTAAAGGAAGAATTTGACAAAGTACTCCAAGAATTTCATGCAGGTGATTGTGGAGGACACCTCTACTGGAAGACAACATCTGACAAAATCCTAAGAGCTAGATTTTACTGGCCAACCGTGTTTTTTTATGTAAAAAAGTTTGTAACCTCCTGCCACAAATGTCAGATCTTTGAAGGAAAAAGAAAACTTCTGCCTTTACCTTTGAAACCCATTTCTACGAAAAAACATTTTCAATAATGGGTCTAGACTTCATCGGTGAAATTCACCCCCCTCTTCTGCTCAACATAGATGGATATTGACTTCCACAGATTACTTTACAAAGTGGATAGAAGCTATTCCCTCTAGACAAGCCACTGATACTGTCATCATAGGTTTTCTAGAGGCCAATATTCTGTCCAGATTTGGTTGCCCCATCAAAATTATCACAGACAATGTTGCAACCTTTAAATAAAAAAGGATGATTGATTTCTGCCATAAATAACATATAACCCTTGGTCACTGTACAACCTACTATCCCCAAGGAAATGGACTTGCAGAATCCTCCAACAAAAGTGTAATGAATATTATTAAAAAATTGTTGGAAGACAATAAGAAATTCTGGAACAAGAAATTAATAAATGCTTTATGGCCAGACAGGTTGACCACTAAGAAATCTATTGGAACCAGTCCTTATCAGTTAGTCTATGGAATGGAGGTTTTTTTCCTTCATCATTGGGAATTCCAGTAATGAAACTACTCCAAAAATCCCAAGTTGAGCCAAATGATATTCAGAGGAGAATCAATCAGACCATTCATTTGCAGCAAACCAGGGAGGAAGTATACATCAGAGCCTAAGTACTGCAGGAAAAACTCAAGAAAGTTTTTAATTAAAGAACCAAGGAAGAAGACTTCTATCTTGGTGACAAAGTTTTGAAGTGGGACTCCAGAAGAGAAGATAAAGGGAAACATGGGAAGTTTGAATTCCTGTGGAAAGGTCCATACATTATATATGCCTTCAGAGGGAATAATGCTTATTTTCTCAAAGAATTAAAGGGTGCAGAGGTAGAAGGAGGACCAATCAATGGTCGAATGTTGAAGCACTAAATTGATCCAAGTTACTAATTTTTCCAGTTTCATTTGTACATATTATATCCTTTTAAAAGTTGAGTGTTGATTGGATGGTAAAGTTTTGGAGTTGAAGCCCGAGGAGAAGGCCCTAAACTTCAAAAGTGTCATTGTCATAAATATTAATAAAGCAGCAAGGTAAAAGGAAAATTGTAGAATAAAACTATAGTCTTTCAGAAGGCCATTGATCTATTGTTCTTGACTTTCCACCAAGGAAAGCCATCCCCAAGTGGAGCCACTGTTATGTTCCTATAACAATAGGTGTCATAATTTATGATTGACTTAATTTATCTCTGTAATATGTACATACCTTTGCTTTCTACAAATGTTTTCCATATTTGTAAAAAATCAAAAAATCAAAAAACGTAAAGAGGATATGTCCCAAAAGATAAATCAAAGGACAAAATGAATGAAAAAGTCAAAAAATATGAAAAATGAACCCAAATGGAAAAGAAAAAGACCATGAAAGTGTGCAAGTCCAAATGCCACTGCTATTTTTTTTTTAATAATGATTTTGTGCAACTTCTTACTTATGCCATAATCCATGTAACCAAACAATTTAATCTTGGTTATTCCATGTTTTGAATTTCATGCTTAGAGATAGAGAATAAAATCTGACCAAACTATTTAATCTTGGCAGATAAGTAGACAGGTAGAGTGAATAACAGGAGCTCAACAGTTTAATCTAAGCCCTTAGATGTAATAAGGATAGACTTAGATAGATTTCCATTGTAAAAGAAAAGAAAAGTTTGATAAGGGTTTGCTAGCTTAAGTGCACTCTAATAAAGAGTAAAAAAAATGGTAGGATGTGTAGGTGGGTAAGTAGATGAATGGTTGCAGAATTGTCTATGATGAATGATTAGATAAAACTCATGTCAATTACTTTCATCATCATATTGCTTTAAAAGTATGGATAACTGTTTGGTCAATTTAGTGTGTCCTAAATTTCTATTTATAATGTCAATCCGAGAGTCGTAAACTGTTTAAGTGAAGTGCACTGTATATGCAAGATAACCGATTTCTTATTTCTTTGTCGTTTTTGAGTTTTTGGTTTGTTTTGGGTTTATCTTCTATTGATTCCCTAATGTGAGATGGCATAATTGAAAGTCAAGTATGGATGGCAATGGTGACTTCTACAATGATTTTCCAAACTTTAAAGTTCTCAAAAAGGTTTCAAACTTGCTGTGATGAAATCAATTCTCAAAAGAAAATAAAAATGCACCAAAACAGTGAGCTAGTGACAATGAAGCCCAATATCCTTACTGCTGTGTAAAAAGAAAATAAAAACTAAACTCGAAGCAATTCAAAGACTGTAAGCAAAGCAAACTAAATCACACTACTTCAACTCATATTCTGACCCCTCATCTTTCGACTTGCTCTGGCTATAGGAGGCAATCATAAACAAATTGAGTAATCTCATATCTGAATTGCAGGAAATGAAATTGCCTAAAATGAAACTAAGATTAAACTACTCATTCATACTTCAATCCCTGAAAATGACATAAGTAATCTAATCACTAACTTGCAAGAAAGTAAACTAAATCATACTACATCAAATAATATTCTGATTCCTCACTATTTGAGTCGCTTGGCTATAGGAAGGTAATCATAAACAAATGAAGTAATATGATATCTAAAGATTGCATGAAAGTAAATGAGCAAAACAAAACTTGAAAGAAATGACAATGCTGGAATTAAAACTCAGAATCATAAATCAGCAGAAGGACAAGATGATTTCACGTCATTAGTCATTAAAAACTATGTAAATTGCCCGGGCTGTCTACAAGAACCTGAAAGAAAAACACTGATCAGTTAACAAGCATAAAAGAAAATATGGACAACAATTAACATGAATAATATACAAGCAAACGATTATGAAAGCAGTGACAAAATGAAAGAAAGCGAGAACTATACAATAGTTACAAAGCCTTGGTGTACAGGGGCCCTCTGCAACCTTGGCCAATCAATACTCAGTCACGAATTGAACTTAAGAACGCTGTCTTCTCATATATTAAAGTGCAGTCAAAACATAAAGGTAAAGCACGACACAGTGGGCTCGTAACAACAGTCAAGATTACATATGAAAAGCTAACTATCAAGCGTATGACAACGCGTTATTTATAATCTGAAGATGCTATAACTAATTCCTAAATTCTGCGCTGCCAAACAGACACGTAAATATCCACGTCCTGAGATCTAGCAGTATGGTAGCCGTGACAAATAAATCTATGGAGTGGTGGCTGTTCGATTTGGTTCACGGATCGATTCACAGATGTTTGCACACCCCCGGAGATTGAGGAACTTGCCACGTAAAGCTTCACGTGGTAAAAACAGAGTCGTGCCACCGCAAAACTCTTGGTTTGACCACTCCTTTGACCGTCCTTGACCATGGCTGTTTGTGAGTGATTTAGCTGAATCAAGGGGACATGCTCCATGTACATGCCATCTGCATCTTGCCCATGTGGCCGGATTCTCCAGTGGACACCTGTAACATAGTCTTCAACAAAATGGTTGCGGAAACCTGAGCTGGCTGCGGAAAGTGACAAGTTTCCGCAGCTAATTGAACAAAAATCTAAATCAAACAACAGTAACAAGACATAGTTAGGAAACCATTTTATAAGCTCTTTTTAAGCTAATATGCAATGATTTGACAGCTTGGTGGGTCAAGTAAGTGGAAAAGAAGGCTGAAAATGTGTATAGGGAAGATGCAAGTTTAGGACTCAACATACCCCCACTGTGAAGGTGTTGCATGTCCTCCTGCAACCAAAATTTTAGTCATTCTCCTTTAATCCATATGTTTTGAAGCCTCTACTAGGACATCCAGTCCTCTTCTCTTCTTTCTTGGTGCTACCACCATCCTGGGTTTCCTTGTTAGACTTCTGAATTTGAAATTGATTAATTCTCTGCTCAACTTTCTGCATTTTTTCTTTAGTTTCTTGTTCTTCTTTTGCCATAGTCCCAAATGAAGCATAGTATTATCATGAATAATTTTGTCCACTTTGCTCTGCTCCTTAAGTGCTTCATTTTCCTGCTTAATATGTGTGTTTAGAACCTCTAATTCAAACACTTCTTGCTTTAAGGATTGGACTTGTGCATCTTGTGTCATGTGGGGCAGAGTGGTACTCGGGCCTGCAGCTGTCTTTTCTAAAGATTCAAGGTAGTCATACACCTCCTATTGACTTGGATCTATTTCGAGTGTTTTTCTTTGACTGATTTCAAAGTCTTGTGGAGGAGGAGGACTGCTTTCTAGCTCTGGCCGAGAAGGGATTTCATCAACATTTGGAGGACTAGTTTCAATACCTGGCTGAGGACGAGGTGGACTACGGCCAGCTGGAGGTTTCTCGGGTGTTTCCCCACCCAAGTCATTGAAGTGGGGCCGTTTTACTTGTGTTTTAATCCCCCTTCCTCTAAGCCTGTTGCTTCTTCTTAAATACGGTGGACTAGTACTTCCTTCTTCTATGCTCTGTTTCCCTTTTTCCTTCTTCTTTGCTGTAGCAGCCTGTTTTTGAAGATGCGCTAGTCTCTCAGACAATGTTTTCTAGTCTTCCTCTATAGATGGCTCAGGTGATTGGTAAAATTATTCTATGTTTCTTTTGCCTTTCATTTTTCTTTGTTTTCTGTCCTTAATTCTTTTCTCTTTTTCTTTTTGATCAACTTCTTGAGTTTTGGTAATAGGAGAGTCTTGGACTATGGCACTCTTTTCTTTTTTCCTACTCCTTCTCGGTGTCTTTGGTGTACTACTTTCAGGTGCCTCAGATGGCTCTTGAAATTAATTTCTTACTAAGAATTGTTCCCATGTATCTTTGTTTTTCTTTAGTTGGTCTTCAATGAGAATCCTTACAAGTCCATGATGATATAGATGAGGTTCTATATTTCCTATGTGCTTTTGAACTGTGGTACTCATCTTTTTCAAACTCAACAATAAGAAATAAGGCAAATTAAGAGTTTGACTCTCTAAGAAGTTCATCAATAACCTAGCATGGTACATGTACATTGAACCAAAGCGTCCTTCGTAACTGATAAATTTTTGGATAATTAACAGCAGATTGGCCCATTCTTCTTTCAATGCATGAACATGAATTCCTTTTGTAAACACAGTACTGTCCATACCTGGGTTACGTAGCATAATTCTCCATTCCTGTTCGTCCACACTTTTGTTTTTAAACCATCGCTCACCTTCCTGCGGCAAGTCTGTGGCAGCTGCTACTGTTGCCTTAGTGACCATGAGCTTTAAGTATCCAATTTCCACCATCTGGCCGTCGAAAGACCGTGCAAAGGCTTTCGTTACCTCCTTGTTATGGCCCTTAAATTTTTGGATGAAGTGTAACCATTTTGCTTTCTTCAGCAAATCTTTTGCTTGAGGATAACCTTCTAAATATTTTGGTCCTTCTAGTTCTACCCTTAGTAATCATCCCATTCTTTCCTCTGTTTTGAAATTCAACTGAAAATTCAATTGCGTGTGAGGGTTTAACAGAGGTAAGGTGGCTCGGTTGCAGGGTTTATAGCAAAAATACAGTGGCTACAATTGGAGGATAACAGGTAACGGGAGTGTTCCAGAACTGCAAGCGGAAACAGGGGATGAGCAGCCGAGGTGAGTTCACAAGATGAAGTGCAGACGGATGTGAAAAAGATGGTCTTAATAGAATGGTGAGGAAATGGAGTGAGGTCGGGATTTTGAATTAAACGGCTGCATGCGAAATGTTACACGTTTAATGAATGGCTGCGGAAAATGCGGTGGAGAGGAGCCGTAATGAAATAGGTCACATCTCATGATTACAAGTGGGTATGAAAGTGCAGTCGACTATGAGTTTAAACTCGAAAATCAATCATGAGACCGTCAAGGAATAAATGCATGGTGTGTAGAATAATGTTGTGGGATGATAATGGGTAATGGAGCTATCATGATAATCATTGCACATAGTAGAGCTTTTATGGTTTGACAACTATGCAAAATTGTGCCTTCAATTGCTATTTGAAATAAATTTTTGCTCATACCTTTGGAAACCTTGTCATTTGTTGTTCATTAGCCTTTAACCAACTGCTCTTTATTGATGTCTGGAGATGCTCCATGTCTTCATAGCATATGCTCAGTCACACCTGCATTTTCATGATTATTGCACTAACATTTTGACTGTAAATTTGAAAAACGGAGTGGTGGCTGCGGAAATTGCTTCCAGCTGCGGAAACTGCTTCTTGCCGCGGAAACTGCTTTCAGCTGCGGAAAGTGACACAACACCTACTTGGCTTGAACAAAGATAGTTAGATAATAACTAACTGAGTGAAAATGGTTCTAAAAGAGACATTTATTATTGAATGAATGAAATGGAGTGAGATGAAGCGGAGTGAAGTGAAATGAAAATGAAACGGAGATGGAGTGGAATGGCAAATGAAGTGGAGTGATGATGAAAAAGAAGGAGAGAATTTTTTTTGAAAAATATAGTGTCAGGTGTCCCTGATTTTCACTCTACATTTTCTGTATAAGACCACCAATCAGTGATTGGTTTTCAGGCTTATACAATTTTATTTATTTATTTATTTATTTTTTTAACTGAAAGAAACAAAGGCTAGGCTGGTGGGGAAGAAGGATTCTTCTTCACCAGCCTTATTGCAGAATTCTCTTGAAACATTTTGACAAATTCCTCTTTTGAGAGTGGCTTATGATAAATTTTCAATCTGTGGCCATTCACAATAAGAGGAGTTTGAAATTCATCAATGGTCTTGATTCTTACCGCTCCATTGCTAAAGACTTTGTCAATCTCATATGGCCCAAGCCAATGGGTCTGAAATTTACCTTTGAAGTCTTTAAACTTGGAATCAAACAGTAGTGCCAATCTCCTTCTTGATACTTTTTCTCCTTGATGTATCGGTCATGCCACTTAGCTCTTTGATGTTGAACTAGATCAGTTCTTAGGATTGCTTCTTGTCTGATCTCATCTAGCTCTTTTAGTTGCTCCATTATGTGCCTTTGGGCTTCTCATAGATCCATCCCCAACTGAACTTCCATCTCGAAAGTCTTGACTTGAAACTCAATGGGGAGCAGGACTTCTTTCCCATAAACAAGTTCATAGGGAGAATGTCCGGTTGTATTCCTCCATGTAGTTCTGTAGGCCCATAAGGCTTCATGAAGCCTTTATGCCCAATCTCTTCTGTGTAGATGAACAATTTTGGTGATGATGCTATCAATAACTTTGTTTGTAGACTCCACTTGGCCATTTGCTTGCGGATGGTAAGGAGTAGATTTTCTGTGCTTGATTTTGTATTCTTCCATCAGCTTCTCCATCAAGTTAGATGTAAATTGACTTCTCTGATCTATCACAATTTCCCTTGGGACACCAAAACGAGTAAAAATATCCTCATAAAGAAAATTAAAAACTGAATTTTCAGTAGCAGAAAGTAATGCTTTGGCTTTTACCCATTTAGTGACATAATCAGTGCATATCAATATATACTTCTTCTGTTTAGATGGTGGATTAATGGGTCCAACGAAATCTAAAGCCCATTTTTCAAAGGGTTCGATGAGTACCTGTGGTTGTAATGGCATTTCATTTGATAGAGTTGGTTTCCCTACTCTTTGGCAGCTGTCACACCTTCTGACATATTGTTTTGTATCTTTGAAGAGGGAAGGCCAATAATATCCTAAAGAAAGGATTTTATAGGCCGTCCTTTTGTCAGCAAAGTGTCCACCGCATGGTTCATCATGACATGCCTTGAGGATGTCAGGCATTCCATCTTCCCAAACACATCTTCTGATTACACAATCTAACCCTGTTTTAAACAATTCGTTAGAAATCCATGAATAATTTGAACTCTCCTCAATAATTCTTATTTTTTCACTAGGAAATAAATGTGGAGGTAGCTTCCCTGTAACCAAATAGTTAGCAATATCTGCATACCAAGGAGTCTTAGTAGTTACTGCAAATAAATATTCATTTGAAAACTTATCCTCTACAGGAGAATCTTCATTAGTATTTTGGATCCTAGAAAAGAAATCAGCTACTGTATTTTGTTTCCCTGGTCTAGCCAATACAGTAATATTGAATTCTTGTAAAAGTAAGAGCCATCTTGTAACTCTGCCATTAGTAACAGGTTTGTTCATTAGATATCTAATTGCAGAATGATCAGTATGGACAAAATTTTCATAGCTTGTTATATAATGTCTAAACTTATTGATTGCATGAACAACAACTAAGAACTCTTTTTCAGTCACAGTATAGTTCAACTCAGTGGGAGTCAAATTTTTACTGGTGTAGTAAATGGCATAAGGAACTAAATCCTTTTGACCCAACACAGCTCCTAGAGTTGTCTCTGAGGCATCTGTAGAAATATGGAAAGGAAGTTTCCAATTTGGCCCTCTCAAAATGGGTGCTTCAGATATTCTTGTTTTCAAAGTTTCAATGCAGATTGACAATCAGGATCCCATTTGAATTCACAATATTTTGTAAGTAATTTGAAGAGTGGAGATGCTATTTTGGTAAAGTTTTCTATGAATCTTCCATAGTACCCAATAAATCCTAGAAAACTTCTAACATCTTTTGACAATTTGGAATAGGCAACTTGGAAATGACTTCAACTTTTGATCTATCAATTTTAATCCCATCCCCTGAAATATGATGTCCCAAAACAATACCTTCAGTAAACATCATAAAGCATTTTTCATGACTTAATGAAAGGTTTGTTTCTTTGCATCTTATAAGGACTTTTTCTAAATTCTCTAATGCCTCTTCAAATGAATCACCATAAACTGTAAAATCATCCATATAAACCTCTACACAATCATGGATTAGATTAGAAAAGATTCCTAGTACTGCCCTTTGAAATGTTGCGGGTGCATTACATAATCCAAAAGGAAGCACTCGGTAGGCGAAAGTTCCCCATGGACAGGTAAATGTGGTCTTATCTTGATCTTCAGGTGCTACCTGAATCTGATTATAGCCACTAAAACCATCCAAGAATGAAAAGTACTTTTTGCCTGCTAGAGTATCTAATACCTGATCGATAAAGGGTAAAGGAAAGTGATCCTTCAAAGTTGCTTTGTTTAATTCCCTGTAATCAATGCATACCCTCCATTTACCATTCTTTTTAGGAACTATAACCAAAGGAGAAACCTATCGGCTATCTGAAATTGGATAAATGAAGTTTACATTGAGTAGTTTTTGGAGCTCTTCTTTCACTATCTCCCTAAGGTTTGGATTATCCTTCTCTGAGGTTGTCTGATTGGTATAGTGTTTTCCTCAATGTAGATGTGATGAATGCAAGTCTTAGGGTCAATACCTTTCATATCAGTATACTCCCATGCAAATGCAGTAGAATGTTTTTGCAAGATTTTGGTTAGCTCTCCCTGTTGTGATTTTTCCAAGTTTTTGTTGATATTCAATGTTTTACCTGGAAAGATCTCAATGGCGGAACTACCAAACTCTTCTATAGAGTAAAGAGACATTTGTCTAGATGATAGATACTCAATGTCAGAATCTAACTGAAATTGTGTGTGGTCATATTCTGAAGATGTTTCAAAGTTTTCTAATGTGTTCAGAATTTGACTATCTTCACCGATTTCAGAAATGGTAAAGACAGGTTGTATAGTATCCTCATCATCAACCCATTCATTATCTCCTACTTCTGTAATTTCTTTTGCTGGAGAATACAGATTGAATTTCTTTGTTGAACTACCATCAGTAATATACATATCCTCAGATCTACAACTGATAAAAGCATCAGTTGTGGCTACCCAAGGTCTTCCTAAAATGAGTGGGTGTCTTCCTAGATTACTCTTGGGAGTTAAAATCATGAAATCTACTAGATATTCCCAAGAATCTAAGGAAACCAAAATGTCTTCTAATACACCATCTGGTTTAATAATTGATCGGTCTGCAAGTTGTAGTAAAGTAGGTGTAAAAAGAAGATTAGGAAGTTTTAGCTGTTCCATAGTCTGTCTACTCATAATGTTGATAGCAGCCCCTTAATCAATCAAAGTATTTGGAATTTCTACCCCATTTATATGTGTTTTGACAATTGGACTACCGGGATCTACATACTTCTGCATAGTAATTTTTCCCATCATGATATCTGCAATTTTTCCTACCAGGTGGATTCTTCTTGTATCTCTTGGTTTCCTTCCTGGTCTTTTAAGACTCAACTCCTTTATTGTTTTTGCTAGAATAGGAATCTCCCTAATGGCTTGTAACCAGTGAATCTTGATACAGACATTCTTTAATTCATCTAGAAAATCATAGTCAAGCAACAAGATTTGTTTTTCCACCCCTTTGTCAATTTGTAATCTTTCAGGAAAAGGAGGTGTGGATGAAGATGCAGGTTGCTCAACTATAGGAGTTGTGGGGTTTGACTCTTTTTCTTTTTCTTTTTGAGTGCTTGGGTTTTGAAGAGATGCTTCAAAACCTTTATTGGCTTCAAGAGAATCTTCCTTAGAAATGCTTTGCTTTTGAGAATCTTCCAGATCTGAGTTGTACATCATTAAGAGGAACAATCATATAGGTAAGAAATTGTTGTCCTTCTACCATGTAAGCATTCTGAGTGTTTTTATTGTTGGGGTTCGGCATTGACTGGGAAGGTAGTTGATTTGTCTTTTGTTGGAATGGAAGCAAGAGTTGAGAATTTGGATTCTGTTGAGAAGGTTGTTATTTTTGTGGAAATGGCAATGAAAGTTGTGGATTTTGATTTGGAAGTTGTGGAGCTTGTTGATTTTGAAAAGATGGAGGATATTGATAAAATTGAGCAAATCTCCCATAAGGATTTTGCATAGCTTGTACCCATGATTGAAATGGATTTTGAGGTTGGGACCAAGGTTGTTGCAAAGGATTCCAATTTGGTGGGGGTTGAAAGTTCATAGAGTTGTTAAACCCTTGATTTTGTTGCCCCTGCCAAGGTCTCCTTGCAACAAAATAGAGAGACTCAATTAAATTTGGATCTTCTTGAAAGACAGCTTTGAGCTCAGGAATTGAAGCACAATCCTTGGTCTCATGGTTTTCTGAACAAATCACACATGTTTCTACGACGTTTGCATCCAAGGGACATTCCCTTAGAGCATGTTTCTTTCTACATTTTGGGCAAAAGATGGCCAAAGCTTCAGCTTCTGCTTTCTGCTTGTTTTGTATCTTAAGGGTGTCTAATAGCTCACTAAGACTCCTTAAGATATCAGTTTTGAATTCATCAAGCATGTTGCCAATCTCAGCCCTACTTACTGATCCAGTTGCAAATTTGTTTACTCTAATGAGAGAAGGATCTCTAGGCCCTTTTCCAGTTTTAGATTTTCCCCTTGAGAGATGGACACATATCTCTGCTATATCATGAAGTGGAAGTTGAGATATATCTCCTTTTCCCATCATGTTGAAAATATCTATCCATTCATCTCTAATGGCTTTTAATAGAAGGGCTTTCAAGGTTTCCTCATCTAAGTTGTTCATTTTTGCTCTTTTCAGGTTGTATTGAAATCTTTCAAGTAAATCCTCCAAGTTTTCATTTTCTCTTTGCACCATTTTGAATACCTCATCCTTGTGATTGGTCGGCATACAATAGTCCAGGTATCTATCCAAAAATGTTTGTTTCATATCATTCCAAGTCCTAATGGATTGAGTGACTAATCCCATGAAGCATTTCAAAGCAGCTCCCTACAATGTTGAAGGAAACAATTTGAGTTTTTGAGAGTCTTCCAAATAATCATAAGTTCGACACACGACTTCAAACTCTTCATTGTTGCTCAAGAATCCTCATCAACTATAGGAAATCCGAATGAGTTATCTCCATCCCTATTTCCCCCATTGTTACCTCTACCTCCTCCATTGTTTCCTCCTCCTCCTCTACCTCTACCTCTACCAAATCCGTTTACTACTTCTTCTGCCATGAGAGTTTCCTCAGAGACTTCAGAGTCCTCTGGTTGCTCTACTAATGGCGAATGAGGAGGAATTTCTCCCTCTTCCTCTTCAGGTGATTCTACTTCTTCAATTACAATGTGTTTTCCTGTAGAAGTAAAGAAAGGGTCTTTTCCTAACTCAGATTCGGTGGATAGTGTGGGAGAGTCTGTTATATAACTAGGGGGGATAATATGGGGTACCAAGGGAGGTACCCAAGGTAATAATGGGATGGGCCATAGAAGTAAATAAGGTGGTTAACCCATGTCATGTATGGAACCACAAGTAGTTAATAATAATGTAATGGGCCCATGGTGTTAGTTTGATGGTATGAGGGAACCATGGTAATGATCCATGGTATTGTATGTATGAGGCCTATATAGAGGCTAGAGACTCCACATGGAGAGACAGTGAAGGATTATTGTATGAACAGGCATATGGCTTGTGGAGTGTTCTCCTTTCCTTAAGGAGTGAATGTATGGTGTTGCCCTACCATAAGGGTTTTGATAATAAAGAAGCATTTTTATCTATTTTTATCTTGTTATTTCTTGGATTTATATTATCTCATATTTTTGGGTCAGATCTACAACAAGTGGTTTCAGAGCACTTTCTTGGGCACAAAAGTGGAGGGTTTTTTTTTTTTTTTTTTTTTTGTAATTTTTTGCAGGGATTTTTGGGTGGCGAGTTTGCAGATCAGATCTGTACGTTTTGGTGAAAGATCTGCAAAATCTAATTGTAAATCTGTATTATTTGTGAAAAAATAGCCGATTTCAAAAAAAAAAAATCGGTTGAATCGGAATCCGCATGAAGGAGATATCGCTGATCTAAAAATCAGTGGGGTTGCAGACAATTTTTCGGGGCAGCGAATTTGTGGCGCAGATCTAGACGTCCTAGCACAAGATCTGTAAAATCTAATTGCAGATCTAGATTCTTTGGGAAAAAATACTCAATTTCAAAAAAATATCAGTTGAATCGGAGTCCGTATGAGGGAGATATCGCTGATTTAAAATCAGCTCTTTTTGCAGAAATTTTGGTGACAGCGGGAGAGTTGCAGCGCAGATCTGGAATTCTAGTGTCTGTATCGGGATTTCTAACACATTGGCAAATGCAAAATGGCTGTTCCATTTCTGAAAACAGGTCATAATAAGGATTCTGAGCAATATTGACGAAACTGTGGCAATTACAAATTTTCGCCAAGTAAGTGAATTTTTCTCATGGAGAAACTATATTTTACAGGGAAAGATGATGGTCCTACTATTGAAGAATTCATACAGAGATACAAGTCCACACATGGGACACAGTGGAAGATTCCAATGATACTTAATATGAGAGATGAGGCTCAAAAATGGCATTCATCACTTAACTACAAACAGTTTCTCACACTTTCAGATGCAGAATTTGAAAAAATCTTTTTGGACAAATGGTCTCGGGCTAAAAAAAGGAGAATGAGACACATAAGGGGTTAATTGCTACGGGTGTCTCCTTACTACAGGTTCATTGACTGATTCAGAAGGAGAAAATCATTGTGTCTATAAATCCGAGTTGCAAGCAAAATCTCATAAATGTCAACTTGGCAAAAAAATTGCAAGTCCCAACAAAACAAATTGAAAATACACAGGTTGATGATAAGGATGTTCAAATTTATAAGGATTTGAAGCTTTCTATGGATAAGTATGTGTTTCATGGTTATTTTTATGCTTCAGATATGGATAACATGGATGTTGTTTTGGGATACCCTTGGATGGAATTAGTGGGTACTATCAATATTAATGTGCAGAAAAAATTCCTGAAGCTATGGTATATAAAGAAGAAAATTACATTACAGGATATTTCCATCCATAAATAGGTAGAGCACATGGAGGCTGAAGCAGAAGATGTTCCAAGGACTGACATATCAGATGATGAGCCTTTGATGATCAATAATCAAACACAAAGAGAGGCTGAAGAAGAAAAGGTTACAGGTGAGGATACATCAGAAGAGGGCTCAGTGGTCTGGGTTAGATCTATAACATAATCTTGACTGTTGTTACGAGCCCACTGTGCCGTGCTTTATCTTTATGTTTTGACTACACTTTAATATATGAGAAGACAACGTTCTTAAGTTCAATTCGTGACTGAGTATTGATTGGCCAAAGTTGCAGAGGGCCCCTGTACACCAAGGCTCTGTAACTATTGTATAGTTTCTCGCTTTCTTTCATTATGTCACTTCTTTCATAATCGTTTGCTTGTATATTATTCATGTTAACTGTTGTCCATATTTTCTTTTATGCTTTCTCATGATTGTTAACTGATCAGTGTTTTTCTTTCATGTTCTTGTAGACAACCTGGGAAATTTACATAGTTTTTAATGACTAATGACGTGAAATCATCTTGTCCTTCTGCTGATTTATGATTCTGATTTTTAATTCCAGCATTGTCATTTCTTTCGAGTTCTATTTTGCTCATTTACTTTCATGCAATTTAGATATCATATTACTCCATTTGTTTATGATTACCTTCCTATAACCAAGCGACACAAATAGTGAGGAATCAGAATATTATTTGACGTAGTATGATTTAGTTTACTTTCCTGCAAGTTAGTGATTAGATTACTTATGTCATTTTCAAGGATTGAAGTATGAATGAGTAGTTTAATCTTAGTTTCATTTTATGCAATTTCATTTCCTGCAATTTAGATATCAGATTACTCAATTTGTTTATGATTGCCTCCTATAGCCAGAGCGAGTCGGAAGGTGAGGGGTCAGAATATGAGTTGAAGTAGTGTGATTTAGTTTACTTTGCTTACAGTCTTTGAATTGCTTCGAGTTTAGTTTTTATTTTCTTTTTACACAGCAATAAGGATACTGGGCTTCATTGTCACTAGCTCACTGTTTTTGTGCATTTTTATTTTCTTTTGAGAATTGATTTCATCACAGCAAGTTTGAAACCTTTTTGAGAACTTTAAAGTTTGGAAAATCATTGTAGAAATCACCATTGCCATCCATACTTGACTTTCAATTCTGCAATCTCACATTAGGGAATCAACAGAAGATAAACCCAAAAACAAACCAAAAACTCAAAAACGAAAAAGAAATAAGAAATCGGTTATCTTGCATATACAGTACACTTCACTTCAGCAGTTTACAACTCTCGGATTGACATTTTAAATAACAATTTAGGACACACTAAATTGACCAAACATTTTGGCGCCGTTGCCGAGGAAGTGAAACTAGGTAGCCAACTTCTTAAAAAAAAACAAGAAAATTTCAAGGAATGTAAAAATTGATAACTTCTCAAAGTATGCTCTCCTCTTGCACCTAGTGTGATCTGGAGGATCAGAAAAGAGAGTTATTGGTTTAATACTTTCCTGAGTATGTTCTCTTCTTGCATCTAGACTGATCTGGAAGATCAGAAAGAGAATTATTAGCCCGACTTGAAGAAAAATAAAAAAATGACATGCATAGAGCAAGAGATTCTAGGGGAAGGTTTTTAGCTAGGGCCAAGAGTTCAATTTTTACAACTCCATCTACTTCAAGGAATAAACAAGAAACACCTCCATCATCTCCAACTCACACTCCTAGCCTTAGGATTCCTGGAATTCAAGAAGCAGTAGTTGAATTATGAGACTCTGTCACATTGCGGGTTAACCACTTACAAATATTAATATGGGCTTTATTGACTCTTGACTATGACGTGATCCCATGACATAAATAAGGGGGTTAGGGTGGGACCCTAACATGCCCTCCCCCTTAAGACTAGCCTTATCCTCAAGGCTGAAGCTGCCGAAACTGCTGAAGAATAGTGGCTGCTTCCCAAGTTGCATCTTCCGTAGAGGTGTATTTCCATTTGATGAGGACTTCCTTAATCATGCGGCCGCGCAGGTACTTGTCTCGTGTGTCTAGAACCTGTTCGGGTTGAAGCCAGATTGGCCCTTCTTCATCCAATTCAGGTAGACTGGTTTGAACTCGGCAATTGTTCCCAATCACTTTCTTGAGGCACGATACATGGAAAACTGGATGGATTTTTGCAGTAGGTGGCAAAGCCAACTTGTAAGCCACTTCTCCAATGCGCTGAAGTACTTGGTATGGTCCGTAGAATTTTGGAGATAGCTTCTGACAACCCTTGTCTTTGAGTGATGTTTGCTTATATGGTTGCAGCCTCAAAAAGACCTGATCCCCTTCTTGAAATTGGCGCTCTGAGCGATGCTGGTCGACCTGTTGCTTCATGCGGTTCTGATCTTGATGAAGATTCTCTCTAAGATGGGCGAGCATGGTTGCGCAGTGTTGTAGGAGTTGATCCACTGCTTGTACTTTGGAGCACCCCTTGAGATAAGAAGTAGGGGAAGGCGGAAGTTGACCATATACTGCTTCATAGGGAGTCATTTTGGTGGTGGCATGATAGTTGGTGTTATACCACCATTCAGCCAGAGGTAACCACTGTACCCAAAGTTGTTGCTTTTCTGAAGTGAAACACCTAAGGTAGATTTGTAGACATTTGTTGACGGCTTCAGTTTGACCATCCGTTTGCGGATGATAGGAAGTACTGAGTTTTAGTTGAGTGCCTTGTATCCTGAAGAGTTCCTGCCAAAAATTACTGGTGAAGATCGGGTCGCGATCGGACACAATAGAAGTGGGCATGCCATGCAATTTGAAAATCTGATCCATGAAAGATTGAGAGACCAAAGTTGGTGTAAACGGGTGGGGTAGGGCGCAGAAATGAGCATACTTCGACAGTCGGTCCACAACCACCATGATGACTGACTTGTTCCCGGACTTTGAAAGACCTGTAATGAAATCCATAGAAACCTTCGTCCAAATTGATGTCGGAATGGGCAATGGTTGTAATGTGCCTGGTGTGTTGACAGTTTCCCCTTTGTGGCGTTGACAGACATCGCATTCTGCTAAGAAAGTAAGGATGTCCTTTTTCATGCCTGTCCAAAAAAATGATCTTCTGGTGCGAGCATACATCTTCTGAAAGCCCGAATGTCCTGCAATGGGAGATGAGTGCAATTCTGCCAAAATGCGACTTTTGAGGGTGGATGTTGGTGATATTACGACTCTGTCCCTGTAGAGAAGAATATCATCCTGCCACGAGTAGCCCTTGGTGGAATTTGGATCTACCTGCAATTGAGAAATGAGTTGGGATAGCCCGGGGTGTGAAAACCATTCCTTGCGAGCCTCTTCAATCCATTCTGGAATGGGGAGGGAAATTGCTAGCAGAGTACTTTCTTCCTCAAATTGGCGAGATAATGCATCTGCTACACTATTGTCTTTCCCTTTCTTGTAAATGATCTCATAATCATATCCCAGCATTTTGGTGAGCCATTTATTTTGTTGTGGGGAGGATAGGCGTTGCTCCAAAAAATATTTAAGACTGTGATGATTTGTGCGGATTTGGAAACGTCACCCCAATAAGTAAGGTCGCTAGGTCTCGACTGCATGTAAGATGGCCATCATTTCTTTTTTGTAGGTAGATTGGCCCAGATTCCTCCCACTTAGTTGGTTGCTTGTGAAGGCCAAAGGTCACCCTTCCTGCATTAAGACCGCCCTAATACCTATCCCCGCAGCATCACATTCAATGACAAAGGATTTGGTGAAGTCAGGTAGTGCTAAGACTGGAGTGGAACACATGGTGTTTTTGAGAGCGGTAAATGCCTGTTGTGCTTCCTCATTCCAGAAGAAGGAATTTTTCTTTAGGAGTTGGGTGAGGGGCTTCGCTATGCGGCCATAGTTGCGGACAAATTTACGATAATAGCCTGTGAGACCCAAAAATCCTCTCAAGCTCTTCAAGGTCTTAGGTTGAGGCCATTCTTGCATTGCCTGGATCTTTTTGGGGTCCACCTTGACACCTTCACGCCCCACAATATGGCCCAAATACTCAACTTCTTCCATGCCAAACGAACACTTGGACATCTTTACAAATAATTTATGCTTGCGGAGCAGTTGCAAGAGTAGATCTACATGCTGAAGATGTGCAGCCCAAGTGCCACTATAGATGAGGATGTCATCGAAGAAGACAAGGACAAATTTCCTGAGATATCGTTTGAGAATGTGATTCATAAGGCTCTGAAAAGTAGAGGGGGCATTACAAAGACCAAATGGCATGACCAAGAACTCATAATGGCCTTCATGAGTTCTGAAAGCAGTCTTGGGAATGTCGACTTCCTTCATGCGAATTTGGTGGTAGGCTGAGCGAAGATCCAACTTAGTGAAGAGTTGAGCCCCATTGAGTTCGTCCAGCAAATCATCAACCACCGGGACGGGAAATTTATCCTTGACTGTCAACTTATTGAGGGCCCTGAAGTCGAGACACATTCACCACTCCCCATCTTTCTTGAGCACCATGACCACTGGGGATGAATAAGGACTAATGCTGGGACGAATGACACCTGCTTCCAAAAGTTCCTTGATTATTTTTTCTATTTCATTCTTTTGGGTGAACGGATATCTGTATGGCCGCACATTTGGGGGTTGGGCCCCTGGAACCAAGGTGATGCTATGATCATGTTCCCCTTGCGAGGGTGGATGCTCATGAGGCTTGTCAAAGACCGACAGATGGTTATTTAAAATCTGTTGCATCTCCGGATGAATTGGCAGAGACTTGGTTTCGACTACCTGGATGGCATTAAATTGAGCTACCACTCCATGATTGCCCTTTTTTAACAATTTTTCCATCCTATGCGAGCTGATGATAGAGGGTGCTCCCGCTTGGAGTCCACGGAGGGTATGTGTGTAGTTGTTCTGCTTAAAACTCATATATAATTGCTGGAAATCCATTGTGATTGGCCCAAGAGTGCGGAGCCATTCAGCGCCGAGGACAATGTCGCAACCCCCCATGTGTATGGCAAACATGTGGGTTTTCAACTGATAATCCCCCATTTGAAGTTTGACATTTTCACAGCGGCCTTCACATTTCATTGTGCCCCCATCCGCAATTTGGACTTGGAAGTTAGAAATTGCTCGTACAAAACAATGCACTGCTTCTGCGACTTTTTGATGGATGAAATTATGGGTACTTCCACTATCAATCAAGACTACTATTGGGCGATGTTTAAGAAAACCTCTGATTTTGAGAGTTTGAAGGGAAGAAATCCCTGCCAACACTCTGATACCACTTGTTGTAGATCTAATATTATAGCTCTGATACCACTTGTTATAGATCTAACCCAAAATTATATGATAATACAAACAAACCCATAAACAATAAGATAGAAATAGATAGAAATGCTTCTTTATTGATCGAACCCTTAAGGTAGAGCAACACGATACATTCACTCCTTAAGGAAGGAGAACACTCCACAAGCCATATGCCTGTTCATACAATAATCCTTCTTTGTCTCTCCACGTGGAGTCTCTAGTCTCTATATAGGCCTTATACATACAATACCATTGATCATTACCATGGTTCCCTCATACCATCAAACTAATACCATGGGCCCATTACATTATTATTAACTACTTGTGGTCCCTTACATGACATGGGTTAACCACCTTATTTATTACTATGGCCCATCCCATTATTACATTATTACCTTGGGTACCTCCCTTGGTACCCCATATTATCCCCCCTAGGTATATAACAGATTACATTTGAAAAGCTAACTATCAAGCGTATGATAACGCGTTATTTATAATCTGAAGATGCTATAACTAATTCCTAAATTCTGCGCTGCCAAACAGACACGTAAATATCCACGTCCTAAGATCTAGCAATATGGTAGCCGTGACAAATAAATCTATGGAGTGGTGGTTCTTCGATTTGGTTCACGGATCGATCCACAGGTGTTAGCACACCCCCGGAGATTGAGGAACTTGCCATGTAAAGCTTCACGTGGTAAAAACGGAGTTGTGCCACCGCAAAACTCTTGGTTTGACCACTCCTTTGACCGTCCTTGACCATGGCTGTTTGTGAGTGATTCGGCTGAATCAAGGGGACACATTCCATGTACATGTCATCTGTAGTTTGTGCATGTGGCCAGATTCTCCAGTGGACACCTGTAACATAGTCTTCAACAAAATGGTTGCAGAAACCTGAGCTGGCTGCGGAAAGTGACAAGTTTCTGCAGCTAATTGAACGAAAATCTAAATCAAACAGCAGTCACAAGACATAGTTAGGAAACCATTTTATAAGCTCTTTTTAAACTAATATGCAATGATTTGACAGCTTGGTGGGTCAAGTAAGTGGAAAAGAAGGTTGAAAAGGTATATAGGGAAGATGCAAGTTTGGTACTCAACAATAACATTGAGGCATTTACAAAGTCAAGTGATTAATTCCCTCATTCATTTTACCCCTAATAAAGTAATTAGATCAATTAATTAATCAATTTGCGTTTAATTAAGAACCCTAAACCTCCGCCTCGTCAAAAGGGATTAATTAATTAGACAATGATTAATTAATAGCCTTCCTCCAATCGCATTGCCCCCAACGTCATTAATCTCCCTAATCTACAACCATTATCCCGTCGGGCCCCTCCATTAATTCCCGATCAAACCCCTGCCCTGAACATCGTACGATCTGATCCCTTTAGATCTAACGGTCGACACTCATATCGGGTGGCCTCCGATACAGACCTTTACTCGTCCGATGTGAGTGGTTTTACTGTTCACCCCGCCGCTACGTGTCGCCCGATGAATGACATCGAGCGGACCTCTCCCAATACCGCCAAGTGGCCAAAAAGTGGTGTGATAAACTCCGCTTACCACCCTCACTAAACGATAAAACATCATCTTCGTTAGTTGGAGCCAACTGTCGATTTCCATTATGCCCGCCAAAAGCATTGACTTTGAAAATAAAACCAAAAATATTCATGATTTTTTGTTTTGCCAAGAAAAGAACCTTCTGTTCTCCATACACACACAGAGTATGTTCAAACTGTCACCCTGCTTCCACCGTCAACCTCCAGAAGTTGCTGAACTCGAGATCACCAGTGCAGACCCGTACGCTCCATGCAAACAGTGCACCAGTGCAATTTATCCCTTCATACAACCAAAACCAGGTATTTACCCTGTTTTCAACTGAGAAACCTTGTTTTCCATACTGAACCTGAACTAAATTGTTGTAAAAATTAAGTAATTTAGTGAAATTAAGTTATTTGACAGTCTTGAGACTCCCTGAGACAACCCAGTTTTCCATAGTTCCCTGAAATTCTCTACCCTCATCCTTGAATCCACAAGAACCAAGGATGGACGCCCCAGTTGCCTTAAATGTCATGTCGGTTACCACTCCCCACAGAGATTTAGACCATCTTCCCCTGGCTGACAAAGATTTTCAGATAAAGGACCTCACCTTCGATGAAACCCCTTTGAAATTGCATTGCAAATACCGAGATAATTACTTGAACCATGTAGATAAGATAGGCCTCTGGGAATCAAACCTGCCCAAGTATCAATTCCCTAGTGTTCATGTCTTCCCGGAAATTATTCACTACTGTCATGCAAACTATGACCCTATCATGAGATGTTAATGTCCCCAGACCAGAAAATCCTATTCACTATCACAGCTGAGTCCATAAATGAGATGTTACAGTTGCAACCTGGTCAAGACCTCACCCCCCTTTCCATTGCTGATTTGCTTGAAAGATCCTCTAAGCTATCTAGTTCCAGAAGTACCCAAATCTGCCAGACTTTCATTAAAGAAGGACACATGCCAAAAGACCCCCCTCCTTACATGTCAGTCATCTTTTTTGATCTGGGCAAAGATATCACCACAATGATAGCATGCATTTTAGGTTTTTCCACTAATGAGTATGTAGATGAGATCACTTTTGCCTACATGTCTATTTTTACCCCTGGTCAACCTCCGGAAGTCAAGTTTGATTATGCCAAGTTCATTGCAAATAAAATGCATGATCAATTTATGAGATTAGAGAATGAAAGAGTGTTCAAATATTCATCAGTCCTGTATCATTTGTTTCTTTACTACCAAACTAATAGGTTTCCCTTCTCTGTACAAAAACTTGATACTAGAGGGAATCCTAGATTTGTCATCTTCTGGACCTCTCTATTCCATAGGTCTAGTTCTTCTCACTATCCATACACAGACTTTATTGACTTGTTTGTACATCCAGTAACTACAATGTTATTAGGAAATCCTCCTCCCATAATCAGTGTAGACATTAAGAGGATTCTCCAGTTGCCCAAACAATACAAAGCAGGGGATAAGTACTTGTACCAAAACCATACTGAAATCAAAATTTATGGATGTGAGCTGCCCTCTTACAAATTACCTAGATATCTCCCCATGCGATTATTTTCTCTGGAGTACTACAGGCAAATGATCAATTCTGAGGAGATTCACTTCGTCAAAACCAAGAAGAAGGCTTAGCTGAGAATAAAAGATTATTCAGACCCATTTATTTGCAATAATAGAGAAGCAAGAAAGGGGGCAGATGAAATCCTCCAGAGATTGAGATTAAAAAAGAGTTTCAACTAGACCTATGACCCCCATAGATTCGTTTGTAACAAAAGGCAGAAAAATAAGCTATCACCTTACATCCACCATAGGATCCCAGAAATTGAACAATATGCCAATCAATCTGAATGGGTGGAAGACACTGTAATAGATCAAGATAGCACACAAGTTGAAGTTGACAATGTATGGGTGGATTTAGAAATAAGGCTTGATGAAGATTTGTTTGTACAGGTGCTAGGAGAGAATTCATCACCAAGGCAGTCACAGGAACGCAGTACATAGCCATCAGAGCAACAAGGGACATTAGAACAGGCAGAGCCATCAAAACAATAGGAGCTTTCATAACAACAATAAGAATCCGAGCAGCCTGAAATCTCAGAGGAGCTTGCTCAACCTAAACAAATCATGAGCAACCCTCCTGTTTTGCAGACTCCTCTCAATGAGGAAAGAAATCTTAAAAGAGATAGAGAAGAGGCCACTCCTTCTAGCAGGCCTATTGATCAAACTTTTGCTAAAAGGCAAAGGTTAAACCCCTATGCAGAACAAGAATATACTGAGGAAACCATAGGAAACACAGTGGCAGAAAGGACAGATAGTATGCAGACTATCCCAACAGGTGGGACACCATCTACTTCACATATACAAGCATTGGAAAGACAACAAAGCATAGAGGTGTCTTCTTTTAGGGCCCCCTCTGAATAGAGCCAGGACATTAAAGGAAAATATAAAGAGATTAAAGCAAGGAATGAGAAACTGAAAGCTCAAACCTATGCTCACTACCTCATAATGGCTCCAACTAACCAAACCAGGTTGATGTCAGCCTTTGACATAAAGGAAGGAAAAATGCAGATGGGCTTCCTCAAACCAACTGTGCAACAGCCAAGATCCATGGCTGATTATTTAAAGATAGATTTTGAAATTTTGGCAAAGGATATCCATCCTATTGACCAAATAGAACTGCACAAGCAAACTGGCGAGATGGTATATTCCACATTGACTAATAAGGCCATCACAACACATCAATTGTAGAACTGGAAAAGGCCTCCTCTCAGGTTAAAAACACCAAGATAAAAACTCTAGAAGACTTGGTGATAGAGCCGGGACATGGTCCCAAGGATGTCAAAGCAGCAGAGAAATTGATTAAAAATAAAAATGATGATATAGTTGCACTAGAGAAGCAGCTCAAGGTCTCGCCTCTCCATCATCCTCAAACTGCAGAAGTTATAGAGAGGCAAAAAGAAGAAGAACTTATGGACCTAGTCCTTAAGTTAAATGATCAACTAAAAGAAACTGAGAAGGAATTAGAGAATGTTATACAGTCTAAGCAGAGTGAGTTGGCCACCATTCCTCAGACTGTCATACCTACAGTTTCTACAACAGTACCCTCCACTCTGGCAACTTCCTTGGCGCCAACACTTCCACTGGTGACAACATTGCTAGTAGCATGGACTACTTCAACCACATATACATCAACCAGTGCAGGGACATCAGCAAAAACAACAGATGAGTTGATTAAAGCCATGGAACAAATGAGTATCCAGGCTACAGAACTGAAAAAGCTCAGAGAACAAATGACAAGTTCGGA
This sequence comes from Pinus tabuliformis, assembly GCA_031772625.1. NCBI lineage: Eukaryota > Viridiplantae > Streptophyta > Pinopsida > Pinales > Pinaceae > Pinus > Pinus tabuliformis. The sequence goes on along the minus strand of CM062812.1, from coordinate 586,655,336 downwards.
AACAAACTATGAGCTTGCACAAATTCAGAATAAAGAAGAAGAAAGAAAGAACTGAAGGATGGAGGAAAGAATCAGAGTCCTGGAGAAGGACTTGACCTTAGAAAAACCATTGGGAGATATGAAGGATATTTTGTGGGCCAACATCATTGATTCCATCAATGATGTTTGGCCTTCAATTCAGGTTATTTTTTAACAGACTGAGTTAGTTAAAGTAGCTATGGAAGCTATATAGAAAACTAAAGAAGAACTGGGAGATAGACCTAAAGAGGCAAACCAGTTAATTTATTTTTTGAACAGTAGGAACAGGGACCAGCTAGAGGAGTTAGAGATTGAGGATAGAACAACTACCATTATTGAGATAAAGAAAATTCTTACTAAAAGGAACTTAATGCCTAATCTAGAGAAAAGGTGTCAAAGTATTCAGGATGACATAGATAGCTTCATGTTGAAATATGGAATTTTGAGAGAGAAAGGCCTTCCTAGCCCACTGGTTATACATGATAAGTTAATGACATAGGAAGACTATATTGAGAGATTAAATAAACATGCCAGGAGTCAAACAAGTTCTTCAAGAGTGAAAGCATTACCTACAGGAAAGGTGCTTTATGATGGCCTGGAGAATCCATTTTACATAGAACATGAAGTAAAACATCTATTCACCAGCAAACCCAATTTTGCTAAGTACACAGAAGCTGATGAAGTTTACAGGAAGATGATCAGGATGAAATTACCAGATAACGAATGGTGGACCAGTTTAACTAATATACTATAAAGTTACTATAGTAAATCTGTGAAGTAAAAAATGTTGACTATGGTAAATTCTGGTAATACAAGATGAAAGGATGAAACATCATAGGTAAAGAGTATCAGTAGGTGAAGATAAGATTGAATTCTAGCACATAACTACCAAGGCAACTGCAAGAGCCAAATCTGAGTTCCAATTTCATGCACATTCACAAATAAAGGGACAGCAAACAATCTGTTTTCCATCTGTCTCTATCTTCGTGTGGAAGATAACTTTTGTTTCCTAGAACAAATCTCATATAGTTATGAGATATTTTGTATTGATTTTTGTATAAATACTTCACAAATTGAAGTAACTAGGGTGGATTAAAAATCATTTCTGTAGAATTTTTGTTTTGAGCTAAAGGAGCTATTGTAATCAAGGCTTGACTGATTTACTAGATTAAATAAAGCTGAGGACATTTCACTCGATTCATGTGCACTGTGGGAAACAAATAAGTATCATTTCTCTGAGTTTGATTATTGTTTTCCTTTATGTTATGAAATATCATATGTGTTTCTTATAATTCTTAAAAGCAAACAAGAAATAATATCATCATAATTAGCTTAAGTGCTCTCTGTTTTAATTGTTTTCTTATTTAATGTTTTCTACTAAATTGCTTAAGTCTGGGAATTCTTAGTTGCTCCCTTACTTCTATAATTCATTCCCTCTATTGGCCCTTAGTACAGGATTCTTAATTGCTCTTGCTATTTTCCAAACCTCTCTTCTTCATCTTAATCCATGTTAAGGATTCTTCATTGCCCTTGGCCCTGGTTAAGATTTCCATCCATTGAGACCTTCAGATTTGTCCTTGTTGTGCTAGCTTGCCTTGTGAACTCTTACCTCGGTGATTGATCAAATCTTGTTAAACCTTTCCTACTTGACTCCATAGCCCAATGACCTGAATACCTGCTCTGCCCATCTCTTTCCTTAATTCCACCAAACAAATCAAAACAAATTCCTTAAGCATTTTTTTTTGTTGATAAGTGGGTGAATCCTGAAAATCACTCTTACCCTGTGGCTGAGAAGCCACGACTCAGGGGCATCTAAGCCGTCAAAATCACCCGGGGATCGCACCCGGCCTGAGCCGCACCAGCGGAAACCATGCTGGATTTTTTGGTATCAGCGAGACTAGAACCGGTGACCTTTGCTTGCGGAGCGCCTTAACAGCATGCTCCTTCACCAACTGTTCTAAATCTCTTTGATAACAAATTCCTTAAGCATTAATAACTAGCCTAATATCATATTAAAACAACGTGAAATCATAAAGAGAGAGCCCTCTCTGAGTGTAGATCGGCTAGGATCTGTGCTTAAAAGATTGGTTTGTAGTTACCTTGGATACTTTCCTTCTTTTAATAACTTCTAAGGAAAATCTGAGTGATAATAGACCGAAAACCATCGCGTCCAAAAACATGTGCGAAAATCATGCGCAAAACCATAAGTGGGTCCGCCCAACCTAACATAGGTTCCAAAACCAAAATTTTCTAGGGCGCTGCCCCGGACCCCATAGAGTGGGGTTACTTGCACCCCTCAAACCCCCTGTGACCCCCCCGCTGTGACCCCCTCGCTATGCAATCGGTGCAATGAAGGGGGGGCTCTGCCCCCCTCTAACCCCTCAGTTAACTACATAGGCTAGTCATGGAAAGAATATAACACAACCCAACAAATAGAAAGGAAGTCAGGAATCTCCTCTAGATTTGAGAGGGAGTAAGGAAGTTGGGAATCTCCTCTAGATTTGAGAGGGAGTAAGGAAGTCTCCGTGAATAGGAGCAAGGATCTATTCTCTGATTACAAAGAGAATAGGGATGTCCTCTCTGGTTGAGAGGGAGTGATGTTGGACATCACATGTGTATTATTTGCTTCATGTGTAGGGCACTTGACCAGGATTAACAGTCATAAGTCTATGTGAAGGCCTAGGAGAGAGAATGGTAGAGGATTGGATAAGCATCTGTGGTTTCCTTGAGGATAAAAAAGCCAAGAAAGGAAAGTACCGACACTCTTTGAGGATGGGATAGGAATCCAAGAGAAGAGTGGTTGAAGAGGACCAATATTATTTGAGGACTCAAGAATGGAGGTCCAAAACAAGAATAGTGCTAAAATGACATACCTTGTGAACATTTGGATGGGGTATGTGCCTTGTAGAGGTAGTATGGTATCACATGTAAAGCCTCCCAACATAATGTGTTTCAATAAATAAGATTTTGTCTAGTTAGGCCCTAGAGATAATGTTGGTCATAATGATGATGCTTACAATATGGCTTATCAATTTGACAATGATGTTGTACTAGTTGTACAATTATGAATACTTCCATGTTAAGAGGGAGCGTTGAAAATGTAACTAGTTTCGGCCTTCATAATTGTTGTACTCATTTCAATATGTATCATATGTAACAAACAAGAGAAGAAAAGAAAAAGTTGTTATTATTAAAGCATGGGTTTCATTCTCTTTATTGATGGTATTCTAGGTAAAAGCATGTTCTTCATGCTTCTAAGGTTCTTACGTCTTAGGATTTATTGTCATGAGTCAAAGGATTCAACATCATGTTTATAGGACCCTTCCGGTTTTGAGTCTAAAAAGTCCTAGAAACTCCAAAAACACAAGTCGACCTTAAAAATTAGAAGTCGGCGTAAAGGAAGGAATTCGTCCCCTTGAGAAGGATATATAAAGTATTTTGGCCTCATTTAGCAAACACTCACTCTCAACTTCAATCTCTAGGACAAGTTCGCGATTATAGGAATGCATGTGCGATTACAGGAATTCGGATACGATTACAGGAATTCAAGTGTGATTACAGGTTTTCATGTTTACAGGAATTTGGGTGCAATTACAGGAACTCGAGATTCCAATAATTATGGTGTGATTGTAGGAATTCATGATTACATGAATTCACGTATGATTGCAGGAATTCGCAATTATAGGAATTTGCAAATAATTACAGGACATTGAAGTTGCAGGTTGAAGCTAGTTGATGCAAAATCAAGGAAAGACTTGTCGGAGGGCTGACTTGGTACTTGGAGAAGGACTTAGTCAAGGGTTTGGATCTTTGTGTCTTAATTGAAGCAGATTCTATAAGAAGAGAAGAGTATTCTGGGTTTTCCCCTTAGAGGGATTTTTCCCTGACTTGGAGCCTAATTTATGTGTCCATTGTCTTTATTTTTCTCTTGATATTTGTTTGATGAAGAAGATCTAATAAACAAACACAAGAAGAATAAAAATGCTCACAAGAAAGTATTAAGTTTAAGGAAAATTGAATTAATAAGCTGCTACTTTGCATTTTCCAACATGGTATCAGAGCTAAGGTGAACAAGGAAGGCAGTTGGAAGGACACTAGAAGGAATTACTTGTCAAGGGGAAGGAAAAAGGAAACTCTCTAGGAAATTCTAAAGAAGAAGACTTCAAGAAGGATTATCTCTTGAAGGGATCGAGTTGAAGACTCATTGTTAGACCTATTTAAAGGAAGCATCAAAGGATCTTGGAAGTTGTTGTTGAAGGAATCCTAGGGGACATCTTCAAGGACATTATTGAATACTCTCCAAATATCTTGAAAACATCAAGAATGTTGGAGACATCTTCCAGGAGAATATCGGTTAACAAGTATCATATTATTACATCATGTCTGAATCTATGTCATATGGGTTCTTTCTGCAAGGAGAGAAATTATTTCGTTGGTGCATCAAATTATCTAGTATAGAAGAAAATGATTGACGTTATACTCATAGAAAAATAAGTAATGGAGTATGTTACTGGGGAAATTATTGAACCTAAAAAACAAAAGACACAAGAACTAGTAAAGTACAAGAAATGGGAAGTAATAACTTATATAGAATGAAGACATCAAAATATGAGGATATGGCATCCATTCTTATGAAAGTGTCTCAGCTCAAAGACCATCTGCAAGGACTTGGGGAATCAATTTCTGATGCATAAGTGACCATCTCTATACTAAATGCATTGCCTCCGGAATGGAGCAACTTTGCAACAAGTATCTACTCCAAGAAATATTCAACTCCCATTGATGACTTGTGGGCTCAATGCATATTGGAAAAATCAAGGATCAAGGTAAAAGATGTCATTGGGTCAAATGAGCAATCTCAAGCCTTTCTAGCCCGAGTCAAGAAGTTGAAGAAAGGAAAGTTTGGAAATTCCAAGAAGAAAGACATGTCCAAGGTTCAATGATTCAAGTGCAATGAGTTTGGAAACTTTAATAGGGATTTTCCAAGTCAACAGAAAAACAAGAGAAAAGAAAGAAGTGAAGCTCATGTAGCCGACGAAGTGGGAGAATGCGAAAAAAAAACCGAAAAGGATATTTATTATTAAAGAAGACACTCTGTGTGGGAGGTTATTTATATGTTCTTTCCTTTAGATAGTATGATCATGCATACCATCATAGAGAGAAGCATATGATACTAGCATGTCTAGAATTTACCTGATTAAGTTGCTTAAGATCATCTAGATTGGTAGATAGATAGACCATTGTTACATAATATTCATCCAGGTCTTATTTAACATTATTTTAGAATTTGTTATCTTGCTTAGTTCAATCATCATGATTCACGAAGAACCATCATTTTGGAAGGTCCTTGGGAAAAGCATCATGACAAGGTTAGTAGACATTCCATCTAATGTGGAATCAATACTGTTAAAAGGGATGAAGGAATGCAATGGGTCATGTTATGGGCTCACTTTAGGGAAAATAGCTATATGATTGGGTGAAATCATAGGAATTCATGTTGGATGTAAAACTTGGGATAAGATTCATATGTATAAAATATTGTGGAAAGAATTTTGGTTATAGAATATGCTTAAGTACATGGATATATGATTCTTGAAAAGAATATGATTTGACTTACTTTAAAATGAATAAAATATTAGGACTTTCTCTAGAATAAGTAAACAATGATTAACATCTAGTATAATATTTGGAAGAAAAAGTTGTAACTTGGCAATAAAGTTTGATCCTTTGGCACTTTGATGCATGAAATAAAGTTTCAAGTGGAGATAGTCAATGAGGATGTTGATGGCACGAGAAAGACATCATGGTGTGGTAAGTATATTTTCTAATTGTTGGTTATCTGGTTAACATTTTATTTTTCTACTTGGAAGTATGTTGTAGGAATACATGATGACATTCGAGTCAAGTTCAACTGTGTGAATGGAAAATGTATGAAGAATGTTGAGGAAGATCAATATCATATACCTGGAAACTATGAAGTCAGGATGTGACCATCTTGGGAATGGAAGGTAGTAGTGCAAGAATATAACCTGAAGGTCAAGGAGATCACTTTCATAGGGAAGTCGTCGATTAGCTTAAAGTGTGGGAAGGCTCAATGTAATGCCTTTATATCTAAAATGAAAGTGATGAGCAAGAAAGACATGGATCCCGTCACAAGAAAAAAGAGTGGAGATGGCTCCATGATACCTTGAAAGAAAGGCAATATTGATGCAAGAGATTCGAAGGGAAAAGGGATCCATGTAGCTATGAAGTTCAAATAGTTGGTACACTCGTGAAGACAAGCTATAAGACTTGTGGTATTGACTTCCCAAATAGAAAGGAAGCCGGGAATCTCCTCTAGATTTGAGAGGGAGTAAGGAAGTATCATTGAATAGGAGCAAGGATCTATTCTCTAATTACAAAGAGAATATGGATGTCCTCTCTGGTTGAGAGGGAGTGATGTTGGACATCACATGTGCATTCTCTACTTCATGTGTCAAGCACTTGACCAGGATTAACAGACGTAATTCTAAGTGAAGGCCTTGGAGAGAGAATGGTAGAGGACTGGATAAGCATTTATAGTTTCCTCGAGGATAAAACAACCAAGAAAAGAAAGGTATTGACACTCTTTGAGGATGGGACAGGAATATAAGAGAAGAGTGGTCAAAGAGGACCGATATTCTTTAAGGACTCGAGATTGGAAGTCCAAGACAATAATAGTCCTAAAAGGACATACCTTGTGAACATCCAGATGGGGTATGTGTCTTGTAGAGGTAGTGCAGTATCACATGTAAGGCCTCTCGGCATAATACACTTGAATAAAGAAGAGCTTGTCTAGTTAGGATTCAGAGACGGTGTTGGTCATAATGATGATGCTTATAGTATGGTTTATCAATATGTCTCTTCTTATGAGAACTCTTCAAGCCACAACTATCAAGGAAATTTTGATAGTATTTTCTGAAGCTTCAGGCATGTCCATCAAGAAAAGTCATTAATCTTCTTTTTCAACACCCCTCCCATCACCTAAAGAAACATCTTAAGAATCCTTGGCTTCCAGGGTTCCTCACTTAAATCCAAATACCTGGGGCCTCCCCTCATTGACTTTTCCATCAAGCATTCCTCCTGGCGTGATCTCCTTGATAAATTGAACCGTTTTTTAGACCATTGGACCTTTCGCTCCCTAAACATAGCCTACAGAAAAATTCTCATCAAATCAGTGCTCCAATCCCTGCATGTATACCTCTTCTTTGTCCTAGTTGCTCTTAAATGGGTCCTAAAAAGCTTCAGAACTCTCCAACAAACCTTTCTACAGGGGGGAAATGACCACAAGAAAAAGTCTCCCCTGGTTAAATGGGACACTCTATGCCTCGCAAAGTCAGAAGTAATTCTAGGCTTGTGTGATCCATAACTAGTCAACAAAATCATAGGTGCCAAAATCTAGTGGAAATAGGTCAATATTCCACGGAACCATGGGCCATCCTATGGCACAAGAAAAATTATAGATATAGAGAAAAGTAAGACCTAGTCCACCTGTGTTTCACTCAGCGGGGCTCACTAATATGGAACTTGGCTAGCACCAATAAATAAATCATGCAAGCACACTATTTTTGGGAAATCCGAAATGGCAGATCTGTTAGGTTCTAGGAGGACTCCTGGCAATAACTCCCAAGCCTAACATCGACTTTCCAACTGCCCTCCATTTAGAATAATTCCCTACTCGAAGGCAGAACACAGGTCTGCCAATATTGGAATGAAGAGAACACCAACCTTTTTAGACAATGGATTCATCTAGTTCAGTGGCAAGCATAGAACTTATAGGAAGACACTCTCCCCCTATGGATGGATCTTTCCAGAAGCCAAATCAAGATAATAGAGGGACCAAATACTCTCAAATGGGGATACAAACCAACTAGATCCTTCTCAGTCAAGGAGGCCTACTCTCTAGCTTGCCAAACTTCTATGCCTAATTTTGATCCTGCTTGGAAGGCTCTGTGGAAAACTGGTCTATGGCCTAAGGTCGCCACCTTCCTATGACTACTAGCTCGAAGAAGAATTCTCACTTGGGAGAATCTTCTCAAAAGAGGCTTAAATTTTAGGCCTGTCATGGTGTTGCATCTGCAAACAACACCCGAAAAACATCAACCACCTTTTGGGTTCATGTGAGCTAGCCAACAATCTAAGGACCAAAATTGCATTTGGCTTCAACAAACAGGTCATTAACCTAGGTGATATAGTCCAATCACTCAAATCCTGGTCCAAAGACCCTTTTCAAAGCCCCATCCTCAACAAGTTATGGACATTAACCCCTAGGATTTTGGTTTGGGCAGTATGGAAATAATGTAATCAACGAATATTATTTAGGAGAACAAGAGATCCTTGCGGCATTTGGCTTCACCTTCATATGTAGTTGGAAAAAACATTGTTCCTCTCCAATTGGGATGCAAAAGATTCCCCTCTCCCCAAGAAATGACAATCCTCTATTGTTGGAACTTCTCCCGTCATCCCATCAATCTTGTCCCCCCTCACCCTCCCCTGTTGCCCTCTAGCCCTAACTCTTGGACCTCTCCTCCAGACCACCATTTCAAATTGAAATTCGACGATGCCTTGAAAAGAAATTTAGGTGAGGTAGAATAGCTGGTGCAATTCAAAACACCAAAGGGGAATTGAGAACATGTGTTGTGGTTACATAGGACACAATAGCAATAATGCAACCAAACTAGAAGCTTTAATTCAAGGGATCCTTACAGCCCAACACCGCCATCTTCTTCCTCTCATCATTGAAGGTGATTCCCAGTTGATAATCCAACTTTCCAAACATCTTCAATCTAGTTCTTTACCCTCCAAATGCTCGATTGGTTGGAGGCTTGACCTTCGTTCCCAACTCTTAGCCCAAATCCTATCTCTTGAAGAAGTTATCATCTTCTCCTATATTGGGTGGAGAGCCAACTCCATAGTTAACTTTCTAGTCAACAAAGGGATCGAGGAATGAATTCCAATCAGGTCCCCACCACCCAACCCCTCCCCCGCTCTCTCCAAATTGGGCTTTCCAATGTCAAGCATTGGGCTCTCAGGACCTTAGACCCCCGAATCTTGGTGGTAATTCGATAGCTCAAGTTTTCAATGCCCTTAATGAAACCAACACATAATCCTCAGGTGGGCTTTGGGCGATGCATCAAGCTCAATTTCCACCATGCCTCAAGGGAGTGTGATGGTGGTGTTAATTCCACCCCCCTCGTGCATTTAAAGTGTATTAAGTACATGGCAATACCACTTGGCATCCTACATCCCTCGCTCATTAAAACACTGGGAGCTCTCGACATGGCCTCCAACTCCTCGAATCACATGAAGGTGGTTAGTCTACTCAACTTCAAAGCTTCGCATTTTGCTTCTTTTGCAACTATGGTCTGAGAACGAGGGTGACCCAACAGAGGTGGTCATAGGAGACGCTGACCTCCACAACCTCCTTGGCATGGGCATGACGATGAACATTTTGATTGGTATTCCTAACCACTTTAGAAGAATGGTGGCGGGATGTTGAAGCACGTGAACTCTGAGTCTCGAGTGACCATCTTTGGGCCTTGCGTAACATCTCAGGGCACCATTATAGGGACCAAGAAGACACTAACATGTTGCTGGAAGGAAATTCCCTGAACCTGGAATGCCACTTACACCGTGCAAAGTCTACATACTGTAAAATTGCCCATCTTCTAAGTATGTAGATTCAAGGTTCAAAATCACCCTCGACTAATAGTGGATGACTCTTCTCTTTCTCCAGTGCATGGAGAGGCTCCCCGTGAAAATCATTATAGCCCCTCGCCACGCTGACACCAATCACGCAATGAGACAAAACCTATTTCTACCGATTCAAGTTCCTATATTGGCAAAGGTGGTGGTCTCAGTAGACAAGTAAGTGATCAAAGTGGCCATATCAGCATCTCTCCAACAACACTCTGAGTTCCCAACCTCTTCCAGCCAGTCAGTCTCCTCAAGGATCACTTTTCCAGATGATCCAAACTTATTAAAAGTCGTGCCTCGTGGTCTAGGAGGACCCCCCTGAGCATTAGCTAACATTGTTGGTATTTCAAGGTAGTGTTGCTAAATGTTTTGCATTGCTAGCCTTTCAAGGTAGCTTTGCTATATGCTCAACGTTGTTAGTCATTTAAAGTTCCATTGTCCTGCCAGTCATGGTTTTGTACATTTCACTTAGTTGTAATTGAAGGGAGCCTTTGGTTTCTTCTTTGCTAGCAAAGACCTCCCCATATCTGCCTCCATCATTTGCTTCCTCTCTTAGACCCATGTTCATGGTCAATCTTCGCTAAGCTCAAATGCTCTAAAGAAAATAATTTTTGTAATTCTAATGTAATACAAATTTCCTTAAAAAAAAAATAGTAAAGTCAACCTCTTAAAAATATCCACTATTTGAGCTTTAAACCTTTCAAAACTTAATTCCACTTAAACCACTAACCTTAACATAACTCTAATTGTGGTTGATTTGGTCAAGTTTTTTCAACCTTCGAAATACTTTCTTTAAATCTTTGTTTTGCATTTGTATTCGTCAATTGATTTCAATGCCATATCTATTGTGGCATTGTAAGCATAAGTGATGCGTGCATTCTCAGATATTGCACACATTATTTTAATTTTAATTTTTTAGGCCATGGAATTTCCCATTACTGTAGAACCGAGTTAAGAGATATTTTTAATTGGCAAGTTCTTTGGTTTGTTAGATTTAATTTGTATCATTATGTACATATTGTAATGTTAGAAAGCTAACCTCATGATTAAAGATTGGATTAGTTTGAGTAGTTATTGGAGTCCATCAAAGTGGGTAGTTCATCCATCTGTTGATTGAATTGAGCCACTACTTTTGTGGCATTCATGAGCGGTCTTCCTTTCTTGGTGCACTACATTGTCGTCTCACTGTTCGATTTGTAATCAGGGTCTCAAATTCGTTGTCAAACTCAAAATAAGATTGCAGGAGTGTTGGAAACCAAGTTAAAAGCAACCAAGGTAAAAGTGATTACCCACCAGTGACTTATTGTTGATGAACCAAGTTAAAAGCAACCAAGGTAAAAGTGATTACCCACCAGTGACTCTTATTGTTGGCACAATCATCAGTGAATATATAATATTGAATATTAGTGAAGCTATGAAACATTTTTTTGGAAGTGAATTATTAATTATTTTTAGTGGAATATTTTTTTTTCACATATTTAGCGTTTGAATTTAATCCACATATTACTAAAAAGTAGAAAATGTTTCAATATTCATAAAAGTGAAAGTAAAAAAAAATATTTACAAATTTTTTTGACAAGGATTTGTAAACAAAATAGATGAATACGAAAATGTTTTCCAGAATATGAGATCATGAATAAGGTGAATACATTTTATATTACTTTCAAAAACAAAATCTTTGTGTGGAAGTAGGCAAAGCCAGAAAGTTCAAAGTGAACAAAGAAAGAGACAAAGCCAAAAAGGACATCATTCTGTGGAAGTAGACAGAGCCAGAAAGTTCAAAGTGAACAGAAAAAGAGGTTACTTCCAAAAACAACATCTTTTTGTGAAAGTAGGCAAAGCCACAAAGTTCAAAGTGAACAAAGAAAGAAGCAGAGCCAAAAAGGACATCTTCGTGTGGAAGTAGATAGAGCCAAAAAGTTCAAAGTGAACAAAAAAAGAGGCAGAGCTAAAAAGGTGAAAAATAAGGTGAAGCTAATAGGAGAAAAGTTGGTGAATATAAAGTGAATGGAAACTATGTTGAATTGTGATTAAGGAAAATATCTCATTTTTTTATTAAATTTCAAAGAAAATAAATAAATTAATTAATTAAAAATTAACTAGCATTTGCACCAGATGTTGCAAAGGAAACGCCGTAAGGCATAAATTCGAGAAGCATTCTGACATATAAAGAATCATTGAAGATGATAATTAGTAGGTGAAGGGTAAAGAGCTAGTACACAATTCACATTGAATTAAATAAGTGTTGTTTCTTTTGGAAACTTTTTGGCTATGACATATGACCAAAAAAAACTTCCCATTTTTAGCAGGCTATGGAATGACTTCAACTAGAAGGAGACAATACTAGATACTATTGCAGGTATTAGGGAGGAGCATAATGTTGATCTCTTTAGTAAGATGAATTAGGGAAACAAGAAAAGAGGAACTAAGAAGGGTTATCTACAGTCCTCCATTGTGGCCTTTTCCAGTAATCTTTTTGCTTCTCAATGTGTATGGTAAGTCTTCAACACTCTATCTTTGCTTCCAATGACTTCAATCTGTATATTCTTAAATGGAGTTTCTGTTATTGTTTAAGCTAACATCCTCTTTTTGGTTGGATTTATTTCTATGAGCATGGTGGTATTCATTCTTTTCGCTCTCTTTAGTTCCCTTAGTTGTAAGTGCACAAAAATCTTGGACTAATATGACACTGAAATATTGATAATGGGAGTTAATAATCATGACAACTTTTTTGATGGAATTATTTGGGTTTTAATCATGACAATTCTTTTGGTTGAATTCTTTGGGTTTTATGTCATTTTATCTCCAAAATACACAAATAGTTTTGTTGGTTGGAACAAAGCTACAAGTTATAATAACAGAGTTCAAGGTAGACATGTTGTAGTTAAATGAACCCCAACTGTGTAGCCAACAAATAAACTTTTTTGGTTTAATCACCCTCTACTTATCCTTTTTTTATTCATTTCACTCTTTTCCAGGTATCAAAATGATTTGCATTCTAAATTTCAATTAAAAATTGTATTTCTAATTTCAATTAACAAATTGTATTTCTAAATCATATTCACTGAGTATTTATGGGAATACCAATTGTTTAAGTTCTTGTTTATAGAATCATAGGAATTACTATGGTAATGATGGTAAAAGTTGTAGTCTCACGTACCCAACTATCAAAGCGTATTTAAAAGAAAAAATAGTATTAAATAATGTTTAGTTGAGAAACATTATAGAAGGAGACTTGAACGATGAATTCTCCTCCAAGGACTTCATGAAAGTTTATTCGAGCACTTACCCAACTATGAAAGCACATTTAAAAGAAAGAATAATATTAAAGAATGTCTAGTTGAGAAACATTGTAGAACGAGACTTGAACGATGAATGAGACTTGAACGATGAATGAATTCTCCTCCGAGGACTTCATGAAAGTTTATTCAACACATACCTAAATATCAAAGTACATTTAAAAGAAAGAATAATATTAAAGAATGTTTAACTTAGAAACATTGTCGAGACTTGAACTATGAACAAATTCTCCTCCGAGGACTTCATGAAAGTTTATTCAACTACCTCCGACCTGTGTTTCTAAAGACCCCCTAATGACTACCAACAACAACTCTATGAAATGTACAATAGGTCCTTTGATGAATACATAAATTTGATAGTTTTACAAGCTTTAACAAAACAACAAGATGAGTTCGTTTTAAGAGAACAAATATTAACAAATATTCTAGAATATTCATAGTAATGTACACAAATCAAAGGTTAAGATTTATTCCAAAGTAGTTATGTCATTTTTTCCATTTTAATTAAAATGGTTAATTACAAGAATTCCATATCAATAAATGTTATATAAAGTGGTGAGTTTTAGTTTTTTTGGCACATGGTATTGATAAGCTATGGTATTGGCTCATGGTATTCTAACAAATCTTATTTACAAATTAAGAATCTCGATAATAAAATAGGGTAAATCTCTATAATTAAAAATCATGTTCCATGTTTTCATATATATATATATATATATATATAATTTCTTAATAACAATAATTTTAAAATAACTCTATAATTTAATGATTTTTATTTTAATAATGTGAAATAAATCGTTTAACAAATATACCTTAATATTTATTATGAATTAATGTCTATATATATATAACAAAATTATTACTTTTATTACTATTTTATTATTTATATTTTAATATTAGTTTTTAATATAATAATTCACCACGACATGTTCATAGTATATAATCTAAATGGAATTGATATTAATTTTTCTAAAACATGTCATTTAATAATCGTAAAGCATTTCCATATACAAAAAATTTACAACGTTGAAAAAAAATGAATCTACTCCATTTTAAATAAATCTAAATTTAAAATGAATACTAACCTATTAAATACCTAAAAATTACTAAACAAAACATATAAAAAAATTTGATCATTGAAATGAATACTAACATATTAAATACCTAAAAATTATTAGACAGAAAAACATTAAACAAAAATTCCAATCATTGAAACATCATCAATTAATTTAAGTTTATATATTATTGAGTACTTTTCCACCTGAAGCTTCCTTATATGTCTCAGAAGTACAAGTGCATATATGCCTCGTTTTTGTTGTTGGCCTTGTAATTTTCTTTCTTTTCCTGATTGTTTACCATTTTGTCTGTCAACTCATTTGTTTCTGTCAACTCAGTGTTCCTGTAAGGTATGCTGGGAAGTTCTGAACTCTTCATAGCAAAACAAATTAAAGGCAAAAAATTCAACCAAAAACACACTATTTATATGTAAGTCTTTTCCTGATTGTTTTGAACTCTTCATAGCAAAACAAATTAAAGGCAAAAAATTCAACCAAAAACACATTATTTATATGTAAGTATTTTCCTGATTGTTTACCATTTGTGTTTGTAAACTCAGTATTCCTGTAAGGTATGTTGGGAAGTTCTGAACTCCTTAGAGAAAAACAAATTAAAGGAAAAAAATTCAACCAAAAACACATTATTTATATGTAAGCTCTCGATTAGCAATGATCGCGGAAGCAAAAATAGGACATAGGAAGGGCCATATACTTGAATTAACATGAGCTTGATCCAAAATCAATCCCTTGTTGATAATTTTGATCAAACTGGAACTCGAAACCATATCAACTATTGACATATTCCCTCAGATGACAAAGACCAGATCGGGGCCTTCTGCAAGAGATCCATGTCATTATTTTTCTGGTTTTGGACAAAGTGATAGAGATTTCAGTGAGATTTTGAAGATTCCGAGGACAACAATTGAAGAACAGAGGTGGAAAAGTAGTGCATTTGATATTTGTTGTACACAAGTGTAGAAAATGTAAGGGAGATGTATAACTCTGGTGCATCTGGTCCTTCAATCATATACTTGCATGGACAAAAGCAAGGACTGACTAAATGCATACTTTCTAGTGGCCCTAAGCCTCCAACCACATTCATATATTTTGCATCCTTCCAAATTGATTATGCTCGCTCTTTGAAGTACATTGTAAACAATCTGGATCCCTTAGAAGAGCTTGGAACTAGATTAGGATGCTTGGGCAACTGCATTCACATTCATTCATGAGTATGATTTAATCCAAAATATTGACTAGCATAAATCCCTCTTAACCCCTGATTTATTAAGAGGCATAAAAAAAAGTGCAAAACTCAGAGTGATTCACCAAAAATACTGAAAATTTCCTAGAAAAACAATATTTCCAACTTTAGAATTGAGGAAAGCCTAGTTTTCAGCTATCCAGCAAGCATAGCTATGACTGGTAACTTAGAGAAGTGCTTATGTTTGCCGATGTCCTTCTCTGCTTTTGATGATAGTAAGCGTGCCATATCCTAGAAGGATATATCATCCTCCACTCGGGTTCCCTGAAGTATTCTTTTTGTGTAGTTTCCCAGGACAGTTTCTCGTAGTGGAGACTAAAAGTGAGGTCCACAGTCCAGTGCTGTCATATACACAAAAGATTTAGTCCATGCAATGGGTATTCAAGTTGTGGAAATAAGATGTACGGGATTCAAAGTGCCCAAAAGAAGGGTGTGGTTGTGATGTTACCCTGTGAAGAAAAACTGGTTCAGTTTCTTGTCTTCCATTTCCTGGATGTTAGTAGTTATTTGTAAGTATGCAGAAGAAAGGGCGGCAGCATGTGATGTATTCTCTCACTTGCATGTAGCAAAAGAAAGCACCATTTCCTATCATGGAGAGGCAATTCATCCTCGTTGAGTGCAAAATCAAGAATCGAAGGTGCAATAGAACTTCAAAGTTCACACGTGATAGATAAAATACTCAAAATTTTAATATGGTAATGGAAGGCAAAGTTTCGATTTTCTCCTTTTCTATTCCAAGAGAGTGGCGGCTCTGATGAACCGGCGATCACCTGCGCGCGGCTCTGAACCTGATCGCTCCTGCGCCCCTGCGCCTGGCAGCGTCGCTGCTAGGCCCGCGCCCTCCCTCTGCTGACTCCCCCTCCTACGCCCCTGGGCCTCCTGCCCTCCCCCAGCACCGGGGCCTTCCCCGGTTGTCCTCTTGAGTATTAAGATCTCCCCCAATGCCTGAAATGGATCCCCCGTCTCAGGATCCTGAAGATCTCGAAAAATCGTTCGCCTCTCTCATTCCTGAGAACGCAGCGGGAAAAATCCGCCCTACAGCTTCCAAGTTCATCAAGAAGCTAGATGAAATTCTAGAAGTATCGCTACCTCCTTCCCTCCCGAGGAGAGCAGCAGTCTCCTTAGCAGAAAGAGGCCTGGTCGGTCAGTTCACGGGACTGTGGCCCTCCCCCCGATCAGTTCAGAGATGGGTCGAGAGAAACTGGAACTCGATGGTACAAGGGAAAATAGCAATCAGGTTCTGTGGCAGAGGATTTTACACCTTTCTCTTTGAATCAACGGAGGACAGGAACCTCATCTTCAGGAACGACCCTTATTTCATGGACTCTCGAGGACTTTACCTAAACAGATGGACTCCAGACTTCGACCCAGAAATGGACGTTCCCAACGCTGTCCCCGTCTGGGTTCGCCTGCCCCATTTGCCGCTTCATTGCTGGGGGGACGAGTCAGTCAAAGCCATAGGGAACGCAGTAGGTAAATATATTGACAGATCTGAACCGAAGGAGAACATGCATGCATGCGCGCGGATATGTGTCGAAGTAGATCTGGGGAAAGGACTGCCGGAAGCAATCAAACTCAAAGTCGATCAGTGGACGCACATCCAGCAAGTGGACTACGAGCAGCTACCCTTCAAGTGCAAGGTATGTCACGAATATGGGCATTTCGCCAATAGATGTAGCAAATCTAAAACAAATGTATCTGAAGGCACTGTGGAAACCCCCGAGGAAGCTTGGGAGCACGTCAAAAAGAAAAAATCAAACCCCCCTCCAGGCCCAATCTCAAAGGCCCCCCATGAAAACCCCTCCCTCCCCTCTCAACCCTCTGGCTCTGGCCCTTCCTTCCCCTCCTCCTCCAACCCCTTTGAAACCCTGTCCGCAGAGGACCCCCCATCCCCTCCCCCTTCCCCGCGAGGTCCCATTGTAACACCCTCCCCTATCTCCCCCCTCCAGCCCTCACCTCCTCCAACAGTGGAGAGAATCTTAACCAGGAATAAAACAAAGGAAAACAACCTCTCCACCGACCCCCCCAGAAAAGTTGGAAGGAAGTCTAACAAAGAGATTAGGGATGAAAATGCTGCAAAAGAAATGGCTACCGGAATGCAACAACCAATGGACACATATCTAGATAAATCCAAAGGAAGCGGAGAAAAAATGAAAGAGAAAAGCGGGGCAAATAACAAACAAGGTAAATGATGATTTTGGTCTCCTGGAATTGTAGGGGGATGGGCTCCTCCCTAAAAGCAAATGCAGTCCGAGACCTCCTCAAATCTGAACATCCAGACCTTCTCCTTCTCCAGGAGACCAAAATCACGGAACAAGAATTTCAAAACCACATAAAAAAAAGCAGAAGCTATGCAGGTATAGCAATAAGTGCAGCTGGCGCCTCAGGAGGCATAGGGACAATATGGGACAAAAGCAAATGGGAACTTAAAGATCAAAAGCCGTACAGATGGTGGATAAGATCAGACATGCAGAACATAGCCTCGAAAGAGGAATACTCTATATACAACATCTACGCTCCCAATCATTATAGGGACAAAGCTTCATGTTGGGAATCAATAACATCAGACCTCATGACAGTACAGGGAAGGAACATTTTCCTGGGAGGGGACCTAAATCTTATAAGGAATGCTGATGAGAAGTTGGGAGGAAACTTCTACGCTGACCCTTCAAGAGACTCATTAGAAGAAATAATTCAAACCCATAACTTAGTGGACATACCTCCGCAAAATGGGAGATTCACATGGAGCAATAAAAGAACTGGCATCAACAATATAAAAGAGAGATTAGACCGAATCCTCGCTCAAGAAAGAACAATGACAAGATTTTCAAATATCCAAAGCAAAATCATTCAAGTATACATCTCAGATCATAAACCAGTGGCTCTGACACTAGATAAAGGGAAGAACATGGGACCTCTTCCCTTTAAATATAACAAGGCTTGGGACAACAAAGAAGAATTCAGAAACATGATCAAGGAGCAATGGGCAAAAGAAATAATTGGCTCACCCCACTACATTTGGGAAGCCAAGCTCAAATCTCTCAGGACTGTCATTAAGCAATGGGCAAGAAACCACGCTGCAGAGGAAAGCAAAAAAAGAACTGACCTCCAAGCAAAGCTGGAACAATGGAGTCAGGAAAAAGAGAGAGCACAGTACACAGAGGAAGATCAGGCCAAAGAGAACGAAATGTACAAAGAATTGTATAAGCAGAACAGAAAGGAGGAAGAAGAGCAAAGGCAAAAGTCTCGCTGTCTTTGGCTCAAAGCCGGAGACAAAAACACTTCCTTTTTTCACAACAGCCTAAAGCTCAGGCGGGCAGGGAATCATATAGAGAGAATAATGATGGAAGGAAGCGAGCTCAGAGACCAAGAGGAAATAAAGGAGGCAGCGTCCAGACACTTCTGCGCTCTCCTAACTGCAGACCCCCAACCCATCGATAATGCGGATTTTCTCAGCCTAATTGAAAACAAAATATCAGCAGCTCAAAACATCGAGCTGGACCAAGAGGTCACGCCAGAGGAAATCGAGTGGTCAATCTTCAGCATGGCTCAGGACAAGGCACCGGGCCCAGATGGGTTCACTGTGGCATTTTATAGAAACCATTGGGAAATCATCAAAAAGGACTACATTAGAATGGTAAAGAATTTCTTTTCAAAATGCAAAATGGGAAACAGCATCAAATCTTCTTACTTAGCCCTCATCCCCAAGGATCCCAATCCCCAATCCTTTGACCGATTCCACCCAATCTCCTTATGCAATGTCTCCTATAAAATTATCACCAAAATCTTAGCTAACAGGTTAAAAAAGCTCCTCCCTTCCCTCATCTCTGAGAATCAAGGAGGCTTCGTGCCTAGGAGACAAATAACGGACAATGTTATTCTTATTCAGGAGGCAATACACAGCAGTATAAATAGAAAGGAAAAGGGCATGATTATCAAGCTAGATATGGCGAACGCCTTTGATAGAGTCAATCATCAATTCCTCAAGGCAGTCCTCGGGAAATTTGGGATATCCGACACCTTCATCAGCAGGATCATGGAGCGTATTTCATTCCCTTGGACAGCCCCTCTCATTAATGGCAGGCCAAGTAACTTTTTCAGAAGCTCAAGGGGATTGAGACAAGGCTGCCCGCTCTCCCCTTTTCTCTACATCATCATGGCCGAAACTCTAAGTATACACCTGGAAAATCTTCGCAGGCTAAAAGAAATCACAGGTATCAGCATAGTGCGGGGAACCAAGGGGATAAACCACTCTCTCTTCGCTGATGACACCCTCCTAATCGGAGGAGCTTCCAGTCTCATGGCAAGAAGGTTCAAGAAAACGTTAGAGCTCTTCCTTCAAGTGTCTGGAGGCAAGCTCAATAATAATAAGTGCATGATATACACTTGGAACGTCCCCAGGCAGATTATCCAGAGAATCTCCACAATCTTGGACATCCCTGCTCAAAGGAACTGGAGCCATTTCATGTATCTGGGGTTACCTTTAGCTAAGGAGCCGGTCAAAACCGAAATCTGGGTTAAATTAATAGAGAAGCTGAGAGGGAAGCTTCAGAGCTGGGGTGTGTCCTGGCTCAACCTGGCTGGAAGAACAATTCTCATCAAAGCCATTCTCTCAGCCCTTCCAATTTATCAGTTTGCAACCACTCTCGCCCCGGCCAGCATCCATAAGCATATGGAATTAATCATTAGGAGCTTCTTGTGGCAGGGAGGAAGGCAGGACTCCAACTTGTAAAGTGGGATCACGTCATCTTGCCCTTCGAAAAAGGAGGGCTTGGAATTCGAATTCCAAGATTAGCCAACATGGCCATGGGCTTCAAGTTGATCTGGAGAATTCTCAACGGAAAAGGAGCCTGGTGGACAGAGGTAATCAAAAGAAAATATTTGAATGGGGCCAACTCCAATATCCTATCGGAACCCATTGTTGACAGGCAGTGCACCCCAGTCTGGAAACTTATAAAAAAATCTCTCCCTCACTTCAAAGTCTGTATTTCAAGAGCCCCGGGCAGTGGCAGAGACATCAACATCTAGACTGATCGTATAATGGGCTCAGAAGTAAGGGAAGCTCTCCCAAATCTCAGGCCCCTGCAACTGTGGATGGAAGGGAAAAATCTTAAGACCCTTTATGACATCTCCTCTTGGGACCAAAACAGATGGCTAGGCTGGAAGCCCCTTCCCCTTCCTAACAATCTAAAGGATATGTGGGCCGATCTCAAGATATCCCTCTCAGGCTCAGCTCCCCTTAACAGTCTGTCCGAGGATAAGTATGTTTGGGACCCCAATGGTGGCAACTACACAGTCAAAGAAGGATACAAAATCCTCCAAAATGCCTCAGCCACAAACAACTGGCCTCTTCACAAAGCGGCTTGGAATCCGGAATGCCTCCCAAAGGTCAAATTCTTCAATTGGACCCTCCTCAAGAGCAAAATCCTCACAGCGGAAAATCTAAGGAAGAAAGGCATCCTCGGCCCCTCAATCTGCTGCCTGTGTAGAGCAGCGGAAGAAAGCAGCAATCATCTCTTCCTAGAGTGCTCCTTCGCTCGAAATTGCTGGAAGCTCATCACCAGTCCGCTAATGATTGGTGACCTACCCAATCAGATTACCCTCCTTCAAAAAAATTGGGGGAACAGCTATCCTCATCCAAAAAAAAGCAAGACCCTGGCCAAAAGGCTGTGGAACAGCATCCCTCCAAATCTTTGCTGGCAAATTTGGAACACCAGAAACAAAAGCATTTTTAACAACAAGAAGCCCAGCATCTCCAGCACCCTTGCAAAAACAATTGCCCTCATCTCCGAGACCATTGGAGCGAATGGAATAGCCCAATCAGACCATGAATCTGGGGACCCAAGAGAAATTGAATGGATGGGTAAATTCAGCCATGAAGTAAAATACCACAAAACAACAAGTACAGGTATAAAAAAAATGGATTGGAAGCTGAGAGGATCTAAAGAGGAAATCAGAGAATGGATTCAAAATCAAAAGAGGCCCTCCCTTCAGTTCGACGGGGCCTCAAAAAATAACCCGGGCCAGGCAGGCGCAGGAGGAGTCATCAAAGACCTTCAAGGGAAAACTATCGTGACTTACGAGTGGGGATTGGGTACAATGTCCAATAACAAGGCTGAGGCATATAGCCTTCTCCTGGGAACCTCCATAGTGAAAAAACTCGGCCTTCAGAACCCGCTTATAATGGGTGACTCAGCTATCATCATAGCTGCTATGGTCTCGGGGAGGGATTTCAAACAAATGGCTCTGAACAACATCAAATCCAGGATTATGGACAACATCAGAGAAATAAACGGGGTCACCTACAAACACGTCCTAAGGAGTAGCAACACAGAGGCTGATGAACAGGCCAACAAGGCATCCAGCAGACAGGCAGGCCAAGTCAGAGAAAATGACTCAGTCTATGACAAAGCAATCCCCTAAACAATCCCATCCCACCCTCTCTTCTCAGAATCTGAGTCACCTCAGGCATCATTCTCCTCGAAATCTGTCCGCCACCGAATCCCCTCACTCTCTGCCAAATCTCCTCGACTGCGCAAACTTGTCCCTCTCATATCAAATCCTCCCCCCTGCAATTGATTATATCACCTCTTCCAGCCTCGACATGGTGTTCCCAGCCGCCATTTCCAGGCTCTGCGCAAATGGTCATCACTCTCTTATCTTCATCGTTCGCTGCAAGATCTTTTCCTGGGATCACAGTCATCTCAAGAATCGACTCACTCAGCACTGGTTCATGCACCCGAGAAGCCTCCTTCATTCTATTTATAGCAGCTTGGGCCTCATCGCCTTCTCATCTATCAGTGCTGCAAAGGTTCTGGACCGCGCCTCCTCTAAGCACAGGCATTCTCATGAAGCTGGGCTCAGCCATCGGGAGCTCGGATTTCGCACTTCGACAGTGGTAATCTCAGGCCTTCTAATTTCTGATTTAAATTTCTTGCTAACTGGTGGTTTTATTGGCCGTGGCAGCGCGTTCCCTCGCATCTCTCTGCTTCCCCGTCATTCTGTCCCTTCCCCCCCCCCCTGTGCAGCTCCGCTCCCCCCCTCACTGTGTGTTCTTCTACCCTATATCGCCCTCCTCCCCGGAATTTGCCCCCCTCCGCATCTTCAGCTCGTCGACATTCCTCCCCAGCTTGGTGAAATGGCGGAACAGCAGGATCAGCAAGGAGCTCAGGTGCCTGTCAACAATCCTCTTGAAAATATCATCACCAACAAAGAATGCACACTCTGCAAAACGCATACGTTCATGATCAATAGATTCATCAAAC
This sequence comes from Pinus tabuliformis, assembly GCA_031772625.1. Classification (NCBI taxonomy): domain Eukaryota; kingdom Viridiplantae; phylum Streptophyta; class Pinopsida; order Pinales; family Pinaceae; genus Pinus; species Pinus tabuliformis. Next base: position 586,632,724 of record CM062812.1, on the reverse strand, counting down.
ATTTCAACGACCTCAAAGATGATTACCAGGCAGACAGCAGATCAAAACGGAAGAAGCTTGAGAAACAAAAAGCAGAAATCGAGGCCTTGAAGGTCAGGTGCACTCATCTTGAGGAAGCTATAGCGCATATCAGGACTCTCACCCAAAGTATGCAAGCGAAGGCTACAACTAGAGCCAGTGCAAGGAAGGAATCCCTCCCTGATGACTCTGTTACCCAGAAACTCCCTTAGGACTTATGAACTGTAAATTTTGTTGGCTTGCAGGCTCATTTATCCGGCAATATAGCCGTTACCTCTTTAATTCCAGTTACCGTTTATGTAGCAATGAGGAACAAGGGTCTGCGAACCCGTTTTTGATCCTCAACGCATTGATCTATCATATCTATGTACTAGGACTCAGTCCCTGAAGTTTTTTATAATATACCAGTAACTGATTTTGTCAAAAAAAAATGGAAGGCAAAGTTTCCAGCCAGCCAAGGGCCTTTTTTGGTACGGATTTCTCATGAATACACCATTTTCTTTATTACCTAAAGTGAAAGAAATCCTTTGTGGGGACAAGTTGATGGTTTTGCAGGTATGAACTCATCAAATTGAAAGGAAATGCAAGTATGAATTCATCAGATTGAAAGGAAATGCATGGCTGATCCATCACACTCCAAATTTTCTTTCAGAATGAATTAAATCCCATGCTAAAAAATTATCCTTGAACATGTTAATTTATTCTTGTTCCAACAAATCTTTATAGATATGATGCAATTTACATTTTCTAGATCTCATTCATTGCTCATTCATTTGATACTATTAATTAGTAGAAATTTTGAGGAAATTTGTAAACCTCATTTATTGCAAGTTTGGGAAGAGGACGTCAGAAGATACCTGTTAGAAGCATATTTAAACCTAAACAAATCCTCAAATTGACAAGCCAAGTAAGATGGAACCATTCGATTTGAACCATTATTAGACAATTGGATTGTCTAGGTCCATTGATTTAATTACACCAATAGAAATATTTTTTATGTTTCCTTTGCGTAGATGTCATTGTCTTATACAAAGTTGGGTTTCTAACCGATTTTAACAGCTTCTGGTGAAACAATGTGCAGAAGGAAGAGTCTTTATTTTTTCGCTAGAGTTTTGTTTCTTCTTTAGGGCCATGGACAGTTGTTGTGATCAGAATTCACAGTAGTGCATGTGATAAGCACTCTTGTTCTGTTTTGTTATAGTGAAGCACTTTTTTAGTGCCCTGAATGCGGTTGTCAAAGGAAGAGAGCCAAAGTTTCCTGATGGCCCTAGAAGGCATGAAATTTTGTGTCCAATAGATGATATGATACCTAAAGGAAAAGCAGACAAGGTTTTTTTTCAAAAGGCCTTAATGCTTTAGGTTATGCTCTAGACTCCAGAAGGTACTCTCAGCTACCATTCAGTCTAAAGTTCACCAAAATGCCCATCAAGGCTTGGTACATGTTTGACTCTTACATACAAACTTGGAAAAGAAGGTAATCAATCCGTAACAATTTTCCTGCTTATTGTGTTCATCGCTTCTGTAACCAAGAGCCAGGGTTGAAGGCGGATTAATAGAATATTTTTCCCTTAAGAATTAATGTAATTACCTATGGGAAAACATGGAATGGTGTGGCCCTCAACAATAGGTTGTTAGTTAAGGTTCGTTTCAACTAATGGAACCAAGACTTTAGAACCTTGGAAAATTGATGAAATCATAGAGTCAAGATCTCACAACTCTATGACCATGTCAATGTACTTTATCAAACCACTGACTAAGGTTAGTTTCAAATGATGAAACCAAGACTTTAAAACCTTTGAAAATTGATGAAATCATAGTGTCAGGATCTCACAACTCTATGACCATGTCAATGTACTTTATCTATGACCATGTCAATGTACTTTATCAAACCACTAACATGACTATAACAAACCACTGACTATTAATCACATATTTCTTGACAATGTCTATAGATGAAGTCAATATTTTTGTCCAACAATACATGTATAAAAGGATTTACTTTATTAACTAATATCCTATTACCATTTCAATTTATTGATGCATGTGAATCTGTGATACTTATGGTAAAATTTATGTTAATAACTTATACCATTTTAATTTATTCATAGATGTGAATCATATGATACTTATAGAAAGAAAAATCCATGTTATTAAGTGTAATAACCCATTTCCATTTGTTTTAATTTTTGAAGTAAGGACATTTTTCTGTTTTTATCATCATGAAATTAGATTGATTTTTGGAATTTTTTTCATTTTTTAATTAGGTAATTTCCAAATAATCAGAGTTTTAAAATTAGGCAAATAATTAGGTTGATTTATGGACATTTTTTCATTTTTTAGTTAGGTAGTTTCCAAATAATTAGTGTTTTAAAATTAGGCATTTCCAAATAATTAGTTTTTAAATAATTCATATAATTAATTTTTATATATATTTTGATATTGAAAGGCTATTTCATATAATTAGTTTTTATATATGTTTTGATATTAAAAGACTATTTAAAAATTCACCCTCTTTTGGAAATTTATAAATATTTACTTTTTCTTGTAAAATTATAATTATTTTTTTTCATCTAAAATAATTAGTAAATTTACAAAAATTTAGAAATAGAAGAAAGATTGAATTTCAATAACTCACCTAGAAGAAATGAAATATTTTTATGACATTGGGTTGTAATGTAAAGAACAAATTTATTCACCCAAATATTGACTAGCATAAATCCCTCTTAACCCCTGATTTATTAAGAGCCATAAAAAAAAGTGCAAAACTCAGAGTGATTCACCAAAAATACTGAAAATTTCCTAGAAAAACAACATTTCCAACTTTAGAATTGAGGAAAGCCTAGTTTTCAGCTATCTAGCAAGCATAGCTATGACTGGTAACTTAGAGAAGTGCTTATGTTTGCTGATGTCCTTCTCTACTTTTGATGATAGTAAGTGTGCCATATCCTAGAAGGATATATCATCCTTCACACGAGTTCCCTGAAGTATTCTTTTTGTGTAATTTCCCAGGACAGTTTCTCGTGGTGGAGGCTAAAAGTGAGGTCCAGAGTCTAGTACTGTCATGTACACAAAAGCTTTAGTCCATGCAATGGGTATTCATGTTGTGGAAATGAGATGTACAGGATTCAAAGTGCCCAAAAGAAGGGTGTGGTTGTGATGTTACCCTGTGAAGAAAAACTGGTTCAGTTTCTTGTCTTCCATTTCCTGGATGTTAGTAGTTATTTGTAAGTATGCAGAAGAAAGGGCAGCAGCATGTGATGTATTCTCTCTCACTTGCATGCAGCAAAAGAAAGCACCATTTCCTATCATGGAGAGGCAATTCATCCTCGTTGAGTGCAAAATCAAGAATAGAAGGTGCAATAGAACTTCAAAGTTCACACGTGATAGAAAAAATACTCAAAAATTTAATATGGTAATGGAAGGCAAATTTTCCAGCCAGCCAGGGGCCTTTTTTGGTATGGATTGCTCCTGAATACACCATTTTCTTTGTTACCTAAACTGAAAGAAATCCTTTGTGGGGACAAGTTGATGGTTTTGCAGGTATGAACTCATCAAATTGAAAGGAAATGCAAGTATGAACTCATCAGATTGAAAGGAAATGCATTGCTGATCCGTCACACTCCAAATTTTCTTTCAGAATGAATTAAATCCCATGCTAAAAAATTATCCTTGAACATGTTAATTTATTCTTGTTCCAACAAATCTTTATAGATATGATGCAATTTACATTTTCTAGATCTCATTCATTGCTCATTCATTTGATACTATCAATTAGTAGAAATTTTGAGGAAATTTGTAAACCTCATTTATTGCAGGTTTGGGAAGAGGACGTTAGAAGATACCTGTTAGAAGCATATTTAAACCTAAACAAATCCTCAATTGACAAGCCAAGTAAGATGGAACCATTCGATTTGAACCATTGTTAGACAATTGGATTGTCTAGGTCCATTGATTTAATTACACCAATAGAAATATTTTTTCTGTTTCCTTTGCGTAGATGTCATTGTCTTATACAAAGTTGGGTTTCTAACTGATTTTAACAGCTTCTGGTGAAACAATGTGAAGAAGGAAGAGTCTTTATTTTTTTGCGAGAGTTTTGTTTCTTCTTTAGGGCCATGGACAATTGTTGTGATCAGAATTCACAGTAGTGCATGTGATAAGCACTCTCTGTTCTGTTATAGTGAAGCATTTTTTTAGTGCCCTGAATGCAGTTGTCAAAGGAAGAGAGCCAAAGTTTCCTGATGGCCCTAGAAGGCATGAAATTTTGTGTCCAATAGACGATATGATACCTAAAGGAAAAGCAGACAAGGGTTTTTTTCAAAAGGCCTTAATGCTTTAGGTTATGCTCTGGACTCTAGAAAGTACTCTCAGCTACCATTCAGTCTAAAGTTCACCAAAATGCCCATCAAGGCTTGGTACATGTTTGACTCTCTTACATACAAACTTGGAAAAGAAGGTAATCAATCCGTAACAATTTTCCTGCTTATTATGTTCATCGCTTCTGTAACCAAGAGCCAGGGTTGAAGGCGGATTAATAGTATATTTTTCCCTTAAGAATTAATGTAATTACCTATGGGAAAACATGGAATGGTGTGGCCCTCAATAATAGGTTGTTAGTTAAGGTTCGTTTCAACTGATGGAACCAAGACTTTAGAACCTTGGAAAATTGATGAAATCATAGAGTCAAGATCTCACAACTCTATGACCATGTCAATGTACTTTATCAAACCACTGACTAAGGTTAGTTTCAAATGATGAAACCAAGACTTTAAAACCTTTGAAAATTGATGAAATCATAGTGTCAAGATCTCACAACTCTATGACCATGTCAATGTACTTTATCTATGACCATGTCAATGTACTTTATCAAACCACTAACATGACTATAACAAACCACTGACTATTAATCACATATTTCTTGACAATGTCTATAGATGAAGTCAATATTTATGTCCAACAATACGTGTATAAAAGGATTTACTTTATTAACTAATATCCTATTACCATTTCAATTTATTAATGCATGTGAATCTGTGATACTTATGGTAAAATTTATGTTAATAACTTATACCATTTTAATTTATTCATAGATGTGAATCATATGATACTTATAGAAAGAAAAATCCATGTTATTAAGTGTAATAACCCATTTCCATTTGTTTTAATTTTTGAAGTAAGGACATTTTTTTGTTTTTATCATCATGAAATTAGATTGATTTTTGGAATTTTTTTCATTTTTTAATTAGGTAATTTCCAAATAATTAGAGTTTTAAAATTAGGCAAATAATTAGGTTGATTTATGGACATTTTTTCATTTTTTAGTTAGGTAATTTCCAAATAATTAGTGTTTTAAAATTATGCATTTCCAAATAATTATTTTTATATATTTTTTGATATTGAAAGGCTATTTCATATAATTAGTTTTTATATATGTTTTGATATTAAAAGACTATTTAAAAATTCACCATCTTTTGGAAATTTATAAATATTTACTTTTTCTTGTAAAATTATAATTATTTATTTTTTCTTCTAAAATAATTAGTAAATTTACAAAAATTTAGAAAACAGAAGAAAGATTGAATTTCAATAACTCACCTAGAAGAAATGAAATATTTTTATGACATTGGGTTGTAATGTAAAGAACAAATTTATTCACCCTAATATTACACTTCTCAACTCCAACTTTAGCATACAACATAGTGTGGTGTAGAGGCATAAATGAAAATTAATTAGAAAATTAAATTGAGATAGAGATATTAACATGATCAATCCAAACCAATTAATCCAATTACTAAAATTTGGTAAGAGACTTCTGAAAATACACATTGATGTTACAGTACGACTATAAATGAATTATTATTATCATGTTGTCCTAAGTGTTTTGTCATCACCTTCCCTGGGAACCGATCACATGCGTTTCGTAATTAGCCTACTGGCCTTGCAATATTTTTGCGCGTTCATTCACTCCGTGTTACTGCATTCACATTTACATCTCTAAAAACACTCGTGTTTTGTCCTACAATGGTCTTGGGAGCGCTACGCGTCAGTTATCTAAAACATCACTCAATTATTTAAAGTAAAATATTTCTCAATTATTATAGCGAAACGTGTCAGTTATTTAAAACATCACTAGGATAATTCGAATTCTAATAGGATCCTGTTAAAAGTTGTTTGTTTTAACTAAATCTTCCTCGAATTCAGATGGACTCCTTTTGATCCACCAGTTCCTTCCCTGCCTCATATGAACAATGTGCTGCATCTGATTAGGACGTGTTTGTAAAATCTGTGTTCAATAATCTGCAAAATACACTGTTTCTTTTTTGCCCAAGAAAAAAAATCTTTCTTTGTATTGATACAAAAAGTAGTATTATCATGGTTACAAAAAAGATCAAGAAATTCAACAAAGAAGATCAAAAAATTCAAGAAATATTGGTCAAGAAATTCAACAAAGAAGATCAAAACGCTTTAACTAGTCTGCTATCTATCTATCTCTGGTATAGTATAATATCAAAGAGAGTAGAAAGAGAGTAAACCATCAGTGCTGTCACCTACAGTTCGCTATAAAAAACCGCTAAAAAAATGCCTTGTTCCAGAGACTGTATCTTAAATCCTCCGCCCACCAAAGTGCTGCATCTGATTAGGACGTGTTTGTAAAATGTCTGTTCAATTATTTGCAAAATACATTTTTTCTTTTTTGCCGAAGAAAAAAAAGGCTTTCTTTTTATTGATATAAAAAGTAGTATAATGGTTACATCATAATATTGATCAAGAAATTCAACAAAGAGATCAAAACTCTTTAACCAGTCTGCTGTCTATCTATATCTTGTATAGTATAACATCAAAGAGAGTAGAAAGAGTGTAAAGTATCAGTGTTGTCACTTACAGTTGGCTATAAAAATTTGCTAAAAAAAAATGCCTTGTTACAGAGACTATATCTTAAATCCTCCGCCCACCAAAAAGAAACATGCAGAAGATCAAAAAGCATTAATCAGTCTGCTATCTATTTATCTATCTCGTATAATATAACATCAAGGAGAGTAAACTGCTGTCACCTATAGTTTGCTATAAAAAAATCGCTCAAAAAAATGCCTTCCAGAGAATATCTTAAATCCTACACCAAAAAGAAACATGCATAAACAAGATAGGGCAATAATAAAAAAGTGAAGTAAAATATGAAACCTATCCATAGTTTATGAAATTGGAGTCGCAGTAAAGAAAATCCTCCCGTTACTTCATGATCCTTCTCTTTGATAAGAGATCCTCGGAATTGGATTCCTGTTACACCTGAAGTTGTTAAAATAACCTGTCTTATTCAAATCAGTTAGTAACCCGTCTCTGAATAAGACGCCGACAAAGAAACAGAAAACCGTTTGGTGCGTTTAAATCAATGGACCTAGATAATCCAATCGTCTAACGGATGTATCAAACGGGACAGAGCGATGACAGGTGTGCACCGAGGGGAGTTTGTTTAAGAGGAAAACGCCTTACGGCGTAATGAGGCAAACGAAGGCACAGTCGACCGAATGGGGGAAAAAGCAGAGATGAAAACGAAGGCACAGGGCCACGTTTCAAATAAATCGCCGCCACAAAACAAAACAAAAAATTGTCGATTCACTCTCCCTCCGTCACAGCCACCGATCTCAAACTTAATGTTTTTTTTAAGTTTTTTTAATTAAATTGGACGGCAGATTTTCGTTCAATCGTCTAACAAGTGATCTAATGGCTAAGATTATGACAGAAAAGCATTTGAGGGAGTCGATTTCAGAGGGGAACGCCTTACGGCGTAAAAATAATAATAATAAATTGGTTAAAGAGAGGTGAAATGAAAAAGTAAAAGTAAAAGTGGCTAATTCTAAAATTAATTAATTTGGAGTCAAAAGTGGTGGAAATATTTCAAAACAAGTTTGTTTTGATTTGAAATGAGCTTTAAAAGTTGAAGAGAAAAAGAAAAAGAGAAACAATGAAATTTGAACCTAGTTCTATGTTGAATTATTTTGTGAGCCCACCATCAAATCACTAAGTCAATTCTTATTTAAAACAAAAAGAGAAAGAAATTTATATTTTCTTTAGAAGACCACTTCACATGTTTGAAATTTTGAAAAAGATTTGTTCGAAGAATTTATTTGGCTTCAAAACAATTATGACTTCAATAGTTTCCCTAGTTGGAGTTGTCCTTGAGTGGAAAGGAGAAACATTAAGAATGGTTTTTGTGTTTATAAAATTGGAGCATTTGGGATGCATGAATGCACAATGAAATTGAACTTGTATGGAAGGCAGTGTGGTTAGCAAAGCTGTCAGGCTAAGAGATAACTCCTCAAATGAAATATGTTTATTCATTTAGATTGTTCATAGTTATATACATGAGGGACTAACTCTTGGGTTTCATCTCGCAATGACTCTTCATTTTCCATTATTTGTTATTTACACTGTTTACAACTGTTCACCCAATCCCCATGATTAGGTGTCAACATTACCCCTCTTAATCTGAAGGGATGTTGGTGAGTCCAAGCATCGTTCTGAATATTTCAAGCTTTTTTTTTCCAAGTACTTTGGTGAAGATGTGTCTGCAATCTGCTCATTAGTGGAACAATGGTGTAGATGGATTGTCTTGGCCTCAACATGATGTCGAATCAGATGGTATTTTGTATTGATGTGCTTCGTTCGATCATGGACCTTTGGGTTCTTGACCAACTTTATTGCAAAGGTGTTGTCAATCATGAGTGGAGTCGAATGTACTTGTTTTACCTGCAAATCTTCCAAGATTTTCCTCAGCCACACAATTTATTTTGTTGCCTCAACTGTTGCCACATATTTTGCCTTTGTTGTGGAATCTGCTGGAACGGATTGTTTGCGTGATCTCCAAGAGACAGCTCCTGATCCAAGACTCATAGCATAACCAGAAGTAGATACCCCAGTTTCTTTGTCTCCATCGAAGTCTAAACCAGAGTATCCAATCAAGCTGAAGTTGCCCACCTGTGTATACTTGAGTCCAAAGTCTTGAATTCCCTTCAAGCACTTTAGCACTCTTTTTGCAACAGACCAATGTCCCTCAGAAGGATTTTGCATAAACCTGGAGAGGATTCCAACAGCAAATGAAATGTCTGGTCTTGTAGTAGTCAGGTAGTTGAGACTTCCTACATGCTGTCTATACTTTGTTGCATCCTCAAATTATTTTCCTTCAATGGATGTGAGCTTTGATTTTGTTCCATTAGAGTAGTTAGAGGATTGCATTCAGTCATGCCAAACCTGTTCAACAGATCTCCAATGTACTTCTTTTAAGAAAGGAATATAGACTTCGGATGTTGAGTTACTTCAATACCAAGATAGTAATGAACATAGCCCAAATCAATCATTTCAAAACTTTTCCTCAATTCCTTCTTTATGGATGCAATGTAGCTCTCATTGTTCTCTATCATCAAAAGATCATCTACATATATGACAAGATATGCCACTATTTTGCCAACTTTCTTGACAAACAAAGTTGCAGTATCAAGATCATAATGTTTGAAATTGAGTTTCAGAAGATGCTCAGTGAATTTTTCATACCAAGCTCGTGGTGTTTGCTTGAGGCCATACAAAGATTTCACAAATTTGCATACTTTATGACCATGTCCTTACACAGCAAATCCTTCATGGGGACATAAAAACATTCTCTTTTAGATCTCCATTCAAGAAATCAGTTTTTACATCCATTTGATGGACTTTCCAACCGTTCTGAGCTGCTAGGGCAAAGAGTGTCTGGATGGTAGCCCATTTTGATGTGGGGGCAAAAGTCTCATCATAATTGACCCATTCCTTCTGTGCAAAACATTTTGCCACAAGCTTGGCTTTGTGCTTGTCAAGTGAGCCATCAGCGTTATACTTGTTCTTGTAGACCCACTTGCAGCCAATTGGTTTGGTTCCCAATGGAGGATCAACCAGCGTCCAATTGCCATTCCTTATCAAGACATCATACTCCTTTTGCATCGCTTCTTTCCATTCATCATGAGAAATGGCTTCTTTGAAAAAAGTTGGTTCAAAATCTGTAGACAAATTCAGTTCACAATCATAAGAAACATCCATATCAATAGGTGAATCGGAATCATCTACATCACATCCATTTTGTCTTGTCGATCTTCTTGTCCCTGTCTTTCCAACCTCATCAAGATGAACACTTTCAAGTGTCCTTGTTAGCCACTTTGGGGGACATTTCTGAGATGGTCTAGGTTGCTCAGTGGATTGAGTTGAGACTAAATCAAGATTGAGTCTCCCAATTCTGTCAATCACATCACTTAAAGTATCATCAATGGTTGGAGTTTCATGTGGGGGAGAGTGCTTCAAAAGGAAATTCCACAGATTGATCCAGTATAGGAATCGCCCCTGCAAGATGTGGAATATGATTATCAAATTCTTGAAATGATTTTGCATGTGCGAATCTCTCCAAGCGATCAAGTTGCCGCTCAACAACATTGTCAACTTTGGAAGATTCAAGAAAAATTACATCTCTAGATACAACAAACTTTTTATTAACTTCATCATAGAGACGGTATGCTTTGGAGGTGTTTGAATACCCCAAGACGGTACCCTTACGACTACTTGCACCAAGTTTGTTTCTATGTACCTTTGGTATCAAGGCATAACAAGTGGAACCAAAGACCCTAAGATGCTTCACTGAAGAAATGTGCCCATACCACATTTCATAAGGAGTCTTGTTTCTAATACAATTAGATGGACATATATTATTTACATATACAACACATAGAACAGCATCAGTCCAAAGCATCAATTTTACATTCTTGAAAAACATCATGGAGTGCACCATATTTAAGATTGTCCTGTTCATTCTTTTAGCTACTCTGTCCTGTTGGGGATTATAAAGCACAGTGGTTTGATGTTTGATCCCGTGTTGGCGAAGATAGTTTTCAAATTCATTTGAAATGTATTCTTTTCCATTATCAGTGCGAATAAACCCAATATGAGATTGTGCATCATTTTCAATCCACGCATGAAAGCTCTTGAACATTTGAAAAGCATCAGATTTGTTTTTTAATAAATAAATCCAACACATTTTGGTGTAGTCATCAATAAATGTCATCGTATATTTATTTGCATTTGCAGAAGTAATAGGCATTGGACCACATAAATCTGAATGAATGAGTTCAAGTTTTTTATGTGCTCTGGAATGTGAATCATGAAAAGATTGTTTGCTATGCTTTCTTAGAATGCAAGCATCACATTGCTTAATTTCCTAGGAATTGTAGGCAAACCAGTGATACCATTTTTCTTCAACAAGCGAAGGTTGTCATAGTTCAAGTGTCCAAATCTAGCATGCCATAATAAACTTGATAGAAATGTACCTTCATCATAATGAGAATTGTATGAGAAATTTTGTGCACAAATAGAGGTACCTTGCAGCTTGAGAAGTCTTTTTTCTTCTCCCCCTGTCATGACAAATGAGTGATCTGATGCTTTTCTCACCTCAACCTTGCTATCAAACATATGAATGGAGTGTCTTCACTGATAGATGTGGACCAAGTACATCAAGTTTCTCCTCAGCTATGGGAGATATAAAACATCATGCAAAAGAAAGTCTGGAAGACCAGACAATTTAAGCATGATTGTATCAAGCCTTGATGGCTTGAGTTTTGATTTGTCTGCAAGGTATATTGCTCCATCAACATTGTTAATAAATTCTTCAAAAAAATCTCTTCTAAAAGTCATGTGGCAAGTTGCCCCTGAATCAAGCAACCAATCATTTTTCCAAGAAGCAAGTGAAGCATTAAATAAGTCTTCATTTACTCTAATATTACAATGTGCCACAACATAGTGAGCGGATTCAGGGGTTTTACCTTTCTCTTTGTCATTAGTTTTACCTTTAAGTTGATTTCTTTCCTACTCAATTCTGTCCCAAGGCAACTTGCATGTGGATGCATCATGTGATCCATTTTTATTGCAACATATGAAATGCGAATTTGACTTTTCTCTTTGAGAGTGTCTGCCCCTCTGCCTCTGAAATTTCTTCTTCCTCTTCCTCTGGAAGAATCTTGAGCAATATTCTTTCCTCTATGTGCAAGACAACCTCTTTAAAAGACCGAAGAGTTGTCTTTTTCCCAAAATCTTTCTCTCTCAGTAAATTTATTCACAAGGGAGTCAAGTAATTTCTTTGAGGTTTCCATTTGCTTGCAATGACTCAAGATAATTTGAGTAAGTGGAATAAAGTGCCTTGACAAAAGCTAACAGAAGAATGTCCAGTTCAACATTAGTGACTTTTATTTGCTTTTATTACAATAACCTAAGAGGATAAAGACTTGATAACTCGCGAAAGAACCGAACCGCTAGAGATAGAGCTGGATATAGAGCCCGCGAAGCCACCCTATGCGAGAGCCACCAAACTTTTTGAACTTATCGAACTGCTAGTTTGGTTATAGCCCACGTACCACCAGAACAGACCGCGCATATTAGTTCCCCCTCACTCACGGGGCGTAGAGGTAGGTCCTAGCTGGCCCTGTACGAGATACCGACTATAAAAGAAAAGCCTAGCCCACGTATCAATCACTCTAACAGCATGTCTTTCCCAGCAGCATAGTATGGGACTACTGCTTTTTCAACTAGCACTGGCAAAACAGCAACAGATGGGGCTTTACCCGCTAAGTAGGAACTTGACTGGATGGCTTGAAATGCTTTAAAAGCAGCGCATTTGCAGTCGTTCTAAGGTGCAAATGAGGTCACATGATGATGCAATGGGGTGCATAAAATGGGTTATGATTGGTTTCATTAGTCTTTTCCGAACCAAAATACCACTGGAGGAAACGAGGTTACCACTTGCATTCCATTCTACCTCTACTCTATGATGGAGCTACGCCAGTGGAAGCAGGTCTATTGGCCGGTAGATCACATGTCAAATATCGACGGGTTTACCCGAAGTCACGGGCCTTGCAATGCCTTAACGTGTAAGGGCCTTGCCATGACTTATGTAATGTGCCCTGTTTTATTCCCTAAATACTATGCCTGCGACTTTGAACCCGTGTACACCTGGAAAGCCATTGTTACTGCCCCAGTTAGGAATATGCACACCTTTTCAGAGGTAATTATTCGTATTTGTTATTCGGTCGGTAGGGTGGTTTTAACCTGCTGGTGGGAGAGTGGAGGAACCTAGAAGAACGCCAAAAGGTCATTGACACCAATACTCCAGTTGTCATTGCCTTAGAGCAGCCCCCTCTACCTATTCTTCGACACCTCTATCGTTACAGAATATTGATCAATGTTATTACCTCAAGTGGATGGAAGGAATAACGATGCGCGTTACATACAGTGAGAAAGCATTTGAGGAACAGAGTTAGAGTCCAATTTCTTTTAAGAGAGTCAGCCTGTAAACAGAAAACAATAGCCAGAACCCTTTTGCCAAGTATCCACCAATAACCATGGGACAAAGAATTCTGCTAAGATGCTGATAACACGTCGCGGTTATATACGTTGATTTACATTTCGATGAGCATAGTCCAACTTGAGGTTGGTGCTGCTTTGTTTATGATTCACAATTTTAGGGTCAAGCGGCCTGTAGGCGCCTTCGGGTCAATCCTTCGACAATGCTGCTATTATATATGTAATTATGCTTTTGGCTGGATCGAATTGAAATGATTTCTTCCCCTCAAATAGCTAGAAGGGAGGGGGTTTTCTCCTTCATAAGAGAGACTCAAGAACTAGAATTATATATGTAATTACGCTTTCTTCCTTGCCCTCAGAAGCGCAAGCCCCTCCGGGACCTTTTAGTTTAGTAAGTGGCAATTTCAATTTACTTATTGGGTGGGGGGGCATATGAATCGGTGAGTCGATGGCGGCCTTATAGTTCTTCAAGTTGATGGCGGCTTTTGGGAAAAGAGAGTTGTTCCTATCCTCACACGTTTCCTCTCCCATAGGTCGAGAGTTCGACAGGCTCACCCTCATCCATATGATGGATGAGCGATAAATCCCTCACCCTGCCGGGCCTTGCCCTCGGAAGAGCAAGACCTCCGGACCTTTCTTTCTTTTCTTTCTTTATATCCGAGCTAAGTACTTTTTAGTTTATCCGTCAATCAAAGTACTGAGCTTGGTACTCAATCCTGACTTTAGGGTAGGGGGAGAAAGTGAACTAAGAAATAGACTGGGGTGGGGTTTGCTACCCCCATACTAATCGAACACAGGCAGGGGAAGGGCTGGACCAACTCCAACCAATCGGCTCTACTCCCTCCAATCGGATTCTATCTCTTTCTGCCTGCAAGAGCGCCTTCTCGAATCTTTCCATTCCATATTCATTCATTCCAGCCAGAAAGAATCAATCCTAATCGTACTAAGGAAGGACCACTAGCTCAGACTAACTATAGAAGGACCACTATACTCTAATAGTCCAAGCAGCAGGGACTGGACCCCAAGTGGAAGGCAGGTGACGGCGACGACCTCTAATCGGTCTTTTCTAACTCATATATTTACCCATAAGCTGAATCTCAGTATATTACCTTCTACTACACCGGCCTTGAACCCTCAGCCGGCCGGCTATGTTCACCTTGACCTCGACCTTGACCTCCACATCGACATCTACCTGGAGCACAACTATACTCTCTACTGCTACCTTGAGCACGACTATCACATATCATACTGTGAGCCCTATTCCTAGGAAGGAGATAAAGACCACTAGCTTGAATCCTCTCCCAGAACCCCAGAACCTCAATCTTCCCATTTTCCTACCTTGCCCGATTAATAAGCGGACAAGCGACTACGTGACTTATAGAACTGGGCCCCCTCTCACCTACCTTTGTTTATATGAAATAACCTAACAGACCTTGACAGCTCCCCGCCCGGGTCGTTCCCTCTCACCTACCTATGTTGATTCTTGATGGTGTATCAGCGGCGGAGGTTTTTGAACTTTTAGCTCCTATTTTGCCATTTTCAGGACCGGAGGGCCCTTACTTGTTCATAGGGGTCACTCACTATTCCGATGGTGAGGGTGCGTAAGCACACTCGACTGTCAAGGATGCGTAAGCAGGATCGACTGTTAAGGCCGCCATCACCTTTAGGTGCTCGACCATAAGGACCTTTAGGTGCTCGACTGTTAAGGACCCTTTAGGGGGCTCGACTGATAAGGAGAGGAGAGGGAGAGGAGAGGGGCTCTCAATCTAAGGAGAGGAACTTTAGTTGCTCGACTGATAAGGAGAGGAGGCGCAAGCAGGCTCTCAATCTAAGGAGAGGATTGGCACCCTTTTCTATATAATAATTGCTTACAGGTTCAGTTCGCCAGCCAGCCTTTCAAACCATCCCACCTGGCCAACTAACCTTGGCTGCACCTCTGGATACTATGCCTGCTCTAGGGGGATTTCCTTTATAAGTCAGGGGGCTTCTTGATGGATTCAACCCTAATCAAACTGCTTGTCCCAAAGGTGGACGGGTCCCGATACCTGGACCAGCCAGAACTCACATTGTTTCTAAGCCAGAGTCCCCCCAAATCATATAGGCATGAAACCGGGAATGGATTACTTTCACGCTGGCAGCTTATACTCGATAGGGGATAGCTAGAGAGCCTGGGTGGGAATAAGGACAGGTTTTATGGTTCCACGGCTTACGGCTCTTAGACTCATTTCCTTTAGTCGCCGCCTCCCCGGGACAACTTTCCCTACAAGACATAGTACCGAAACAAGAATATTTGCCCGGAAAGAAAAGAAATAGAAGAAAATGACTCCTAAATAAAAGGAACAGATAGAGACAATTTCCTTATTTCTTAAAGAGATACAACAAATATGATAGAAGAAAATAGAATCTATTATTCCCAGAAAATAGAAGATTATTATCTACGTAGCAAGAACTTTTTATTAACTACGCAACATTGCACTCTCTTTCTTTATGAAACGTGAGGCTAACGACCAACTGCGGAAGATAGGGGAAACAGGAGCCCTACTATTATTTAAGGGAAACGGAAAAGATGGAAGATGATGAAAGATGATTCCATTCATTCATCTATTTATTGATCATCCAAAGACTATTGACCCACCCACCCCAATCCCCAGTGATGAAAGATGATTCCATTTGTTCATGCCAACGCAAGTGGGCGGGGCCCTTGTGGATAGGAACCACGTCGATTTATAGGAGGAGAGGGGAATGACTACTGCTACTTTGTTTAAACCACTGTAAAATCATTACAAGATAGGCAAATCTATTCTAAAGGGCGGATGTGTAGGATAAATAGGTTTCTCGTCCGGATCAAGCAAGCTATCTCGTAGACATAGCTATCCATTCCTCCCTCCTGCCCATGCAAAGGAATAGATGGATGGCATCATTCAGACACTGCTTGCTATCGATAGATGGTTCACTCCTCGCTAACAAACAGATCCATCTATCTATCCATCTATCTACTATGTTCCTTCCTGAAGTGGCACGCGTTTATTTCTCTGATTCCCCCTTTCTATATAATAACTGAGCCCTACTATTATTATGAAAACCAACCAAGCTTGTAATTTGAGAAACTATGCTGAGTGAGGGGTCTGAAACGCCGTTCCGAGGGGGGGATATAGGGAGTGATCTATTGCAGATGGGCGACGAGCAAGCAGGCCGCGCGGCAGTCTATATCTAATGGGTATCGGGAAGCACCGGGCTCTTTTTGGATACGGGTGGGATTATTACTTGAAGCTGTGGAAGAATGCGCTACTATTATGAATTAGCAGGATGCTTTATGTAAAAAAGGGTGGTGGGCCTGAACATGTTCTCTTTTGGCAAAGTGCAGAGTGAAGTAGCGGATTGGAGTGAGCTTTTAGTTATTCATTAGTAAGAGGAGGTGGAAAAACCCCTTTCTTTTTATCCATTCATCTGACGTACAACGTAAAGGCCTGGCTATCGTACAAGTCTTTGAGCTATAGGGTCTTGCTTGCCTTCACGTACAAGTTACCGTCACGTACAAGCCCAGCAGCCAGTGAACTATCTGTAGAGGTGGATGACAGTTTATGAGCTGTACAATATAGGTGGGTTACAGTTTATGATGAAGGGCAGAAGCTGTACACACTATAACAGTTTATGAGACTGTGAAGCTTGAATCCTATCCTAGCCAATCCTAGCCTATCGCTATGGATAGTTGGTTCCAGCGTACATAAGTTGGTTCCAGCCATAGGAGAGCTAGCGTTGTGTTCTCGAGGGCTCAGCCCAAGCCAGGCCCATTAGTGAGCTTAGCTAACAACGTTCAGTCTATATAAGAGTTCCTTTTTGTTTAGAGGGTCTTGCCCAAGCACAGGAAAGGCCAAAACTCAAAGTTAAGGAACGTAGTCGTCGGGCAAGGACCGGCAGGGGCTCGACTGATAAGGAGAGGAATTTATTGCTTGCTTGACGTTAGGAAAGCAAGGACCCGACAGGGGGCTCGACTGATAAGGAGAGGAACTTTAGTTGCTCTTTAGTTACTTATTTGAGAGGGGCCACCAAATAAGTAAATTGAACCCGGAGGGGCTTGCGCTTCCTAGTGCAAGGACCCGACAGGGGGCTCGACTGATAAGGAGAGGAACTTTAGTTGCTCGACCACCGCCCCCACCCAATAAGTAAATTGAACCGGCAGGGTGAGGTACGAACGCTCGACTGTTAAGGAGAGGGGCTCGACTGATAAGGACCTTTAGGTACTCGACCATAGGGAGAGGAGAGGATGCGGAGCACGCTCGACCAACGCCCACCACCCAATAAGCATCAAGGAAGGCAGGGTGAGGTGCGTTAGTGACTCGTAAGTAACTAAAAAAGTCACTAACGTACCTCTCCTCTCCTCTCCTCTCCTTATCAGTCGAGCCCCCTAAAGGGTCCTCTCCTCTCCCTCTCCTTAACAGTCGAGCACCTAAAGGTCCTTATGGTCGGGTACCTAAAGGTCCTTAACAGTCGAGCCTGCTTACGCATCCTTATCAGTCGAGCCCCCTAAAGGGTCCTCTCCTCTCCCTCTCCTTAACAGTCGAGCACCTAAAGGTCCTTATGGTCGAGTACCTAAAGGTCCTTAACAGTCGAGCCTGCTTACGCATCCTTATCAGTCGAGCCTGCTTAAGCATCCTCGTGGGGCCTAATTATTAGGTAAATCTTGAAAAACCTCCGCCAAGCTGTTCGTGGCCTAACACACCCATCCTTGAAGAAAACCTCCGCCTCCTGAAAATGCTATAATAGGACCTTTAGGTGCTCGACCAAAAGCCCCCCCACCCAATAAGTAAATTGAGGGGAAGATGTGAAAACCTCCGCCAAGCTAAAATAAATTAGTAGGATGCGTAAGCATGCTCGACTGGCCGCCATCGAAATATGTGAAAACCTCCGCCTCCTGAAAATGCTATAATAGTAGGGTGAGGGTGAGCCTGTCGAACTCTCGACCTCTGGGAGAGGCAACGAACGCTCGACCACCGCCATCGAAATCTGTTCAAACCTCCGCCAAAGCATATATTATATATGTCATTATGCTATTTTGAGAGATCGAATTGTGAACTTCTTCCATTTCTTCCAGTCATTCATTAGATATGTAATTACGCTTTAGCATCGTATGGGATCTCCGCTTATTCGATCAAAGCATAAAGCAGCCTTGAGCAATATATAAACCCCCCAAAGTCGGAAGGTGAAAGAAGCAGGACTCGAAGGCTGGGCAACACATCTCCCCCCGTGGGCCGGACAAGATCTCCACGTCATTTTCTTTCTTCAATTGGCAAAGCATATCTGGTACAGCACAGGTAGTTCGTTCGTTCGCCCGTCCGTCAGTTAAATCCGTGCCAACATCAACAAGAATGGCCAACAAACAATGCCCTACTGGAAAGGCAAAGGAACGCTCTGATCGGATTTACTTATTAGTCTGCCGAGTTGGCTGGCCGGTTAGGAGCGGCCAAAGGCAAATTCTTAGTCTTCTGGGTGGGGGAGCACGCTTGGATAAAGAGTTTGTGATTCCTTCTAAGAACCCGCAGGGCAACACAGGAAGGATA
This sequence comes from Pinus tabuliformis, assembly GCA_031772625.1. Lineage (NCBI taxonomy): Eukaryota > Viridiplantae > Streptophyta > Pinopsida > Pinales > Pinaceae > Pinus > Pinus tabuliformis. Next base: position 586,613,786 of record CM062812.1, on the reverse strand, counting down.
TCAGCCTTTCGAACCTTTAGAACAGCAGCTGTTTAAAGAGCGCTCTAGAAATAAAGAGCCCTGGAAAGAGTTTAAAGCGGAGCCCTTGTGAAAGAGTTTAAAGAGGAAGGAGCCTGGTTGTTTTAGATGAAGGGGTGTTCCATCTAGCCTCGGTTGTTATAGGGCCCTTGCTTCATAGAGATGACTGGTTGTTCATATAGCCTTGCTGACAGACAAATGGCGGTTTTTCCATTTAGTCTCCTCCGGTTGTTATAGAGCCCCTTTCCTATAGAGACCCTGGTTCATATTGATTGACGACTCCTTGGTCCATATAGAAAGACTCCACCGCTAGAGATCCCGATTGTGTTTGTTGTAGAGCGGTTTCGATCATTCAAAATAATACCTCCATCCCGCGGTAGCGTTCCTTCCTCCTTATTACCAATCCAGTAGGCAAGAATGCCAAAAATGCCTCATTCGTGTGGGCGGAGATTCTTGATTCCCACTGCCTTACTCGTTTTTATACCCGGTAAGGAATAATCGTTGTTATATATGTAATTATCCATCCATCATTCAATCCAGCACGACATACATTAGTAAATAGCTGGTCTTTTTCAGTATTATGAGCCCGTCTTAAGAGCCCCTGTCTTGCCATGGAATGGATCAATAAGCAAGTTTCCCCTCGTTATAGGGGCCTTCCCTTTAGCTAATTCGTTCATTCCTATTCCCTGCAACTTAAGGGTGTCCTGCTACGCCCGGACCAGATAGATTATATATAAACGGTAAGGTCATATATATATCTATAACTGAAGGTAGGGGCCTTTGCCGGTACATAACGTTACGGCTTCTTCTTCTGAGGCGGGTAAAGAGAGAAGAGAGGGGACAAGGCAGTGATTTTCCGGTACATATAATTATAACTGTAATTATAACTGTACATATATCGATAACTGTACGGCTAGGGGCAAGTCAATCTAGAGTAGGGTTGGCTCCTCTCAGTTCTCGTCCATCATCCACAAGTAGTGGATCAAAAGCAGAGCTATCTCCCCCTCTCTTGACCCGTTAAGGTAAGTGAGCCCATGAAGTTCTCCCTTTTCACCCATCCTAACTACTTGCTTTTCTTTTATCGGAACTATAGCCAGAACTGAGAAGTTCGTCCTTGGGCATTTGCACTATGACTACCATCGTATTCCCTTTTCAAGCCTACACGCCGCTTTATGTCAGTTGGACAGCTCAGTTGTGGGATCTCCGAACAGTTCTAGGAACTACATTACTTATTATATTCTATGGGAGGAAGGACCTGCTTGTTGGGTGGGTGGACGCTTAGAACCTTTACTGAGATTGAGGTACGGAGTGGCATTTGAAGACGTTATAACTGCTGCAACGAAGCGAAGCTAGTTAGTTCTTGACTCTCTCTTTCCTACCTATCCACTTTTACAGCTAAGCCTAGCCCACCTAGACAGAAATATTTTTTTCCACCATTTATTGACCTGGCCGGGATTGCGGGAATGAATTTGGAGGGCATAATGAATGGCTGGCCTCGCTAGGATTCTGGGATTGCTGCTTGCTGGTTGTTACTGGCTTTTTGTTACTGGCAGGCTGGGAGAAGAACCGGGCTTGCTGGCTTGCTTTGACGCTAGATATTGCATTATCACGTGATATATAGTGGGAATTTCTATATGGTATCAGAGCAAAGGTGATCAAAGAAGAGAATAATATACAAAGAAGGGAGAAGTTCGAAGTTTGAAGTTCCTGATTATAAAGTTTGAATTCTTATCACGTCTCAAATTTCACCAATGGCGTTCAACGGTTTGAGACTCAAGTATGCCCTGGATGGTAGCTCGAATTAAATAGCCTGGAAGGATCACATAGAAGCGGTATTAGAGGACAATGGTTTGAAGGACTACATTGATCAAGAAGTCCACAAGCAAGCAGCTGTTAATTCCCAAGAATTGGCGGAATGGAAGAAATGTGTGGCTAGAGCGAGGAGGATTCTTCTGGAAGGAGTTCGAGATCACATTGTCTTGAGTCTCCATGGGAAGGAGACAACGTTTTTAATGTGGAAAACATTGAAGGATCTATATAAGAATAGCAGGGATCAGAGGAATCTGGTGCTGAAAGACAAGCTCCGGAAAATCAAGTGTGAAAAGGGCAACACGATCTTTACATATCTTAACAAGCTCACCACCTGCAGGGATGAGCTTGGAATTGTAGGAATCATGATAGCTGATGATGACATGGTGAGTCTTGCTCTCCTCAGTCTTCATAAGAGCTGGCATAGCTACCAAGACTCAGTAAATGGAAGAGAGAAACTGCCAGATTGGGAACGACTGTGGTCGGATCTGATGCAGGAGGAGATAAGGAGAAGCACCAGAGATGGTTCTTCATCAAAGTATGACGATGAAGAAAATATATCCTTATCGAGTAAGGCAAGGAAAGGGAAAGGGAAGGCTTCCCATTCCAAATCGAGTTCTTCCCATGGTGGGAAGAAGATTGACAAATCGAAAGTGCGATGCTTTCATTGTCATGAGGTGGGCCATTATGCAACAAATTGTCCACAGAAGAAATGCAAGAAGGGATCCTCAAAAGGATTAGATGGTGAGGCACTGGCCTCACAGTTCGAATTGGATTTCACCCTTATCACATGCATGGTTTCATTGATGGTGGGTTGTGTTTGGTACCTAGACAGTGGAGCCTCATTCCACATGACCGGAAATAAGATCTTATTCAATGCCTTGGAGGAGAAGGATCTCCAGATGCGCATAGAGATGTGCGATGATGGAAAGTACCATGTTTGAGGTGAAGGCACAATTGTGTTTCAGAGGGAGAATGGAGCTCCTCTCACCCTGACTAATGTAAAGTATGTGCCTGGACTGAAGAAGAACATGGTATATGTCACAATGTTGGAAGACAAAGGCTATGACGTAGTCTTTAGTAAAGGAAAGGCATTCTTGAGGCACATCGGCACGGAACATACCAAGAGGATTGGGATTCGAGTAAAGAATCTCTACAAGCTGGAGGTAGATGACTGTGCTGCAATGAGTTCCAAAGTAGAGTTTGTGCAAAGCCAAGATATTGGCGAGCTATGGCATAAAATATTGGGCCACTTGCACCATAGGGCCTGTTAGTGTCAGCCTTTGTAGCCTTCCTCCAGTGATCAAATATGCTCTTACAAAGTGATTTTAAGGTGTCAAGGTCAAATTTTGTCATTTCAAAGAGTCTTCAAGCAAAATTTGGTCACTAGGCTTTAGGTCTAGGGTTTGTTTTCACTCTTTTCAAAGTTGTCCAAATGGCAGTCCATGTCATCATTCAGCTGATTGTATCATCATTCATAGGGTTGTCAGCATCATGTCAGGTTCCAATGGGTCATTTTATACCTTGTTCATGCTTCAGTTGAGCCTAGGTAAGGTCCATTTCCCTCTCCTAGGGTTTTGGAGGTAATTTCTCTTGGATGGTCAAATAATTAGAAAAACTTGTATCCAGATGTTCATACACCTTCCCCTATCCTTCATGTACCTTATTAAACACTTTCCATCACTGAGATCCCCCAAATTCCTCATTTTTGCACAAACCCTAGTTTCTTGCCACAACTTGGCAATTTTCTAGGCTAGGCCTGTGTTTTGCCTTTTTGGACCCCTTCCCCTCACTCGATCTCTGATATTCCACTTGCCCCTACTTCCTAACATCCCTCCCTACTTTCCAAAATTTCCTCAAGAATTTAGAAGCTCCCTATCCCCTTCATTACGCTTCATTTCGACAAATCTCTTGTTCCACACAGCAGGGTAGGTTTTACTCAAATGATGTTTCTGAGCAATCAAAGATGAATTTGGGAAACATGAGAGAGGTTTCTCTCCACAACATGCCAAGAAAGAAAAACCTCCTTCACTTTTTACACAGGCATAATGGTTTTTGAGAAATGTCAAAAATACAATCGCCTTGGGAGAATTGATGCACCTCTGAAGTGACCTTGGGAAAATCATTTTTTCTCCTAGCTTGGTTGGTCAAATAACTTTCTTGATGAGTCAAAGGATAACTAGGCGAAAATATCTTTCCAATGAGCTATCATGAGCTCAATTTGGAGTTGAGGAAGGCATTCAAAAGTTGACTGCAACAGCACTCTGCCTTGAGGCAGCCTCATTTGGCACATTTTTACCAGTCTTGGTAGATTTGATTTTTGAAGGCAAATGAACTCCAAATTGAAAATTTCCAATTGGGTTGGAAATTAGACTCAAATATCTTTCCAACGAGCTATCCTGTGCCTGATTTTGACATAGGGAAGGCCTCCAAAAGCCTCCTTCAAAAGTGTGTTGCGCATAGAGAGGTGCGCTGTGCATTGGGCAGTTTGGGCCAGTGTAAATTTACACAGGCGTTGCGCATAGGAGTGTGCGCTGCGCACTGGGTTTGCGCACTGCACATTGAATATCAGCAATAGAGAAACTTGGTATATGCGCCCGGAACACAACCAAACTCACTCTAAGCTTGCAAATAGGTATGTTATGGTTGCCTAAGTAATGTTAGGGTGTTTGATATATGTTTCAAAGATGGGATTTGATGTATTGGGTTTTGGGAAAATGAAACCCTAGGTTCATAACAAAGGCATCCCTTAAGTTATTTTAAAAATATGTGGGTGGTTTAGTAAGATGTCCCTCATCCTCCATTGATGAAAAAACCAGCTCCTTGCTCATTTGTACATCCTGGCCAAACATTCCAAAGGGCACACATTGTATTTTTGCTCATTTGTCAAAAGGTGACCGTTTTGTGTCAAATCATTGAAAACAGAGCATTATTAGTATGGCATGGTTTGTTTGATGTTGTGGTAAACATACTAAAGTTTTGAGTATATATTGAAATTTGACTCCACCACACCTATATTACTATATATCATAGACATCTTGACACCAAAGCCATGTCAGACACGGAGTCAGAGTATGAGCAGCAGTATGATAGTGATTCTACAGCAGAGGGTAATGTGCCAAGAAGGTCTCGTAGAGGTGTAAAAGGTGGTAAGCCTCTCAGGGAAGAGCCTATTTCTTTGGTTCAATTGCAGGCTTGCCCGCTTGCAATGGATTGTTTTCGTCGTCAGTCATGCTATCACTATTGTGAATTAATTTCACAACTCCAGCATCATCGTGAGCTAGCTCGTTTGTTCATTTTACATTTACATGATGGCCATGTAAACCTCGCTGGAGTTGATTTCATTTTGTCACCAGAGACTATTGCAGAGGCCACTGGGATACCAAATGTTGGAGAGAAATGGAATAAACGTCAGCAGTTAGAGAAATCTTACTATCAGCCATACATCAAACCTGGGTATATGAGGCACTTGAGTAGAGTTTTTCCTTTCCAATACCTGAATGATCAGTTTGCACCTTTGATGAAACTCATCATTCGGTATTTCAGTTGTGAGGGCAGATTCTCCCGTCTTTACGCGTACCATGTCCGTTTGTTGATGCATTTTACAAGGGTACGTATGATGAACATTCCATTTTTCATGTTTCACAACATAGAAGATGGTGCTTCTTGTACAAAGGAAGACCCCAGCACAGCAGCATAACAGTATTTATCATTATGCCTTGATCAAGATCATGGTGGTTCATCAGTTAGCACAGCAGGGCATCACTTGGGAGGATTTTATTTCTCATGACCTTTTCACGGCGCCTCAGCCAGCTCCAGAGATAGTTCATGATGAGGGAGAACCTTCACAGCAGTTTGACATTCCCGACACCGAGCATGTCAATGCTCCAGCATATGTGACATATCAACGAGGCCACAGGGCCTTATTTGCAGCTACACGACGAGTACTATCTCCACATGGTGTGGAAGGGGTCTCGCCTTCTTCTTTAGCACAGGTACAGGTACAGGTACAGATTCAGGATAGAGGCAAGCAACCCATGTTTGATGAGGGACCTTCAGGAGATCTGGATACGGATATTATTGACCTTGATATCAGCTCTCCTAGCTCGGAGCTAAAGGAGATCATTTGACAACAAAAGGGTGAGAATCACTTACTGCAACAGAAATTAGAGATGGCTAACTGGACAATCAACTACTTGGAGCAGCGCAACAAACAGCTGGAAGATGAACACACACTTTATGAGCTGCGGCAAATCCGAGAAGACCGAAACTTGGCCCGAAAGAGACCCGGTGATTTGACACCAATTGAGCGAGAGTCTATGCTCATCCGGGTGAACACTCATTTGGAGAAATTGTTGGTGAAGGCAAATAGAGACAAGGATATGCTTCGTCATATGAAAACTCATTATTGGGCTCGCATGCATGTATGCAAGGCGAAAATGAAAATCCTTAAGAGGCGGTTGAGCCAAGCACTAAAACGCAAAAGATGTCGGATCCGCTTCGAGTTTTGGCTGAAGCTTCGTTGGCTGGGCATAACACATGACGGAGGGTCTTCATTCCGAATTTGAGCGGATTCGTAAAAAAATTTGTCATTTTGAAAAATTTTGGTCCTCAAAACAGGTTTTTTTATTATACGGGCAGCGCGCATGCGCGCTCGCTTTTTATTAGGACACTTTCTGGAGGAAAAATTTATATTTTTGGATTTTTTATGGAAATTTATGTATGCTCAGCAATTGCCGAAGCATTTCATTGAGATCTGGACGGTCAAAAGGCTCAAAAATACCATGAAAACCACCTTGCTGCCACCTTTTGCCACAGCAGGAAGTACTTCTAGGAGAATGCAATTTTGAGGGGGCAAATGGGCTCCAAATTGAAAAATTTTACTTGGGTTGGAAAGTAGACTCAAAGACCTTTCCAACGAGCTATCATGAGCTCAATTTGGGTGCCGAGAAGTGCCTCAAAATCAGCTGGAAAAGTGCACTGCGCATAGAGATCAGGGGCGCTGCGCATAGAGGATTTTGGTCAGTTTTTCATCTTCAGCTCAGAATTTCGCCCAGTAATTATCAGTTTCACCTCTTAATGGAATTTTTGGTTTAATTTGATGTACCTAATGTAATTTTGGCACTATATTACCTATTCTAGAAGATTCATTCACCAAAGAAGTGAAAATTTAATGAATGAATCAGTGTCCTAGCATATAGGGGTTAGTTGTTTGACTACCTAGTATTCAGTTCCTTGTTTAGAATTGGTTGAAACTGCTCCTAAAAGGAGGAGCTCGACCCCTAGAGGCTAGGGAATGGTTTGGCTTGGTCTATTTTTTTTTTTTGACAATATCGGTTGCTATATATTGATTGAAAAAAGTGATAAGGCATGAAGCCGTACATAGATTACTTCGATAGCACTACAAATCCAAGGATAGAGCATGAGGTTCCTATCCTTGAATTGGTTTCTGTAACTTCTGACTAATAAACAACTAGTACTACTATAAATCCGGACGTATTGATGACACAAAAGTTTGCATTTACAATACATAGTTAATCAATGGAAATATGACTGATATTTCTCGCTGTGGAGTCCTCTGGGTGCTGTTCTGCTTCCATTGGCTTTGCGCTTGAAGATGTTGATTTTTCTTTCTGCTTTGTTTCCATGATTTCCCTTAGAATTGCCAGCGATTCCTCAGCATGAATGCATCTATTGTTGAGCCCGTTGAACTGCTCCTGAAGTGAATGAACCCTGTGGAGAAACAAATTCATTTCTGTGCGGTATTTGGAGTGGAGATTTCTGAACTGTTCATCGAATTTTGCTTCCAGGCTTCGTATCTGCTCAGCGTGCCTAGCTTCCATATTTCGCACTTGATCTTCCAGAATTCGTTGTTGAGCTCTGACCTCATCAAATTCGGCTTGGAGGTCGCGGCAATGGAAGCATTGCTCAGAACGAGCCATCACAAATTGAGATTGGATTCTAAGAGGGACAGTTTCACTGTGATGGTCAGTTGACTCCTTCTGGCTGCAGGAGAAGAAGGGGAGGGGCCGGGTTATGATGCACGGGTTATCGACAGAGCTGTAAGAGATTGAAGATAAACAGAAGAACTTCGAACCCACCGATCTCACTTCCAAGGAAAAGGAAAGGTAATAAAGAAGGTTCTGATTGATAGCGCACAGAACAAAGAGGTATAAACTTGAAAATAGAGGGGATGAGCCGGTTAGAGGCGAACTGAGGAGGCAGGATGGAAGGAAGGGGGACGGCCAGCAAGGGCGCAGAGAGAGAAGCAGAAAATGGTGAAGGAGGGGCACTAAAGCTCTTAGCTTCCCTCCGAAGCTATTCCTGAAAAAAACCACGAGATTGATTAGAGAAAAGATAGACAGAGCATAAAAAGCCGATACCAGAGCAGGGGATCTCCGTCGTGACTGATCCAGGGCGCCTTCTTCGTTCCCGCGGGGCTGCTCTTGATCATAGTGATGAATGACAATAATATGCCTTCCTGAGCCCGTATTTATGGATCGGGACCAACTGCAACGGCCTGAATGCATATCAAAGATCGGATCCTCTAAAATAATTAGATATTTTTCTATATCTCTAGGACGATTCACTGTGGCAGCAGGATCATTCTTCTGTCCTTCTCTGTGGTGATGATTTTTCCTCGGGATATCAATTGATCTGAGGATCGAATCCTGAGTGTGACTGCTTGAGCACTTCGAGCTATGCCCTGAGGCTGTTTTTGCCATACCCATCACACGCTTGCTGGGATTGCGCGCCTGAGCGTTGTCAGAATCAACCTGCTTCATGGAAGAGGCTGGAAAAATGCTCTTTGACTGTGCCTCAATGCACCTTCCGCTTGTCCGACTGCTTTATTTGCATGTTTATCCGCTTCCCTATTGTATGTGCGAAGGATGTGACAGAATCGGATTTTTTCAAAATGTTCGATGAGGAGGTTGATGCGTTGGATATGCTGTTGAAGACTACTGTTTGGGGATTTCCTGTAATGGTTCATGCAGCCAATGATTATAGAGGAGTCTCCTAGAACAAGTGCATTTCTGATTCCCCTGCTTTTTAATTGCAACAATCCTTGATACAGAGCAAGAGCCTCGGCGTTATTGTTTGTTTTTTCCCCTAGACTCCATTCGTAGTTGCCTATTTCTTCTCCTGATTCGTCTATGATAATGCCTCCTGCGCCTGCTGGTCCTGGATTGGACTTGGAGGCTCCGTCAAAGAATAGGATTGGGCAGTTGTTGCTCAGTATCCATCTTTTGAATTCCTGAGATGGTAGCCTTATTTCCCAGTCTTTGGTCTTATGTTGAAGCTGCATGACATTTCTCTGAATGCTCTGGTGTTGGCCTGAGCTACCTAGGATATGCCTGATCATGAGCCTCTCTTCAATTGTATAATCAGTTGCTTTAATTGTTCTTGAACATTTGACAGCCATTGTCTCCTGCGCCAATAGATGAGCACTGCTACACGTTTTCCAGACATTGCCTTCTTTGTTTTGAAATATTTTCTTGTTTCTAGTGAGCCAGATTTTCCAAAGGAGGTTGTGGGGAATGATGTCCCAGGTTCTTGTAACTATCTTGCTCCGTTTATCTTTCCAGGGGCAATTCCTTCTCCAATCTTGGATTGTCTCAACAATGTTTTGCTGAGGCTGCCATGTTATGTTGCCCAGATTGGCCATGATGGTCCAGCATTTCTTCGCAAAGGCGCAATCAAGAAATAGATGGTGGATGGTTTCCTCCTCGGAGCAGCAGTTAGGACAGATTGAAGGTCCATATATCCCTCTCTTTCTCAGATTTTCCGAAGTGAGGATTCTGCCCTTAAGCAGCAGCCAAATGAAGAATTTGACCTTGGGGATGGCCTCAGACTTCCATATTATTCTCCATTGGTTCCAGACCGGAGCCTGATAAGTATTGTTGCAAATGAATTGGTAGCCAGATTTAATGGTGTAACATGAGCCCGTGGGGTCCCATCTAAACCCATCTAAAGCTCCTTTTTTAATAGGGGCTCTGTTTTGAAGATTTTTAAGGAGGGCTTGGTAGCTAGAATCCAAGTATGGGGGAATAACTGGGAATTCCCAGCTAATCCAAGCACCGCTCTCAGCATCCCATTTTGAAATTTGGTCCAGCCTCTGTATGCCTTTGCTGTGAAGATAAAGGATGAAGGGAATGGCTTCTTCAACAGTGTTTAAGGGTTGAAAGCCCATGATTTTGTCAGTGGCATAATTAATATTGCTCCCATCCCCCGGAATCTTTGAGGTGTTTTGAATAAGAGTGGGGATTGCTTTCTTGCAAAGATGCCAGATTTTGGTGGAGTCTCTTATAGGAATATCAGATTCAAGAAGTCTTTGTCTGTTGTCCGAAAGATATTTGCATTCAATGACCTGTTTCCACCAGGCTTTTGGTTCACTAATTAGTCTCCAAGCCATTTTAATCCCAAAGGCGAGGTTTAGAATTTTGGGGGATCTGATTCCCAATCCACCTCTGTCTGCAGATTGAATTACACTTTTCCAATTGACCAAATTGTATCTATTTTTTTCTTTTTTCCCTCCTTGCCATAAAAAATTGCGGAGAGCTATTTCAAGCTTATTGTGGAACGAAGCAGGAGCTTGGTAAAGAGTGAAACGATATAAAGGTAAGGAGGAAATGCCTGTTTTGAGCAGGATTAGTCTGCCCGCTGGGTTAAGCCATTGAGTCCCCCATTGCTGTACCTTTCTTTTGACTTTGTCGATTATTTCATTCCAAGTGGAGGCTTTAAGAGAGCCCAAGGTGACCGGCATCCCAAGATAGGTGAAGTGGTCCCAGGTTTCTTTGTAGGCTACTCCAAAGATATTGGCAATATTGTGGGCTGTTTGGTTGGAGATGTTCCATCCATAGATGCAGCTTTTCTGAAAGTTGACTTCTCCTCCAGAGCACTCCATAAATTGATCGAGAAGATTTTTGAAGCGCCTTGCTATTGTGGTGGAAGCCCCACCAATAAGCAGGGTGTCATCAGCAAATTGTGAGTGATTGATATTTTTTACTCCATTCCCAAACTTTATACCAGAGATGAGGCCAACTCTTCGGTTGTGATCGAGGTTGCTGCTGAAGGATTCAGCCATCAAGATGAATAGGTAGGGAGAAAGAGGACATCCTTGCCTTAGTCCTCTTGAAGATTGAAAAGCTTCACAAGGGCGGCCATTAATGAGGGGCGAGATCCAGGGTCCAGAGATGCATGCGGCAATGGTGCTAATGAAGTCAGAATTGAAGCCCATTTTTCTCATGACAGCGTACAAGAATGAATGTCTGACTCGATCGAAGGCGTTGGCTAAGTCAAGCTTGAGGACGAAGCCTTTCTCTTGCCTAGAGGTGCTAGAATGGATAGCTTCTTGAACCAAGGTGATGGAATCATGTATTTGCCTGTTGGTCATGAAGCCCCCCTGGTTTTCAGATATAAGGGAAGGAAGCAAAGGCTGGAGCCTGGCTGCTATAATTTTTGCAAAAATCTTATAAGAAGTATTGCACAAGGAGATAGGTCTAAATCTGGAGAAGGAAGTGGGCCTGGTTTCCTTGGGAATGAGGGCGAGAAAAGTTGAGTTTGTGAAACCCCCCATTTTCTTTTTTCTTTGTATTCCTTTCATCATTTTTACAAGATCTTTTTTTATCAAATGCCAATGGTCCCTGTAAAAATTTATGGAGAAACCGTCTGGACCTGGGGACTTGTCTGGTTGAAGAGTCCAGATAGCTTTTCTTATCTCTTCCTCTGTTATTTCACTGTTTATTCTCTCATTCTCCTGAGCAGAGATTTTTTCTGGTAGGTACTTAAGGAAAGCCGTATAGTCCGTGGCTCCTTGATTTTCAGTGAGGAGGCAATTGTAATGATGGAAGGCTGCTCTTTTAATAGATTCCTGGTCATCATGCTGGCTGCCTTGACTATCTGTAATAGTGGTAACAATGTTCCTTGATTTTTTTACAGCGGCCTGCTTATGGAAATATGCCGTATTTTTATCACCTTCCTTTAGCCATATTTCTCGCGACTTGAGCCTCCATTTGATCTCTTCCGCTCTCTTAATTTGAGTTAGCTGTCCCTGTACCTCCCATTCCTTACTTTTCAGCTGATTAGTGAATCCATGATCTTCTATTTGTTTATGAATCTCTTCCAAACTCTGCTGCATTTTTTTCTTTATTTTTTCTGGCTCTTGGTAGCTGACTTTTGCCCAATCCTTGAGCGCTTTCCTTGTGTTTCGAAGTTTTGTTTCCCAAATGAAAGTTGGGGAACCTTCCACGTGATTCTTCCATGTATCTTCTATGATTGACTCGGCCTCAATGCTGTCTCTCCACAAGGGATTATACCTGAATGGGATTGGTCCCAAGTTGGCGTGGGAGTCCAACGTTAATAGAATGGGGAAGTGATCTGAGGCTGTGGCGCTAAGAATTTTGGTGTGGCCTGCTGCAAAGGAGGAAAGAAGGGAAGCATTGATCAGAATTCTGTCCAACCTTTCCATAATGTTACCTGGCCCCAATCGTCTATTGTTCCAAGTGAATTTTCTATTTTTTGGAATGATGTCCATCAATTCGTGCTCAGCCATTATAATTTCCAGCTGCCTTCTGAAGGGATCGGGGGTGAAGACACCCCCCCTTTTCTCATTCGCATGGAGAATTAAATTGAGGTCTCCAGCAAGGATAACATTTGAATTCTGCTCCTTGTCGATTTCCTCCTTCAATTCCTTCCAGCATTGTTCCTTATCCCGGAAATGGTTGGGGATATAGACATTGTAAATAATTAAGTCACAGCTCTCTTCCTTGTTGACAAGGTTGGTCCTGATCCAGTTTTGCTTGAGGACAGAGGATTTACAATTCCACTGCTGCTTATTCCACATAGTTGTGATTCCTCCAGAGGCTCCTCTGGAATTACTACTGGCCCCTGTGAAAGACTTTTGGGCTTCTATGATTAACTGCATTTCACTCTGATTTTGTTTGGTTTCCTGAATTAGAACAATTTCGGGTCTTTCTGATTGAAGGAGATCTCGAAGGGCCGCTGATTTAGAGGGGTGCCCCATACCCCTGCTGTTCCAAGATAAAAGCTTCATCATGAGACATTCGAGCGAGGAGGTGCTCGCCTCTCAAGTTCTTTAGCTGCTGTATCTTTCTCTTGTGAACCTGTAATAAAAGAGTCCATAGGAGTTTGGATCCCTAGAGCTATGTCTTTTTGCGTGCTTTCTTCCCGATGCTGCTTGGCTGATTTTCTGCCTGGTCCAGGTTTCTTGTGGATATCCCCGGATGCACCAAGGTCCTTGGAGGAACTTCTGGTAGTTCTGATGAGGGGAGGGCCAAGGACAGGCTGAGATGGGGTCGAAGAGATCAAGGGGGGCTCAGTTCGAGTCAGTAATGATTGATCAGGTTGAGGATCATCATAGGTTACCTTCGATTTGTTTTTTGATAAGGTCCTTTCCACTGAGGGAGGAGGGGAGGCTTGGAGGGGGGAAGAGGGGGAGGTTCCGGGGCCTTTGGGGGAAGGAGGGGGAGATGGGAGATCCTCTGAAGCCAGGGATCCAAAGGGGTTGGAGGACGAGGGGAAGACAGAGGGGAAGGGAGGGGTTCCGGAGTGAGGCTTCTCAGACTCAGGGGGAGGATGTGATTTCTTCTTTTTCCTTACTATTTCCCATGATTCCTCAGGGGTTTCAACATTATTATTGATTTCTGTTTTAGATTTAGAGCACCTATTGGCAAAATGACCATACTCATGACATACCTTACACTTGAAGGGGAGTTGCTCGTAGTTGACCTGTTGAATATGCGTCCACTGATCCACTCTGAGCTTAACTGCCTCTGGAAGACCTTTGCCCAAATCTACCTCCACACAGATCCTCGCGCATGCATGCATATTTTCTTTTGGTTCAGATCTATCCACATATTTGCCTATTGCATTTCCAATTGCTCGAACAGATTCATCAGCCCAACAGTGGAGCGGTAGATGCGGAAGGCGAACCCAAACAGGGACTGCGTTGGGGACATCCATTTCAGGGTCGAAGTCTGGGGTCCAACGGTTGAGATAAAGACCTCTAGTGTCCATGAAGTATGGCCCATTCCTGAAAATAAGGTTGCGATCCTCGACTGTTTCAAAAAGGAAGGTAAAGAAGCCTCTTCCACAAAACCTTATCGCAATTTTCCCCTGGACCATGGCATTCCAATTTCTTTCCACCCAATGCTGAACAGAGCGAGGGGAGGGCCATAGCCCCGTGAACTGGCCAACCAATCCTCGTTCAGCTAATGCAACAGCAGATCTCCTTGGAAGAGAAGGAGGGAGAGGGATTTCCGGAATTTCATCAAGTTTTTTGATAAATTTGGAGGCAGTAGGTCGAATCCTTTCAGAGTTATACTCAGGAATAAGTGAAGCAAAGGCTTTCTCGAGGTCGGACTGATCTGAAGAAGGAGGATCCATCGAGCCTGGGGCGGTCGACGAAGGGCAAGGGGGGAAAGGGGGGGCAGGAGGCCCAGGAAAGCAGAGAAGCAGCAGAAGGCTGCCCTCAAAGGCAGCACGAAAAGCCAGAGACGGGCAGAAGGCCCAGGAAGCAAGCAGAAGGAAGGGCGCAGCGAGGGGAGCCCGTAGAAGGCCTGCAAGCCCGGCAGCAGGGCTGCCAAGCTCGATCGAGGGCGGTCAGGGCGTCCAGGGGTGGGAGAGCTCCATCTCCAGCGCGCGCGATCAATCGCATCGGTTTGGCTTGGTCTATATTATGTAAATTTTCAGTCAGTAGCAAGGGTTGGACTCTTGGGGATAAGCTTAGACTCTATTGTACATTGTATCTCTGCAATTTTGGCAAAGGAAAGACCAGGGTTTTGCAGCACTCTTTGGAATTCTTGTGGCTTTATGTCTTGATGGTGTGCTTCTTTCAGTATTTGTAAGTTGTTATGTGTATCATTTTCCTTCTCTCATCTTCTGTAATTGAAACAAATGAAGTGTTAAGGTAGAATTCATAACTTGTATGCTCTGCCTTTAAGTTTGTTTGATCTTCTGTGTTTTCATCTATTTAAGGAGAATTCTTGAGGTTTCCTTGCTCTCCTTAGCTCCTCACCTGTCTGATCTTCTCATCTCATTTGCTTTAAGGCATTAAAACAATTGCCTACCTTGCTCCAATCAGACCTCTGCAGAAACTGTGTCTCATCCCCGCACCCAAAATTGCCTTTCCCTTTGATTCACCAAAATTTCAAAAAATCAATTTCAAACTCCTTGTACTTCATACCTAGCCTAAAATTAGCTATCAATTCAGTCATCTCGAGCCTCCTTGATTATATTTTCCGAGATTGACCCGGAGAGAGCCCTCTCCTGTCCTCGTAGGGCTAGCTACGAGGCTGAGCGTGGTTTGATGTTGCCTTGAGTTTCGCCTTCTTCAGCCTGAGGCAAATTTAAGCGTTAACATAGTGGCGACCATACTGGGGAAGATGGTTTGCTGTTGATGTGACATTCGACTTGTTGATTGTCTTGTCCCAGTACATGAAATCAAATTGCAGATCTGATGCTGATGGTGGACAGCAGTGAGACACTTATGAAGGCTGAGACATTCACCTGGCAAATCCAGCTCGATTCAGAGATTCCAGTGCTTGCTGAACCACTCATGCAATGGTAGGGTATGTGGCAAACCGTGCACTGTGAGAAGCTGTAAAAGAAGTAATAAATCAGTGAGCAGATTTTGAAATTAATGAAGAATTTTCAGTGCCTTGCTTCAATGTTTGAAATCTCCAAAGTTCCCTTTTGAAGCTAAAACTGGTTTCTGCCTGTTAATTGTTGAAAAACTAGAGAAGGAAATTCAGTGTTTGAATGAGCAGATCCAATCATACGATTTCCGAGATCCTAAAAAGTTCTTGGAAATCCTTCCTCCTTCGAAACAAGAAATAACACACTTTCCTACAGATGTTTGTATTGACAGTGTGCAGCTGGAGGTATGTACTGCAGAGTTGGGGCAGCAAACAGAGTCTGGCTTTCGCGATCCTATTACGATGTACATGGAAACGTTTTTCAGTTTGATTGATAGATCAGGCTGTCTTTTCCGTGACCAGGCTCATTACGTGCATGAAGGACTGCCAGCAATTACATCTGTGTCCTCGCGGAAGCATTCTCAAGCGGCATCATTCTCAGGTTTACTTGAATGGTTGATCTGGCATTTCAGTATTACCTGATCTACTATTTTTACAGCAAAGTAGGGTAGATTTTGTAAATAAATAAGCAGCTAAAGGGCAACATCTTGTTCTAGTTTCATTACAGCTTTAGTTTGAAGTTTGTTAAGTCAGTTTTTCAATCATTTCAGTCAAGTTTCAGTCTATAAATGAGTCGGAAGTCTCATGTTGTCTGTTGAAATAATGACTCCATTGCCCAATGGATGGAGGCACTGTCTGCTCTCCGAAAACTCTGCGGTTCTTGGCACCTCCAAGAAGCGGCAGCGGCCATCCCCATTGGAGCCAATGTTAGACTCCGTCTTGTCTAGTCCTCTGTCAGAGTCAAATTCAGACAGATAGCTGTCAAAATCTCAGTTCAATATACAGGCCAAATACCAATTAGCTTTCACCCACTGCTACTTAGATGTTTGTAAAGCTCGTTCTCAAAATGTTTCAATAACACTTGCAGGCTAGGAGAAGGTTCAGTAGGTGTTTATTTCAGGAATGTCATCAATGTGAAATAGATTCTTCTTCAAAACCCTGTTTTGAAGAAGAAATCATCAAATATGTTTTTGTAATAAATAGGTAAATGTTCCAAAGCTCTACAGTTCTTCAATGGCAGCAGCTTCAGTAGCTCCAATCCCTGCAGAAACAGCCAAAGGAATCATCAGATTAAATCAAGAAGTCAGTGGAAATAAACTGATAAAACTATCTCACGTGTGCATGCAGAGATCATAGTTGAGGCAGCCTCTTCTTGGAATGCCTTCCAGTGTTTTTCAAGGGTCCCTTTTCAAGAAATTCGCATGAAGGATCTGTCAAAGTTTGGCGCATTGGTCAAACAAGGAAATGCATCCAAATGGGAGCCTACACAACAGAGAAATGGATATCAGAGTGAGCACATCTTATTATTGAAAATTCTTCTCATATAACAAATGATGTGATGGAAGCTATTATAGCCAAAATTCATCCACGACACTAAAATGTGGGCATGCATCTGTACAAGTCGTGTTTGGAGTTTTGGAGGCAATAAAATTGTTTTGCAGAATTGTTGACAGCGTTTGGAGGTGGGCGCTACCCATATGAGCTGCGCGCTACCCACTTGCCAGGCGCTACCCATTGGGCAGGCGCGCTACCCACACAGAGACAGAGTTTAAAAAACGTTTTCTTGCGACCAGTTTCGTGTTGAATCGACTCCATCGACTTGCAACGGGATGGCAAACCTTCATGTTCTTTGCCAAGGCGATTGAGCATCTGCGTTTTCAGGATTGCAATGTGTCATTCGAAACAACAGAGATAAGATTTTCTTCCGGTCACACAGCATCAATTACTGTTGCTATAGTCCAGGTGATTTGCAGAGATGGATAATTGAGCTGACAGGAGCCCCTGGCACAATGTATGCCAATGAATCCTATCAACTACAAGTTGATTTCCCTGATCATTATCCCATGGAAGCTCCACAGGTTATTTTTCTCCCACAAGCGCCTCTGCATCCACATATTTACAGCAATGGCCACATATCTCTAGATATTCTGTACGATTCCTGGTCTCCAGCTATGACCGTCAGCTCTATCTGCATCAGCATTCTTTCAATGTTATCCAGCTCTACTGTGAAGCAACGTCCGCCAGACAATGATCGATATGTCAAAAATTGCAGAAATGGTCGATCACCTAAAGAGACTCGCTGGTGGTTCCATGATGACAAGGCATAATTATAACTATTTTGGTCGTGCTTGGTAAAAGGTCTGCAAATTTTACTAGGCATTGTAATTCCTTCCTAAATCATCACGAGATTTGTGAAACATTGTATTTTGCTCCGTGGGTTTTGTTTTGGAGCTTGTCATAGGCTGCATGTTCAGCAGTTTGTAAAGATCTTGTATTTGTGCCTACTATTCCGAAAGGATGGTGATTATCCGCAGCGTTTAGTGTCTACTGCTTGCAAATGAAATTCTAAGGAGATCATTTGCGGGTGGAAGACCATTAGTCATGGTTGAACAGTTTAATGAATGACCGGGAGAGCCATTTGCATGCATATAAACACAAATTTCAATTGCAAAAAGTTTGTTTAAGCAATAGGCTCAAGAAGGTGAAGGAGATGGGACATTTAGAAAACATGGGATATTTATGCACATATTGTATGATATGGTGTAAAAGCCGGCCCTGCTTTATCCTTCATTTATTGGGCAGTGCTCACAGGTTATATGCTGAGATTCAAGATCAGCGTCATACAAATAAAGTAATACAGACTCGATCACCAGAAGAAGGCGTGGAGTTTATGTCAATGATGGACACTTTGTCCTGCTATTGCGAAGGCAGTGGAAACCATAAAGACAGGGGAGATTGCCCTGATTACAATAGAACCTGAAAATGGTTTTGGAAATATTGAAACCCAGAGAGATTTGGCTGTAAAAATTGTTGAACAGGAAGCCCTTTGCTGGAAACGCTGCCTCCTTCACTTGGTGAATTAAGGAATTTGAAGCAATTGAACCTTCGGGATTGCAAGGCAATGAAATGTTTGCCGGATTCCTTTAGACAATTAACTCAGTTGGGTAAATTAGTACTCGACTGTCCCATAAGCCAACTGCCATTTATAAGAGTTGAAGGAGCAAGAGAGAGTTTAATAGAATCGATTGGGCAGAGAACATGCAGTAATTTGGGCTCTTCAGTTGACAAGTGCATATTTCAACTCCAACACATAAGACTGTACAACACACAAATATCAGAGGTATCATTTGATGAAGATGTATTCCCCAACCTTCAACATATTCACATAAGCTTTTGCCATTATCTGGAGAAGGTTGCCACATTGTCAAATGCACTCCTAGAGTTGGAATTGATTGATTGTAATAATTTGAAGAAAATAGAAGTGCTTTGTGGTCTTGCAAAACTTAGGGAGTTGGTGATTAAAGGGTTGAAATTGGAGAAGCTGCCAAGCATTGAAACTTTGGTATCTTTGCATCAGTTGTACTTAGCTGACTGTGTCATGTTGAAAAGCATACAGGGGCTGGATGAGCTCACAAAACTTCGATTACTATATGTTAATGATTGCTCTGAATTACAAGAGTTGCAAGGTGTTGAATATTGCATGGCGTTAGAGAGCCTTAAGGCCATTGGGTGTCCCAGTCTGCAGTGGGATGATAACGTAGTTGAACAGTTGTTGCAACGAGTGAAGCAGCTTGACATTTGGTGAAGGAAAGCAGAAGGCAGCAATTGTGCGATGGAAGCCATTTTTATTAAAAGGTTATTCTTCATTCAAAGGGAAAATGTAACGTGGCAGTCGTTGCAATATGTGGGCATTCGATTCATCTAAAGAACATATGTGGCAGCATGGAAACGTGCCTTCAGCAGAGACACTTGTCATGACATTTTGGGAGAGAATAAAAGTCAAAAGCCAAATTTAAATACAGATAACTATCCCAGCACAGAAATCGAATTGGTTGGTCTATTTTGGGTCTTCAAGCTGCAGTTCAGAAAGTCTAGCTACAGGTCCTACCAATTCATTGGTCATCAACAAACAAATACAACGCTATTCCTTTTAGAGCAGAGTTTTCCTATTTTCATGATTATTGATGTAACTGCTCCTTATTTTCATCGATCAGTTAACACCTCTCATAGTTTATTTAATGTAAAAACATTTGTAAAGGAAAAAAAGGTTCTGAGAGGTGCGTGGAGGAGAACAGAGCATTTCATTGTACAGTTGAATGACAGAGATTAATTAAATGGCCCAGCTCTGATTTGTAAGATTCTTGTGGTGTGGAAATTTAGCATATGTTTCTTCTTCTATCTCATATGTCTTTGTAATTTTTCCATTTCATTTCATAATCGTTTCTAAATGAATACTTTTAAGTGAGAAAGACGGAATTCAATTTATTTGCTCTGTCTTGAGGAAGTGTTCATATTTAATGTTTTCTTCTGTTCGATAAGGATTCATCACACATGCCCTTGTCGACTTCTTAGCAGTCTTGCCATTCCGTTTAATCTCAATTTAACTGTTAAATTTCGCTCCTACCTCGCCTTATGGAATAATCTGTGCCTTTGATTAAATCTCTGCTAACGTTGTTCTTGGTATCACGCTGCCCAGAAAACCCAATCATTTATTTAAAAAATCCCTTTCTATCAATTTACTAGCCTAACATCTCCATTCTTTATCGGTCATCTCTTCCCCTTTGAAAACTTGTCTGCCGAGATAGACCCGGAGAGAGCCCTCTCCTGTCCTCGTAGGGCTAGCTACGAGGTTGAGCGTGGTTTGATGTTGCCTTGAGTTTCGCCTTCTTCAGCCTGAGGCAAATTCAAGCGTTAACAGGGCCTTGAAGATCATGCTGCAGATTTCTACCGGACTTCCCAAGGGTAAACTGGAGCAAGTGGATACATGCAAAGGTTGTACCTTGGGTAAGTATGCAAAATATTCCTTTCAGGATCGAGACAGTTGAGCTGGAGCAATCTTGGAGCGAGTTCATACAGATGTGTGTGGACCATTCTCGACAACATCCACCACTAAACAAAGGTACTATGTTATTTTCATTGATGATTTTTCTCGTAGATGTTGGATCTACTTCGTGCAGAAGAAGGATCAAACGTTCTCAAGGTTTTGTGAGTTCAAATCCTTGGTTGAGAAAGAATCTGGAAATAAAATAAGGGCCTTGTGAAGCAACAATGGTGGAGAGTATGTCTCTCAATAGTTTAAGGACTTCTATGCAGCAAAAGGAATTAAACGGGAATTGACAACACCCCATAACCCACAACAAAATGGGGTGGCCGAAAGGAAGAACAGAACAATTGTGGGAGTAGCTTGGGCGATGCTGCATGACCAAGGCCTACCACTTCATTTGTGGGCTGAGGCATGCAATACAACAGTATACTTGTAGAACAGAAGCCTGCTTCGTATACTGGGAATGAAGACACCAGAGGAGGTTTTCTCCAGGAAGAGACCAAATGTGAGTCACTTCAGGATCTTTGGCTCATCGGTATTTTTCCATTTGACCAAAGATGCTCGGAAGAAGCTAGAGCCAACAACTGAGTTGGGGATAATTGTGGGGTGCACTTATACACCCCACAACTATGAGGTGTTCTTGCCTACCAGTCAGAGGAAAATGGTACGCAGAGATCTGAAGTTTGACGAGCAGAAGGCCATGCGAGTATCCCTTAAGAGGGAGCTCAAGTTGCATGCAGAGGAGGAACTTTTGGTTCCTAAGGAGGAGGAGGCTCAGACTGACACAGAGCAACCGCATGCAGAGGATCCATGAGTGGAGACATCCACTCATGTAGAGTCTTCCAGAGTTGGGCGAAAGCGCTCAAGGGAAGTTGACAAATTTTTTATGGATGTGAGAGAGAATGTGGGACAACCATCTTCTCACCAAAGATAAGGGAGGTCACCTAAGCGATACATTGGTTACATGGCCTTGGTTGGGGAGTGTGTAGAGACCAAACCATCTTCCTTTGAGGAATCAGTGCAGCAGCCAGTTTGGGTTGATGCTATGATGGAGGAGTATGACTCCATAGTTCAGAATAGTGTTTGGGATGTTGTTCCAAGATTGAAGGATAAGTCAGTGGTGAGTTCCCGATGGCTTTACAAGGTAAAGCAAGCAGCTGATGGGAGTGTGGAGAAACATAAGGCAAGGTTTGTTGCCCGTGGTTTCTCACAAGTTGAGGGGATCGATTATGATGAGACTTTTGCTCCTGTATCAAGGTACTCATCTATCAGATCGATGTTGGCACTATCAGAACAGATGGGTTGGAAGATCCATCAGATGGATGTGAAGACTGCGTTCCTCAATGGCAAGATTGAGGAAGAGGTGTACATAGAGCAGCCAGAAGGATTTGAGACCTTCAATCATGAGTCGCATGTGTGCTGACTCAAGAGAGCTTTATATGGGCTAAAGCAAGCACCTCGTGCTTGGTACACCAGGATCGGCAGCTATTTCACCGGGTTAGGGTTCACAAAGAGTGAAGTGGATGCAAACCTTTACCACATCATGGTAGAAGGTAAGCCATTGATCATTGTTCTTTATGTTGATGATATGATATTGATAGGTGATGATCAATTGATCAAGTCTTGCAAGGAGGACCTTGTAAGAGAGTTCGAGATGAAAGACATGGGTCTCATGCACTACTTTCTAGGCATGGAAGTGTTACAGAAGGATGGGGAAGTGTTTGTGTCTCAAGGCAAGTATGCCAATGAGATACTCAGGAGATTCCATATGGAGAAGTGCAAGCCCATGCAGACTCCTCTAGCAGGTAATTGGAGGAAGGAGGATGCTACTTTAGGTGAGGTAGTAGCTACTATTGTTTATTGGTAGCTTGTGGGTTCATTGATGTATTTAGTGAACACACAACCAGATTTGTGCTTTGCGGTGAACCAGCTAAGTCAAGCTATGGTTTAGCCTACCAAGATGTTTTAGAAGGCAACGAAGCATGTGCTGAGATACCTCAGAGGCACATCTCAGTATGGATTATGGTACATATGGAAAAAGGGAGTGAAGCTTCAGGGTTTAACAGATGCAGATTGGCCAGGGAGTCTATCAGATCGGAAGAGCACTTCAGGATGAATTTTCAACCTTGGTTTAGCTACAGTTTCTTGGTACAGCAGGAAACAAAGGTCAGTTGCATTTAGCTCAGTAGAGGCTGAATACATGGCTGCCAGTCAGGCAACATGTGAGGCCATTTGGATGCGAAAAATTTTAGTTGGATTGTTTGATCAAAGGATGGATCCAACTATGATCTATTGCGATAATCAGAGTTGTATCAAACCCTCTGAGAATCCAATATTCATCACAGGTCTAAGCACATCAATGCCCGGTATCATCATCTTCGAGACTGTGTGGTGAAGAGGATCATGTTATTGTTGTATGCTTCAATCGAGGAGCAGGATGCAGATATTTTTGACTAAGGCATTGTCAAAATGCAAATTCGAGTTCCACAGAGACAGGATTGGGGTGACAGATAATCCTTTTCTTGTTGAGAGGAAGTGTTGAAAATAGCAACAAGAAATGCTAAATATAGAAGGGCTAAAAATAGCATTGCTATAAATAGCATTTCGGGATACATTCCAATTTTATTTAGTCCCTGAACTAAAATTGAGAATTAAAATTCGAATTTGATCTTAGCAGCTATTTGAAAAATAATTAATTCATTCATCTTGAGTTAATTAGTTGGAGAAAATCAAACGTGAATTCTATGTAAAGACATGCAACAATTATCCCTTTGATTGAGGAATTTATCCCTTAATTAAGGAGATCAAGATGAGTTGTACTTTGAGTTATAATTAATTAGCTCAGGTAACTGAGTTAAGACCAGTTAGATTAGTTCCAACAATTTGTGGAACTGATTGTGAGTTCAGTTAGTTAATGTATGCATGCATGTAACTAGTGTACTTCAGATAACTGAATATTCTCTCATAAGTAACTCATGCATGTCAGTTTAGTCAGAGACCCAATTGAGATCAGAGGATGGGACAATGTACTATCAGTTGCAGGGATATTCTCTTGAGGATATCTCTTACATGTAGAAGGAATTCATTCCTTGAGGATTGCGCAGTTATTTCTGAGTTTAGTGAGTTGTGTGAGAGGTAAATTCACACAGGTGGCAGCCAGAGGACCCAGGAGAAACTGCGCAAGGAAATAGGAGGCTTGGAGGACTGAAGGAAGGCATATGTTGTGTATATTCAGTCTATGAGCAGCATTTGAGGGATTGTACTGAGAGCTGGATAGCTTGTGAGCTAAAGTTTTATGTAATCCGAAGATATTTCCACTTGTATGATAATACAGAGATCGGGGTTTTTTAGCTGAGGATTTTCCCAAAGTATTCTTTTGTGTTCATGTGTGATTGTTTCTTCTTCATCTGTTATATGTGTTCTATTTGATCTTGCTCAAAATCGATTAATCTTCTGCAAGTTTGTTTGTAGAAGTAGATCAAGTATTTTGCTTTAGTATATTGCATTATCAGGTGATCTACAATGAGAATTTCTACATGTAAAGCCACGTATTACTAAATAAATAACAATAACATAATGAAAAAATAAATAAATATCAAAAGAAAAAAAGAAAATAAATGATAAATAAATATTATAATAGTAATTGGAAAATAAAATTTAAGATAAAGAAAAAATTACATAATGACAAGTGGATCCTAGGGACTAGGCTCTTTTATCATAGATGGATTCTATATAAGGGAGGAGAAGAAGATAAAAGAACATCTCTTTCACTTGGAGAAATTGGGGACAAGGTCAAGAATAATTGGTATGGGAGTTGATTGAGGGTTTGGGCATGCCAATTGTAGAAAAATGTAATGTAGTTGAGTCTAAGGTTGGGAGGAGAGTCATCCCCCACATGTTTCCTTTGAACCATATGATTGGCATTACTGAATTTTTATTTTACCCATTAATGTTATGAATTTCTATGTGTATGATTATAGCTTGTAGATTGGGCCATTACACTTTCATTTAAACAATCCTCCTATCACTTATAGATTATGATTATTACATCAAAATCTAAAAATTACTAAATCATTGTGCCCACAAATGTTCATCATTATAAAAAAGGCTTTATACAAGTCCAAATATAAATCTTAAGTGATCCTTATATCATGCCTACCCACCGCATAAAATAACACAGTGAATTATGACATGCTATAACTTAATTTATCAAACTAATTAACTTGAAAAAACCAAAAATCCATCAAGTGATTGTTTGAACTAAATGACTCCAACTTCAACCCGTTGTCTTTCCTTACAAAGACCACTTGCTTCTACATTTAGTTCCCTAAATAAATGAGTAAAATAGATATGATCAAATAAAGCAATTGCTTCTTTTAACTATTCAACTAAGGGCCTTAGAGAGACAACATGAAACTATAAATTTTGTTTCATCCATTTAACAACTAAAGAAGAATCTTCCAACACTTGCAAATGCTTGAACCCTTTCTTTGTAGCCACTTTTAGCATACATCTCAAATCCATTAGTTCAGCTAGATTGTTGGAACTAAAAGATAACACTACCTCGAACTTTATGAAACACTTGTGAGATATTAAAGGTATTCTCTTACAACTACAAAAATTAGGTGCAACTTGTTTTGCCCCATGTATATGATTTTTCAATCATCAAATAACTAATATTTCATCAGGGAATTGCTAATCATCATAAAATAGAAGTTTTGGCTGTAGAAATTTTGAATAATATGACACTTATTCATAGAGATTATCTTGATTATACAGTATTGCGGAATGCATGCATAATACATAACCTCCTCTACACTGATCATCAATTTTGCGGAATTAAAAACAATGAAACATCAATTGCATGCGCACATTAACACAGTATGTAACCGGGGAAAGCATACAGCTGAAAACCCCCAACTATCTGTATATTATATTGATTGAGAACATGTAACAATACATAGTACAATACTCCTCACAAGTACTTAGTACTATCTCCACTTGTTACACACAAAACTAGCTCAGATCTGAATCAATCACAGGTTAAAATATCCTCCACTGCTTGCCTGCCTCCACTGCGCAATCCTACATGAGAATAGACGATAATGGCTAATCCAAACTCATATTTCCCTTGGCTGAACCACACAATCCTCATTGGCAATACTCAATCCATTGATTGTGTAAATCTCATGCACAACTATAGTCACAACTGACAGCAGTCTCGCCCTTTCACTCACCTCTAACACCTGTCTCCACTGAACTGTCCATGCACTGAGTTAACTAATGTATTCTTTAGTTGATTTATGAGTTAATAATTAGTGAATTAATTAATAATTAATTCACATCACTCATCATTAGTGTATTCTGCAGTTAGACTAAATACAACTAGTTCAACCAAGTCAAACTGAACACAACTCCATCAACTCCTCAATCAACTCCACCAAACTCAATCACTTGAGTTATGACTGAAGTCCATCATGCAATAGCTCAACTGACCCATAAGAAAAGTGTATTTCCTTCTGACAGCTGCATGTGCCACATACATAGCTCGAACTGAAGTGCTCAGAGGATAAGATAATGTTTATAGTCCAAATATTATTAAGAGCTAATAATATTCGATTGTTCTATTTTTAGCCTAGCAGTCTAAAAATAGACTCTGCCCATATGTCTAAAAATAGAAGTCCATCTATTTTTACCAACATGACCAATCATCCACAAATAGCATCCTGCAACTCATAGACCATGATCCATATGTCTAAAAATAGACATAGTCTAAAAATAGACTTTGCACCAAAAATAGCCTGCGAGCCCACTTAGTGAAGGCGACTTCTTTTCACTAAGCTCCATCATCTTGTTGCATTTTCAACATTGGAATTTATCTATAACTAAGCAAACAAGCATTTCAAGACACCCAAATATCCAAAGAATGAGGCATGTAAGACATCCAAAGTCTTTTAAATCATTCTTATTAAAACAATTCATCAAACTCTATTCCACTGAAAGATCATTCCAAACATTTGAGACCCTTGTCAATTGCTTTGAATTCTTCCAAAGTTGTATTTTATTGTAAGCTAGAGTATATCTTGATATTATACAAAAAGGCGTTACATCTATAACCCCTTGTGGCATGCTGTTAAAGAAATTAGACCACAAGGTGTCAAAATGAGTGTCAACAATCTACCTTACTATATCAACAACACCTTTGTTTATTGTCCCTATACCTTGTATCTATTCATATAATTTATATAAAAAACATATACAAATTCAAAATGACAAAGGATTAAAAGAATTTTGACATAAAACCAACTGTAAAACATACTATGGTCAACCAAATAGGCCTACAAGTGTAAATGGATAAGGAACATGATGCTAAAGGTTGTCATTAGACACCTGATCCTCCTCAATGGCTATAGAATTTAATGGATTGCTCCTCAAATCTAGAAGTATTATCTTCACTTTTCTTAAGTTGCAAAATCTTTGAATCTTACTTCAAAGACATATCTATAAAGTGTTTCAAACTTCTTGTCCATAATCTCTAACTTGTGTAGAATATTTTGTTGTTGGGCTTCCCTCTCCTATATAACCTAAGTAATGAGGGTCTTGTTAATATAGTGTAGCTTTGTGTTTTTAAATAGGTTAGTGTCTAAGGCTTCGCAAAACCCAACATCCTCTACCCAACCTATGAAATCATCCTTTATTTCTCCCTAGTAGTCCAACTTCTATTCTACGTGATTAAGGTTTCCAAATTATCCATTTTCTTTTTAATTTCTACTATAAGTTTGGAATGGTATATTTTTTCCACCTTGCAAGCATCATGTAACTGAGCTATTGTGAAGTGGTGATTCCTATAGTGGCTAGTGGATTGCACTTGTCTTTTCCCTTTAATACATACCCCTTTCTTACTAGATTCAAGACACCTACTAATCAACATGTATGTTATAGACAATTGCATTATGGGGAATTAGGTAACAATATTGGCATAGATGAGACATAAGAGAATTCAACAAGGTGAGATAGGGTATAAATATGCCACAAAGGCACCAATTTGAGGAGAAGCGATCCAATTCTGAAAATCAGACCTAATAGAAAAGGGTCTACTAGGAATGATATAACTAGAGTGAACTTGAAACCTATAGGGGAAATGGGGGTCTATTTACAATTCCAAGGTCCTCTTATTAGATTTCTCGTAATAGGCCTTAAATGAACCTATTTTGTTGATATTAAATAGGAAGGTATTATGAAATCATCACCTTGTCTCTCAACCTAACCAAAGGAAAGAAATAAGGAATACAAAGCAAACAAAAACAAACTAGTATAAACTAGAAGGAAAGGCAACTTAATAGCGGAGCATCTACGACATCCTAAACTAAGTGAGTCAATGGAACTAAAGTTGCCTTCTCCTTTGACCCAATGGCCTTGGAATAATGTAGGTTTAAAGTATGTTTTAAATGAGTCTATTTTATTGAGTTTGGATAGGCAGGGATTATGATACAATCACTTGGTCTCCCAGTGTAAGAAAAGGAAAGAACCAGGGAATATAAGGAAAACAAAAACAAACTAGTACAATTTAGAAGGAAAGGCAACCTGAATGGTGGAGCATATTTTGCATCCTGAAATGAGTGAGTCTATAGCACCTAAATATTTCTTCTTCTTATGGTCCAATGACATTTACATACTACAAGTTATCCATAAGAAATCATTGGCTTCTTCATCTCATGATAGTTTACAACTCTCTATTAACTACTACTTATTGTTCCAACTATGCTTCAGATGGCCTATTGACACCTTAATCCCTCTCCCATTGTACCTTCTCTCATGTTGCAGTATGATCCAAAAACAAAAGAGTTAGAGCCAGTTGAGGACTCAACAACTCCCTGTGATTATTGGGCCCTCCATGTAAATTTTGTTAATATCGCTCCTAGAATGCTTTAATTTGTCTTATTTTGGTTGATTTTCACTTTTCTTGATTTTCCTCTTTGATGCCTTCATTGCTTTTGTTTTGCTGTCATCTTTCCAATGGCTCAAATTTCGCTTGATTCCATTACACAATTGGAAAGGTATGATTGGTCAAAGTTTAGTTATTTTTCATCGCTTACGCATATAAACTTGTAAATATATATTTTATAAATTAAATTGCAAATAAAATTAATTAAAATATGTAAATGTAATTAATTTATTGATTTATATAATTTTAAATAATTTTATCAATTATTAACTTAATTAAAATGTAAATATAATTTTAATCTAATAATTTATTAATTAATCAACTTTATTAACTTAATTAAAATGTAAATATAATTTTAATCTAATAATTTATTAATTAATCAACTTTTTTTTTATTACAGAATTTAATTTCAAAATTAAATTGCAGTTATATTTAATATTTAATTAAATATAAATTAAAAAACAACCAAAACAAATACATTATAAAACCAGTATGGCCGAGAATCTATTTAATTAAAAATCTATTTAATTAAAACCACTGTAGCCGAGAGTTATGTCATCCCGGAGGTTCATCCCCTCGGTATTCATTTGGAGCTCCAACGAATCCCACAAGGGATGGGATTCACGAACGTGACATGGGCTCACTCTCATATACTATATTAAAGGGTCCGGCATACAACATATGATATGAGGGGGTTGTTTTTCTCTGTTAGATTATATTGGAGAGGGGATCCCACTCTCCACCCACGTGGACCCCCCATCAACTACTCACCTCCCTCTCCTCAAGTACACTCCTCCACTCAACACTATATTCATTAATCCACCATGTATTATTAACATTAACCCCCCACCTCTTTATATATATATATATATATTTTATATTTATTATTTTGTTTTTTTCTTTCTTTTATAAATTTGATTTTATTTATTTTAATATTTTAAATTTATTAAAATCTAAAAAAATTAAAAGCCAAAATGTAAAGTAAAATATGCCCAACGGGAACAAAAAACTATCCATGACAAATAATTTTAATTTCACCAAAATTTGTTCTCCCGGATAAAATCCTAGAGATTTGCTTTAGTATCCGTTAAAAAACTCGTTAGGGTATGACCACCAGGGTGACATGGAGGGGCTAGGGGAGTTTAATTTAAGTATTAAAAAGTGGGGCCCTACCTTCACCACCCGCACTCACGCTCCTTTCCTCCATTAGTATGAAACTCATTAAATCATTAGATCGTTCAACCAAGTTTGACTCCTCCCCACCTTTTAAATTATTTTTATATTATTGACTTTATTTTATTTAAAATTCATTTTTATTTTTGATTTAAAACTTTAAATTATAAAAAACCTTTGATCAGGGTGCAAGTCGTCGGACAGATCCATTAAGACGTCTTAATGATGAGTAGGCAGAGGAATGATGCCACTGCCCCTGACACGCTTGAGGCGATGGGTGCAATGGCCTTTGGCATGTTTAAGAAAATCGTCATGAAGAAAGGTGGCAAAAACACCTTGGTAAGTTTTCGGATCGCTGTGAAGGATAACAGTAAGGTGAGAGAAGGTGTAGAGGTCCCGGAGGCGAGAGTGGACCAACAGCTTTGGAAGTGGCGGAGGTTCCATCGGCTCCAAAAGCCGACTACCGGGTATGTAAATTGGTTCTTCGTTCACTCAATCATGTTTCTCTTTGTCTAGTTTGTTAATTGGGATATACACGGGGGTAATTGGCTGGTGGGCGGGAGTAAATCGGGTTGGGAGAAGTGCACGGCACCGAGAGTCTGGTGGCAGAACCTGAGTTGCACTAGAACTTCCCTGGTATCAATCCGATATGGGATTTTCCTCTCCCGCAAAGGGCTTATCTGGCTTGAGAACAAGGGTGTCAACTCAGGGGTATGCTTCTGTCTAAGTCGTCTTGTAAACTAGGGGGTCGGGAGATGGGATGTTGTCAACGTTTGTGATATCGTCGTCATCTGTCATAATGTCTTCATTGAGGTCGTTGCAGAGGTTTTGACAGGTTGGCTCTTGAGGGTTGACACTCAACACCTAAGTCAAAAAAGTTGTGGGGATGTTGTCAAGGTGCAGGGTCATCAGGGGTCTTAGACTAGGAATGAATCTAGCGTTGGACATGCCAGCCTCAGATGGTTGAATGGAATTCGAGCGACAAGCAGAGAGTTGGATGGTTGTTTCTCAGGGCTAGACACTCAAAGCTCGTGTTGCAGTGTCGGTAAGGGTCATGTTGAGACGGTGCTAAGTCACTTAGGTTGGGGGACTAGTCATACAAATGTTGGCAATAGAGGCGAGAGGATTGGCATTAGTGGGTTGGGGCACCCTACGAAAGGGTTTGTGGTTGGACATCTATTAGGGCCTCGTGCCCAAGGTTGGGGTCGAAGCGTCTGCAAAGCATTGGTTATGTCGAGGCGTCATCTAAGGCAAAGGAACTTTCACCAGGATGCAGGTATTGAACATGATGGGTTTGGGATCCTTAAATTCTATCATTATACAATTGAACCAAGGGTGGTGGACTTTGTGGAATGGCAGAGCCTACGGGTGACAGAAAAACAGAATATAATGTTCTGGCAATTCTGGTGTTGTGTTTCCATGTCAGGTCCTTAGCATGGTAAGAAGTCTAGGGCGCGAAGAGCATCGAGGTCGGCCTCTCCATTTCCACAAAATTTGGTAAGAAGGCACTGGGACGGTGAGGCAATGGGTATAATGGTGAAAGGGAAGGGTCGAGGCAAGAGACCTCGGTTGGTTGAAGTGGAGGAGGAACCAAGCTCCTCAAGTAAGCGATGTGGCATAAAGCTTATGGCTAACTTGATAAACAAAGTGGCCACCACATACAAAGAAGACACCAGTGATGAGATCAAAAGGTTGATAGAAGAATGGGAGGAGGAATTAAACCAATAAGCGAGCGCGAATGAAGTTGAAATGGAGGATTGGAGACTCCTAGTTTTGGATCCTGGTCACACTAGAGGGAGAGTGACTCAATTTAAACAAACTCTATATCTTTACTGGTTGATGAAAAGTCCCCTAGGCAAGGCCCAGGAACAAATCTCGATGAGCATGACGACTTTTGTTCAGGATTTCCCTAATTATAAACATGATTTTCAGAAGTTGCAATTTCAATTACATAAACAAGACAGACGCCTTGGCCGCATGGAGAGGCACTTCCCTTGTTTGCTTTTGCCAACAGAGATTCCAGGCTACAGTGCTAAAGATCTGGCCCCAATTGCATCTGCCTCCGCCAAGCAGGATGAATAGTTTGTTGGTTTTCAGTTCAATTTTATTTCGTTGTGCGGATAGCTTTTAATTTATAGTTTACAGTCATATATATGTATAGGCAAATAGAGTATGGATGTCTACATGATAATTAAACTTATATAGCTTGGATAGATAGATTCAATATTTTTTGCTACTGGATGGCTTATCATGCGGGTAGGTGGTCAACAGACTTGGTTTTCTGGTGGGCAAGTTTTGACCACAAAACATGTTTTTATGTGGTTGTAACTTGTTCATATTTTAATGAAAAGGAAGGATCTACCAAGCTTAAAAAAAAAAAAACTTTAATTTATAAGAACATAATATATCTGGAGTTGTCTTAAGAAACCTTCAAACTATTTTAATACTCCACCTTTACAAGGCAATATTTCAATTTATATTCCACCAAATCAGGCATATGGCACATCGTTGGAAAACTATTTCAAAGGAAAAGAATTTAACAATGGTTATTTGACCAAATCTAATGAATATTGCCCCAACAAATTAGTTGAAGTCAAGACTAAAAATTTACAACAAAAATATTTTGAGTTTGTTTTGGGAGAAATTTCTTTGGCCAAGAAGATTTGAAGTCACTAATTCATTCATAGATTATTCAATTATTAATTCTATCTCGAAAGGAAAGCAAGGGAAAGCATGATTTTTCTTTTATTAATTATTCAATTAAATTTAATCCATTTGTTTGTTGTCGACATATTTCAAAATTTAAGTTTTGTCTTCATTTTTAATTGGTTTTCTTAATTTAAATTTTGTTATTTTTCTAGAGGTTATTGAAGAAAATCATGGCCTAGAAATTTTGAGGAAAGGGATTGGAGTAATAGAGAGGAAAAGAACATTTCTTTAACCTTCAAATCAAATTAAAACTCTTCACTCAGCTGTCATGTAAACAAAACTCCATTTTTGGATCTAATTTGAAAATCATAAATGGAAGCTCGAAAAAAGAGCTTAGGGGTTCCTTTTTTCTGCAAGTAGGGTACTCTTTGCACTATTGTAAAGATGATTTTTCTTGAAGAATTAGTAGGAGTACTTAGATATGGTTTTGGGGGGTTTTCCTTTTGAGAATAAAGCTAAAATCATAAATGGAAGCTCGAAAAAAGAGCTTAGGGGTTCCTTTTTTCTGCAAGTAGGGTACTCTTTGCACTACTGTAAAGATGATTTTTCTTGAAGAATTAGTAGGAGTACTTAGATATGGTTTTTGGGGTTTTCCTTTTGAGAATAAAGCTAAAATCATAAATGGAAGCTCAAAAAAAGAGCTTAGGGGTTCCTTTTTTCTGCAAGTAGGGTACTCTTTACACTACTGTAAAGATGATTTTTCTTGAAGAATTAGTAGGAGTACTTAGATATGGTTTTGGGGGTTTTCCTTTTGAGAATAAAGCTATATTGTAGACGTAGATCATGTACTATTGCAACTCCATTCTCTAGTGGCAGAGCTGAATGTCTTGGGAGGATTGTTGGAGAATTTCCTTATAAAGACAAAACATAAGATACATGGGTTTTTTATTGTATTTCATATTATTATTTGTGAATATAATCTTATTATTTTATGACAAATTTGTGCCAATGATTCCATGTTTTAGCACTATTGTAAATATGTTAATTCCTATTTATTAGATCAGTTATCCAATCTAATAATTATGTAGATCAATCATAAACCTTTGATTTGATCTTGGATTTAAATGATTTTTTGAGTAACTATTTACTTAGAAATGTGTTATTGTAAATCGATTTAATTTTCATTAAAATCATGTGAGCTAATTCCACATGTTAGTGGCTCATCTTTTATCATTTTAATCTCTAAATAGAGCATCTCCCACACTAATAATATCAGTTGTTAAAACAGTTACAATAGCTTGATATTTATTATTAACCATGTTAAATCCTCATTACCTTTTAATCCTTGCACGTGGTTTTTAAATCCTCATTACCTTTTAATCCTTGATTAATTTTCTTTGTTTTTCCACATTAGCGAGTAGGCTTATATTTAGATTTAAATTTAATTCTCATTATTTAAAAACTCTCCTTACGCAGGAGAAATTATTTTGGTGGCCTATCTAAGCTCTTATTTCCTCGCATTAGAAGACTACTTTATTCAAGTGGTCGCAAGGAAAAGCTAGTCTTGTCTTTTATCTGTTAGTACCAACAATTGATATCATACACCAGCAAGTAAAAGAATTAAATTTATGCATTTAGATTAGTTTAGGCATATAGTTGATATTAGTTTTCATTTAAGGCACCAGGCCTATAACCACGTGAAATCACCATCCCAAATGAATAAGGGTCTAATTTGGGCCTTGATCGGGTGATTTCCTAAATGTTGATGATGGTAAATTTTGGCCATTGATATTTTGGTGCTAGAAGGAGGGTCAAACATACAAGTTGACCCTTTTGTATTTGTTTGTTTTAATTCTTTTTATTTTCAAATGGTCCCTTCCAAAATCCCTATATGGAGTTGCATTTACGGACGTGCATCTTCCACTACTCTAATGAAATACAGTTAAAATCTTGTTGAAAAACAAATTTGACAGTGATGATAAGATCTCTACATATGTCCCGGATTTGGGTGTTATATTGGTCGAAAAGTCTTGTCATAATGGGTAGGACAACATTCAATCATGAAATTCTTGAGCCCTCCAAGTGGCGTCCATGTGCCATAACTTCTCTCTGGGTGATAGACATGAGAGTTATTTATGTCTGTCTGGCACATTCGTTCAACATCTACTTTGTGATCTCCCTCACTTTCACTCTGATGCATCAGTGAATGCTTGTGTCCTTCCTTATGTCCCTGCTCACATACCAGTCTTATGGTCCTCCCTTGCACCACTTCATCTCGCGCTCAATTGTTGATAGGTGTAGTCATTTTCTCTCTCACCTCAACACTACCATCAAAGATCATTACACAGAGATCTTTAATCCATAGTTCACCACCATGGTCCCTAAGAGAGGAAGAGTTACACAAGGAGGATGATGTCATTGGCGTCCTCCCCAAAATCCCAAGATTGATGACCACATTGAGATTTTCAACCCTGACATCCCTATTCATATTTGCAACAAAGTTGCTTCCTTGGAATTTGAGTAACGATGAAGATTGGAGATGGACTTTGAGCTATCCAGAACTTGTTGGCATGCCATCTGTGGACTCTGGAGCTACCAAGAGAAGGCCCAGAGATAAGAATGGCAGAAACAAATGCCCAAGTCAGTGGAATTCGTCAATCTCTTCGCAATCTCTTCAGAAGCATTGGAATAGACTTCCTGCCAGCTCTTTTATCCTCTACGTCCTCCAGTTGCCTAGAAAGTTTTGAGGCTCGAATTTCCACCCACCCGCCTCACTCCCCTCCTCTCCCAGCAGGTGAAATGAAAGACCGAGGCCATGTTGTCCATGGCTCACCAAACCAAAATCATGAAGCGCCAAAGGTGGATAGCTCAAAGCATCCCCCCACCAACGTTGTCCGAAATACAGTAGAAAAACCTTCTCAGCAAGACAAAAGCTTGTATAGATGCTTCATTATTGAGGAAAAGATGGATGATGAGTCCCCAGACAATGTAAAGGTCGACCAAGCTGGAATTAACAAAGCGCAACAAGTCTCATCTAGCTCCAAGGGAAAGCAGGTGGTCTGAACATGTTCCCTATTTAGTTTCTTATGCTCTGTTTTTCCTTAGCTCTCTACATGGCACAAGTTTTTATAGCCACACATGTTGAATCCTGACATAAGCTACTTTTGTAAACTCTTTTTAATTTTTGCATGGAATATGGCCCTTTGTCAAACCTACATTCTCATTGAGGGACCATCTGGTTTCCCCTTGTCGAGCTGATGGTCCACATTTAGCTCCTCCCAGTTTGATCTTGGGCTCGAGCCTCTCAGTGAGTCTATGGTTGTACTTTATGTATCATAATTTTGCTAATATAAAGTTGCTAACTTACAAAAAAAATAATTTTCTGCATTGAACATATTTATCAATTTATTCAAAATTGTACCTCTCACGATATGTTTTACGAGGAAGTTAGATGAAGGAAATTTACACTTACTTTCCAAGGCCACATGAAGAAATGGTGTGAAACGTTGTTGGCCACGTCGATTTATTTATGGGACTATTTTATTGGTGAATTTTTATTAGCTTTTCAATATGATGATTTTCATAGATTATGTGATTAAATCAATAATCTTTGGATTGGACCCGTTGAATCATTAGAAAGGTTTCAATTACATTTTTTAATCTTTGTTGTAGATTTCCTTCAATGGAATCTCCTTCTTTTACTGATTATTTCATATATCTTATTTCTCTTCCTGACAATGGAGAACAAATTATTTATAATAAATTTAAATCATATTGTCATTCACCAGGTGATTTAGATTTATATCTGAATTATAAAAATCTGAAAATTGCAAATAATACTTCAAAGGAAGAGCATGAAATCTTTGTTACCTCTCATTTTCCCACATATTTATTTCTCGAGGAGTAGATTTCTTATGAGAATAATGCAAACTCAATCACCAATGAGCAAAACAATGAGGAAATTTTAAGTTCATATGAGGAAAGTTCTCTTTTTCCAGAAATTTTAGCAATTAGCTTGGAATCAGCTCACATTAAATCTAAAAATTATGTTCAAAGCACATACCAACCTTGTTATATATCAGTTGATCTGATTGAAGAAAAAAATGTTGAAAATTCTATCATTAATCCTCCAATTCATTCCCCATCAATTAATGAATCCTTTTGTGATTTATTATTGGATTACAATAAACATAGCTTCATTTTAGACAATGCTCCCAGTTTAGATTTTTAATATGAGCATGTGGAAGAGGTTGTTCAATTAATTGCTAGCGAAGAAAAATTAAAATCAAATGTTCAGGGTGCTCATCCAAGAGATGTTTTTCATGTCATTTCCTCTTACTCTCATTTTTCCCTATATCTTGATTTATTCAATGATTTAAATCAATAGGGTATTATTTCAGATTCTTTAGATTTTCATCTTGTTGAATATGAAGTGCAAGTTGAAATTAATTTACATTTTAAAATGAATTCATCCCCTTCCTTATTTTTCAATTTTCTCAATCTCCTAAATGGGATGAACGAAATTCTATAACAAACACATGTTTCCAACAAGTTCTTGATGATTCAGTCTCTTTTACAATTAGCAAAGAGTCTTGAGATTTAAATAATCATCCCAGTGAAATAAAATTTTGTAATCAACTAAATAATGCTAATGGTTTTCGTTCTGTTAATACTAATATATCTTTCTCATTAGAGAATGATAGTCCAGATGCAATATTTAATTCTTCTCATTTATCATAGGTTGATCATTTAAAATCTAAATTTTTAAAGAATTGTCAAGATGAGGAGACACCTCATATTCATCCCTTGGTTATGCCTAAACTTCATGATCTTGTTGAAATCAATTGAAGTTTTTCACACAATCTCTATTTGCCCACCAATTGTTCTCGACATAATCACACCAATTTGTGTACACTACCGATAAATATTTGCTTGCTTCT
Source organism: Pinus tabuliformis (assembly GCA_031772625.1). Lineage (NCBI taxonomy): Eukaryota > Viridiplantae > Streptophyta > Pinopsida > Pinales > Pinaceae > Pinus > Pinus tabuliformis. The sequence goes on along the minus strand of CM062812.1, from coordinate 586,576,712 downwards.
CTTATTTATTTTATAACCAACTTTAAGTATTTTAGATTTATTTTTGGTTCAATCTCTATTTTTTTATTTATAATGTACATGTAACTATTTTATTTATTTATTTTTCTAACAGTCTTTGCTGGCATTTCAGTGCTAATAACATATTGGGAAAAAATACGTTTAGTGCACTAGCTAACTTGCTTCAAGTTGATGAAACAATATTACAATTTTAACTTATAGTTATGCTACATCATCTTGCTGCTTTTTTTCTAAATCGATCTTCATGATCCCACACAAATTCCAACACTGTAAGATGATTTTAAGTTTACCTCTCACCCAAAGCTTTCAACTATAAGTTCTTCCCAATATCTAGTATTTCTCCAATCTAATTTTACTAATTCAGTTGAATTTCAAACAGAATAACTATTGATGAGGGAGAGCTTGTTAAATCATGGCTTACATGAAAAAATTGAATTTCAAACAGAATAACTATTGATGAGGGAGAGCTTGTTAAATGATGGCTTACATGAAAAAATATAAGCTTCGTTGGAGGGATCATTTCAAGCAAAGTTCCCTATAATAGCAACACTTTCATATTGTACATAATGCGTGTAATTATTAAAAAAAAATAAAAATAAAATTGTTTATTTTATTTCTTCCTATTAGTTTAATTATTTTTGCAGTACCAAGTTTTGATGACATTTATGTGCACGAATAAAAGAACTTGACTAGCTCCACTGGAAATATGACTATACTTAGCCCTGGTTATTCCAACAAAATAAAGTAGGAGGAGTAGTTTAGTTTAGCTGTTTTTATTTTACTTTTCTAAGATACAATGGTTGTTGAATAAGCAAGCGACAAGATTTTTACAATAGTCCACCTTAATTCTTGAGGAAAGATTGGAAAACAATGAAAGCATATCTTTGAAATTTTTTGTATACAATAATTTTCATGCTAATATTTTACCAATGTGCTTCTTATGAATCAATGGTGTCTCTCTCTTTTTTAGGCTTGATGCTTGCCTTAATCTAGATTCAATAAATCTGATGATCGTAAGCATATGGGAATTTTGATAAAGATGCAACTTATTCATGCTTTTTAATCTTGATCATGAGAAGAGGTTAATTCGTTAAAATATAAATTTGGAGAAAAATCAAGATCTTTGAGGTAAACCATAATGAGATTCTTTAAGGTAAATTTCATATGCTTATTTCCATCTTCTATTATTTTTCATCCTAATTTTAGTTTCAACTTTGTTTTAGTATTTTCTAATTATGAGATTTGGTTTTGCAAGTCTTCACGAGTTTCTTAAAAAATTAGCTCTCCTAATTAGCTTAGATTGGAATACCCTTAGTTTACTTTGCATGCCTTCTTGCTCAGCGAATCAGTTCTGATGATACTCAAAATTACAAACAAGTTATATTAGGGAGTCTTTGCAAGTTACCTTATTTTCACTTTGTATCTTGTTCTTTGTTTTTCAAAACTTATTTTGAAATAAGATATTCACTAGGCAAGGGACATCTTGATGCGACTTCGCCTTTTATCTATAACTACTCCCTAGTTTGAGGATTCACTTTCCAATAAAAATCCTAATTAGTTACAACTTTATGAGACATAAATTATCAAGATCTCAACACAAGTTAAACACACATACTCTCCTCATATTCACTCTTTTGTTGAGACATATTTTCTTGTTTGAGTTTTCTTTTACTCGTGGTTTTTCATTTACCTTTTCTTTTGGGTTTGCATTTTCTTTCTTTGTTTGCATTCTTTGAAGGGGTTTTATTTCATTATTTTGATTTGGATTGCATTTTGTGATATTTTCTAAATTTATATTAAGGAAATCATTCCTAGGCAACACCACTAGGTTTACACGAGGAATCTTTACTCTATCTTTTCAGTAGCATTTCATTTATCTAAGGCCATCCTTGTCAATTTTTCACTTTTCTCTCACATCAACCATTATCCATATGGAAGATATTTCCAAAATTTATATTGGGGAAATCATTCCTAGGTAACACCACTAGGTTTACAAGAGGAATCTTTACTCTGTATTCTCGGTAGGATTTCATTTATCTAAGGCCATCTTTATCAAGTTTTCACTTTTCTCTCACATCAACCATTATCCATATGGAAGATATTTTTGAAATTTATATTGGGGAAATCATTCCTAGGCAACATCACTAGGTTTACAGGAGAAATCTTTACTCTATAGTTTGAGTAGGATTTCATTTATCTAAGGCCATCCTTGTCAAGTTTTCACTTTTCTCTCACATCAACCATTATCCATATGGAACATTAAGCTCTGAATCAAATATTATAAGTTCACCTTTATAAAGAAATGAATTGTCTACAGTCTTTGCTCTGAATCCCTCCCATACCCCTCCATAATTGAATTCTCTACTTTGGTAGATAAAGAGAAGACTAGTGAGGTCAGACTCAACTAGTATCCCATCTATTTCTTTAAGAATAAAACCTCTTGTACCAACTTTTTCTCTTCACCAAATTGTTAAAAGCAATTCTCCAAATATGTTAATCAAAAGGGTGGCACATAAGAGAGTTGAAAGTACACGTGTGAGAAGTACAAGTAAACTCGTCAAGGCTATGGATGCTCATTGGCAGTAGGGCTATGCTTGTATGGTACTAATAAACCTTCATCAGGGATATGGATGCTCATGGGCAAAGAAGCAATGTCGGGAAAATGGGGTAATTTATATTAAATGGATTCATTCTAATCCTAAAAATCTCCTAGCTATTTTTGTTATTAGATAAAGAATTAAAATAATAGTATTCCCTATATTTTGGTTCATTGTTTTAGAATTGGGTATTCAAGTACTTTCACTTTTGAAAAGTTTATCTTACTTTGATTCCTATTATGTGGGACCTTTAGAAATGGTCTAATGAGCAAGAATCTTTTGAAAACTTTTATTCAGATCTTTCATAAATTTAATTCTATTACTCTAAACCAGAGATAACTGCTTTGTTCTCGTGTGTCGCTAATTGTTGAGGCCTCAACACCTCCCCATAATTATGTGGTCCTCCATGTAAATTTTGTTAATATTGCTCCTAGAATGCTTTAATTTTCCTTATTTTGGTTGGTTTTCACTTCTCTTTATTTTTATTTTTTATGCCTTTGTTGCTTTCATTTTCGCTGTCAAGTTTCCAACAATTCAAATTTCGCGTGATTCTATAACACGGTTGCAAAGAAATGATTGGTCAAAGTTTAGTTATTTTTTATCGCCTAGGCATATAAAATTGTAAATATGTCTTTTATAGGTTAAACGACAAATAAAATTAATTGAAATATGTAAATATAATTAATTTATTAAATTTTAATTAATTTTGTTGATTATTAACTTAATTAAAATGTAAATATAATTTTAATATAATTATTTATTACTTAATCATCTTTATTTTGTAATTCTTTGTATCAAAAAATGTAATTTTAAAATTAAATTGTATTTATTCCATATTTAGTTAAATATAAATTGAAAAAAAAAAAAAATATATATATATATATATATAACCACCATAGTCGAGAGCTAACATCACCTCGAAGGTTCATCCCTTGAGATTTCGTTTGGAACCTCAACAAATCTCGCAAGGGATGAACCATCGAGGTGACGTGGGCTCACTCTCGTCACAAGGGGATTCACTCAATGAACCTTTGACATAGCATGTGCGTTCATGGCATACTAAACAATACCTTTTATTTGACTACATATTGTATAATACCTCTAAAATTCACATTATTTAACCCCCTACCAATACAAACCCAATACACCTTCCCAAATTAGAAAACCCATACTTCACTAGATATTGTAGTTATCCAATTTTTCATTCAAATTTTAGCTTTAACTTTGAACTCCATATTTTTATACCTGCCAATATAAAAACACTTTACCCCCTATTACATGCTCAATATATTATGTCATTTTTTCTAATATATATCCCTAATATAAACCCACGTGCTATAGTATTTCTCCGCCAGTAAAACCCCATAACTCTCGTATACTATATTAAAAAGGCCTTGCATACAACTACAACATATAATGCATACAACTACAACATATAATATGAGGGGGTCGTTTATTTGGTTATATTATACGGGAGAGGAGGTCCTACTCTCTACCCATGTGGGCCCCCCCATCCACTACTCCCCTCCCTCTCCTTTTGTGTTAGGCCCCTATACTACTAGTGTACCCATGTAGTGCCCATATTGTTACTATTGTGCCCCATAGAAGCCCACTATTGTTATTATTGTGCCCTTACATTATTATTGTTATGTCGGCTCTGATTATATTATGACCCCTTAGACTCCTATATATAGAAAGGAGGTCTTTTCATTTGTATCATCCAAGAATTGTTCATTTGTGTAATGTAAAGGAGGTTGCCCCCTCGAAGAGGCTGAATTCTAAGGCGTTCAACTATCATTTCTATCTTTTTGTGCGCTAGTTTCATAACATTTTGTATGCTCCTCCACTCACACTATATTCAATAATCCACCATATATTATTAACATTAGCCCCTTTTTCTATATTATTTTTTAATTTTTATTTATTTATTTTAATATTTTAAATTTATTAAAACCTAAAAACAATTAAAAATCCCAAAATTAAAATAAAATATGGCCAGTTAATAAAAGGTTGAAACAAAAAATTATCCATAACAAATAACATTAATTTCCCCAACAAATTTGTTGTCTCGGAACATAAAATCCCGAAGATTTGTTTTAGTACTAATTCAAAAATCGTTACCACCGGGGTGATGTGGAGACAATAACATAACATGAATATATTTATATATGAAATAGGGGAGGATTGGGGACGCCAACATATTAGTTTTAAATATTAAAAAGTGGGTCCCTACCTTCACCACCTCCACATAGGCCTTTCCTCCATTACAAATAACCCTCCATCCTCACATATGAAACTCATTAGATCGTTCAACGAAGTTTGTGTCCTTCTCCCTTTTAAATTATTTTTATATTTATTTATTTAAAATTCATATTTATTTTTATTTTAAAACTTTAATTTAAAACAAACAAACAAACAAAAACAAAATGTGCCTAGATTTGTTTTAAGTAGCGTTCAAATTGTTTAACACTCCATTTTTACAAGGAAATATCTCGAGTTATGCCCCATAAAATCAGGAATATGAAGGCTTATTAGAAAGCTATTTCAACATAGAAGAATTTGGCCATGGTTATTTGACCAAATATTGTTATTTACTACCCTAAAAATTTAGTAGAATTCAAGGTTACAAATTTACAACCAAAATTGAATTTTTGAGTTGGTTCTGGGAGTTTCTTTTTCCAAGAAGATTTGTTGTCAGTAATTCATTCCTAGATTGTTCAATTGCTAACCATATCTCCACGAGAAAGTAAGGGAATTTCTAATCATATCTCCACGAGAAAGTAAGGGAAAGCATGGTTTTACTTTTATTAATTTATTCAATTGATTTTTAATCCATTTGTTTGTCGCTAACAGATGTATGAATATTCACATATATGAGTTTTGATATCGATGTTTCAAAGCCATTATTCGGGTCTATTATCAAGATATGGAAAACATGTGAATAATGGAGGAGGACTATATAGTGGATACTTTATGTTTGGAAACCCTAGGGCCGGCTAAGGTTAAATTATATATAAATACAAGGTTGTATAGTAAATAGTAATATATATATATATATATATAGAGAGAGAGAGAGAGAGAGAGAGAGAGAGAGAATGAAACTAGGGAAAGGAAATGAGAAAAGAGAAGAGAGGGAAGAAAAAGGAGGTGGTGAGACAACTGAGAGGGGGTAAAGGACAACATATATGACAAGGGAATGGAAAGAGTGAGAGGCCAATAAGCAAATAAGGGGACAAATGATTAGGAATAATTTGTAGTTCATGGTGAGCAAGGGGAACCAATTACTACTAATATCAAGCCCATTATCTCTATTAATATTGTTAGGGTGTTTCTTTATTTCAAGGGCTTCTCTAATTCTACATTTGTAATAATGGTTTTCTTTATTGATAATCTTAATATCATATAAACATACATGATACTTTATAGTCTTGGCATGTTCTGCTAATGCTGAATTTTTTATTCTCTCATGCTTAATATCAACATTATGCTCCTTGATCCTATCTTTTAGGGACCAATCAATTTTATTAATATAGCACTTACCACAATAAAAATTGATTTTATAAAGGCCTTCGTATTGGAAATTGTTTATACTATTCTTGACTGATTTCATATTTTGTCTAATAGCTTTAATGGGTCTGAAAGAGGTAATGATTTCTTTTTGCTTTAAAATCTTGACAATTTTATCAGTGGTTCCTTTAAGGTAGGGGGAGGTTTTCTTTCCAAAGTCTTGAGTTTTAGTGCTATTGATTTCATGCTTATCAATAGCTTTTTGAAGGCAGTGCATGTATATTTATGGTTATAACCAAGATTCTTAAATATTCCAATCAAGTGGTTTCTTTCATCCTCTTTGTGATCTTCCCCGAAGATTATGAAGGCTCTCATGGCTAAGTTTTTAATGATCCCAATATTTTGTGCAGGAAGGTGATGAGAATCGACATGAAGGTAGTTTCAATGTGAATCTTCTTTCGATAGACTTTATGATCTAAATGTCCATCAAGCTTCCTTATTATTAAAATATCAAGGAAGGGTACACAAACTTACCTTCTATTTCCATGGTGAATTGTATGTCAGTAGATATGTCTTTTCCGAAGAAAAGAACTCGTAATTTCCATTAATTTCAGAAAATTACATGTTGTAGATGCTGAAACACATATGCTGTAGTGTGGGTATACCACTTACAATAACCAATACTTCAGGGAAGTATGCAGATAAAGCCCTCAGACAGGGCATCCAGAAACAGGGTATGTAAACCCCAACAGGAGTATACGCCTACCCTTACAAGCTAAGAAAAAACAGTAAATAAACGATAGCTCCTGTGGAATGAGCAGAAATATTCAAAATGGCAGCCAGAAAACAGAGGGGAGAGGCACGAAATGGTAGAGGTAGCCACACCTCCCCCATCCCCTCAACTCTCCACCAAAAACCTCGGAAGCCAGTGGAAGAAAACCTCCCATATATCCAGAGAAGCCAGAAAAGAAACTGTACCAGCAACAGCCATAGAAAAGCGGCACGAATCGATGCAGAGACAGACTCCACACCTCAGATCCCTCAACACTCTCCATAGCTGCAATGGTACCAGCAAAGGACCAAAAAAGAACCCAGCATCAGCAAGGGAGCCCAACAGGTCCCCAAACGAGCTGAGGCGGGTCGGTTCCGGGGGCAGAGGCGGCTAGGGCAGCCACCTCGCCCCCATGAAGAAAGTCAGGAAGCCTAAACCCCTTGACCCCGCTCTGCGGCGCAGCACAAAAATCAAAGGCCAAAACCCCTTGCTTAAACCGCCAAGTCGGAGGGTCGGACGGTGCGCAGAGAAACGCCGAGGAACCAGAGGAAAAACGCCGCCGCCGCGCAGCTCAAAGCACTATGTAGAAATCCGGACCACAGCCGATGATGTGCAGATGGATGCAGTGTAGGCTGCCAACCCGGGAAACACCAGTCGAGGCCGATAATATGGGTCCGAGTCTCGCTGAGGAAAGATGAAGAAGGGCACTGCGCGAGGGCCGCAGAACCACTAGATGCAGCAAGCCCCGGTACTGGAAGAAACTGGCTGCTCGATACAGACGATGGCAGCCGGAAGGGCGACCAGTACCCCCACCAGCGGAAGCCCTGCCGCCGCAGGCTCAGGCAGCAACCAGAGCCGAGTAAAACCTAGGTTTTCCACCGCACCCGAAATCTAGTTTTCGTCTCCCTCTTCGTGCTCTTGTTCTCCCCGTCAACACATACCAGGTTGTTATCTCTTCCTGTCAGTAGATATGTTGTTGAGGTGATGTAAGAATTTAGAGAGTTCTTCTTTACCATGTTGTCAAATGTTATTAGTGTTATCCACAAATCTTTTCCATATCTTAGGTTTTAGGTGGTAGGTGTTAAGGCACAAACTCTCAAATTTTTCCATATAAAGGTTTGCCACTACAGGGGAAAGGGGGGTCACATTGCTACTCCACTAGTCTATTCATAGTATTCACCTCTAAAGTTGAAGAAAGTGGATTTGAGACATACTTTAGCTAGATTTGTTGTTTCTGGGTCAGCCACCTCTTTAATTACTTTGATAGCTTCATTTGGTGGGATTTTTGTGAAGAGAGGTACTACATCAAAACTGACTATAATGTCTTTAGGATTTACTTTCACATTATTAATTAATTTAACAAAATCAGTGGAATCCTTAATGTATGAGTCAGTATGGCCAATTAAGGGGTTTAAGGCTTTGGCTACAAATTTGGCAAGTTGATAGGTTAGAGAGCCAATATATTCACAATTGGTCTTAATGGGATGTCATCCTTGTGGATTTTTGGAGCTATATAGATCTTAGGGACTATATCACCATTTGGCATCAATCATTTCTTGGTAGAGTCATCAAAGTTAAAATGTAGAATATCCGTTTTGACCTCTCTGATTTCTTGACCGATAATCATTTGTTTGTTGTCAACAGATATGGAAATTTGAGTTATGGATTCATTTTTAATTGCTTTTCTTAATTTTAATTTTGTTATTTTTTCATAGGTTGTTGGAGAAAATCATGACTTGGAACTTCCGAGGAATGGAATTGGAGCAGCATAGAGGAGAAGAAGATTTCTTCAACCTTCAAATCAAATTAAAACTCTTCGCTTAGTTGTCATGTAAACATAATTCCATTTTTGGATCTAATTTGAAAATGATAAATATAAGCTCTAAAGAAGAGCTTAGGGGTTCCTTTTTTCTATAGGTAGGGTACCCTTTGCACTACTGTAAAGAGGATTTTTCCTATAGATTTAGTAGGAATACTCAGATCTAAGCTTGAGGGTTTTCCTTTTGAGATTAAAACTCTATTGTACAGGTAGATCATGCACTATTGAAACTTCATTCTTAATTGGCATAGTTGAATGTCTTGGGATGACTGTTGGATAAATTCCTTGTAAAGACAGAGCATGAGAAACACAATTTTTTTGTTGTATTTCAAATACTACTATTTGTGAATATAACTTTATTCTTTTATGGTATATTTGTGCTAGTGATTCCATGTTTTAGCACTATTGTTAAATATGTGAATTCTTGTTTATTAGATCATCTATCTGATCTAATAATTGCATAGATCAATCATTAATTTTTTATTTTCTCTTGCATTTAAAATGAATTTTTGAGTAACTGTTTACTCATAATTTTTTTATTGTAAATCGATTTAATTGTCATTAAAATTGTGTGAACTAATTCCATATTTTAATGGATCATATTTTATCATTTTAATCTCTAAACAAAACATGTCCTACACTAATAATATCAGTTGTTAGAACTACTTCAACAACTTGATATTTATCATTAAACACATATTAAATTCTCATTATCTTTTAATCATTACACTTGGTATTTAGGAACTATTTCCTATGTGTAGAGTTAGAGTAGTTTTCTTTGTTCTTCCACATTAGAAAGTAGGCTTGATTTTAAATTTAAATTTAATTCTCACTCTTCAAAAATTCTCCTTATGCGAGAGCAATGCATTTGATGGCCTAGTTGAGCCCTTATTTCAACCCATTAAAGGACTCCCTTCTTTAAGTAATAGCAAGGAAAGGCAAGTCTTTTCTTTTGCCTGTTAGTACCAACAATTGACATCATACACCATCAAGTAAAATAATTAAATTTAATGCACTTAGATTAGTTTAGGCATGTAGTTTAGATTAGTCTTAGGTTGAGGCATCATGCTTATAACCAAGCAAAACCACTATCCCAAACAGATAAGTATATAATTGGGGCCTTGACCAGGTGATTCTAAATGTTAATGATGGTCAATTTTAGCCATCAATAGAGCCATAACCTCCCAACGTTTCCTCAAACACATGCCCATAATACCTAGTGGATATTGTAGTACTCTGACCTATCATCCTATCCAGGTATTGCATCCTTCCATATTTGTTGTGCATAAGGACATTGAATTACTAAATGAGTGATATTCTCTTCCTTTTGTCTACTAAACATCATATACCTAGCCCTTATTTCCCCCTCATCTACATGGTATCCAAAGTTAACACCTTATTTCTAAGAGTTATCCACAAAAGGATTTTGGATTTCTTATGTGCTTTAACTTTCCAAACTTTTAACCACCCCTAAACCATAGTTTGACCTTCTATAGAGATCATGGCATTATATATTACTTGAGAAATATACACATGTGAAGCCCTGTTTTGGTCCATGCCAATGAGTCCACCTCATCCTTCAATTTAATATGCCCCTTTTTAACTTTGCCATAAACAAATACCAAATGTCAACTCATTCACCTTCTAATCTCGGTGCCTATGTACATCTCCAACCTTAATAGTTCCATGTAGAAGCAGAAGTAGACTCCTCTAATTGTTTAAAATAATAGATGTCATATTAGTGCAAGTAAGATATTAACTCTATACTTATTAAAATTGCTTCACCATCCAAGAATAGGATCAACACCTACTCTCACCTACTCTCACCTACTCTCCATTTCTTACTTTTGATGTCATATTGTTCCTTATTAATGGATGTGCTAGAACTAATGTTTTCCATTGATTTGAGACGTTTTTTATAAGATTTATTGGGTTTGTAATCCAACATAAAAATGTCAGATGCATTTTGTACTTATACTCAATCACCTTATTCCACATTCTTTCTTTGGTCAACCAATTCCAAATGTTTTTAGTGACTAATGATTTTCAAACAAATGGATATGGCCTACTAGCACAAAAGGAAGGGTTGAGTTGTTATATTGTGAAAAACCTTTCTTAGTTGAGATTTAATGTCCAAGGTCTTATTATGATGAGGACACGACTTCAAATAGTACTCCTTTTATCATTACTACTAAGACTTGTTCCCTTATTTTATAAATACATTTGCAAAGGGAAATGGACCTAAAATCATCAAAAAAAGTGATCCTTATTCTTCTTTGAAATGAGTGTTAAGAATGTAGTATTATAACTTTTAGGCATCTTGCCAAAAATAATAGTCTTACATTACCTTAGATTAGTTCCTCTTAAACCAATTCATAAAAGCCAAGGACAAAAAATTGGTCCATGAAATTGAGCCTATACTCTTGTATTCCTCTAGTATAGTAGAAACATAGCTGTAATATGTATAAGTATAATCATTGTAATAATAATCATGTATAAGTATAATCATTGTAATATAATCATAAATCATCATTATGGAATCCTTATTGCATAATAATGATTTGTGTCATTTATGAAAGACATGACCTATCACCCATAACAAGTATTTATACACTCATATATAATCAATGATTTATGACTTGAATATATATATATATATTGTAAGCTTGGTAGGACTCTCTAATTTTCGAGTACCGCTACGGGGAAGGGTAGCACAAGATTCGAACCAAAGATCTCTGATTCGGTATGACTTCATTCCATGGCCATCGCCACTTGAGCTAGCCCAAGCGGACGACTTGGATACAATATATTATTATAATAAATAATTGTTATTTAATATGGCTTATTTAGTGTATTCAAGAGGAGGCTTTCATGAAGTAGTCTGCGAGGTCTGCTTCATGTGGTGTAGTATCTTGCCAAATTATTTGTAAATCAAAGAAATCTACACACACAAAAAAATCAAACTATTTTTAAGTTAAACCATAAATAAATGTACCATCTTAGGTGCCAAAATAATTTTTTATCTAGTAGATATATAACTATAAAAATATTAAGGGATTATAAAGCAATACAAGTCAGAACGTATATTAATTGTAGTGGTAATTTCACCAAGTTGAAATGTAAAAGAAGGTCCAGTTCACTTCTAAGTATGTTTAGGAACATTCAATATTTTTGTATGTTTGTTAGGATGGATCTAAAATAAGATTGTAAGTATTGCTATTGACATATCTAACCATTGGAATTATATCGATATTAAATTGGTGAACAGATTACAACTTGTGGAAGAGGAATTTAAAGAGGTTTTACACAAGAGGAGGAGGATGAGATTAATAATAGATTTAAACATTGATGAGTACTCCCCAAAATATAATTTTAGTGTTTTTATAAACCAAGGAAGTTGATGAACCCTTCATTCAAATACATTGGTACATTTACCATGGATGTTGATAGTAAGTACATAACATTGGAGTGTCTTACCAATAAAATATTGTTGCCATACATTAATTCAAAGTACCTTGCTCTATCATTCAATTCAAATTAGAATGAAGCACAAAATCGCACATAATTAATGAGAAAAATTTAAAAATTCAATAAACTTCTTATTAGAAAAGTTGAAGAAATTGTGCGAAATTGAATGGAACTAGAGAAGCAAGATACATAAATTTATAAATTTCAACACAAATTAAAGAGTTGTGAAAACGCATTAGTAATATAAGAAGCAACCATAAAAAGAGACTAAAAATACAGGTTAAAAGTTATCATCCAAAGATGAAGAAATTTCTCATTTGAGAAATCATAATAAAACTCTACTTGTAGAAATGAAGAAAGTAAATAATAAGAGAAAAGCACAATAAGAAACCCAAACCATGGATAATGGTAATAACATCAGCTTGATTGATGTGGAAAACCTAATTCTGACATCAATGAAGTTATATCAATGGAGGAGCCTCCAAAAGTTGTAACTGAACATAAAGTGACTTCACGAGAAGGGATCAAAACTAGAAATTGGAGTGACATTTTTAATGAAGTCTTATTAGTGGAAAAACTTCCAAAAGTTGAGCTCGAGAAACAACTATGTGATAAAACGACATACACAAATTTAGTAATGGTTGACATAGCATTAATCACCACTAATGAAGTCAGATTTCAATGAAAGGATGTTGGCAAACAAATAAAAACATAAATATAAAATGTAATCATGATGACTCAAGTAAATCATGACAAGGTTAAGCCAAAGATTAACAAGGATAAACTTATCAAGGTACCATATCAACACCCAAATAACTGAATTCGTAGTGCATAAGAATTAGTGTGAGGTACCTATCCAGAGTTAATGGTGTAGTTACATATTAAAGTATCTAAGGATCTACATGCCTCAAATTCAACTACAAGGAAGATCAAATTCAAAACATTATCATCAAAGAGTACCAAAAAGAATCCCTCTTGGATGGATTGATCATTTTTCTATGGGATAATATTATTCAAGGCTTTGAAGGTCTCATCACCCCGTGCTGTCAAACCTTATCAAGTAGATAAAGCTACGAGAAGATGGTTCATATTTTCAAAGATTGTTTTCCTTTCTATGCTTTTAGGAGAAAGCATTTTTAAGCGGGGAAGACTTGTAATATATCTAAGGTATATTACAACTAGGGATATAATAGGTATCCATATAATCATTGTAATAATAATCATAAATCATTATTATGTAATCCTTAATATATAATAATGATAAGTTGTGTCTTTATAAAAGGCGATTAATCACCCATAACATATATTTATACATACCTATTAATGATCATGACTTGGATAAAATATATTCTTATAATAAATAATTGTTATTTAATATGACTTACTTGGTGGACTCATGGAGCTTTCATGAAGTATACTACCATGCTCTCTTCAACTCTTATATTTCTTAAAAGATGAAATTGCTAACAACAATTTCTCCTTCAAAACTTCCTCAAATAAACTTCCATTTTGTTGTATATTACAAACCTAGAAAGAAAATAGGACAAGTTAACAAAATCTATCATATTAAGAACCTTGTCAGGCTCCTTGTATTAAGAACCTTGTCAGGTTCCTTGTAAATGTTCTAATACTAAGTTCTACTACTTCTTTATACCTTCTTATCCATGCTCCTCCCTCATGTCATTTCCCATACTATATTTATTCTTTTCATATCATTTGCATGACTAGTAGGAAAATTTTGTTAGAAAATTATATATCATAGAGCAATGGAACACATAAAATATTGCAGAAATATAAACACAGAAAACACATAAAACAAGAGAGACACATATATACATGGTTCACCCAATTTGGGCTACGTCCACCCCGAACAGCCAGTCCTTCCCTTTTATTATCCAACAAAAAGAAGAGACACAACCTACAGCAAATCCGTTGTAATATCCTTTGTTTTCTCTCACAGTCTCACCTATCTGTTTCTCGCTCTGAGAATACACATCTATATCACAACCTCAAAAAAATACCCTCATACAAAGAGAGGGGTTTCTTTCTAGGGCAAAAAACCCTAAACTAAACATAAATTCTACCATCAGATCATCCACCTAATGAACAACCCAGATTGACTAGAAATTACTATACTTTTACAAGGAAATTGTACATCTGTTTTTAGCTTCCCCCCCGCACCCCCCCGCGTTGAGGGGTGTACAATCTTCCTGGGGTATACATCCGCATAAAACAAAGACCTCTAAATTAGGATGATAATCATGCTCCACACCCAACAATCTCCCACTTGGAGAATGATTATAGCAACTCCACCGCTGCTTCATTTTGTTGGACAATGACTCCTCTTTGGACCTGGTTGTTTCTCATCTTCATCGTCATCCTTGAAGACCAATTGAAACTGAGCATATTCTCAGTTTCTCCCTGGTTACAACTTTTGTTAGAATATCTGCAGGATTCTGGTTAGTGTGTATCTTTTCCAGCTTCAACTCTCCATCTTCCAACATTGATCGTATGAAATGGTACTTGAGCTATATGTGTTTAGTCCTGGAATGAAATGTTGAGTTATTTACAAGATGAATGGCACTTTGGCTATCACTGTATAACGTGCCCATATCATGCTTCTTACCCAATTCATCCATAAACCTTTGTAACCAAATCATTTCTTTACTAGCCTCTGTAGCAACAACATACTCTGTTTCTGTTGTTAAATGTGCAACAACACTTTGGATTTTTGAAACCCAACTGACAGTTGTTCCACCTACAGTAAATACATATCCTGTAGTACTCCTCCTGTTATCTCTGTCACCTGCCATATCTGCATCAACATATCCCTGTAGAGAAACGTTTGAACCACCAAAGCATAATGCTTGATTTGTGGTACCTCTCAAATATCTGAGAATCCATTTCACTGCCATCCAATGTTCTTTTCCCGGATTGTTCATGTACCTTCTTACAATTCCCACTGCATGTGAAATATCAGGCCTTGTGCAGACCATTGCATACATTAAGCTTCCAACTGCTGATGCATATGGAACTTTAGACATATAATCCATGTCTTCTTGGGTCTTTGGGCACATCTCCTTACTAAGTTTGAAATGGCTAGCAAAAGGTGTACTAACTAGTTTTGCACTGTGCATATTAAATCTTTTCAACGCCTTTTGTATGTACTCATTCTGAGACAATGTTAATTTGTGATTTTTTCTGTCTCTAGTTATTCTCATACCAAGGATTTGTTTTGCAGCTCCCAAATCCTTCATTGCAAATGAATTTGCCAATTTTCTTTTGAGCACATTTATTTCCTACATGTTAGACCCTACAACAAGCATGTCATCTACATACGATAACAATATAATATAGCTGCCATCATTTTGCTTTTTCAGATAAACACAATGATCAGAGTGACATCTAGTATAACCTTGTTCAGACATAAACTTGTCAAATTTTAGATACCACTGCCTTGGAGCCTGTTTTAAGCCATACAAGCTCTTCTTCAACCTGCACACTAGTTTATCCTTCCCTTTTACCTCATATCCTTGTGGCTGCTGCATATATATCTCTTCCTCTAAATCCCCATGGAGAAAGGTTGTCTTTACATCTAACTGCTCAAGATGCAAATCTTCAACTGCTACTAGACTTAAAATAGTTCTGATTGAAGTCATTTTAAAAACAGGAGAAAATATTTCATCAAAATCAATACCTTTATTCTGTGCAAACCCCTTCACCACAAGTCTAGCTTTGTACCTCTGTTTTCCTCCATCTTCTTCCTTCAGCCTATAAACCCATTTATTCTAGAAATGTAGTTTTATTTGCAGGCAACCTGACTAAGTCCCAAGTCTGGTTATGCATTAAGGAGTCCATCTCTTCTTCAATGGCTAGCTCCCACTTCTTCCTGCTTTCAACCTGCATTGCTTCTTCATAACATTCGGGTTCACCAGAATCAGTCAACAATAAATAATATAATGAAGGAGAATATCGTTCGACGGGTATACTTATCCTGGTATATATTCTAACACCACTTTAAGGTGTTTGGGGTGCCTGTTGCTGTTGTGGTGGTTGCTGTTGTTGTGGTTGTTGATTATTATTATTATTTTCAGGCACCTTTATTTTTTCAGTGATCCCATCAAGAACTGTGTATTCCTTGTTTTCTTTTTTCTGTTTCTTTTCCTGCAATTGATTCTTATACAAGACATTTTCATTGAATATTACATCTCTGCTGCTAATGATTTTGTGATTTTCATAATCATATAAGCGATAACCAAAATCATTAACACCATATCCAATAAAGTTACATTTCTTTGATTTTGCCTCAAGATTTGTTCTATTTTCTTTATTAATATGGACAAAGGCCTCACAACCAAAAGGCTTTAAAAATGAGTAGTTTACCTTTTTACTTGTCCATGCTTCCTCTGGAATACCACCATCCAAGGAACTTGAAGGCCCTCTATTTATTAGATAAACAACAATATCTACAACATCTACCCAAAATTGTAAAGGCAATCTTGCATGCAATCCCAATCACCTTGTATGCTCCATGATTGTTCTGTTCAGCCTTTCTGACACACCATTTTCTTGTGGTGTTCATGAAACTGTCTTCTCTCTGTGAATTCCATGCTCTGAATGGTACCTATCAAACTCTTTGTTGCAATATTCACCTCCATTGTCTGATCTAAGACACTTCAATTTCTTTCCTGTCTCAATCTCAACCAAAGCTTTCCATTTCTTAAAAGTATCAAATACATCAGATTTATTCTGAATACAATAAATCCAAGTTTTTCTAGTTGCATCATAAATAAAAGTAACATAATAACAAAAGCCATCGAGAGATGATACCTGAGCAGGTCCCCATACATCTATATGCACAAGCTATAATTTTTCGCTCTTCTTTTCTTTCCCAACTCTGAGAAATCTGACTCTCTTCTGTTTTCCATAAATGCAATTCTCACAGAAGTCCAAATCAACATTCTTCAAACCTAGCAACAAATTCCTTGAGTGAAGAATCTTCATCCCATTCTCACTCATGTGTTCGAGCCTATGATGCCATAATGTTGCATCTGCTCCTTTGGAAGTTAAAGCATTAACAGAGTTAGAAATACCATTGCATAAATACAATGTACCAACCTTTTCGCCTTTTGTTATTACCAGGGATCCTTTGGTGACCTTCCAAGCTTTATCTGTGAAAGTTGTCACACAACCTTCACCGCCTAACTGCCCTATTGAAATCAGATTTTTCTTCAGATCTGGAACATGCCTTACCTCCTTTAGTAGCCATTGGTTTCCATTCTATTGTTTTACAAGAACCTTACCCATTCCAACAATTTTACATGGTTTATCATCACCCAAATGGACTTATCCAAAATCTCCTTGAACATAGTCATGAAAATATTTCTTATCAGGTGTGGCATGGAATGAGGTCGCTAAATCTACCACCCAGGAATCAGTAATATTTTCGAAAGAAAGAATCAAAGCATCTTGTAACACCTCACCTATCACATTTGCTTCATGATTGTTTTCTTGATGTGCATCTCCTTCTTTTCCCTTCCGAGATCTACAATCTTTCTTAGGTGTCCTTTCTTTTCACATTTCCAGCACACTATCCCCGATCTAGACTTGGATCTGTCTTTCCTTGATTTACTGCGATATTCTGAGCTCTTTCCTCTTTCCATTCTTCTTCCCCTAGACTTTGAAATCAAAGCATTACCCGATGTCTCACCGGAGATTTTCCGTCGCATTTCCTCACTAAGGATAGCACCGACAACATCATCAAACTTTAAAGTACTAGATCCAGAAATAGAGTTACTAATGGCCATGACTAAACCATTCCAACTTTCTGGCAATGAGCACAAGAATAACAGAGCTCTAACTTCATCATCAAATTTTACCTCTACAGAACTTAACTGACTTGTAATTGTATTAAAATCATTTAAATGGTCTGCAACAGATCCACCATCCGACATCTTCATATTAAATAATCGTTTCATAAGAAATACCTTGTTTGATGTCAATGGTTTTTCATATAGTTTCACCAACGCCTGAATCAAACCCTTTGTCATTTTTTCCTTCGAAATGTTGAAGGCGACCGACGCTGCGAGGCACAACCGTATTGTTCCAAGTGCCTTTTTATCGAGAATGTTCCATTCTACATCTATCACAGCCGTCAGCTTCTTTGTTTTTCTGCTCAATGGTAGGTACAGATCTTTCTGATACAGATAATCTTTCATCTGCATCTTCCACAGTGGGAAGTTTTGGCCATTAAATTTCTCGACTCTAAACTTACCATCTTCCGCCATTGCTCCCACTTGAACTAGGAACCCTTCTCTCCTACGAGTTTGTCAGCCAAATAGACCTTCAGGTCTGATACCAATTGTTAGAAAATTATATATTACAGAGAAGTGGAACGCATAAAATATTGCAGGAATATAAACACATAAAACACATAAAATAAGAGAGACACAGATATACATGGTTCACCTAGTTTGGGCTACGTCCACCCCGAACAACCAATCCTTCCTTTTTATTATCTAGCAAAATGAAGAGACACAACCTACAACAAATCCACTGTAATATCCTCTATTTTCTCTCACAGTCTCACCTATCTCTTTCTCACTCTGAGAATACACATCTATATCACAGCCTCAATACAATACCCTCATACAAAGAGAGGGGTTGCCTTCTAGGGCAAAAAACCCTAAACTAAACAAAAATTCTACTGTCAGATCATCTGCTTAATGAACGACCCAGATTGACTAGAAATTACTATACTTTTACAAGGCAATTTTACATCTGTTTTTAGCTTCCCCCCCACACCACCCCCCCGTGTTGAGGGGTGTACAATCTTCCTGGGGTATACATCCGGCTGAAACAAAGACCTCTAAATTAGGATGATAATCATGCTCCACACCCAAAACTTATCCACGCTCCTCCCTCATGTCATTTCCCATACTATATTTATTCTTTTCCTATCATTTGCATGACTAGTGGGAAAATTTTATATTCTCATCTCCACTTTCTAACCAAATTCCCCGCTCTTCATCCTCCATTTATATTTCCTAGTCTCTAGTAGAATATTCACTTTGGCTTTTAAGGCCTTTCCTCTCAAACTCTTCTCTTCATGAAAATTCATGATGTGTTACTCTAATAAAGAGTAACTATTTCATGTGTTCGCATGGGGTAGCTCAAGTGGTAGTGGCCGTGGAAATGAAGTCTCATCGAACCGGAAGTCTTGGGTTCAAATCTTGGGCTACCCTTCCCCCGTAGCGGGGTATGTAATGGACATGAAAATTGGAGAGTTCTACCAAGCTTACAAAAAGAAAAAAAAGAGTAACTATTTCATCCTTTGCCTCCATTAGAATGTCCCTATTTGTGACACAATTTAGTACCTTTGGCTTGATACTCTTCAATTTTTTTGCTAATTGAACACATGTTGCAGTCCTAGACTTGGATCAAACTTCTTTCATTCTCCTTTAATCTTCCTCTTCCAATAAATAAGGGTTAAATTTGAAGAAGGTAGAAAGTTTTGCTTCTTTTGATTCTAATTGTAGGAAGGTTGGACCATGCTATGAACTTTCTCCATCACCACCCTAAGTTCTATTTCTATTAACTAGACAAAGGAGGATTTCATATATCAAAAATGTGTCCACCCGTTTAGAAACCCTCCCTCCTCCAATCTATTATTTCTCTAGGTTGGGGTGATATTAATAAGATGAACATCTATAAGTCTAGCTTGTTTTATCTTGAATATAAAATATTCCCCTAATTAGATATCCCCAAAACCCATAGATATTTTAAGTAGAATCTAAGTCACCTCATATAACTACAATATCTATCCTTGATAAGTATTAATAGAAGATTTTTCCCAATAACTTCACATATTTTTATATGGCCAGTAAACATCCATGACTAAAATTGTAATGCCCAAAGCTTTAAACCACATTTGTACATAACCTTGAAGCAACAAAGAATGTATTAAACACTGAAAGAAAGATATCCCTGTGGGTTAGCTCAATTGGTCGAGTCTCCATTGTTAAATCACCTTTGTTATTGAGTGGTCATAAGTTTAATTCTCTTGACACTCTTGGGGTCAAGAATCGTGGTTGAGCTGACAGGAAGTGATCCCTTCGAGTGTATCTACCCAATACAAATATTCCATGGATGTAGCAATCACCAATCCCCAAGGTCTGTGAACTACATACAAAATAAATAAATAAAATAAGACAAATATCTCCATCTAGTTATAATCCCCCCCCCCCCGTAAATCCCAATAAGATATAATGCTACAAAATCCTACTCTTTAAGACAAGACCTCAAAATCCCAATAATTTTATCATCTCCCCTCCTCAATTACTACAAAGGGAGAATAACTAGTTTCTCTAATTCAACTAATCTTGCAATGGTAAATTGTTTAGAAGGATTTCCCAACCCTCTAATATTCAAGGAAATGATTATCATGTGGCACCATTATCCAGGGGCTATTCTACTCTAAGAACCCCAAAAAATTGTTTTTGTTTAATTGTTGAACCTCTCCCAAAACCTTTTCTTGAGTTAGTTGAATATTATAATTCCTCTGTGTTGACATATGCCCATGGTTTTTCATACCATCATACCCAAATGCCCTAGGTTCTTCACTACCCAATAGGTCTTCCCCCATTATGAGGTCATAGTTGATATCAATTAAACAAATTATTCCTCATAAGATGGACACCTTAAGTAACTACTCACACTTCCAAATCAAATATCATAACACTAATGTTTTTATGTAGTTACAACACTCTTAGAGGAAAATAGGGCCTTAACAAACATTGCTACACGAGGTAATTTATTAATGCAAAAGAAATTTTTGGTCATACAGGAGTTTCTCACAATCAATCAACAAAGAAATATCCTCCATGTTATTTAAACGAAGAGCTTGGACCAATCAAGTGTTAAGACACATATCAACAATTGTTAGTATCGACGAGAATATGAACCATCTAATCACTTTATGTCTAGACCATATTGTGACTATTGGATTACACAACTACAAATGCTTACTAAAGAAACACACGTTTACCTAAAGACACATTAGACTAAGTTGATCTTAACTAGCTTCTAAGTTTCTAAATGTATTAACATTAATATGTCACTTTATGTTCTCCAACAAAATGATCTTGCTTCTCAAAAGAACATCCACTACATTCATTGCTAGAAGTAAAAGAAGGGTTTGATTTTCCTTTTCCTGTTGGGATATAAACTAGGCCTTTAAAGCTACCAAGGTTTTGTTGTCTTTTTGTTACTTAGTGTCTACCATTTGGGCTAAATTCCATTTATGAAGGAGTTGGTTATAGGTTGTAACATCCAAGCTAGAACTCAATTTTTTGTGTAACTTCAAAATTTAAATTAACTAAGCATAAAAATGACAATGAGTTTGTTGCAAGGGTAGCCTACCAATCTAGAAATCACATTGGCCCTACGATGTCCAGTAGCAAAACCAAAAAGAGACCAAGCTATACATATTGTTTGGAAAATTGGTAGGGCCTGCCCAATGTGAAACCAGGCCCTGCTTTTCCTAGAAAAGGAAAAAATTCTATTATACCATTCTAAACAAATTGTTTGTGCTAATAATATATTAACAACTGAATTAAACTGAGATCTGTTAGACAAATTGGAAAAACTACATAGCTATATAAAAAACAGAGAGTTTTCAACTTAGATATGAGGAACATGGATAAGGGAATCCATGTCGAAGGGGAATGAAATATGAGTCCCTACACAAGTCCCATTTGGTGGCAATGGGACTTTGGGTTCCAAATGTTGGTATATTGCTTTCACATTGTGTTGCAGGTCTTCCAATCCTCCTTGATGCTTTATAAGATGAAAAATATCATACCACAGTCTTCATCTTTGAGCTTGAGGTCATAAGCCATAAATAACTAGGCTTGTTGATATAATTCAACATTTCGACAGTAATGAGTATACATGGTTCGAGAGGAATGGAATTATGGTTTCCAACCATATTCGCCCTCATTTAAAACTGGATTCAACTCCTTTATCTCTTTCTCTTTGGCCACTTCATCCAATCCGTTGAGATGAGCTTGTGTTTGCGAACTATGAAATCCCTACCGTTCTCTTCTCCTTTTGAATCATTCAATGCCACTAGCCACCTCATATGGGGGAGAAAATTGTTTAGCAGCCAATGTTTTGCAAACATTAAAAAGAGGAAGGTTTGAGTCTTCCAACCAAGGTTGATTGAGATAAACGGTAGGCCCTTGAGAACCATGGTTAGTTAGTTTGTTGGCCACTTTATTAGCATCTCATTTGACATGAGAGATCAAAGTGACAAGAATTTAAGCCAGAAGTTGATGGAGAGTTTCTAAACTTGTTAACAATCTCCAGTGAAGAGAGACTTTAGAAGAAGGGGTGCCATGAATTATTTTTAGGCACATGGACATAATAAAGTTGGAACTCACCTTTAGTAATTTCTTATAGTTCAAATTACTTATGGGGAGTAACATTGCTCTTGATTTCTTTAATACTCATTATTATCACCCTCTTCAGGAGCCCGTCCTTGGATTGTTTAGTCCCCTTAGAATTTAATACTTTTGCATATTGCATTGTCTATTCCTCACCCATCCCTCAATTCATGTGCCCTTTGATTTGAACCAAAATTTGGATCTTTCACCATTCCTTGGCTCAAATTTGAGATCTCATTGACATTTTCTAAAGGAACTTTTGTACATTCATCCTTTCTCTTGCATACCTTTTTGACAAAGATCTTTTAGTGTTCATATAAATCCTATCATGAACATTAAAAATGGGCATTACAATAGTTTACTATTTGAGAATGAATTGTATAGAAATAATAATGTTCAAAGTTTCCATGAAACCCTCCTATCAATCACAACCAAGATTCTTGCCACTATTTGAAGAAAACTTGACTTGCAAGATAGATTAACCATGATAGATTTCTCTAGATTATTCCCAAGCTTCTTTAGAAATTTCCCCATTTATTCCTACAATGGTAACCATGGAACCTTTACACAAATACGTAACCTAGTAGTAACCTATGATTGTGAACCAAAGCATGCATGCCATGGCTTCAAAGATAAAAAGGAAGACCCTCAAAACAAACTACTCCATAGTAATTTATTGGCATCTTCTTTTGAGGAAAATGAAAACCTAGCTAGACATGGGTCTTTTGTAAAAGAGATATCCATAGCCTATTAGAAATCGTTGGACTTTTTGCACCCTTGAATTTAGAGTGCCTTTTGTGATTTGACTCTTGAAAATCATGTCAATCAACTCTTGACCTATGTATTATAATACACGATCCTCTCATAAGTCTTCCCCCACCACCATCTGCATTCCAGATTCTTTTCTTTTGATCATCCTTTGAACCTTCTTTACTCTTTCCTCCTTATTGAGCCTACATTCCTTAAGACAAAAGCCTCATTTCTCCACTTAAGGATCATAAGTCAATACTCCCTTCAATAAAGATCTCACCCTTTATTGGATAAGTAGTACTCTGACCACTGTACCTCAAAACTACCACTGAGATTAGAACTGAACTAACCTTACCCTCCAAAATATCCCAAGTTCCAACACAGGTTAATTGCACTAGGAGATCACCCTCTACATCTTAAAAACCTTCCTTAAGTACATGCTATAAAAAAATATTTGATTTTTGGTTCCACCTTTGACAAAAACTCCATGGCATCAAGGGAAAGATCTAGATTCCATTGTAGAAAATGTGGCCCTTTAATGTTATTGATGTTCATACTTGTGCCAAGATTTCCAGCTATCCATTTTTCCTTCACATAATAATCCTTGGAACTAGAGGAATTATGACTCATATTTCCATTTGACAACACATGTGATGAATCAAATCTACCCACAATTTCCTTTGAGTCTAATGTTTTATCTAGCTTCTAGGACAAACTCCCCTTAACATCATAGAATTATCAACCTATTGAAACCTCCTAATGTGACTAGATGACCAAAGCTCAGTTGGGTCATCTGAATGTCAACCAATTGAATTTCCTTATCCATATTGCCTGAGTCTTTCTTTAAGTGCTCTCTCCAAGGACAAAAGGTTCTCACTTATGATAGTCTCCATCCAAGTTTGTCAAAAGACTATATTGTCAAACCATTTTTAACTTATGGAAAATGTACCATGCATAATAATTATTTAGGATGAAGGATTAGCACAAAAGCCCACATTTTTTTATTCATAAAGGGGAAGTTGATGCAAGAACATCCCTAAAACAACTATGTCTGCAAACATGCCAAATAAGAGTGATACAAGTCATTGTGAAATAAGTAAGTGTGATACAAGGGAATACGATATAGGCAAGAGTGATATAGTTTTATGATGTGAACAAGAGTGAGATTATAAGCATGCTTGGTGAACAAGCATGAAAGGAATGTTCACTATATGAGAGCATACAATAAAAGTTAGGTGCACTAGGTATGATCTAGGGACATACGAGGAGAAGCACACATAGAAGGCACATGACAATGAGTGCATGGTGAGTGTGATGAGAGTACATGTGAAAAAGAAAGAATGTTGGAAGGTGAACTAATAGGTGTAGATATGAAGTGTCAAAGAGCGCTAAAAAGTCCTAAAAGAAGTTGAGGCGATGGATGGGAAACAAAGAGGTCTTGGAAGCTAATGAAGATCTTGAAGAAGCTAGATAGTTAACTAGTAAAATAATAATTATAATAGTTGTCATTAGAATTGATATAGTTGGAAAAATGGATGCCAATGTTAGAGGTAATAGTTTAAAGAGTTATCTTTTGATCCATAGTAAAGCACTAAGATGCACACTACAAAGTTGTATTTGTATCTTGATTTATGATAATGACAATAAGTAGATAAGGTGTAATATGGACTCTGATTTTGAATGTTGTTTAAGTGTATTTTATTGACATTTGACTCTTTATGGTGCATTTATGTTCTAACATGTGTGTTGTAGACCATTGCACTTAACTCTAAAACCACAATGTCCATGAGTGCGATACATATAAGTAATCACGATATAGTTGTACGACATGGATGAGAGTGAGATGGGAAGTACGCTTGGTGAGAGCACATGAAAGAATATACATTAGATGAGAGGACACAATAAAATTTAGATGTACTAAGTATGGTTCAAGGACATAAGAGGAGAAGCACGTGTAATAGGCATATAACAAGGGGTAGATGGTGAGTGTGATTAGTTCATGTGTGAAAAAAAAGCACATCAATGGAAACTAAAGAGTCATGATAGAAGGTGAAATGGTAGATGTATAAATGAAGTGCCAATGAGAGTTGAAAAGTCTTGAAGGAAGTTAAAGTGATGAATGGGACACAAAGAGATGTTGGAAGCAAATAAAGAGTTTGAGGAAGTTGGGTAGTTAACCAATGAAGGAATACGTAAAATAGTTTCCATTGTAGTGAGGATAGTTAGTAGGATGGAAGCTAAAATGGGAGATAATAGTATGGAGAATTAGCCATTGACCTAGAGTAGATCATTAAGATGAATATTTCAAAGTTGTATGTGCATCTCAATTTATGATAATGAGAATCTAAACAAATTATGCTACGGGTGTAATATGGAATTTGGTTTTGAATGTTGTCTAAGTGACTTTTATGCACATTTGCTTCTTTATGGTGTATCTATCTTCTAACATGTACGTTGTAGACCCTTGTACTAAATCTAAAAATTGTATGTCCGTGAGCATGTTAGAGAGTGTGATACAAGTCAATGTGACATAACAAAGTGTGATACGAGTTAGTGTGATACACGCAATCATGACATAATTGTATATCAAGAATAAAAGTGAGACATGAAGCATGTTTGGTGAGCCCAAGTGAAAGGAATGTATACTATACGAGAGCACACACAAAAGAAATATATGCTAGATGAGAGTGCACGATATAAACTAGATGTACCAAACATAGTTCGAGGACATGAGAGGAGAAGCCATTGACCTAGAGTAAAACAATAGGTATGCTATAAAGTTGTGTATCTTGATTTTTTATATTGAGATTGAGTAGACAAATTTCCTTGTGTGTGTCATATGGACTGTATGCACATTTGATTCTTTATGATGTATCCATATTCTAACATGCATGTTGTGAACCATTGCACTACTCCACAAAGTAGAGCCTTTTGAAAAATCATGAGACTGAGTTATGGCCATGCCACTAAAGGAAGCAAAATTTAAACTATGTACATGTAAAACATAGAAGGCCCAAAGGAGAATAAGCCTTTAGCTTTTGTACATGTGAATATAAGTCCACACCAAAATGTTTGATAATGACCTCAAGGTTTATCATATTAAGGAATAAACATTGAAATGAGTAATTCATACTTTGATTTATTTTGTTATATCACAGATCGACATCATAACCTCAAACTTTGTGCTTGGAATAAAAGGTGTATCCCCAAAAGCTTATATTTATAAATATAAAGTGTTTGAAAAGACCAAATTAATTTTTTTTGCACCAACAGGCGCTCTACAACTCGGTATAAGGGAGATGTTGTTGTGGAGCATTAGATAAATGGGATGTTAGATGCAATGTTCATTAAAAAAAAAAAAACAATTATGCTCTCTATTATGGGAGAGATGTAGTGAAGTGTTAAATGGATGATATCCCGGGTGGTTGGGAGGGTTTAATGATAACCTCCCCACCCGGGTTCCATTCGCATGAGACACGATATGTTGCTTGTCAGATGACACAACCATGATGTAAATGAATTGATATATGTATCACACTTCTTCTAGGGGGTCACACCCCTTTCTTGAAAAAAATTGAACAAAACAATAAAACATAATGCCAAATTAATTAAAAAGGTAATAAAAAGTAAAAATTTATAATAGAAACAATAAGTCAGTTGAATTCAATTTATTATATTTTAATTTTATTTTTATTAATAAATTTATAGAAAATTTCTAAAAAAATGATAATATGTATATTGCATTAAAATAAATTATATATATATATATATATATATATATATAATCATCTTACTATATAGATTAAAGCATTGGTGATTTATATTGGTAATCATGATATTTTAGAACTTCATAGTTAATAAACATATAAAAATTTAATATTTTATAATAATCTCTTTATACATGTACATATAATCTATGCTATGTATATCTCATTACAAAATTACATCAAAATAGATCCATCTTAATTTCATATCTATCAAGCAGTGAATGGGTGAATGGGATCAAATTTCTTGGTGCAAACCATTTTTCAAATTTTACACTCAAAAAGAGTTTTACATGTTGAGAGATTCGATCCTTCTTCATGTTGGGAAGACTCATAATTAAGATGGATCTATGCTAATAATGAAACAATACTTCATCTTGAATAAAATGTATCCTTATAAGGAAACTAGGTTGTAAAGCATTGACAAACTAAGCCTTAAACTTTGTGTCTTTAGAGTATAAGATCCCAAATTCTAGTGAATTAATAAATAATTAATGATATGTTTTTGTTTGCATTCTTTGCACATAAGATGTTATTGTTCACCTTATGAGAGAATTGAAATGAGGTGGATGGTCTAGCATATCATTCTTATCAATGTCGAGTTCTTAAATCATTTAATCATATTTTAGAGTAGTTGATTTTTTATGGACGTTTTGATATACCAATATCTTCACCATCAAATCTTTGCAACTACTAAGTTGTGTTTTTAAAGAAATTGAACTTTGTTAGATGATTGACATACCATAGTCTTTATTGCAAACCCCTTAGCTACTTAAACCACATCTTTTAGGGAATTCTTGATCAATGGCTTGACATAACACTATCTTCTCCATTAAACATTTATTCACGTGCCTCTTAAGGAATTGATCCTTGGTGGGTGGTGAATCTCAAAACTTGCTAATCATGCTTCATAAAGATTTAAACATTTGTGAGCAATAAACTTCCAAACCTCTTATTCACATCCTTCAACAAATTAAACCTGGGTGGGTGGCTTGACATACCACCATCTTAATCATTGAAACCCCTAATTAGTGACTAATGCCTCTTACTAAATTAATCCTTAGTATGGATAAAATCCTCCAATTACATATTCAAGTTCCTTAAAGAAATAGCCCTTAATGGGTGGCCTAACATACCTAGAGAGATAGGTGGAGAGAGAGATGGGGTGACAAGGGAGGGATGAAGAGAGAGTGAGGGAGAGAGTAGAGAGGGAGGGAAGAGAGAGACACCGAGAAATAGATCCAACTTAGATATGGTATGTGTATATATAAAAACCAATCTAGATCCATCTTACCCTGGGATCTATCAAGTGTCAAGAGAGATAAAATTTCTTTTCACTTTAAAAGAAGTTTGTATCTAAAAAGATTTGATATCTCTTGACACTTTATAGATTCAAGGTTAAGATGGGTCTATGTTGGTAATTAGAATTGAAAAAGACTTGTTCTCTAGTGAAAACGAACCATCTAAATTAAAACTCTAAACCTTCTGAAATTTGAACTTCGTCGTCCTACAACGCACTGTCTCGACCTCATACAAATAAAATTTTGAATGAACAAAAAAAGGATTTAAAATTTGGGATTCATGTCCACTGTTACTCGGTCCATTGTGGCTTGATACGCAATTGTTCTCGGAGTCGTTGCTGGTTTCCCATTTAGCGTTGTCTCATAATAGAGGGTCCGCGTAGGATTTCAGGGACTAAAATGTCAGCCTCGCAATCGATCGTAGACCCCGAATTCAGCCTGGAAGACACCAGCGTGGGCTCCACAAGTTTGCAGAACTCAGGAATGCTCTCCAGGCAGCAGCTTTTTCATCTCTTTCACCTCTTTAAGCACGAAGTTGACAAACCAGGTATGTCTGTGTGCGGCTTGGGGTCGATTCCCTGTGTCGCCACTGTCTGCCTTTATTGTAATGAAATTTATGTGTCATCTTTTAAATGATTTGTGCTCCTACTCATGTAACAGCGGTCAAGAAGCGGATTGAGGATGCTGTCAGGGATAAACAAGTAAGTTCATTTTTATAAATATTTCGTTCAGTCATCCCTTTGCCTTCTAGGGTCACGTTATATGTTCTGTTAAGGTAAATTTAATGTTGAAGTGCATCCCGGGTCATAATTGTGGGTTTACTGTTATGCGATGAGGGCAGATATAGCTTAGATTTTTTCAATGATGAATAAATATACATGTATTGTAAAAGGATTCTCCAAGCAGCTAGAGGGCTGCTTTGGGAATGCATAATTTAGGGCCACTTTGCATTGTCCTATGTATTTACTAAAATAAATCAGTTAACAAATAGATCTTCATATCAGTTAACAAACAAGATGATGCTTCCACATATATGGCTGTCCTAAAGGAATATCACAAATTTTAGATGGGGCAATGTTACATTTTATCTTTCAAGGATTTGATACAATATAATGGGGCAATGTTACATTTTATCTTTCAAGGATTTGATACAATATAATGGATCTTCATATCAGTTAACAAACAAGACGATGCTTACACATACATGGTTGTTCTAAAGGAACTTCACAAACTTTCAATGGGCCAATGTCACATTTTATCTTTGAAGGATTTGATGGAATATAATGGATCTTCATATCAGTTAACAAACAAGATAATGCTTCCACATATATGGCTATCCTAAAGGAACATCACAAACTTTAAAGAAGGCAATTTCACATTTTATCTTTGAAGGATTTGATGCAATACAATGGATCTTTTGTTAAAATTGGCAACTAGGGCTAAAGTTCCAAACTCCACATGGGTCATCTTATTTATGACAGCTAATATTTTTCTTGGTCTCTTCTCTTTGAGAGGTGTAGGATTGATCTAAAAATCATCCGATTCAGACATGTACAAATGAAGTTATGAATTTATTTTGATTATGGACAAATTGTCAAGGTCAGCTAGCAAACTTATGTAGGCTTAGAAGCCCAACAGTCACGTCTATTCATCCTCAACATTTGCTATAAATACATGATGCCTTAACCTTATTTGGACACACTCATCTTCACACTTCTCTCTCTCTCTCCTCATTGAATGGGTATGGATTTCTGGGCCTCTCTCTCTCATCATGTTCGAAATTTCAGGAGAGCGAAATTTCAGGAGGTCGAAATTTCAGGAGACCGAATTTCTTGACAGTTTGACCAAGCGTTGACCAGCATGCATTGACCTCTTTTGATTGCATTTTTTGTGAGGGCTATCTCTGTTTGGGCAGGCCGCATTTTTGGTTAGAGAAATCGAGGCTAAACGTTGATTTTGACCAGCGTTGATTGCAACTAGCGCTGGCAGCAGGTGGGTTGTTTGACCAGATTTTGACTGGGCTGTTTTTGGGTTGTTCTGAGGGCTGATTCATCTTGCTGTTTAGAGGCTGAAGTTCATTGGAGTTGACCAATTAGTTGAGGGTCAAATCTGCCCTGTTGACCAACGTTGACTTTTCTAGTTAGGGCTCTTTTGCGACTGTCATAAATTATCAGATTTGTAAATTGTACTATCTCTCTCTGCTAAACTATTGAAGACTATAAGAAGAATTGATCAAGGGTTTCCCCACATTGGGGTTTGTCCCTGACTGGTGCCACATCTTGTGTCCTCTTGTCTTGGCTTGTCTTCTACTGTTTATGTTTATGTTCTATCTGCATTTTACTATCATGTTGATGTGATTTCTAAACTGGATATTGATATTGGGCTAATTAAGAAATTGAAGTAAAATTGCTCTAAAGCATAGACCATACCATTGTTGCCTAAAATTAACATGGTATCAGTGCGAGGTGAAGACAAAGCCCAAACAAGAGTGAAAGAGAAATCACCAAAGATAGTTGGACAAGGACAAAAGGGTCAATGAGTTCCTCATCCTACTTCCCGGTTGAAGACAAGCTCCATGATAAATCTGACTATCATGGATGAAAGATGTCTCTTGATTTGACCTTGGAAGAAAAAGAAGTGATGGATTATGTGCAGAGTAAAATCCCTGAGCCTCCTTCAAATTCACCGGTCGCTGTGAAGACCAAGTACAATAGCGCTGAAGTCAAAGTGAAGAAGATTATCAGGGATTCCATTGACAAGCATCTGGTGGCCTATATCTCTGAGTTGAAGACCTCCAAGGAGATCTATGACAGATTGGTCTGCATGTTCTAGGTTAGCAATGCTAATCAAATTCTATTTCTCAAGAATAAGTTGAAGGATATTAAGAAGGGCAAGGACGAGGACATTCAATCCTATTTCTTGAGGATTATTGAGATCATGAATGATTTACTCTCGATTGGAGAAGTCATTCCTGATAGGGAACTTACTCTCACTACCCTTGAGGACTCCCAACTGAGTGGTATGTATTTAGAACCACTATACTCAACACTGATCGAATTCCAGGATTTGAAGAATTGATGTCGAGATGCATTCAAGAAGAAACAAGAATGGTGGAACAGGAAACGCCTTCTAATAGAAGCAACCCCATTGCATTCTCCACTCATGCTAAGAGGAAGAACAATGCAGGTTCAAAGAAGCAAAGTCAAGGAAGACCGAGATTCAAAAATGGAAGGAAGGGAAGATGCTTTGTTTGCAATAAGTTTGGCCACTATGTAAGGGAGTGTCCAAATAGTAAAGGACACATCACATGATGATGATCACAATCATTCTAGGGGCAACTTCAACAACAACGATCAAAGGAATGGTGGGTCCAATGGTAAGGGAAAAAGGAACGCGGGACATCAAAGAAATGGTCGACCCTCTAAGCAATCAAAGAACTCTAGGCATGAAGAATCCAATGTTGTTAACAATAAGCAAAAAGAGTACTATCTTGTATTGGCCCTCTCCACTGCCTCTCCTTCGGACACTTTGGGAAATTGGCTGATTGATAGTGGTGCCTCAAGGCACTTCACCAGATACAAGGAAGCCCTCTCTAATCTGATAGAAAATGGGACAAACTTGGAGATCATCCTTGGAGACAATGCCACCTATCCCGTGAAGGGAGTAGGGAATGTTACCCTTCAATTGAATCAAGGTAACACTATTCATTTGGAAGTACTATATGTACTCGATCTCAAGAAGAACCTGGTGTCCATTTTAGCGATGGAAGATAAAGGATTCAAGGTGGCATTCATCGATGGAAAGGTACGTGTTTGGAAAAGAAATTTAAAAGATGCTTTTACTCTTGGGTTCAGGGTTGACACTTTGTATTAAGTTGGAGGAAGTCCATTGGGAGCCATGTTTTATGACACATCTCTACAATTTGAACTACGACACTGGAGGTTTGCCCATATTCATTATAAGGTCCTAGCCGATGTGAGACAAATGGTGACATGTATGCCCGAGTTCAAAGTAGAGCATGAAGGTGTATGTCCGGGATGTGCCGAAAGAAAACTTACAAGGGGACCATTCCCCTCAAGTAATAGCAAGGCCACAGATATATTGCAATTGATACACTCCGACATATGTGGTATGATGCGCTTAAACTCTTTGGGAGGATACTTATATTATCTCACCTTTACGAATGATTATTCTTGCAAGACCTGGATCTACTTCTTGAAGAAGAAGGAAGTAGTGTTCACCTGGTTCCGACATTTCAAAGTCTTGATCGAAAACCAATTCGAGAAGAAAATCAAGATATTCAAGACTGATAATGGGACTGAGTACGAATCCAATGTTTCCAAGAATATTGCAGAGAAGCTGGCATTAAGAGGGAGACTACAACACCATAGACCCCTGAGCAAAATGGTGTGGCTGAAAGGAAGAATCACTCTATTGTAGAAACTGTTCATGCCATGCTACATGATTAAGGCCTTCCGAAGTTTCTATGGGCTGAAGCTGCAAATACCGCCATGTATGTTCAAAACTGATGCTCTCATCAAGCATTGGACTCCAAGACTCCCGAAGAAATGTTCATTGGTAAGAAAACCCGATGTCTCTCATTTTAGAATTTTTGGAAGTCCAATATATTTTCATGTGTCGAAAGAGAAAAGAAGCAAATTGGGTGCATCTAGGAAGAAATGAATCTTTGTAGGCTATAGTGAAAATTCCAAGGGATATAGAATTTATGTGGCTGGTCAAAAGGAAGTTGAGATAAGTCATGATGTCACCTTCGACGAAGATATGGCCCTCTGGAAGATCAACAACCTTCCTATCCTAAGGAAGGCCAAAGAAGCTGACACCGGAAATCAGGGTGAAAAAGAGGACAAAACGATGCTTGATGTTGATGAACCTATGGATCCTATAGATCCTCCTCATGAGCCTTTCTCCTCCAAGAGGAGACTTTCATGGCTCAGGGAGACTCTCGAAGATGCTGAGAGACACATTGCACCAAGGGGGACTTTCTGTGAAAGCAAGAAGCCGAACAGGTATCAAGGATATTTGACCACCATGAGCACTATCATTCAAAATGAGCCTCCATCATTCGAAGAAGCCGTGAAGCATCAAGTATGGAAGGGATGCTATGAATGAAGAATATGAGTCAATTATGAAGAATGATGTCTAGGATGTGGTCACTAGACCTCAGGACAAATCAGTTGTCACCTCTAAGTGGCTCTACAAATTCAAGCATGGAGCTGATGGAAGTGTAGACCCTTTCATTCACAAATAGAAGAGGGAGTTGGCTTCTAAATTTGAGATGAAGGACCTAGGACCGATGCACTATTTCCTAGGGTTGGAGGTCTAGCAAAAGGCAGGTGAAATTTTCCTCTCTGAAGGAAAATATGTTGTGAAGATATTGGAAAGATTTGGGATGGTGGACTGCAAGCCTGTGACTACTCCGATGGAATTTAACTTTAAGAAGTTATGTGGTAGTGCTGCCGGACCTGAATTTGGAAATGCTTTTGAGTATTGTCAACTCATAGGAGCACTGATGTTCCTGGTGAACTCCCGTCCAGACATATGTTTTGCAGTTAACATATTGAGCCAATACATGGTTGAGCCTCATCATATACATTGGATTGCTGCCAAGAATCTTCTGAGATATCTTCGGGGCACAATCACTCATGGACTAAGATACACTGCCGGAAATGTGAGGCTGCATGGTTATTCTGATGTTGATTGGGCTGGTAGTGTGGTGGATCGCAAGAGCACTTCTGGATGTTGTTTTTCTTTGGTTTCTGCTTCGATATCCTGGATAAGCAGGAAGCAGAAATCGGTTGCCTTGAGCACGCCGAGGCCGAATACATAGCTGCTAGTATGGCCTCTTGTGAAGCTGTTTGGTTGAGGAAGCTCTTCAGTGAGCTATTTTGACATGTGTTGGATACCACCGCGATCCTCTGCGACAACCAGAGTGGGATCCGATTATCAGAGAATCCCGTGTTTCATGATCGCTCCAAGCATATAGATATCAGGTACCACTTTATCCGGGACGTGGAACAATGAGGAGCAATAAGGCTTCATCACATTAGCACTGATGAGCAGGTCACCGATATTATGATGAAGCCCTTGGGGAAGGTCAAGTTCTTGGCCTTTCGAGAATGACTTGGAGTCGTGGAGAGATCCTCTTATGAGGGTCCTGTATGAGATGGACATTGAGCTCTGGGAGCTTCGGGCGGCTTGGGGTACTTCTTGAGCAACCATAGGGTGAGTGGTTTAGCCTTCTTCTAGTGGTTTGTTGTGTATAGGGTAAGTGGTTCAGCCTTCCCCTGTGATATCCCTTGGCGACATGTAGGCAGGATGAGTGGTTCATCCTTCTCTTGCTAAGACATCCTACCCATGCAGTATGGGACTCATGGGAAGTACCTCTCATCTGGCCAATGAGTAGGGAAATGAGGATAGGGACCATAGTACTATCGATGGACACATCGTGTACTACCATACTCCCTATGCTAGGATGATTGATATTGTTCTGGGATCAATGGGAACTGACTTTGGGTCAGTAAGAGTGGTATGCGACACTCTCTTTTATTTGGGACTGACTTCGGGTCAATAGAGAATGGTATGATACATTCTCGATCACTTATTCTTCTTCATAGTTCAACAAAGCAGAGCAGAGCAGTGCATTGATGGCAGAGATAGTACAAATAGTACAAATTGGCAGATGGATTAGCAGATGGAGTTCTCCTTAGTTGAGAGGGAGTGTTAAAATTGGCAAGTAGGGCCAAACTCTACATGGGTCATCTTATTTATGACAACTAATATTTTTCATGGATTCTTCTCTCCGAAAGGTGTAGGATTGATCTAAAGATCATCTGATTCCGACATGTACAAATGGAGTTATGAATTTATTTTGATTATGGACAAATTGTCAAGGTCAGCCAACAAATTTATGTAGGCTCAGAAGCCCAACAATCACGTCTCATCCTCAACTTTTGCTATAAATACATGATGCCTTAGCCTCATTTGGACACACTCATCTTCACACTTCTCTCTCTTTCTCTCTCCCCTCATTGACTGGGTACGGATTTTTGGGCCTCTCTCTCTCATCACGTCCGATATTTCAGGGGATTGAATTTTTGGATAGTTTGACCAAGTGTTGACCAGCATGCATTGACCTTGATTGCGTTTTTTGTGAGGGCTATATTTGTTTGAGCAGGCCGTATTTCTGGGCACAGAAATCGAGGCTAAACATTGAATTTGACCAACGTTGACTGTAGCTAGGGTGGACCGTAGGTGGGCTGTTTGACCATATTTTGACTGGGCTATTTTTGGGTTGTTTGAGGCTGATTCATCTTGCTGTTTGGAGGCCAAAGTTGACTAAAGTTGACCAATTAGTTGAGGGGCAAATCTGCCCTGTTGACTAGCATTGACTTTTCTGGTTAGGGCTCTTTTGCTGCTGTCATAAATGATCAGATTTGTAAATTGTACTATCTCTCTCTGCTGAACTATTGAAGACTATACGAAGAATTGATCAAGGGTTTCCCCACATTGGGGTTTGTCCTTGGCTGTTGCCACATCTTGTGTCCTTTTGTCTTGGCTTGTCTTCTACTGTTTATGTTTATGTTCTATCTGCATTTTACTATCATGTTGATGTGATTGCTAAACTGGATATTGATAGTGGGCTAATTAAGAAATTGAAGTAAAATTGCTCTAAAGCATAGAACATACCATTGTTGCCTAACATTAACATCTTCATATCAGATACCAAACAAGATGGCGCTTCCACATATATGGCTGCCATAAAGGAACATCACAAACTTTATATGGGGCAATGTCACATTTTATCTTAGAAGCATTTGATGCAATATAATGGATTTTCATATCAGTTAACAAACAAGTTGATGCTTCCACATATATGGCTGTCCTAAAGGAACATCACAAACTTTAAATGGTGCAGTGCCACATTTTATCTTTGAAGGATTTAATGGCATATTGTAGGCAACATCACTGACTAATGTGGATATCTTGCCCCTGGCTCACCCAATTGATGATGTATGACTAGGGGTGAGATGTTGTTGGCAGCTTCACCTTCTTGATGACCTACACTAAGATCTGGTACTTCTAGCTGCCACTATTAATGATGAAATGCAATGGTGTCCGCTTCACCTATATCTGTGTGTAAGAGGCACTCACCTTCCTACAGATTTTCTGGTTTCTATTATTAATTTATTACACCTTTGTGGTGGAAATATTAACAATGGGTTCTACTTTCATGATCCATTTTCCATTCTCGATGCAATCTAGTGGCATTGTGGGGTTGAATGAGAGTCTGTGGCTTCTAACAGAACTTGGGAAAAGCATCTAAAACACATTCAACAAGTGCTAAACACCTTGTGGTGACACAAGTTATATGCCAACCTGGAGAAGTGCTCATTCGATATGAACCAAAACTTGGGAAGAGCATCTAAAGCACATTCAAGTTTTCAACAATGTAGCAAGTGGCGAGCACCTGATGGCAACATAGGCTATATGCCAACATGGAGAAGTGCTCAATTGACATGCAAAGAATTCAATATCTAGAGTTCATACTGGATGAGCACGATGTGCATGTGGATCTAGCGAAGATCCAAGTCATATGCAATTGGGTGGCTTTGAAGACACTAATGGAGCTCCCTAGCTTCTTAACCTAGCCAACTTTTAATTCAAGTTTGTGTTGAGGTTCTTCCATATTGATTAGCCTTTGAGCTAGGTGGCCTTGGTGGAACCAAGGTGAAACTTTTTTGGGTTGAGGCACAACAAAACACATATAAGGAACTAAAGTGTTGCCTTTGCTCAGAGCCAATCCTTATGATGCCATATATGCCATAATCATCTGAAATTTAGATAGTTGCCTTAGATTATGTTGTTGGTGTAGTGCTCTCTTAGCCTCAACATTCAATGGCCTATCACAAGAAGTCAATTTTTGATGCGATTTTTAGAGACTATTATGAGAAGGAATTTTTCTCCATTTTTTGGGCCTGTTGGTAGTGGAAACATTATATCATGGGAAGAAAACAATCCTTAGCACTGACCATAAGACTTTGCAAATGTAGATGCAAGGAAAATTGTAGAATGATTACCATTTGTTGTGGTCCACGTACTTTCAGCAATTACACCTGAGCATCAAGTACAAAAAGATATCGGAGTGGCCTCAAATATGTGGTGATGATTCCTAACTTTGTTGGTACATGCTAGATATTGGCCATAAGAAAATGAGTTTAATACTTTCACCTCTAGTATGGAGTTCTATTGGTTTGTGTTCTATTGAAATTCCCTTGCACTCTAGGTCTGCTTTATGACTAGACTAGCACATAAATACACTAGCAGTGCTCAACAATGAACAACTTTGCACAACAGAAAATATCAACAGTGAAATCAACAAAGTACACAGATTTATATGGCCGAAAATATTGTTTTATCAGTCCATCAATAAAACAAACATACGGTTCTCGTATTGGGGATCATGGCCCTTCATAAACCTTGATACAAATGTTATGATACAACATATACAACTAGGGCTTGAGGCCTTATCCTTTAGGTCCTCAACTGCCCACAAAACACAAAGACAAATAGCTCGACTTGCTGATGTAATCCTTCACAAGCAGCGCTTTCAGTCCTTCTTTGTCCTTTGTATTTGGCTGTCCTTTGCCTCCTTGTAACGACCTATTTATAAAAGTAATAAATAAATTTTAATAAAAAAATTATATTAATCAATTAATAAAATAATAAAAATAAACTAATGATAAAGTATTTTAATATAAGTCTAACCTTTATATTAAAATAAAATCAGAAAAGAAAGTTAATTAAAAATCAATATACCCTTTTAAAAAGAAATGTACATGACACGACATGGGAAGGGTGTCATGAGGAAATGAAGTGGTGGGTGCTGGAGGAAGGACGGCCACCGCCAAGAATCAGTTTATAAACCAAAAGGAAGAGTTTGGGAAGGGGAATGGAGAGGAAGAAGGAAGAACAAAGGGGATATTGAAGAAGTAAACTTGAGTTACCTACGGAAGGAGAGTTGGTTGTTCTGAGGTTTCTGGGTACAGGGAACAATCTGCTTCAATTGAGAAGCTTACTGGACTGAGTAGCGAGGTTCTGCTTAGTTTGGCAGAGGCAGCTAGAGACTACGCAGAGGCTGAGGGGCCTGCGTGGGTGACTCAGAGGGCCAAAGAGCTGACGTAGAGAGGCAGAAGGCTAACAAAGGGATAGTGCCAGAGGGTCAGTGCAGTGACTAAGGCGTCTACGCAGAGGTAGCTAGAGACTGCGCAGAGGCTGAGGGGCCTGT
This sequence comes from Pinus tabuliformis, assembly GCA_031772625.1. Classification (NCBI taxonomy): domain Eukaryota; kingdom Viridiplantae; phylum Streptophyta; class Pinopsida; order Pinales; family Pinaceae; genus Pinus; species Pinus tabuliformis. The sequence continues at coordinate 586,537,965 of CM062812.1, read as the reverse complement.
GTGGGTGATGCAGAGGGCTAGAGAGCTGACTCAGAGAGGCAGAAGGCTGACGCAGAGAGCCAAAAAGCTGACGTAAAGAGGCAAAAAGTTGACGCAGAGGGTTCTAAAGCTACGTAGAGGCTAGCAGGGCTGACGCAGAGCCTTGGAGAAGCGCCAAAAGGATTTTCGTGGGGCAGACTAGTGCTGAGAAGTTGAATATCTGTCTCCGAGAAGAGGTATTACTGCCGTGTAAAAATCTTTGTTGGGTGAGCCAGTTTGGCACCCTAGTTGTACTCAAGAAATCTGCATAATAATAAAACCCTCAGAACTGCTGCACCGATTTTCCTGCATTGGGTTTTTCCGGGGACGATTGTCCAAAAATAACGATGTCCCTTGTGTGTTTTTCTAGTATTTCAGTTGTTGATCTGTATATGAGTTAAGGCTGCATTTGTGTTTATTTTCAGTATTTATATGAATAAATAACTTGTTAAGGAATAAACAAGTAGGTGAAATAAACTAGATAATGCAGTAGGGATTTCTAATGGGTAACATTTAGAAATTTCAACATGGTATCAGAGCGTTGCAGATCACAGGAAAACTAAAGGCACCAGCAATATCGGAAATTTGCAGTAGTAGCAGTTGTCCCGAGAGACAGAGCTGCTCCTAAGCAGAAGGCAACAGAGAAGGAGTGACACAGAGGGCTTGCGTCTTCATTTCGAGCCAGAAAGAGGGCCAGCGCAGAGGCAGAGAGAGGCAGAAGAGGCTCACGAAGAGCCACGTCATCCTACTTAGCCAGGTAGGCTTCACGCAAGAGTGATTCAGCCTTTGCCGTGATTGCGCAGAGCTGGGAGGCTCAGTTTCTTCAGTTGTTGGGGCCTAGGGAGCTGTGGGCAGATTGTGGAGCTGGTGGGGTGTTGTTGCCGTTGAAGTAGAACAATACCTAATGGGATAGAACCGAGGTAGAGGGAGTCGCTGCCTTGATGAATTTCTAGCCAAGAAATCTAGATCCGAGTTATAGTTGCAAAGAGGATCGGATCGATAGTTGGCGGGAAGATTTCTAGTAGGGAATTCGAGATTCAGAGAGAGTTTAGAAGAGAACTTCCAGGAGGGAAGTCGAGATTTAGAGGGAGTCCAGTAGAGGAGCGGAGATGGCAATGAACGGACTGACGGATCAGGATAGGTTGGACGGGGCCTCCAACTTTCTGGAAAGCCAGGATCTTGTCTGTTTTGGATAGACATCGCATCAAGGGCTTCACCTTGAGAACCGTGGCTATCCCAATTGACCTAGCGGATAATGAAAGGTACGAGGATGCAATGGCCAAGGCAAAATGCATAATCCTTGATGGGGTCAAGGATCATGTAGTACAACATATTGCCGATAAGAACACGACAAAGGAGATGTGGGATACTTTGACGACTTTGTATCAAGGCATTTCCGTGTAGCGAAAGATGCTATTGGAGAATCAATTGCGGTCATATCAGATGCCGAAGGGGGAGCAGATAGACCTATACCTCCTCAGATTGCAGGAGATTCGGGACCAACTTACTTCCATAGGGGTCACATTGGATCAGGAGTTCATGGTGAGGACCGCCCTGAATGCAGTCTCCGAGGAGTGGGAGACATTTGTTCAAGGCATTTTGGGCAGAGCTATTCTTCTAGGATGGGAAGAGATGTGGGCAGCTCTTCGCTAAGAAGAGATCAGACGGTTGACCAAGGCAGGAAGTGGCAGCAAAGGAGGTCGAATCAAGAAAGAGGAGGAGGAGGATGTAGCTCTGGCATCTGCGGGACAACAAGGGAAGAGTAAGAAGAAGGACATCTCTAAGGTGAAGTGCTTCCATTGTGGGGACTGGGTCATTATGCAACCCAGTGTCACAGGAAGAAGAATAAGGGAGAGGCTTTTGACTCCAAAGCAACTCCGACTAAGGCGGAGAAAGAAGTTGAGACGGATGACGATTGTGTCAGGAGTGCTCATGCACCTCTAGAGAAGTGGTGGGGAGACACGAGTTGTAGTCAGGAGGACTACAGAAGATGAGGGGCAGGATCCTTGAGGTGCCCAAACTCTTGGATCATATCCGGCTACGGGAGCCCCGAATGACAGTAGCAGGATGATGGATGTCGGTAGAAGCAAGACGCGATGGAGCGACAAGGCAATGCTAGAGTGCAAAGGTCTGTAACAGCGCAGTGGGGGTTGCAGTAGTGCGAGAGGCACAAAGGTGTTTGCAGCAGTGCGAAATGCATAGAGGAGGTTGCAACAGTGCGAGAGGCACAAAGGTGTTTGCAGCAGTGCAAAGGCAACAAAGGGAGCACAATATAGCAGTAGAGGTATAGCTTCAACATCAGGAGGCTTTCGGACTGACAAGGATGTCAGTGTTTGAGTAGATCAGTTACTTACTTCTTGGTAACTGAGTTGCAGTGCAGCAGTTGGTAGCGGTAGTGCTATAGGGTCATGATGCAACATTTTGAGAGGGAGCTGCAGTACATATGTAGCAGTGGCAGTGGCAGAGCCAAGGGCAGCAATGCAAAAAGAAATAGTCTAGTGTATGTTGAGCAGCAGGCCAAGCATCAACACAGGTATCAGTGTGGAAGGATTAGTGTGATGTTCAGTGGTGGAACATTACTAGAGCATATTTCTCGTTAAGAGGGAGTGTTGATTTGTGGTAGCATCGGATGTGCTTTAGCCATGAAAATTGGTGGAGAGGCTAAAGCACATGAGATCTCCAAGACTCAGAAATGGTTTGGGAAAATTCCATCCGGTTAGAGAGATATTAAAATAAGTAATATTTTTAATGGAGTTCCTAAGTCTAAACTTAGGAAAATTAAAATATTAATGGATATTAATATAAAACTGGGTGAGAATGTTCTAAAAGACATGGATCAAGCCAAATCTAATTTTAGCCGTTGATTAGAGATTTAATCTCGACCGTTGAAGACTCAATAGAAAAAGTATAAGAGGCTTGAGGGTCACTTGGAGATACACCAAGATTGATCAGTTAGTTTGATTTTCTGGAGCGGGGTTTGCTGAGAAAATTTGAACTAGTGATTTGTTGCAGCGAGGGGTAGTGAGTACATAGCAGAGAGGCAAAGATAGTGGAAGAGGGTCAGCGCAGTGACTAAAGAGGCTACGCAGATGCAGCAGGAGCCACGCAGAGGAAGCTAGAGACTGTGCAGAGGCTGAGGGGCCTGCGTGGTGATGCAGAGGGCCAGAGAGCTGACGTAGAGAGGTAGAAAGCTGACGCAAAGGGTTCTAGAGCTACGCAAAGGCTAGCAGGGATGACACAAAGCCTTGGAGAAGTGTTGGAAGGATTTTCATGGGGTAAACTAGTGCTGAGAAGCTGAATATCTGTCTCCGAGAAGAAGTATTACTACCGTGTAAAAATCTCTGTTGGGTGAGCTAGTTTGGCACCCTAGTTGTACTCAAGAAATCTGCATAATAATAAAACTCTCAGAACTGCTGCACCAGTTTTCCCGCATTGGGTTCTTTCGGGGAAGATTGTCCAAAAATAACGTTGTCCCTTGTGTGTTTGTCTAGTATTTCAATTGTTGATCTGTATATGAGCTAAGGCTACATTTGTGTTTATTTTCAGTATTTATATGAATAAATAACTTGTTAAGGAATAAACAAGTAGGTGAAATAGACCAGATAATGCAATCGGGATTTCTAATGGGTAACATTTAGAAATTTCAACATCCAACGCTATTATTTTCCAGAGTTTTATTTGTGAAGGTTGCAGTGTGATTTATTAAGTATTTTCTGTAGCAAATAAATTGTTAAATTAATTAACAATTAGAAGAATAATATCCAGTTGTTGTGATAGGATTTCAGACTTGAAATTTTGACATGGTATCAAAGTGTGATTGATCAGACAGGGAAGCTCAAAAGCCGAGGTAGAAATTCGCTATTTAGAGGGAGCAACGGGACAAATTTCTAGAGGCTGCACAGAGCCTAAGCCAGGCATTTCGAATTGCTGGGCAAATTGATTTTTCAATGCAGATTGGTAGAAAAATTTAGATTGCCGGATTTAGTGATTCCAACAGGAGAGGGAGCAACAACAACTCGGATTTTCGCTGAGCAGATTCCTTGTTTGAGCGCAAAAGGTTTTACAACAATTTGTAATAGCGAAATCAATGCCGGGTAGAAGAGGAAGAGCACACACAAAGGGATATTTCTCTTAGAGGGTTTCTAGCCTAGAAATCCATTTTCCCAGTTGTAGTCGGCATCTGCTGCAGATAGTTTTTCTCACTCCAAAAGGGAGTGCGAATAGCAAATTCAATAGCCAAGTAGAGGAAGAGGGAGTTTTTCAACCAAATTCAGAGATGGCCACAATTGGGCTTAGAGATGAGGATAGTTTGGATGGAGCTTCTAACTTTGTCATCTGGAAGGTTGGGATGTCTTTCCTTCTGACTGAATATGGCCTGAAAGCCTACATGGAGAATGTGGTAGCAGTACCCTAGGATGCCGATCAACTCAAGGAGTACAGAAAGGAAATGGCAAAGGTGAAGCTGATGGTTTTAGATGGAGTTTGAGATCTTGTAGTCTCACATGTGGCAGACAAAGGTACGATTAGGGAGATGTGGGATGCTCTCTCCGAGCTATTTCAGAGTTCTTCTGAGCAACAGAAGATGTTTCTCCAGGAGAAGTTGAGGAGCATCATGATATAGAAGGGTGAGAGCATAGATGGCTTCCTCACCAGGATTCAGGAAGTCCGAGATCAACTATCATTCGTTGGGGAGGCACCCCAACCCACAAAGCTTGTACGATTGGCACTTAATAGTGTCTCAGATGACTAGCAGGTGTTTTTCTAAAGTATCTTAGGTAGAGACACATTGCCTAAATGGGATAGGATGTGGTCTGATCTACAACAAGAGGAGTTGAGGCAGGCTCTAGTAAAGAGTACCATCAATAGCAGTAGCAGCAAGGGTGTAAAGGGTGAGAAGGAAGAAGAAAATGTGGCCTTAGCATCTAAGGGTCCTAGTTAGGGGGAGGGGGAAAAGAAGAAGAAGAAGGAACTGTCAAAGGTCAAGTGCTTGAGGTGTGGTGAGTTTTGGCCACTACAGTATGCAGTGTCCTCTCAGGAAGAAGGACAAGCAAGACCAAACAACAATGTTTGCCGAGATTGATAAGCTATCCTCCATGCTGGAGGAAGATTTCGGTATGTGTGCAGCTATACCTCCAGGAGAGAGGTGGGGTGATCTAGAGCTATAGTCCAAGAGCAGCGCAGACATGGTCAGGATCCTTTAGGTGTCCTCATGGATCATTACCTTGCTACTAGGGCCCTCAGTATTTAGTAGCAAGATGGATCAGTGTCAGTGATGCAATCAGATTCTGAAGTGACAGTTGTAGACTAGTAGCAATTAGGTGTTGAGGAGCGTAGTGCAGTGTTGGCAGTAGTGCAAAGTGGCACAGTGCAGAGTCAATAGCAACACAAATTCTTCAGTGGACAGTGTAGTAGCTAGTAGCAGTCAAGACTCAGGAGACAAACGCATCATACTAAACACAGTTGATTCAATATTTATGATACTTCTCAGTTGCAGTTGCAACAACAACAGTTGAGTGGGAGTTGCAATGCAAATGCAGGGTTCGCAGCAGTATGGCACTGTCAGCAGCAACATAAATGTAGCATCAGAGTTGCACAGTGGTTTGTGGGTAGTGGCCAAACATCAATAGCGTGATAGACGGTGGTATAGAGACAGAGTGTTGTGGCAGAGTGTGCAGCATTAGAGAGAACACCTTCCTTGCTAAAAGGGAGTGTTAGTTTTTGTAGAACTAGAGGTGTTATAGTCTCGAAACTTTGTGGAAAGGCTAAAACAAAAAAGTTCTCCATAACCCAAAAATTGTTTTTGGAAATTCCACCTAGAAGTGTCTCAATTAGATTATTAGCCTATTTGTAATTATTTACTAAGTCTAAACTTAGGAAAAGGGGTTAATTAATCAGAATTAATTGAGATAAGGTGTGAATCATCCAGAAACTCACACAGATCGACTTCGATATGATCTTGGCTCTTGATTAAGTTTTAATCTTGGCTGTTGGAGGTCCAATAGAAGATTATAAGAAGAAGTCGATGAGTAGATGGGGAACACACACTTGTGGAGTTCGATTTCCTTTGAGAGTTCGATTTTCCAAAGGCAGCAGTCGGAGGAGTTTGAGCCAGAGAAGAAAGCAGAGACAGAGAGGGGCAGGGACAATGATCCAGAGGAAGTTTTCTAGATCCGGAGAGGCAACAACAAGAGGTCGAGTTATTCCCAATGAGGCAGCATAGAGGACTGCGTAGTCAGCTTCAGAGGGCAATTTGATTTAGCTTTGGGAAAAATCGATTAAGCTTCCAGAGGTCTGGAAAGTATTCCAGAAGGTCAGAGAATCATTTTCCTCAGCAGAAACAAGCAGAACGACTTGATCAGAGGTAGTTCCGGGCTAGACGTCCAAGGGTCTGCACAAACATTTTGCAGAAGCTAGCGTGAGGGGTTGAGGAGGACGAGTTTCTGAAGCGAAGTTGTGCTGGGGTTGCTTATGGAGGAAAGGAAATTCCCTTAAGATAATTTTGGCCAGATTTTCTTGCTGTGGATTGCTAGTTTTTGACATCCAGATTGTATTCAGAATTTCACTGTTGCTTAGTAATATAAAACCCTCAGCTATTGCACGGGCTTTCTCAAGTTGGGTTTTTCTGGGGACATTTGTCCAAAAATAATTGTGTCAAATTTTATGTGCGCTAGAATATTTCTCAGGTTCCACTGCTATTATTTTCCACAGTTTTATTTGTGAAAGTTGCAGCGTGATTTATTTAGTGTTTGCCATAACAAATAAATTGTTAAATTAATTAACAATTAGAAGAATAATTTCCAGTTGTTGCGATTGGATTTCAGACTTGAAATTTTCACATGGCACTCTTAGAATCAACCTACTACAAGACATGGACCAGGGTACTCTTCCTAATAGAACCTATAACATAATAATGACAATGAACAAGTGTACCTTTATCTGGAGCAATTCTGAGAATGATGTGATAGCTGTAAAATAATGAAGGTGATAAGTCCCAAACTCCTGATGATAATACTGATGCTTGACTTGACTAAACCCTTACTGCTGTAATGATACTGAAGACTTCTGAGAGTGAGGCAACCACCAAATGCTGCTATAGAAACACTTGAAACAAACTACAAAACCACCCTTAGAGCTATCTCTGAATCAATGCTTTTGAAGATGTTCAACACAACATAAGCATTCAACTGCAATCTTCTTTCTTGCTAAAGGAGTGCCATTGTACTTCTGTCCTTTTAACCCTTAACAATGAGATCATCAAGACTATACCTGATCAAGGCTAACTCATCCTAGAGAAGATCTTGTTATTGAAACCCTAGATGCTTATCAAAGTCCAGACTTCTGCAGGTGCTTGAATAACATCCTTCAATACTTGCACAAAAGAGTCAACTTAGTTCCATCTTGGCAAACATACATATATATACACTTCTGAACCACTGTAAATTAGGTTGAAGACTACCACAGTGCTAGTTGGTCAACAAATGTTATTTGCAATCAGATTCCAGAAATAACAATAAATGATCACCGTCTTCTGCTGTAACTACTTCAAGGTAATTATGTGTCTAGGACTGCATATGTTGGCTGATTTGGAACTGTAGGTTTTGATATATATTTTTGCTAGGATCCTTAATAAACGGAACAACTGAGATTGCCACAGAACTGCCAACACAGGCTAAGGTACGACAGTTTGACCTTTCTTGCACTAAAAATATCCCTTGTGATGAACTTCAGAAACTGATTTCAAGATGTGCCTAGGATTATAGACAACAATCCTGTATGCTTCTTCATTGTACTTCTGCACTAGATTAGGATTGGATAGATATGCAAACCTTTCAAATCTAGTACAAAAGTATGCCCTAATCTGGGCTAAACCAAACACTAAAAAATCACTGATCTGAAAGGCTATTGTCACAGAATATTGAGCATTTAGGCCATAGATACAGGGCTATTAACTCTAAGAAAAATGATCTCAATGAACCAGGATATAAGGCAAAACTTCTACAAACTCTTGTTGGTCTGAGATGGCTGCAAGCTGTTAAAATCTAAAAGTTCTATGCAGAAATTTAAAAATTCTTTGCAGAAACTTGAAAGTTCTATGTAGAAAACTGAATGTACTTCGCAGAAAATTGAATGGAACTGAATGTACTTTGTAGAAGGTTGAATGTACTTTGCAGAAAAATGAAATTAATGTGCTATTGCAATTACTCAGAATTCAGATTTCTTCTTCAAAAACTTTTCAGATCAACAATTGTATATAGAACATAAACTTAAGGATTATATGAAGACATCCAAAAACAAACATAAGACACAAAGAGTTAGGTCTAATGACCAGGGCAAAACCCACAAGGGGAACCCCAAATGATTCTTTTTTAATAGATTTCTTCAATTGTTTAGCAAAGTACAAAGAGAGAGAGAGAATGAGAATGAATAAAGTCAACAATGTCTGATCAACTTGCAATTGAAGTGCTCTCGCTCTTTGCTTGAAGATCTCCTCCTTCTCTTGATCAGATCTTGTCTTTCACACTTGCTCCAACTCTTCCCTTGCTCTTACTCTTCACTTGCTTTCACACTTCTCTTGCACACACTTAGCGCTAGCTCTCTTTCTTCACAATGAACATGTTACTCTCAACTCTCACTTGATGTTGCTTAAATAGATGAGAAAGGAGATGAGTTACAAAAATAAATTCATGCCTTGAGCCAATAGTAGGAGAATTGAATTCCGTGACGGAGGAGTTACTTGAAGAGAAGTGTAACTCATCCCAAGAATAGAGAGAGAGGTACACTTGTCTTGAGGAGTTACAATTCGAATTAGGGAGAGAGAGAGTTACACTTAAACATGAGAGAATATATCGAGAAAGTTACAAATCAAATTGAATGAGGGAGTTACAAGTGCATTTAATGAGGAGTTACACTTTTGCCTTACATTGAATTAGTAAGAGAGAGTTACATTCTCTTGAGTGTGGAGTTACTATTTTATTCCAGAAGAGAGGTTCAATTTGCCAAGTAAGAGATTCTTAATTTAATTTACTTATTTTACGAGAGAATGCGTTTTTATTAATCCATTAAAGGTGAATGACTTTAGACTATTTTATAAATAATAGTATAATAATAATAATAATACTAGTAAGGATAAAATATTAATTCTTGACTTGTATAATCATGATTGATTTGATTTTAAAGTGGATTCCATATGTTGAGATCATCCTTCATCATTTAGACACGACTTTCTATTTTTGGAAAGTCACCTCCACATTGACATGTGACTTACTATTTTTGTAAAGTCATACTATAATTATTAGAAATTAAATTTTATTATAGTTCAAACATAACTCAAAGATATTATTTCTTCTAGGAGAAATTCATCCCTGAGCTGCCAAATTTTAACTCAAGCAATTTCAGATTCAGAATTGTGCTAATAAACCCTCCTTTAGAGCTCGGTCTTTTCAGAAGCAAGACCGAATGACCTAGCAGTCAAGTAGCAAGCATAATCAATCCTTTTCCCTGGCCTGTAATGATGAAACTTCGCTCAAAATTTATTTCCCTAGAGGGCCGAAGACCTTCTTCCTACAATATAACACAACGAATCCCAAAAATCCCAAAATAAGACTCAAAAACCCTCTCGTTTGATATGTTTATTTCTCCACAGGGGCCAAAGTTGATTTCAGAGCGCTTTTGATTCCAAAGATATCTTTGGATGTAGGATGTAGCTCCAATTTATAGACTTTTGGAGGGGCTTCTAGGAGATCACCGAATTATACATTTGGAGGAAGGTTTTTAATTTTTTTTTAAACTTGTTTTACTTGTGGTCCAAAAACCCTCACAAACCCTTGATCCAAAAATAAATATTTACAATCAAACTTTTGCCAATATTTTAATGATCAAAGAAGGGCAAGATTATTTGACTATTTGACTTGACCAAGGAGGGCTGCCACATCGTTATCCTTTTGGGGTTAATGCCCACAGGTTGGGGGCTTCAACTTCAAACACTAATATCTCTCAAACCGTGGGGGCTTATGGGGCATGCCACATACCACCGGAATCAGCGTGATGAGGAGAAACCAACAAGGATGATCCAGACTTGAAGAAACATGAATTGCCATGCCATTCTGGTCAGCAAAGGCAGGGCATCTCCTGGTGCTGCTTGTTGAGAAAGTGGCACCAGGGAAGTGTTTCCTAGGTTTGTATTTTTGGCCTAGGAATACACTTAATATCCTTTTGTCTAAGTGACATTATGAGATTATTAATGTTAAGGGGGACTAAAGTTTATTTTTTTTATTTTTTTATGTGGAGTTGTACCATGTATTTTAAATTATTAAAGTCACTTGTGTTTAAATGTGATTTTATGGGTAGAGTACTAAAGTTCACTTTGTAATATTAAAGTGACTTATGTTTTATAAGCTACTTTATGAGAAAAGTGACCATGGTGCAAAATAGCATTAAAAGTACTAGGAAGTCCTTTTAAAAGATGGGACCACATGTATGAGGGGTCAAGTAGGGGACTCATCTCAACCCTTGATCTAATGGCTTGAGATTAAGTCTCAGCCATATATCTTAGGGATAGGGTTTCAATCTTTTCTCAAGAGACAAAAGGGAGGGAAAAGGAATTTTCATTTATCATTCTTCTCTCAAGGAAAGGAAGAGAGCGTAGGAGGCTGAGCAAGAGAAGCTCGAGCTTTGTGAAGGAAATCCACAACAGAGAACAAGGAAGAAAACCACCATTTGTTTGAATCTCTCATGGAGGCCGTGTTCAAGTCTTAAGGAGGGCTCAAATCGGGAGAAGGTAGTCACAACTATTGTCTGCACACAGGTTGTGGTTATAAATCTGGACTGGAGGAGTTATACTCTTGTTTGAACCAGCGTACAGGCAGCCCGAATTTATCTCTACACTGTCCACACGATTTCCAGATTTCTATGCACACTTAGCACTAATTTCGGGCCTATTGTAGAGGGTATATATTGATTTTTAATGTACCTTGGACAAGTGGTTTCCCATGGATTAGTCTCTACCTAGGGAAAAGTGTCCAAAATAATTCTTTTCCTAAGTGTTACTTTATAAAGTGAAATTGACTTTATAAGTGGTAAAGTCAATGTTAAATTATAAAGTGAAAAGTGACTTTAGACATAAAGTACAATGTGGGTACTTTATTTAATGGGTGAGTTAAAAAATAGAAAGTGAGAATTAAATGCACATTTATTCTCATCCCTTGATCTAAATGAATCTGAGCCATTAGATCTTAGGGTTGCCCAAAAGTCATTTAGGGGAAAAAAGGGGGAAACGAAAAGAGAGACTGCATTCATTCTTCATGAGTAGATTGGAGAAAGGAGGTTGAGAGTTGGAGAAAAGTTCTGAAGGAGAAATTTGTTGCAGCAAGCTGAAGGAGTGATTTCTGGGCAAAGTTGGGCATGGAAATCAAGGCATAGAAGACAACAAAAGGTACAGTACGAACATCATTGAATGCTGTGAGCTACACGCCATTTGAGAGAAGTTTTTGAATTTTTTTTTGTACAGTCTGTACAGCAGTACGAAAATCCCTACAGTTCGTACGGAGCTCGTACAGTACAGTCCGTACAGTCGTATCCGTACAATACATATTTTCAGCTTCAAGTGGGCATGAAAATCGAGGCAAAGTGGGCACGGTTTTCAAGGAGTTTTGGGCTGAAGAGATAAGTTGTATTTTGCTGTTTTTTTTTGTCTGCAAATGTATTTTTCTTGAACTTGAAAGATAAATAAATTTGAAGAGCTCTCTAACAAGTTTTCCCTAGAGAAGATTGAAGGGGTTTTGCTTGGGTCTAAGTTGACCAAAAATCTGTGTATTTTTATGTGTGTTGCTGGTCTAGTTATGTCCATATTTATTTTTAGCATGTGTTTACAGTCCCATGTGTTTTAATTTGAAAATTTCATTTCTAGAATTCTATATGTTGAATGTATGTTTATGGGAAAGGGCATTTAACTGAATGGGAGTGATAAGGTGAAATTAAACCGGGTTGGGATTGTAGGAAAATTTTTTAGTCATCAAATTTCAACATGGTATGAGAGCTACAGACTGTAAATTTCAATTTGAACAACAGACAGTAATTTAGGACAACAAGTAGTGGTTTGGACAACAAACTGATATTTTTTGACAACAAGGTGAAATTTCACACAAATTGAACTTTTGAGATAGTAAGGTGTGCTGGAAAGTTCATTTCTCCATTTTCTTGGTTTTGTCAATTTTGGACAACAGTCATGGCCATATTCTTAAGGATAGAGGACACACTGGATGGGATATCCAACTATGCCGTTTGAAAAGATAGAATTCATATCGTGTTTGAGGAGACAACCGTTTGGGATATAGTGCGACAAGTGGTTGTACCTCCTATTGTTGTAGATGAACTTGTTGAATTCACAAAAAATAATGCAAAGGCAAAAAATGATTTTGATGGATAGTCTGAAGGATCACGTGGTTCCCCAGGTGAGAGGAAACACATGCATATCAGATGTGGACAACTCTAACCACTCTCTATCAGAGTATCAATGGGAACAGGACGATGATACTCAAAGAACAATTGAAGAACATTAGGATGACAAAGGTTGAAAATGTAGTTCATTATCTTGGCAAGGTCAAACAGGTACATGATGATTTGACTGCTATTGGTGAGGCAGTTGCACCCACAGAGTTAGTCAGGATAGCTGTAGTGGGACTTCCTGAGCCTTGGGAGGTCTTTGGAGATGCTGTTACCTGTAGAGAGAATCTTCCCAATTGGGCCAAATTCTGGGATGATTGTGTGCAGCATGAGATACAGAAAACTGACAGTGGTGGGGTGAGGATAGCAGATGAGGAGGATGTAGCCTTGAGAACCAGGGGGGAAGAACAAAGGGAAGGCCAAGAAAGGGGCCTTGTCAGATGGGGCTAAGGGAAAGGAGAAGAAGAAGAAGAAGAAGAAAGATACAGATATGTACAAAGTCAAATGTTGGGCATCTCAGAAGATGAGACACTATGTTGCTACGTGTCCTAAGAGGAAGAACAAGGGGAAGAAGGATACTGCAACTTCAACAGAGGTGGAGCTATTTGCTTCACAGTTTGACCAGGACTTTGCATTTATTACTTCTACATCTAGTAGGAGTACATCATCCGATGTGTGGTACATAGACAACGGGGCTTCCTGCCATATGATAGATGCACGGGAGTTCTTTTTAGAGATTATAGAGAAGGCACTTGATATTGAGATTGTATTAGGAGATGATCGCATCGTGAGAGCTGTTGGTGTGGCACTGTGACCTTTGACAGGGAATCTTTGCCTCCTTTGAAGGTCATGGATGTTTTGTATGTTCTGGGGATGAAGAAGAACTTGATTTCAATGTCTGCTATGGAGGAGAGGGGGTTTGACGTCACTTTCTCAGGAGGGCAGGTATTGATGTATACCGGGGGAGCTTCCATCACTTCGGCCAAAGTGATTGGAGTCCGCTCTGGGAAACTATACAAGTTCAATTTTCAGTTGGCAAGAGCATTGGTGGGTAGCACATCTGGTAGCACTCACACTAGTACCACCAACAGTAGAGACTTGTGCGAGTTATGGCACTAGAGGATGGCGTATATGCATCATGGAGCTTTGAGAGTACTGAGGGAGATCACTATTGGAGTTCCTGATTTCAGTGTCGAGCATTATGAGGTCTGCAGAGGGTGTGCTTTGGGCAAGTACACCAGGTTACCATTCCCAACGAGCGACAACAGATCTACATGTATACTAGACTTGATTCACACTGATCTTAGTGGTCGTATGTCTCATGTGTGTTTGGGTGGTTATGAGTATTATGTTATATTCATTGATGACTACTCTAGTAGGACTTGGATATATTTCCTGAAGACCAAGGGTGAGGTATTTAGTCGCTATAAAGAGTTCAAAGCTCTTGTGGAAAAGCAGACAGGTAGGAAGATTCAGGTCTTGAGGTTAGACAATGGTGGTGAATACATCGAAGGTGGGTTTTCTAACTTCTATGCACATGAGGGCATTAGGAGAGAGTTCACGGTTCCTTACAACCCCCAGCAGAATGGGGTGTTTGAAAGGAAGAACAAAGCTATTGTTGGGGCTGCTAGAGCGATGATTCATGATCAGGGGTTGCCTTTGTTTTTGTGGGCTGAGGCTTGCAATACTGCTGTTTATCTTCGGAGCATGAGTCCTCACAGAGTATTGGAGAATATGACTCCGGATGAGGCTTTCACTGGAAAGAAGCCTCATGTGGCACATCTTCGTATCTTTGGATGTCTCACATATTCTTATATCCCCAAGGAGCAGAGGAAGAAGCTGGAACCCATGGCAGAGGAGGGCATCTTTATGGGTTACAACGAGACTTCGAAGGCCTATCGGATCTTCATTCCTTCTACATGGAGAGTGGTGATTAGGAGGGATGTGAAGTTTGAGGAGGAGAGGGCCTATTGGATATCACAGGAGTATGATGAGAGAGAGTCACAAACTTCTCCTCAGCAGGGAGGTTAGGTACAGGGAGTAGGACCTCAAGGTTCTGGATCGACTGGTACAAGAGGTACTTCAGTGTCAGTGACATCTGGGGCACCAGTGGCAAGTTCACCGAGCACTTCTTTAGGGAGTCCATTGGTACAAAGTTCACATGGCACTTCAGCTGACACAGGCACATGTGCTAGTACAGGTTCTTCGAGGACAGGTGTTGGTATAGGCACACTAGGGTCATTTGGCAAACCTTTAGGTTCACCAGATTGGGGGGCAGAGGATGAGGTTCCCTATAAGGAAGCTTCTTCAAGGAAGAGGAGGCCCAATTGGCTTCAAGACACCTTGAAGGAAGCAGAGTCCATTGGTCCTTCGAAGAAGGTGAACAGGGAGATTGTGCCACCTGAGCAGTTTCGCAGTTATGTAGCCAAGGCTACTAGCATTGTTGACTCTAAGCCTACTAGCTCTGAGGAGGCTGCTAGCCAGGAGGTATGGAGGGAGGCTATGATGGAGGAGTATGCCTTTATCAGTAAGAACAATGTCTGGGAAATGGTGCCTAGGCCTAAGGGCAAGTCAGTTGTGACTTCTAGGTGGTTCTAGAAGATGAAGCATGCTGTGGATGGCATCATTGAGAAGTTCAAGGCGAGGTTTGTGGCTAGAGGGTTCTCACAGATAGAGGGAGTTAACTATGATGAGACCTTCATTCCTGTAGCTTGGTACACTTCTATTCGGTCCCTTATTTTTATTGCTATAGAAATGGGTTGGCAGATCCACCAGATGAATGTGAAGACCGCATTTCTGAATGGAGTTATAGAGGAGGAGGTGTATGTTGAGTAGCCACAGGGATTTGAGGTACTTGGGCGGGAGACCCATGTATGCCGGTTGAGGCGAGCACTCTACGGACTTAAGCAAGCTTTGAGAGCTTGGTATTCGAGGATTGATACTTACTTGCAGTAGATGGGTTTCACGAAGTGTGATGCAGATCCGAACCTATATTACATTGTTGTAGGGGATGATCCGCTCATTCTTGTGTTGTATGTTGATGACTTGTTCATTACCGGGGTAGAGAGACTAATTAGTGGTTGCAAGGAGGATCTTGCTATGGAGTTTGAGATGAAGGACATTGGGCTGATGCATTACTTTTTGGGGCTTGAGGTGTGGTAGCAGGAGGGGCATATCTTTCTGGGGCAGGGGTAGTATGCTGTGGATGTGTTGAGCATATTTCACATGGCAGACTGTAGACCCATGTCTACACCTATGATCACCAACTGGAAGAAGCTTTATGCTTTAGATTCTAGTTTGGTGGATCTCACATTGTATAGGTAGCTTATTGGGTCCTTGATGTATCTGGTCAACACTAGGCTAGATATATGCTTTGTAGTGAACACACTTATCCAGTTCATGGTTGAGCCTAGGAAGGTGCATTGGGTAGCTGCAAAGCACATTCTTTGCTACGTGCAGGGGACTATTGATTATGGTCTGGACTATAGGCGGGGAGGAGTGAGGTTGGTAGGTTACACAGATTCAGATTGGGCAGGCTGTGCTTCTGATAGGAAAAGCACTTCATGGTGTTGCTTCGGATTGGGTTTGACAGTTGTTTCGTGGTTTAGTCGAAAGCAAAAGTCGGTTTGAGCTATTCAGAGGCCGAGTATATGGCTGTTAGTCAGGCTAGTTGTGAGGCCATTTGGCTTCGCAAGTTGTTGTATGGCCTATTTGATTAGGAGTTGAGACCGACGATTATTCACTGTGATAATCAAAGTTGCATTAAACTCACGGAGAATCCAGTGTTTCATGACAGGTCAAAACACATTGACATTATATATCATTTCATCAGGGACTATGTTCAGAAGGGGGCAGTGAAGTTGGAGTATATATCAATAGATGAGCAGGTGGTCGATGTTCTCATGAAGTCCTTGCCAAGAGGCAAGCATGTCCATTTCAAGGACAAAATGGGTGTGGTGATAAACACTTTCCTCGATAGGATGGAGTGTTGATTTTTAATGTACCTTGGACAAGTGGTTTCCCATGGGTTAGTCTCTACCTAGGGAAAAGTGTCCAAAATAATTCTTTTCCTAAGTGTGACTTTATAAAGTGAAAGTGACTTTATAAGTGGTAAAGTCAATGTTAAATTATAAAGTGAAAAGTGACTTTAGACATAAAGTACAATGTGGTACTTTATTTAATGGGTGAATTAAAAAATAGAAAGTGAGAATTAAATGCACATTTATTTTCATCCCTTGATCTAAATGAATCTGAGCCATTAGATTTTAGGGTTGCCCAAAAGTCATTTAGGGAAACAAAAGGGGGAAAAGAAAAGAGAGACTGCATTCGTTCTTCATGAGCAATTTGGAAAAAGGAGGCTGAGAGCTGGAGAAAAGTTCTGAAGGAGAAATTTGTTGCAACAAGTTGAAAGAGTGATTTCTGGGCAAAGCTGAGCATGGAAATCAAGGCATAGAAGACAACAAAAGGTACAATACGAACATCATTGAATGTTGTGAGATGCACACTGTTCGAGAGAAGTTTTTGAAAAAAAATAATTATTTTTTTGAAAAAACTCCGTACGGTACAGTTCGTATAGTCGTATCTGTACAATACATGTTTTCAGCTTCAAATGGGTATGAAAATGAAAAATCGAGGCACAATGGGCCCTGTTTTCAAGGAGTTTTGGGCTGAAGAGATAAGTTGTATTTTGATGTTTTGTTTTGTCTTCAAATGTATTTTTATTGAACTTGAAAGATAAGTAAATTTGAAGTTATCTCTAACAGGTTTTCCCAGGAGAAGATTGAAGGGGTTTTGCCTGGGTCTAAGTTGACCAAAAATCTGTGTGTATATTAATGTGTGTTGCTGGTCTGGTTATGTCCACATTTATTTTTAGCATGTGTTGACAGTCCCATGTGTTTCAATCTGAAAATTTCATTTCTAGAATTCTATATGTTGAATGTATGTTTATGGGAAAGGGCATTTAACTGAATGGGAGTGATAAGGTGAAATTAAAACCGGGTTGGGATTGCAAGAATTTTTTTTTAGTCATCAAATTTCAATAGTATATCAGCTTGTGTTTCAAGGAGGAAACACATGTAAACATCTGTGTTTACCTTGTTACTTAATCCCGAGTTTTGAGGCAAAACATGACTATTCAGTGGTCTGAAACTCCTATGTTTAAGCAGCAAACTGAGGTCTGAAACTCCTGTGTTTAAGGAGCAAACTGAAGTCTGATACTCCTGTGTTTAAGGAGCTACAAAGGGCCGAAATTTTGGTTGAAGAGAGCAGAACATGTAGCAGAAATATTAGTTCTGAATTTGACTGAAAGAGGACTTCAGAGGTTAAGGGAAGATATAAGTACAAATCTCTTGTTGTATTCTCTATTGTAAGAATTCCTTGAAGAAGCAAAATAAAGCCTCGTAGAGGACAAGTTTTCCCCAAGCAGTGGGGTTTTTCCAAGGTCAAGTTTGACCAAAAACATTGTGTACCTGTGTGTATAATTGTGTGTTGCTTGCTCATTTAATTTTTATATCAGTTGGAGGTCTGAATGTTGTAGGGTAGCTCATATGTTCTCATGTAAATGAAAATCTAATTTTATTATCAGCCATATGTTTTATGTGGATTTGGGCATTACAATTTGCAAGACTTGAAAACTAGGTTGGGCTACAGATCATTCAAAGTTTCTACATGCTATCAAAGCTTCCCAAGCTCTAGATATGAGAAAGGAATCTTCAGATTTGAGGAGAAATTGACTGATATAATAATCAACAAGCAAACCTTTTGCTTAAAGTCCCTAACACTATGTACACCTTGTCAAAAACTACCTTCAGATACCCAGAGTTCAGGGGTTGAGAGGGAGGCAGTTTGCTAACTCACAGCCTTGAGATTTTGTGTTGGTTGAGGGTCATGGCAACTGGGATGAGGGCGGAGGACAGATTGGTAGGGGCAGAGAACTTTGGCCCCTGGAAGGAGAGGATGATGCTTTTACTGGAGGAAGTTGAAGTATGGGACATTGTTGAGGCTCCCGTGCAACCACCTACTGATCTAGCTCAGTTGGTGGACTTCAACAAGATGAATGTGAAGGTTAAGAGGATCCTTCTAGATGCTGTCAGAGACCATTGATTCCCTCATGTCACTGAGATGAGATATGCCTACTAGATGTGGGAGTCCTTGGTCACATTACACCAGAGTTCCAATGAGAACAGGAAAATGGTGTTTCGGCAAAAGCTAAGAAGCGCCAAGATGATTAGGACCGACAATGTGACATCATACCTCACCAAGATCTCACAGGTGAAGAATGAGTTGGCTGTCGTGGGAGAGGCTATTCTAGAGAACTAGGTGGTTAGGATTGCCTTGGATGGGTTCTCTGAGAAATGGGATGGATTCATACATGGCATTGTGGCTAGACAGCACCTTCTAGATTGGAGGAGGATATGGGACGATTTCATCTAGGAAGAGATCAGGAGTGCTAAGGTGGGCAACAATAGTAGCGGGGGAGGTGAGGAGGAGAATGTTGCCCTTGTGACAAAGGACAAGAAGAAGGCCAAGCAAGGGTCTTCTAGTGGTGCCAAGTAGAAAAAGGAGGAAGAGAAGTCTGAGAAGGACATGAGCAAAGTGAGATGCTTTGCTTGTGGGGAGATGGGTCACTAGGCGTCCAAGTGTCCTGATAAGAAAGGGAAGAAGAAGGAGAAGGAAGTGGCAACATCAACCGAGTTGGAGGAGTTCACCTCGAGGTTTGATACTGAGTTTGCGCTGGTGTTGAGCTTAGCCACTAGTGCTCAAATGTCTGACTTATAGACAATGGAGTATCTAGCCATATGATCGGAGTTAGGGAGCACGTCATGAGTCTTATAGAGGGTCTAGACTTGGAGGTGGTGCTTGGAGATGACACTAGGGTCAGAGCGATAGGGGTGGGGATTGTATCCTTTCAGAGGGAGTCATTTCCACCTCTGAATGTGATGGAGGTCCTTTATGTACCCGGACTGAGGAGGACCCTGATATTGGTTTCATGCATTGAGGACAGAGGATATGTTGTGTTGTTTCAGGATGGGATCTAGCACGACATCAGCTAGAGTGATTGGTGTCCATGAGGGGAGACTTGATAGGTTCATGTTTCAGTCTTCCAGGACCGTCAGGAGGTCAAAGGAGGGTGATTCTGTAGAGAAACAAGCTCCTAGGAAGGGGAGCGCACTACAAGATTCATGGTCCACAGGTATAGGCTCACAAAGGTCAGGAGGATTATTGGCTTCTAGGGTGACAGGTTTACAGGGTGCAAGATCTCTGAGTGCAGGAACTCAAAGCATAGGATCACTATAGACCACAGGGGCATCTTCATGAGGACCACAGGTGTCAGGGGATGGAGATGATGCTCCCAAACTTGTGCAAGAGACCTCTTCAGGGATGACGAATTCGGGAAGGCTTTATGGTTCCTTGATGGAAGGACATGAGTCAGTGAGGGGGAGTAGATCACCAGAGAGGTTTGATGGTGATGTGGTGAGAGTAGTGGGTGACAGGATGGTACCAAGGAGTGAGCATATCCACTTCAAGGAAAAGGATGTAGTGGTGGGAAACAACTTCCTCAGTAAGAGGGAGTGTTGAGAAAATGGTACAAGGAAGTGTTTCCTAGGTTTATCCTATTGGCCTAGGAATACACTTAATATCCTTTTGTCTAAGTGACATTATAAGATTATTAATGTCAAGGGGGAGTAAAGTAATTTTTTTTCTTTGGAGTTGTACCATGTATTTTAAATTAAAGTCACTTGTGTTTAAATGTGACTTTATGGGTAAAGTACTAAAGTTCACTTTATAATATTAAAGTGACTTATGTTTTATAAGTTACTTTATGGGAAAAGTGACCATGGTGCAGAATAACATTAAAAGTACTAGGAAGTCCTTTTAAAAGAATGGGACCACATGTATGAGGGGTCAAGTATGGGACTTATCTCAACCCTTGATCTAATGGCTTGAGATTAAATCTCAACCCTTAGATCCTAGGATAGGGTTTCAATCTTTTCTTAAGAGACAAAAGGGAGGGAAAAGGAATTTTCATTGATCATTCTTCTCTCAAGGTAAGGAGGAGAGCGTAGGAGGCTGAGTAAGAGAAGCTTGAGGTTTGTGAAGGAAATCTACAGCAGAGAACAAGGAAGAAAACCACCAGTTGTTCGAATCCCTCATGGAGGCCGTGTTCAAGTCTTAAGGAGGGCTCGAATAGTGAGAAGGAAGTCAGAACTATTGTTTGCAAAGAGGTCGTGGGTAGAAATCTGGACTGGACGATTTATAATCCTGTCTGAACCAGCATACAAGTAGCCAAAATTTATCTCTAGACTGTCCACACACATTTCCATATTTCTATGCACAGTCAACACTAAATCCGGGCATATTATGGAGGGAATATCAGCTTTTGTTTCAAGGAGGAAACACTTGTAAACATCTGTGTGTTTACCCTGTTATTTAATCCTGAGTTTTGAGGCAAAACGTGACTATTCAGTGGTCAGAAACTCCTGTGTTTAAGGAGCAAACTGAAGTCTGAATCTCCTGTGTTTAAGGAGCTATAGAGGTCCAAAATTTTGGTTGAAGAGAGCAGAACGTGTAGCAGAAATATTAGTTCTGAATTTGATTGAAAGAGGACTTCAAAGGTTAAGGGAAGAGATAAGTACAAATCTCTTATTGTATTTTCTGTTGTAAAAATTCCTTGAAGAAGTAAAATAAAGCCTCCTAGAAGACGATTTTCCCCTAGCAGTGGGGTTTTTCCAAGGTCAAGTTTGACCAAAAACACTGTGTACCTGTGTGTATAATTGTGTGTTGCTTGCTCATTTAATTTTTATATCAGCTGGAAGTCTAAATGTTGTAGGGTAGCTCATATGTTCTCATGTAAATGCAAATCTGATTTTATTATCAGCCATATGTTTTATGTGGGTTTGGGCATTAAACTTTGCAAGACTTGAAAACTGGGTTGGGCTATAGATCATTAAAATTTTCTACAGTGCTTGGGTTGCGTCAGTGACAATCACATATCAACACATTGGCCTCATACTGTATACATATATTAGTTTAATGTTGAAATTGACAACTAGGGCCAAACTCCATGTGGGTCTTCTTATTTATGACAGCTGATATTTTTATTGGATTCCTTTCATCGAGAGGTGTAGGATTGATCTAAAGATCATTTGATTCCGACATGTATTCACGGAGATATGAATTTATTTGTATTTCTTGACGATTTGTCAAGGTCAGCCAGCAAGTAAAATAGTGTTGTACACCCCCAGCTAAACCTCAACGTGGCATATAAGTAGAGGAGACTTTGAGGCATTAGCAATTTAGCACACTCATCTCACCATCTCATTCCTCTCTCTCCTAGTCTCTTGGGTATGCGTAGGAGGAGGAAGACACTCACGTGGGAGAAGGAAGGACGCAGGCCAGTTTTGGGACAGCATTGACCTAGGGCTGACTGTGGAGCAGCAGGGGTATATTATGCATGCGTTTGACCAGCGAAGAGGAAGGTGACTGCGTTCTTGGGTTGGACAGCCTCTCCTAGGCTAGCCGCATTGCTGGACAACCTGCGTTGACCTGTTGGAGGACATGTTTGGGACAGCGTTGACTGGTTAGGGCTGACTGCAGTATTGCTGTAGCATTGACTGCTGTTTTGACCTCCTTGCGTTGACTGTTTTGGGCTGCTATCTATTGCTGTTGGAGGTCGAGTTCTCCTAGGTTGATTTAAGGTCTTTTGGGAGTTGTTTGTCCAAGCTTGACCTTGCTGATCAATATTGTATTGCTGCTGTTGTAAATCACAGATTTGTGATATTGTACTTGTTGACACCTAATCCTTGTGATTGGGTAAATATATGTAAATAAATAAATGAGAAATATGAACAGTCATTGGGAGATGAACTGAACAGTCTCTCCCTCATGTATATAATAGACCTACCTGATGGAATAAAATAGACGAATCAGTTTTTGCTTTGTGGAGTTACTGCCTGGCCTGACATGGTATCAGAGCCAGCTCTTTTTAGCCTTTGTGTCCCTTGTAACTCCCTGTCTGCTCTCCATATAGCTGAGCAACTCCTCCATAAAATTAGCTGCTTCTGACATGGTAGCTGCCATACTGTCCATACTGCCCATACTGCTCCACTATCCAGCGCTGTCCATCCTGTCTGACTGTTCATAAACGTTTCAAAAAAGGGGGCGCTGTACTGACATAAAATAAGCACTGTCCTGTGCGTTGAAGTTTTTGAAATGGCGTATTTTTTTCCTTGTCTCCTGTAAAGAGGGCGTTATTGCACCTGCCGCCTCCATTGCATGAATTGCTTCACCGCATCTCCACCAGAACCTATTCTGATTACTCATTAGATCCTCATTTGCGTCGACAGCAGGGTTCGAACCTGTGCGGGGGCTTGGTTCGACGCTTTGTAATAGTTTTAAATCGTTTACCCTGTGGAGCTAAGAAATAAGAGGCAGTTTGATTTAAATTTTGTTGAGCGAAGAGTTAAGAGGAAGTCCGATTTGAAGTCTGTTGAGCGAAGAAATAAAAGGCAGTCCGATTTGAAATTTATGAAGTCTGGCACTCGAACTTGGAAAATAAAATTACCTTATTTTATTTTTGACTCAGATCTGTAGAAGCGTTTTGTGTGCAATAATCTTGAGACTACAAGGACCAGTAACGTAGCTTTTTTTCTGCAGTCATTTTGCTACAAGGACCTTTAACTTAGTGAATTTTTGAGCATATATAATGTTATAATTGAGTTTTGGGCGCTGATATGTTAATTGAGTTTTGAAGAAGTCGAAATTGTGATGCCGTTGCTGCTCCAACTTTGTAGAGCTCGCGGTGAATGATTGATTATTGACTATGATATGAATTAAACAACCAAAATTGTTTCCCACAGACAGCGTCGCAGTGTTTTCTTTGGTATATTTAATATCATTTTTTTCTTTGGTATATATATATATATATATATATATATAACACTGATATATATATATCTATATATATATATATAAAGGATTCCAAGCCACTATTTTTTGGTATATAAAACCACTGACATTTATGGGATTTATATGAGGTGGATTTATATAATGATGGATTTATGTGGGTCACATGGTGGATTTGAAATCTTTTGAGAATGCCCTTTTGAGTACAATTTTACTGTATATTGGCAGAAATATTTTTCTATCAGCAGAAATATTTTTTTTTACAGAATGCATTCAATCATATCCATGGTGGGAATAGTTCTCACTGGCAAGGAGAACTGTCGTGAATGGTCCCAGATGATAAAACACACCCTCATCTTCAATGAGTTGTGGAAAGGAGTGTGTGTCGGAGAAGGAGACAATGACCCAGTACAACCTACCTCAGACAAAGAGCTCGTCATTTGGGAAAACAAGAACAACAAAGCTTATGCATTAATTGCAGCATCTGTAAATGAAGAGGTGAGTCGCCATATTACGTCATATTCAACTGCCTTTGAAGCCTTACAAAAGCTGAAAGAACTCTATGGCTCACACTCTGCATTTGAAGTTGTTCAACTCCTGATTAAACTCTTCACTCTTGAACTGCAAAATAATGATCCTCTTACTCTTGCATCTGAAGTAAAGTCTATAATGCATGATATCAAATCCACTAAGGTTGAGTTGGATATTCCTCTTATTGCTTTTCTCAAGTTACTTTATCCTACTTACTTCAATTATCTTGAATTATTGCAAGCAAATGGAAATCTCAAAGATATAACCTTTGACTCTCTTGTGAAAAAGTTTGCTGAAAGAGAGAGCTTTTGGAAAGAAGACAGCCCCTGAATCTTCTGAAGAGACTGTGTGCCTTGCTCATAAAGAAAAACATCTTGCTCAAGATTCAACAAGAGGAAGAGGTGGATGAAGAGAAAGAGGAAGATATTTCAGAGGTACGGGGGGTAGACATTCTCAAGGAGAAAAGACAGATTTGCACTGTATTTGTTGCAAAAGAAATGGATCACATGATGCCTCTACATGCAAGCTACCATGGGACAAAATTGAGCAGAAAAGAAACCAACAGAAAGGTAAAGCTGATGATACAGACAAAGGTAAAGCACCTGAATCCGCTCACTATGTTGTGGCACAATGTAACATTGGAGTAAATGAAGATCTATTTAATGCTTCACTTGATTCTTGGAAAAATGATTGGTTGCTTGATTCAGGAGCAACCTGCCACATGACTCATAGAAAAGATTTTTTTGAAGATTTCACTGATAATGTTGATGGAGCAGTATACTTTGCAGATCAATCAAAAATCAAGCCATCAGGGCTTGGCACAATCAGGCTTAAATTGCCTGGTCTTCCAGACTTTCTTCTGCATCATGTTCTATATCTCTCACAACTGAAGAGAAACTTGCTGTCCCTGGTTCACATCCGCCAGTAAGGTCACTCCATTCATATGTTTGATGGTAAGCTTGAGGTAAGAAAAGCATCCGACCACTCACTTGTCACGAGGGGAATAGAAGAAGAAAGGCTTATCAAGCTGCAAGGAACCTCTGCTCATGCACAACATTTCTCATACAATTCTCATCATGAAGAAGGTAAACTTCCATCAAGTTTATTATGGCATGCTAGATTTGGACATTTGAACTATGACAGTCTCAGCTTGTTGAAGAAAAATGGTGTTGCTGGTTTGCCTACAATTCCTAGGAAACTTAAGCAATGTGATGCTTGCATTCTAGGAAAACAAAGCAAACAGTCTTTTCATGATTCACATTCAAGAGCACATAGGAAGCTTGAACTCATTCATTCAGATTTAAGTGGTCCAATGCCTGTTCCTTCTGCAAATGGAAATAAATATATCATGACATTTATTGATGACTACACCAGAATGTGTTGGGTTTATTTATTGAGAACAAATCTGATGCTTTTCAAACATTCAAGAATTTTCATAAATGGATTGAAAATGATGCACAATCTCATATTGGGTCTATTCGCACAGATAATGGAAAAGAATACACATCAAATGAATTTGAAAACTATCTTCGCCAACATGGGATCAAACATCAAACAACTGTGCCTTATAATCCCCAACAGAATGGTGTAGCTGAAAGAATGAATAGGACAATCTTAAATATGGTACGATCCATGCTCTTTTTCAAGAATGCAAAGATAATGTTTTGGGCCGATGCTGCTCTATGTGCTGCATATATAAAGAATAGATGTCCATCTAATGCTATTAGAAACAAGACTCCATATGAAATGTGGTATGGACATGTTCCTTCGGTAAAGCATCTCAGGGTCTTTGGTTCCACCTGTTATGCCTTAATACCAAAAGTACATAGAAACAAACTTGGTGCTAGAAGTCGTAAATGTATCTTCCTGGGGTATTCAAACACCTCCAAAGCATACTGCCTCTATGATGAAGTAAATAAGAAATTTGTTGTATCTAGAGATGTAATTTTCCTTGAATCATCCAACACTGACAATGTTGTTGAGCGGCAACTTGATCACTTGGATAGATTCGCAAAAGCAAAATCATTTCAAGAATTTGATAATCAGATTCCACATCTTGAAGGGGGGATTCCTATACTAGAGCAACATGTGGAATCTTCTTCTGAAGAACACTTTCCTTTGCATGAAACTCCAACAACGGATGATGCTTTAAGTGATGTGATTGATAGAATTGGGAGACTCAATCTTGATTCAGTCCCAACTCAATCAACGAAGCAGCCTGGACCATCTTAGAAAGGTCCCCCAAAGTGGCTGACAAAGACACTTGAAAGTGTTCATCCTGATGAAGTTGGAAAGGCAGGAACCAGAAATTCAAAGCGACAAAATGGAGGTGATGTAGATGACTCTAATTCACCTATTGATATGGATGTTTCTTATGATTTTGAATTGAACTTGTCTACAGATTTTGAACCAACTTCCTTCAAAGAAGCTGCTTCTCATGATGAATGGAAAGAAGCGATGCAAAAGGAGTATGATGCCCTCATAAAGAACGACACTTGGAAGCTGGTTGATCCTCCATTAGGAACCAGGCTGCAAGTGGGTCTACAAGAACAAGTATAAAGCTGATGGCTCACTTGACAAGCACAAAGCTAGGCTTGTGGCAAAAGGTTTTGCACAGAAGGAAGGGGTCGATTATGAGGAGACTTTTGCCCCCACAGCAAAATGGGCTACCATCCGGACACTCTTTGCACTAGCAGCTCAGAACGGTTGGAAAGTCCATCAAATGGATGTAAAAACTGCTTTCTTGAATGGAGATCTAAAAGAGAATGTTTTTGTGTCCCAGCCTGAAGGATTTGCTGTGAAAAGACATGAACATAAAGTATGCAAACTTGTGAAGTCCTTGTATGGCCTCAAACAAGCACCGCGAGCTTGGTATGAAAAACTGACTGAGCATCTTCTGAAAGTCAATTTCAAACATTTTGATCTTGATGATGCAACTTTATTTGTCAAGAAAGTTGGCAAAACAGTTGTATATCTTGTGGTATATGTAGATGATCTTTTGATGACAGGGAACAATGAAAGCTACATTGCATCCATAAAGAAGGAATTGGGGAAAAGTTTTGAAATGATTGATTTGGGCTATGTTCATTACTATATTGGCATTGAAGTAACCCAACATCCAAAGTCCATATATCTTTCTCAAAAGAAATACATTGGGGATCTGTTGAACAGGTTTGGCATGACAGAGTGCAACCCTGTTGGGTCCCTATAATACTAGTGATTACCCCATTACTATTGTAGTTATACCCCTTATTTATATTGTTGTGCCCCCATTGCCCCCCATATTGTTATTAATGTGCCCATAGAATCCCTCTATTGTTATTTTTGTGGCTTTATATTATTATTGTTAGGTCGGCTGGATTATATTGTGACTCCTTAGACTCCTATATATAGAAAGGAGGTTTTGTCATTTGAATCATCCAAGAATTGTTCATTTATGTAATGTAAAGGAGGTTGCCCCCTCGAAGAGGCTGAATTCTAAGGCGTTGATCTCTCTTTTCTATCTTTTCTTGAGCTGGTTTCATAACATTTGGTATCAGAGCTTTGGATTCTAGGGTTTCGCTGCTCCAAACAGGTCATCGTGGCATTTTCGCTATAACTTTTTTTCTGTGACGTTTCAGAAGTCGCAAAAAAAACCCATTTGAGAAGAAATCGTGCTGAACCTTGGGTCCGAATTTCAGAGCTTTTCGCGCGATATTTTTGGAGATATGATCTGAGGAAGTTGGTCTTTTTGCAGACTCCTGAATTACATTCAAAACAGGTGACCTGGGGAAAATCGTCATAACTTTCTTTCTGAGCATCGGATTGAAATTTCGTAAGAAGGTACAGAAAGAGGACGGACTGTAGTTTTCTTTTATATATTTTTCAGAGTCAAAGGTTGAAACAGTGACACGTGGCACTTCGTACAAGTTCGCTCTACTGAACTAGTCTATAATCAGGTCACTGCGGGAGATTGTGCATAACTCTTTCTTGGAGAATCCAATTTGGATCAGACTAGTGGCATTGGAAAGAGGACATAGAAGGCTACTACAGGTCAAAATTTCAGAACTGGATGATTCGAAATTACAGAGATACATCAGATTCAATATCAGGCTTCTACAAAGAAAAAAAGGTGTGTAGTTTTTTTTTTAAATTTTTGCATAAGCTTGGTTTGAAGGAATTCAAAGGGCATAGTAAAGCATTATTATCGGTAACTGATGCCCCGAGGAAAGAAAATGCAAACACCTAGTAAGGAACCTGAAAGCTCTAGCATGACTCATGAAGAAGAGGAAGAAATGCTACATGATATATCAAAATTACAAGAACAAGTGCAACAAATGTCACGCTCACAAAAGCTAACAGATGCTAAGATAAATGGCGTGGAATCTAAGATAAAGGGCATGGAAGCTAAGATGGATGGCATGGAAGCTAAGGTGAATGGCATGGACGGTAAAATTGATGGCATGGATGATAAGATGGAAGAATTGAAGATAAATATGAATAAGTTGCTACAAGAAATGGTCACTAATGGTGAAAGAGTAGTAAAGGAAACTCATGATGAGAACAAAAGAAATGTTAATCATGATTCCATAGACTCTAATGTTGGATCGAAGACTCACCATGTTCCAAAAATCGATATGAGGAAGTTTGATGGCAAGGATCCCGCCACATGGATATTACAGATGGAGCAATTCTTCGATCTCAATAATGTGCAAAACACACAAAAGGTACGTATGGCAACTTTATATTTGGAACCAAATCAGTTTGTATGGTATCAATGGCTTTGTTCTCGTAAACAATTTATCACTTGGGCAATTTTTACGGAAGAATTGATAGCACATTATGAGGATACAAAAAGCAACACTTTTTTTAGCCAATTGATAAGTCTCAAACAAAAGGGTTCAATAATGGAGCACATTGAGGAGTTCCAAAAATTGAACATAAGGGTAAAAGATATTCCAGAGGAGCATAGGATTGATGTGTTCATAGGGTCTTTAAAGGATAATATCCAACATGATGTGCGCCTTTGGGAACCTGATTCATTAGAGAAGGCATTCAGGTTAGCAAGAAAAATGGAAAGCAAAATTATGGCAACTAGGAAGCATACCATTCACAACTATAAAGACGGAAGTGTTGTTGCCCATAGTCTTCCACAACCTACAAGGTTGACACCACAACAATTGGAAGAAAAAAGAGCAAAAGGGCTTTGTTACAATTGTGATAGCAAATACACAAAAGGTCATAAGTGTGCTGAGAAGAAATTATTCTACATAGATTGTGAAGAGGAAGAAGAAAAGGAGCAAGAAAGGTCAAAAGAAGAGGATATATTCCAGGAACAAAGCCTAGATGAAGAACAAATAAATCCGACCATATCTTGTAATGCATTGGCGGGAATTACCACTCCTCAAACCATCAAGATAGAAGGACAAATCAAGAAGAAAAAGGTAATAGTGTTGATTGATTCAGGAAGCACCCACAATTTTATTCATTGTAGGGTAGCAAAAGAATTGAATTGCTTCCTATATCCAGCACCAGAGTGTCAAGTGATGATTGCAAATGGAGGAACAATAAATTGTTCTGGAAAGTGCCATAATATCAAGCTATCCATGGGAGAATATGTATTGACTAGCCCAATGCTTTCCATTCCAATGGGAGGTGCTGATGTTGTACTAGGAGTCCAATGGCTACAATCCTTGGGTACAATAGCTTTTAATTTTCAAGAACTTTTCATGAAATTTTCTGTGGAAGGAAAGGAAGTTGAATTAAGGGGTATTGCAGGGAAACCAGGAAAGATAATCAGCTCTAATGGCATGACAAAGCTTCTAAAAAAGGAGCAAAGAGGTGTAATTGCACAATTATGTTCGCTAGATGTTTCCACATTGGAATCATCTATTTCTCCAGATCTCCAAAAAGTCCTGGACAATCATTCCAAGGTATTTGAGACTCCCAAAGGTCTCCCACCTATGCGTGATCATGATCATGCTATTCATCTGATTCCAGGAAGTGTTCCTCCAAACATCAGGCCGTACAGATATCCCTATGTCCAAAAAAGTGAAATTGAACGTATGGTTGCAGAAATGCTAGAGGCTGGTATAATTCAACCGAGTCAAAGTTCTTTCTCTGCTCCAGTAGTATTGGTGCACAAGAAGGATGGATCATGGCGCATGTGTCCGGATTATAGGGAGCTCAACAAGCTCACTATTAAAGATAAGTTCCCCATTCCTGTCATTGATGAATTACTGGATGAATTGCATGGATCAATTTACTTCACCAAGTTGGATCTTCGTTCAGGATATCATCAAATCAGAATGAAGATTGAAGACATTCCGAAAACGGCATTTAGAACTCATGAGGGTCATTATGAATTTTTGGTCATGCCTTTTGGCCTTACCAATGCACCTTCAACATTTCAAGGTTTGATGAATTCAATTTTCAAACCATTCCTTAGAAAATTTGTGTTAGTATTTTTTGATGATATACTAATCTACAGCAAGTCTTGGAAGGATCATGTTGAACATGTTGACAGGGTGCTACAACTATTGGAGGAGAAACAATTATATGCAAAAAGATCCAAATGTTTCTTTGGAGTCCAGGAGGTGGAATATTTGGGTCATATTGTATCTCATGAAGGAGTTAAGGTAGACCCTAGCAAAATTAAAGCCATTAAGGAATGGAAAATCCCCACATCCATAAAGCATCTGCGAGGATTTCTTGGGTTGACAGGGTATTATCGCAAGTTTGTTAAGAATTATGGGAGAATAGCAGCACCTCTAACAACATTATTGAAGAAAGATGCATTTTCATGGACTCCGGAAGCAACAAAGGCCTTTGAACATCTTAAAGAGGCAATGTGCCAAGCACCGGTCTTAGCTACACCGGACTTCACAAAAACCTTTATTGTGGAATGTGATGCTTCAGGAAATGGAATTGGTGCTGTTCTAATGCAAGATGAAAGACCCATTGCTTTTGAAAGTCGTCCAATCAAGGGAAAGTTTTTAAGCAAAGCTATTTATGAGAAGGAAATGTTGGCAATACTCCATGCACTTAAGAAATGGCGACCCTACCTAATGGGAAGACACTTCAAGGTAAAAACGGATCATGATAGCCTTAAATACTTTTTAGAACAAAGATTATCCTCTGAAGAGCAACAAAAGTGGGTCACAAAGATGTTGGGTTATGACTTTGAAATCATCTACAAAAAAGGGAAGCAAAATGTGGTGGCAGATGCACTCTCAAGAAAGGATGAGGATGTGGAAGCATTGTTGTGCGCCATTTCTATTATCCAACCAGATTGGATAAACGAAGCAAGGGAGGAATGGAAGAATGACGAAGAAGTGTGGGCACTTATTCGAAAGCTACAACAAGATTCCAGTACGTCTGATACATTTAGCTGGAAAAATGATTCGTTATGGTACAAAGATCGCTTATACCTCTGTAAGAATTCCCAGCTAAAACAAAAGATTCTTATGGAATTGCACACTTCTCCCTTAGGAGGGCACTCAGGATTTTTAAAAACTTACCACAGGGTTAAGAAGGAATTTTTTTGGGATGGCCTTAAATCAGATATTCAAAAGTTTGTGGCGGAATGTTTGGTTTGCCAACAAAATAAAGTTGAAACAATTAAGACACCGGGTCTATTACAACCTTTATCCATTCCAAGCCAACGTTGGGAGGAGGTTTCAATGGATTTTATCACAGGTTTACCCAAGTCTGAGGGAAAGAGTGTCATCATGGTGGTAGTTGACAGACTTACCAAGTATGCACACTTTTGTGCATTATCACATCCATTTAAAGCCAGTACAGTTTCTACTGCATTTATGGAAACAATTCAAAAGCTACATGGAAACCCAAAGATTATTGTAAGTGACAGAGATCCCATTTTCACTGGAAATTTTTGGACAGAATTATTTTCTTGTCTTGGTACTCAGTTAGCTCATAGCTCATCTTATCATCCTCAATCTGATGGGCAAACTGAGATAGTAAACAAATGTTTGGAAGGATATCTTCGTTGCTTTGTATCTGATAAACAGACACAATGGGTCAAATGGTTGCCTCTGGCTGAATGGTGGTATAACACTTCCTTCCATACAGCAACAAAAATGACCCCATTTATGGCACTTTATGGGTATCAACCACCATCCATCACATCATATTTAAGAGAAAATTCTAAGGTTCAGGCAGTGGAACATCACATCGAACATCAACAACAAGTCCTCCAACTCTTAAAGGATAACCTCGTGTTGGCACAGAATAGAATGAAACAACAGGCAGATCAACATCGCAGTGAAAGAAGTTTTGATGTAGGTGATTGGGTATTCCTACGGCTACAACCATATAAGCAAATGTCCCTCAAGCAAGCTAAGAAGGATAATAAATTATCACCAAAGTATTATGGTCCGTACAAGGTGTTGCAAAAGATTGGTACTATGGCATACAAATTGGAGCTTCCTGCAGCTTCTCGATTGCACCCAGTTTTCCATGTTTCATGTTTAAAGAAGGTTATAGGCGACAAGCTCCCAGTTCAAACAATATTGCCAGAACTTGACGAGGAAGGAAAAATTATATTGGAACCGGAAGCAGTCACAGAAACAAGAACTCGACAGCTACGAAATCGATCAATTTCAGAGTATCTTATCAAGTGGAAGAACTTATCCGCTGAAGATTCCACATGGGAGGATGAGAATTTTATGCAGAAGTATCCAGAACTACTCAAGCGTTGAGGACAACACTTTTTTGAAGGAGAGGGGCATGTTGGGTCCCTATAATACTAGTGATTACCCCATTACTATTGTAGTTATACCCCTTATTTATATTGTTGTGCCCCTATTGCCCCCATATTGTTATTAATGTGCCCATAGAATCCCTCTATTGTTATTTTTGTGGCTTTATATTATTATTGTTAGGTCGGCTGGATTATATTGTGACTCCTTAGACTCCTATATATAGAAAGGAGGTTTTGTCATTTGAATCATCCAAGAATTGTTCATTTATGTAATGTAAAGGAGGTTGCCTCCTCGAAGAGGCTGAATTCTAAGGCGTTGATCTCTCTTTTCTATCTTTTCTTGAGCTGGTTTCATAACAAATCCTCTTACTACTCCAATGGAACAAAACTCAAAGCTCACATTTATTGAAGGAAAAGAATTTGACAATGCAACAAAGTATAGAAAACTTGTAGGAAGTCTCAACTACCTAACTACTATCAGACCAGACATTTCATTTGCTGTTGGAATCCTCTCCAGGTTTATGCAAAAGCCTTGTGAGGGACATTGGTCTGCTGCAAAAAGAGTTCTAAAGTACTTGAAGGGGACTCAAGACTTTGGAATCAAGTATACACAGGTGGACGACTTCAGCTTGATTGGATACTCTGATTCAGACTTCGATGGAGACAAAGAAACTGGGTATCTACTTCAGGAAATGCTATGAGTCTTGGATCAGGAGCTGTCTCCTGGAGATCACGCAAACAATCAGTTCCAGCAGATTCCACAACAGAAACAGAATATGTGGCAGTAGCTGAAGCGACAAAAGAAATTGTGGCTCAGGAAAATTCTTGAAGATTTGCACGTAAAACAAGTACAATCAACTCCACTCATGATTGACAATACCTCTGCAATAAAGTTGGCCAAGAACCCAAAGTTCCATGATCGAACGAAGCACATCAATACTAAATATCATCTGATACGACATCATGTTGAGGCCAAAACAATCCATCTCTGTCATTGTTCCACAAATGAGCAAATTGCAGACATCTTCACCAAAGCGCTTGGAAGAGAAAAGCTTGAACGATTCAAAATGATGCTTGGACTCACCAACATCCCTTCAGATTAGGGGGGGGAATGTTGACACCTAATCCTTGTGATTGGGTAAATATATGTAAATAAATAAATGAGAAATATGAACAATCATCGGGAGATGAATTGAACAGTCTCTCCCTCATGTATATAATAGATCTACCTGATGGAATAAAATAGACGAATCAATTTTTGCTTTGTGGAGTTACTGCCTGGCCTGACAGTACTATCTCTCTCTATGTGTGCTGAATTATTGAAGAATATAGAAGAATTGAACAAAGGGTTTCCCCGCATTGGGGTTTGTCTTTGGCTGGTGCCATATCTTGTGTCTCTTGTCTTGGCTTGTCTTCTATTGTTTACATTTATGTTTTATCTGCATTTTACTATCATGTTGATATGATTGCAATACTAAAAATTGATATTGGGCTAATAAGAAGATTTGAAGTAAATTGCTTTTAAGCATAGATCATACCATAATTTAACATGGTATCAGAGGTGAGGTGAAGACGAAGCCCAAGCAAGAGCAAGAGCAATCACCAAAGATAGTTGGAAAAAGACTAAAGGCTTCATGGGTTCCTCATCGCACTTCCCCGCCGAAGACAAGCTCCGTGAGAAGTTTGACTATCACAGATGGAAGATGTCTCTTGATATGACATTGGAAGAGCAGGAAGTGTTGGACTATGTGACAGGCAGAATTATAGAGCCTCCATCAAATGCACTGGCTACTACAAGGAACAAGTACACTAAGGGTGAAGTCAAAGCGAATAAGATCATCCGAGACTCTATTGACAAGCGTCCAGTGGCCTATGTTTCCAAGCTGAACACCTCCAAGGAGATCTACGATACACTGGTAAGCTTGTTTAAAGTTAGTGATGCAAATCAAGTTTTGTTCCTAAAAAATAAGCTGAAGGATATTAAGAAGGGTAAAGATGAGGACATTCAATCCTACTTCTTAAGGATCACTGAGATCAATAATGATCTCCTATCGATTGGAGAAGTCATTGCTGACAGGGAACTGACTATCACTACTCTTGGAGGGCTCCCATCCGAATGGTATGTATTTAGAACCACTCTTCTCAACAATGATTGAATCTCGGGATTTGAGGAATTGATGGCGAGATGCATTCAAGAAGAAACAAGGATGGTAGAGCAAGAAATGCCTTCAAGCAAGGGCAACCCCATTGCTTTCTCCTCTCATGCCAAAAGAGAAATAATTCCTGGTCTAAAGGTCACTTCAAAGGAAAGATCGGATTGAAGGTTGGAAGGAAGGGAAGATGTTTTGTTTGCAATAAATTTGGCCACCATGCGAGGGAGTGTCCAAATAGAAAGGATACATCACATGACGATGATCAAAATCACTCTCGGGGCAACTCCAACCACAATCAAAGGAATGGCAGGTTCAATGGCAAAGGAAAGAGGAATGCGGAAAATCAAGGAAGTGGTCAACCCTCCAAGAAAGCAAGGAACTCCAAGTATGAATCAAATGTTGTTAACAATAAGCAAGATGAATATTATTTAATATCGGCCCTCTCCACTACCTCTCCTCCGGACTCGTTGGGCAATTGGCTTATTGATAGTGGTGTCTCAAGGCACTTCACTGGTTACGTGGAAGCTCTCTCTAATCTAATAGAGAAGGAGACAAACTTGGAGATTATTCTTGGAGATAATTCCACCTATCCCGTAAAGGGTGTAGGAAATGTTACTCTTCAATTAAATCAGGGTAACACAGTTCATTTGCAAGAAGTCCTATATGTACCTGATCTCAAGAAGAACGTGGTGTCCATTTCAGCAATGGAAGACAAAGGCTACAAGGTGGCTTTCATCGATGGCAAGGTACGTGTGTGGAAAAAGAATTTTAAAGATGCTTTCACTCTTGGGTTTCAGGTTGACTCTTTATATCAAGTTGGAGGAAGTCCATTGGGAGTCATGTCTTGCGACACAACTCTTCAGTTTGAACTATGGCACCGAAGGTTTGCCCACCTTCATTATAAGGCTCTACCTGATGTGAGACAGATGGTGACCGGGATGCCCGAGTTTAAAGTAGAGCAAGAAGGTGTATGTCCGGGGTGTGCTGAAGGAAAGCTCAAAAGGGGACCATTCCCCTCAAGCCATAGCAAGATCTCTGACATTTTACAGTTGGTTCACTCCGACATATCTGGTATGATGCCTGTGAACTCTTTGGGATGATATTTATATTATCTCACTTTTACAGATGATTATTCTTGCAAGCCTTGGACATACTTCTTGAAAAAGAAGGATGAAGTGTTCTCCTGGTTCCGTCACTTCATAGCCTTGATCGAGAATCAAACCGAGAAGAGGATCAAGATCTTAAGGACTGATAATGGGGCTGAGTATATATCCAATGAGTTCCATGACTTTTGCAAGGAAGCTGGCATTAAGAGGGAGACCACAACACCATACACTCCTGAGCAGAATGGTGTGGCGGGAAGGAAGAACTGTACGATTTTGGAAGCTGATCGTTCCATGCTCCATGATCAAAGACTTCCGAAGTTTCTATGGGCCGAAGCTGCGAATACCGCTTATATGTTCAAAACCGATGCCCTCATCAAGCATTGGCTTCCAAAACTCCCGAAGAAATGTTCACTAGTAAGAAACTTGATGTCTCTCATTTTAGAATTTTTGGAAGTCCTGTATATTTTCATGTGCTGAAAGAGAAAAGAATCAAATTGGGTGCATTTGGAAAGAAGAGAATCTTTGTGGGCTATAGTGAAACTTCTAAGGGCTACAAAATCTATGTGGTTGGTCAAAGGGAAGTCGAGATAAGTCATGATGTCACCTTTGATGAAGATATGGCTCTTAGTAAGGTTGACAATCTTCCTATTATGAGGAAAGATAAAGAAGCTGAAACCAGGAAGCCGGATGAGAAGGAAGATGAGACGATGCCTGATGTGGAAAAACCTATGGATCCTATTGATCCCCCTTCGCAAGAGCCTTCCTCTTCTAGGAAAAGGCCCTCATGGCTTAGGGGGACACTTGATGATGTCGAAGGACATATTGCACCTAAAGGGACTTTCCGTGAAAGTAAGAAGCCGACCAGGTATCAGGGATACTTGACCATTATGAGCACCATTATTCAAAATGAGCCTTCATCGTTCGAAGAAGCCGTGAAGCATCAAGTATGGAAGGATGCTATGAATGAGGAATACGAGTCCATCATGAAGAACGATGTTTGGGATGTGGTCCCCAAACCCTAGGACAAAACAATTGTCACCTCAAAGTGGCTTTACAAAATAAAGCATGGAGCTAATGGGAGTGCTGAAAAATATAAGGCTCGCTTTGTTGCTCGAGGCTTCTCTCAAAAGGAAGGTGTAGATTATGACGAGATATTTGCACCTGTTGCCCGATACACCACCATCCGCTCGATCATAGCCCTTGCTGCTTCGCAAGGATGGAACCTACATCAGATGGATGTCAAGACCGTGTTCTTGCATGGTTCGATTAAAGAGGAAGTCTATGTGGAACAACTCGAGGGGTTTGAGATTCATAATCGGGAATCTCACGTATGCAGGTTGAAGAAAGCTCTCTATGGGCTGAAGCAAGCACCCTGAGCTTGGTATGAGAGGATCGATAGCTACTTGATGAAGCTGGGATTCACTAGGAGTGAAGCCGATCCAAACCTTTACTTTAAGGTTGAGGATGATAAGCATCTCACATTGGTGCTGTATGTTGACGACCTCTTTTTGACAGGTGCAGACACTCTCATTCACAAATGTAAGAGGGAGTTGGCTTCCGAATTTGAGATGAAGGACCTAGGACTGATGCACTATTTCCTAGGGCTGGAGGTCTAGCAAAAGCCAGGAGAGATTTTCCTATCTCAAGGAAAATACGTGGTGAAGATATTGGAGAGATTCGGTATGGTGGACTGCAAGCCTGTGACTACCCCAATGGAGCTTAACTTCAAGAAGTTATGCGGTAGTGCTGCCGGACCTGTTTTAGGAAATTCTTCTGAGTATCGTCAACTCATAGGAGCATTGATGTTCTTGATGAACTCCTGTCCAAATATATGTTTCGCAGTCAACAGATTGAGCCAATATATGGTTGACCCTCATCACTCACATTGGATTGGTGCCAAGAATCCTATGAGATATCTTCGGGGCACAATTACTCATGGATTGAGATACATTGCTGGAGATGTGAGGCTCCATGGATATTTCGATGCTGATTGGGCAGGCAATGTGGTGGACCGAAAGAGCACTTCCGGGTGTTGTTTCTCTTTGGATTTTGCCTCGATATCCTAGATGAGCAGGAAGCAGAAGTTGGTGGCTTTGTGCACCGCTAAGGCACAGTACATTGCTACGAGTACGGCCTCCTGTGAGGTTGTCTGGTTGAGGAAGCTCTCCAGTGAGCTGTTTGGACATACGCTGGGTACTACCGTGATCCTCTGCGATAACTAGAGTGGGATTCGTTTATCAGAGAATCCTGTATTTCATGATCGCTCCAAGCACATCGATATCAGGTACCACTGTATCCGAGATATGGTACAATGAGGAGCAATAAGGCTCCATCATATTGGGACAGATGAGCAGGTCACCGACATTTTGGCGAAGCTCCTGGGAAAGGTCAAATTCTCGACTTTCCGAGAACGACTAGGAGTCATTAAGACCCTCTTATGAGGGTCTTGTATGATGAATACATTGAGCTCTGGGAGCTTTGGGGGGCTTGGGGAATTTCTTTGAGTGACGAGCGACCATAGGGTGACTCACCCTCCCCTAATGGTGCGCTATGTACAGGGTGAATGATTCAACCTTCCTCTGTGATATGCTGTGGCAACATGTAGGTAGGATGAGTGGTTCATCCTTCTCCTGCCGAGACATCCTACCCATGCAGTCTGGGACTCATGGAAAGTACCTCTCATTTGGCCAATGAGTAGGGAAATGAGGATATGGACCATAGTAGTAGCGATGGACGCATTGTGTATCTACTGTACTCCCTATGCTAGGATGACATTGATCTGGGATCAATTGGAACTGACTTTGGGTTAGTATGAGTGATATAACTCACTCTCTTTTGGAACTGACTTTCAGTCAGTAAGAGTGGTATGGGACACTCTCTTTATTTGGAATTGATTTCGAGTTAGTAAGAGTGGTATGACACACTCCTTCATTAGGACTAACTTCGGGTCAGTAAGAGTGCTATTGGACACTCTCTTATCTGGCACTGACTTCGGGTTAGTAGAGGATACATTCTTGATCATTTCTTCTTCTTCATAGTTCAACAGAGCAGAGCAGAGTAGTGCAGGGCAGTGCATTTGATGGCAGAGATGGTACCGACAGATAGATGGATTAGCAGATGGAGTTCTCCCTAGTTGAGAGGGAGTGTTAAAATTGGCAACGAGGGCCAAACTCCATGTGGGTCATCTTATTTATGGTAGCTGATATTTTTATTATATTCCTCTCGTCGAGAGGTGTAGGATTGATCTAACGATCATCCGATTCCGACATGTATTCATGGAGATATGAATTTATTTGTATTTCTTGACAATTTGTCAAGGTCAACCACCAAGTAAAATAGTGTTGCACACCCCCAGCTAAACCTCAACGTGGCATATAAGTAGAGGATACCTTGAGGCATTAGCATACTCATCTCACCATCTCATTACTCTCTCTCTCTCCTAGTCTCTTGGGTATGCGTAGGAGGAGGAAGACACTCACGTGGGAGAAGGAAGGACACAGGCCAGTTTGGGACAATGTTGACCTAGGGCTGACTATGGAGCAGCAGGGGTATATAATGCATGCATTTGACCAACAAAGGGGAAGGTGACTATGTTCTTGGGTTGGGTAGCCTCTCCTAGGCTAGTCGCATTGTTGGACAACTTGCGTTGACCCTTTGGAGGAATGTTTGGGACAACGTTGATTGGTTAGGGCTGACTGCAGTATTGCTATAGCATTGACTGTTGTTTTGACCTCCTTGCATTGACTGTTTTGGGTTGATATCTATTGCTGTTGGACGCCGAGTTCTCCTAGGTTGATTTAAAGTCTTTTGGGAGTTGTTTGCCCAAGCTTGACCTTGCTGATCAAGATTGTATCGTTGCTGTTGTAAATTACAGATTTGTGATATTGTAATATCTCTCTCTCTATTGAATTATTGAAGAATATAGAAGAATTGATCAAAGGGTTTCCCTGCATTGGGGTTTGTCCATGGCTGGTGCCATATCTTGTGTCTCTTGTCTTGGCTTGTCTTCTGTTGTTTATATTTATGTTCTATCTGCATTTTACTATCATGTTGATGTGATTGCAATACTAAAAATTGATATTGGGCTAATAAGAACATTTGAAGTAAATTGCTCTTAAGCATAGAACATACCATAATTTAACATTTAAGGATTGGAAACTCCAACATTCATGTCCCTTGCCGTCGCTGGTTGACCTGAGCCTACATGACTCACAAATCAAAATAAATTCATTTTCTTGGTTTTAAGCCCACTCCTCAAGGTCAAAACCCCCAGGCTTGGATACTTTGCTCACAAACAAGTCTTTTTGTGGGTTTTCTCCTTAGAAGTCAAGCACCCAAGACTTGTGGGAGTACCTGCCAAGCTACAATATTTTCAACATTCCTTCTTAGCGAGGGACGTACTTCCATTCCTCGGAAGTATCTCATCTTCCCATGTTGGAAGACAATCCCCTTTCACAGTTTCTCTCCAACAATCATCAAATGCCTCATCATCCATCACTGAAGCATAACCTGCAGAATGAAAAACACTCCTTGGAAGTATTCTTGTCACTAGAAGGCTCTCGCTTCTTCTTCTTGTCATAGGCCTTTAAGCCATTCTGTGGTTCCTCCTTGTCAGTTGTAGAAGTGTCTTCCTTTTGATAATGCGCTTTGCTCAAATTGCGGATTCTCCCTCTTAGTTTGTAAACTCTCTCCCAAACTCAACTCCTTGTGAGTCTCAGGAACCTTCTTCTTTCCGTGGTCAATAGGCTTGCCCTTGAGCCTGTACTAGACCATTCTCCCTACTCCAAGAACAACTATTGAACTAGAGTTAGAGCCATGAAGCTTGAGCATCACCTTTCCATGTCAAAATATCACCTCAAAACCCTTGGTCTCAATGTTGAGACAAGCAACATGCTACACTTGAGCTTCGGTACCCAAAGTACGTCCTAGACTCGCAAAAGTTCTATTGACTCCATCTTGAATGGTACAATCCTGACTCCTTTGATTGCATTTTGACTATTATCACCAATATTCACGTGTAGATCAAACTTTCATTTGGCTAAGCTCTCAAATACATCCTGTGATCCTGTCATATGCTTCGATGCTACGCTATCTATGAACCGTGCATCCTCACTGATGGTGCTCTTTAAGAAATGAAAGACTAGAGAAAATTCCTCGAACTTTCTCATGAAATCATCCTGCTCGATTGTAGATGAAGAAGCCATTGCTGTTTCACGCTTCTTCCCATTCCCCCCTTTCTTCCTTTGTGGAGACTTGCATAATGACCAAACTCGCCACTTGTAAATCATTTGACTTTACTTAGATCCTTCTTCTTCTTGCCATTGTCAAACTTCCCTTTACCTTTCTTCAACTTACTAGCAAGGGCCATATTCTCTTCATCAAAATTATTCTTTTGAAGATCCTCGTCCCGAAGTTCCTCTTGGATAAAATTGTACCATAACTTGTTCCAATCTTGCAGTTTCTCTTGAGAGACTATTCCTTTGGTAAATGGCTTCTATTCCTCGCAGAAGCCCTTCAAGGCAACCCTAACTCAGTTTTTGGGATATTATAACTAATGGCAGTAAGTTTCTCATGACTTGCTAAATCCTTGTTAGATACAAAGTCACATTCTCTCCATCTGTCATCTTGGTGCCCTTGGGTTTCTTTCTCAATACCATCTTCCAATTCTCATTATTGTCATGGAACAAATCTTGAAGAGCCTTCTACTTCTCATATGCAGTGGTCTTCCCCTAGAGATGAGGTATCAAGTGATACTTGACTCCATAAAAAATGATCAACTTGGCCTTCACATCTGACTTCTCATGCTTTGCCAAATCAGCTAGATCTGTTAGTTTAGCAATACTCTTTTCAACAATTTCCCATATTTCATTAACCATCAACACTAGCTTGATCCTTTCCTTCCATGAATAGTAGTTGGACAACCCATCCAACCTGTACTTGTACCTCAAGCCAACAATCATCTTTGACATGCTGTTTGCCCTTCAACAATAAGCCAACTAGGGCCCTCTTAAGCTACTCCGCACACTATGATCCAACTGCGCTTCAAAGTAGCTCTGATGCCATGTTGAAATTCCCTTGTACTCTAGGTCTGATCTATGAATAAACTAGCAACATAAACACACTAGCAATGCTCAACAATGAACAAATTTGCACAATGAAAAATACCAGTAGTGAAATCAACAATGTAACAAATTTATATGGCCCAAAACATTGTCTTATCAGTGCATCAATAAAACAAACATAGGGCTTCCATACCAGGGATAATGGCCCTTTAGAAACCCTGATACAACAAATACAACTAGGGCTTGAGGCTTTATCCTTTAGGTCTTTAACTGCCCACAAAACACAAAGACAAATAGCTCAACTTACTTGCTAATGTAATCCTTCATAAGTAGCCCTTTTAGTCCTTCTTTGCCCTTTGTACTTAGCTGCCCTTTTCCTCCTTGTCACACAAAAATTAGCGTTGCTGCTCACAAGTAGACACCTCCTTTAGTCTACTATACTATACTAGTAATTGCTCCTCGTTGTTAGGTCTTCCCTTTGCCCAATAGACTTCACTCCAGCCCTTAATCAACCCTTAAGGCTTGCTATCCTCTCAACTTGCTACAACAAATTTCTACTAGCCTTACACAGGCCTAAGGGAACTCGACCCCCACCTCAAGAGGATCTCAGCTATTTGTCCTTGATGTCTGAGGCCCTCGACCATTTATGGATTCTTGTGGCCCACTTGCGGCCCTTGCAACCACCTGTGGCCCTCTATGGCTGCCTAAACCAGTTGGACAAGCCTCAAACTCCTAGGATTGACTCTTCAACCTTGTTCTACTCTTTCTGACAATCCTCTTTGTTGTGACTAGACCTTAGCTCCTCCAAATCACCGAAAATACCTAATTCAAAATATAAAAAAAACTTCTTTTATGTGTCTCCTCCAAATTCGACCTTCTCTTGAGTAGCTGAGACTCTCTTTGTGCTTTTTGCTTTGTCCACAAGATGTGTCCTTACAAACATGTGATTTGCCACTCCATTGGTCTCACATATATACTAGTTTAAGGGGTGGAAACCTCAACTGTCATGTCCCTTGGCCTTGCTGGCCGACCCGAGTCTACATGACCCAAAAATCAAAATAAATTCATTTTCTTGGTTTTAAGCCCACTCCTTTGGGTCAAAACTTGTTGAGTTTTCAAAGGTCTTTGGATCTGATAATTATTCTTATGATTTCTTATGTTAATCTTTCTTGTGTTCACATTAACCATAAAGAAATAACATAGAGATCTTCAACAATAGAAAAAAATGGCAGTAGGAACATAAAGAGACAACCAAACAAGAGACACAAGTATTTTCCCATGGGAAAACCCAACAACCTTTTCTTTAGAGAAATTTTCCCATTCAACAATTTAGACATCTGTTCTTTCGAGTGATTTCTTATGTTAATCTTTCTTGTGTTCACATTAACCATAAAGCAATGACACAAAGATATTCAACAATAGAACAAAATGGTAGTAGGAACATAAAGAGACAAACAAACAAAAGACACAAGTATTTTACTCTGGGAAAACCCACTTGGGGGAAAAACCCAACAACCTTTTCTTTAGAGAAATTTGTCCATTCAACAAGGTATACATTTGTTCTTTCTAGTCATAATAAGAGAACAAGAATAATTAGAATCAAACCTAGGTCAAACCTAGTCAACCAGCATAAGAGTAGTCTCAAAATTTCGGTCAACTTGGGCCTCAAAAAAATTCGTCCTTCTTTCCAGCCCTAAATTAGGCCTCAAATTCGTCCTTCTTTCTAGCCCTAAATTAGGCCTCAAATTCATCCTTCTTTCCAGCCCTAGATTAAGCCTTAGATTAGTCCAAATTTTGCTTTAGAAGTGATCCAAATTCATGTTTCTTTGAGGACAAATGGCCTATATATAGGCATTTCAAGAGCCTGAATGGGTGTGTCCCTTCTTTGGGGCTGACTTGACAAACTAAGGAGCTGAATTTACATTTTGGAGGCAAAATTTATGTTTTTGAAATTCAATTTTTCTTCTTACGAAGCTGATTTGAACTATAATTCGTATTTGTCAATTTTTGAGGGCTAAGACAAATTATGAAGATCAACTGAAGCTACAAAACTCCAACACTTCCTCTTAGCTAGGGAGGTATTCATAATGACTTCTTCAAATGTTCTCTTGTTGAAAAATTTCTCTAAGGAAAGGTTGAATGAGCTAGCTATGTTGATGTGTCAATCCACTACTTGTGGAAAGCATCCTGCATCAACATCATGCTCAACAAGTCATCACTTGGAGCAATTCACCAATTATCCAAGTCGTCACTTGGAACCTGGTCAACACTTGTGACCTATGGTGAAACCCTAGGCTATTACCATTCTTGCATTCTAACTGAATGGTAAGTCTGCTGCTTGATGTTAAAGGCACTCACTTTCCCACTTGGGGAACACTTCGGGCCTCGATGCTCTATGGGCCATTCTCTCTAAACACATTTTGCGGCCCCTGGTCAATACTTTGACCTGTCTATATTCTGACCTAGGGAGAATGTCTACCCCTTGATGTTACAACATCAACACTCCCTTTGACTGAGGGAAGCATTCTCAACTAATCTAAGCTTGTCCCTGAAGTATACAAACTTCACCCTGGGATAGAGGCTTTGTGAGAATGTCAACATCCTGCTCGTTTGTAGAAAAGCATTGGAGCCTTATTGCTCCCTTTTGTACCATGTCCCAGATGTGGTGGTACCATGATCTCAATGTGCTTCGACCTGTCATCACTGTCGTCTCTTGCCATTGATCAAACAAACCTGTGAGTGTGAGTAGCTTCTG
The DNA here is from genome assembly GCA_031772625.1 of Pinus tabuliformis. Lineage (NCBI taxonomy): Eukaryota > Viridiplantae > Streptophyta > Pinopsida > Pinales > Pinaceae > Pinus > Pinus tabuliformis. The sequence goes on along the minus strand of CM062812.1, from coordinate 586,493,293 downwards.
AAGCCACACTGCTTCACAACTTGCCAAACTAGTTGCAATATACTCGACCTCTGCAGTCCTGAGTGTGACCTATGTCTGCTTCCTACCCAAGCAAAATCCAAAATGAATCATCATCATGATATGCTCTTCCGTCTTCAACACTTTTTGTTGAATCTGAGTTTGTATATCCTCGCCACTGCTTCTTTCACTTGAACCATCACCACAACAACTTGACATTGAAGCAAATCTTGCTGTAGCAATCTAGATGCTCCCTCTGCCACTTAGTTTCTTCAAATTATTTATCATGGAAGTGGCCATGGATTAGTTGTTCATCATCCTATGTCTCTAACGGATCATATGCTTCCTTTGACCAAGGAAGATTTCACCCGCCTTCTGCCACACTTCTAATACCAAGAAGTAATGTATCCAACAAAGATCCTTCATTTCAAACTTAGAGGTCAACTCCTTCTAACATTGAAGCAGGGCTTGACTGCTCCCTCTATCATGAAGGCAAAACTTCTTACCACTGTTGCTCCCTCAGTCAGGAGAGTCCTGCTTCTGTAAAAAATAATCCATACAAGACCAACCAAGACTCATCAAATATCCATCACTTCGAGGATGTTATGCCCAAGGTCCATACAAAGCTTTCTTTGGCCTGGAGCAAATTTCTTCTCATAATTCTCTCTCCCTCTTCCCAGGAGAATCTTCTTCTCGCAAACTTTACTTCGTTCTTCTAATTCTTCTATTCGCTGATAAAGCCTTGGCAAGTCTTCACGATGTTCTTGCAAACCTCACTAAGGGGAGGAACGATTATAACCCAACAAAAGAAACAAAGACAAGAGTAAAATAACAATAATAATAATAAAGGAAGAGAGATATAAGGTACTTATCTTTTGAGGATAGAGGGGAAATTGTTAGCTCCCCCTTGGTCCTTGCCATCATGCAGAAATAATCCATCTGCAAACTCATCATCCTTGTCTTCATCATCAGTTACTTTCCTTCCTTCCTTGCATGAGCTAGGGTTTCTTTTTTCAATGGAAATATTGATATAGGACCAGCTCTAGAGATTTATCCATAAGCCCTAGGACTTTCTTATCCAAGCCTTTTTATTCAGTTAGGCTTTAGAATTATTGAATTGAGGCTTCTGTGATCCATAATAGTTGTAAGAAGAACTTCGACGTAAATCACATGAGGAAAGACCTTTGTCGACGCGTTTCGAACCAACTAGTGTGGTTCATCGTCAGGACAAGTTGAAAAAACAGATCCAACTATGCAAGTTAAATAGATTGAGCAGAGCCTCCAACGGCTATCTTGGCCAACGACTAGTTTGACTTTGGGACCATACAACTAGGCTTTAGAAATCGTAGATTTCCAATTTTCATCTACACCTTTATTATATGCAAGTTTTCTTTTCATATCCAAATGCGCAAAACCTTAGAATCTTTATGCCCTTTACGTGTGATGAAATCCAATGTTGTCATTGTTGACCCTGCCGCCTACACCTACCTACAAGTTACTGAGAAAAGCCTTCAACCCCACAAGGGGTGGTTGGTGGCAGGGAACTCAGAGAAGGGGCTGTCACACCAATCCTGACTCTCTCTGTTTGAGCTTATCTCCTAGGTTAGCTAAGGGTGGTGGTCCCTAATGAAAAGTTAAGTTCAAAGATGTGAGTTTCTAAGAGAGTGTTATAGTGAAAATGGATTACTTTTAAGGATTTACAAGGAAATGTGAAGTGAACAACTTGAAATAACAATGCCAATCATTAATATGTCAAAAACCATAAAACCAGTGCCTTATAAGGAATTTGCTCAACAATTTAAATATATATTTGCTCAAAGTAAAATGCAATGCTTTCAAAAGAGAGAACAAAGTAACACTAAAATGTAAACAAAAATTGTTAGCACAAGATATGTAAGATACAAAATGTTTTTGAGATAATACTCTTTATAAATCAAAGCATGTGAAACATATCTTGCCAAAACCCAAACATTAGCAAATAGCTTGGAAATGTAAAAGAAAGGAAGTGCTAAACCAAAACATAAATATGCAATTAGACTTGAAGGATGAAAAGACTTGTTTGAAAGGATTACAATACTTGCTTTTGGAATAAACTTTGCATATGAAAACTCAAACCATCAAGAGACAAGTAAAGTAAATGTAATGGAAAGTGCTCTTGGTTAATTTTATTAATTTCTCTACAACAAGATTACAATTTAACTACTCAATCCTTAGATCTCACCCTCGTCCAAAGATATGGATCTCACTGTGAGGAGTCGATAGAAGAGTAGATGATCCCAAAGATGTCTACTTCAACCAACTTATGTTGGAGGTAAAACTTTAATGAAGCTTGGGGCCTTCCTATACTAAAATGCCTAGATGAAATGCATATAAGTTTTTTCCCCAAAATAAAATAATGCTACATGCAAATGCTTCAAACAGATTGATTTGCAATGCTTGAAAATGAAAGTGTTAAACATAAGTTGCAATTATAACTTCAATTGGAGGAATAAAATTAGCTTACAAGTGTTGCATGTGTCTCATCAATGAATTAAAATGATACAAGTAATTTGCTTGAAAGTAAAATTTGTTTGAAATAGGCGATGAAAATAAATTGCTCCAATATTCAAGATAAAAATGTAGCATAAAAATGACGCATGTATTCAAATGCTCATGAAACAATTTACCAAGGTAAATGGAAACGAATCAAAGTTTGTCAAGAATATAAAATGCTTGCGTGTAAATGATGAATTGCCTAAAGTAAAGTGTAAGCTTGTAGCTTCAAGCAACAATGAAATAGAGAATGCAAAGCTCAAATGAAATTGTAACAAATTTTAACTTAATGAAATGTGATAGTGAGGTCATGTTAATTCCCAATTAAAGAATGCATGTAAGTGAATGAAGTATGAAAGCTTAAACCATGCAAATGTCAATCCACCCAAGAGAAGCCTCCTTCTAAATGGGGCGATAAGATACCATGGGAGAATCCTAAGCTCCCATAAGCAAATTAGATCTTTTATTAATATTAAAATGAGAAGAGGGCCCTTCAAAGTCCTCAACTAAACTTCAAGGAGAGTCCTCACATTAATTGCTTGAAACTTGGACACTAGGCCTCTTTTCTTGAGAAAGTAGTGACAAGATCTCACAAAACTTATGCAAGGGAAACAAGGTGTGAGTTTCCTCCAAATGCCCATGGCTTAGAGAGGAAAATGGGTAGCCCTCTCTTGAACTCGACTTGCCCAAAATAAGCCTCAAAAGGGCTCACAACATCCTTGGAAATCGAAACCCCAACATTTGCCAAAGGTCCTGCAAACACTTGTTAGATGTTGCGGGAGGTTGCTCTTCAAAATCTGCCACACAGGAGTTAGCAAACAATCCAAACAATGAATGCAAAATAAGTTAAGTATTAGTGAAAAAATCAACAAGATAAAATATATATGTACAATTATAATTTACAAAAGGCTAAGCTGAAGAGTGAGAGTAAACTCTCGTCTTTGCTTAGCCATTTTCGAGCTCTTAGATAGCAAATGAAAGAAATGAAGAACAATGTTTTTTAAAAGAGATTTAAATTTAGAGGTTCTCGACTTGTGTACAAGCTATGTGCCAAAACCTTTGCAAAACCACTTTGTAAGATAAGACTATGAAGGCTCAAAGAACAAATGAGAGCTCTTTTAAGAATGTATCAAGAGTGGGTTGGTCTCTCCAAAGACTTCCCCTCACGCTTGATTATGTGACCACCACAAGATGACCCCTCAAAAAAACTTCAATCAAGAATTAGTTCCATATAGATTTAGCGATAAACAATAATAAGAAACTCTAGAGATTTATTTAAAACCAACTAGAGCATTCTATACCTTGAGCATACTTCTAAATCAAATGTCAATGCAAGATAACTCTACATTAACAAATCTACAAGAGCATATGGAAACAAATTAGATCAAAGTGTGAGTAAAATGAATTATACCAATGATCAACAATTCATCACACTCCCAAAGGAGGAACACCTCATGAATGAAACCCCAAAGTCTTTATTGATATTTTTTGAAAGTGTACAAGGCACCAACGCTTCGCAAGCATAATAGCTAATAAAAATATGATACAAATGAGAGTTCAAGGCTCTATTATATAGAACTATGGGAGCCAATCCCAATGTAGAAGTGATTAAACAAGTGGCATGAGGTGACAATTCCAAAGAGATTCGAATTTTTTGAATGAAGCTCCAATGCCGAGTGTAAAAATCGAATTCTGGCAAGTGGACATCATTTTCTTCTTCCCTTATGTGCCAAATTCGAATTTTATGATGGAATGACAAGTGTATATGGGTGGTAACCGATGTGGGGAGAATTTCCCACAAAAATTTCCACCAAATATTCTTCTAAATCCTCCCAAATGTGCATTAACCTCACAAATTCGAATTGGTAAGCAACTTTCTCATTTAATGCCAGAAACTCGATTTTATTTGAGCGCATGTCTTTTCCTTGATTTTAGGAGTCGACATCACCTTGGGACTTCATTTTAACTCCCCCATAATTTTCCACCTTATTTCCACAACATTTAGCATGTGTGGATATTTATTTTTCTCCATTTATTTAATTTCTAGCTTAATCAATTGTTAGATTTCCCACTAAACTTAGGAAAAGTGGGTTTTGAGGGTTAAAAACACATTTTTAACCCCTCAAAGTGTGTCATAGTAGAATTTTGAGGGTGAGAGGTGCAAATTTCATTATTCATACTCCATACAAATTCTCTAGACATCACTTATTACATTACAAGTACAATTTTTATTGCAATTTTTGCAATGCGGAAAATCTAAAAATTTAAAAAATGACTACTTAGCCTAGCCAAATTCCATGAAATTTTTTGTGTGATCTAATATGGTCATATACATTGACTCTAGACACTAAGATGTGTTAGGGGCTCAACCTTCAAACTGTCACCCCGACTTTGGGTTAAAAAGTGAGTAAAAAAATCCAGAAAATTATCCGCCTCTGAAAAAGAAGGGATAATTAACCAGATTAAAAAAACACTCCAAGGTGTACTCGTTTGCTGATCGAGTCCTAACATCCTAGGCTTGTTACATACTAAAAAATCATCATTACTAGTATCACTTATTTCAATTCTCCGCAGGGTGTGGAATATGGGTACAAAAAAGATGATGAGAAATAGTAGAATTTAAAAACTCTTTTGACTAATGATATCTGATGGTACAAGTGTCCAGTGGTACTTCCTTGGGCATGAAGTCTTCATATAATCATCAAGTGCCACTCCAGTGGTCAACAATCATCAACCAATCAAGGATGTTCCATCAAATGATTATCCTTGGTCCTTCCAAACCATGTAACTTGGCTTCCTCAAAACCATTGTAGCAGTAGCAATAATTTGTCCTTAGAGACTTGGTCATCAATGATAATGATCCCATTCTTCATTTCAATGTGCAGAGAATAGACTCCAGCATTCTGGGTTGGGCATCCACTTAAACTTGTCACATTTACAAAATAGATATCAACACCCAAACACCCATAACATCAACAACAAATAATAATAAGCAATAAATACAAGACTTTCCCCAATAGTACATATGACATCAATACTTTAGAAGCTTAGATCTTTGCAACAACATGTCTGTTCAAAAGCTTCAGTCCAATATGTCTTCAATCGTTTATATTCTTGGCGTATTATAATAGTGATAGGAAAGTACTAGAACTACAATTGACTTGAACTTTTCCAAGGAGCTTTGGTCCCTAAACTTGCTGAGGAACTCGACCTCTTTTCATACTGATAAAAACCTTTTGCTTCAATTCCTTAACATGTTCATTTGTCTCAAGAAGAGACCTCAAAGATCTACCTCAAGGTCAACCTTCTACAAGACTGATATACCTTCGAAAGTCTTATAGGGATGTTGCGAATTTTTGCCATAGCCATTTAAGTTCAAGGATCTTTGGAAATGGCTTTAAGTCAGCCTAACCATAGCCGAATTCAGGTTCAAATTTCCTCACACATTGGGATGAGTCTCAATACAGGTTAGCCTCATTCAATCCAAAATGGGCCTTAGGAATACACCAGGTTTGAGCCTTAGGAGGCTTCTACAACAGGACTGAAGATAGTGACCTTAGAAAGAACTTGACATATTTCAGATTTCCCCCATAAAAAATCTTTGTTTGGCTCAGCAGGTCCTTCAAGTCCTTATAATATATCTCAGATCTGTTATGAAGTTGCTTTCAATCCAATGAATAGGAAACTCAATGAAGATCAACCTTAAACTGTGATGCTCAGAAGAATCTTAGAGTTGGTTTGAATTACTATATAGTACGTGTTGACCACTACGTGTCAACGACCCATAACAGTACACCCCCTTTTTCGCAAAAGGGATAGTGCCTGATCGATGTGTTCCTGCCATCCAGCTATCATCGTCAGCTTGAGGATCATGTTATAATGTAAACCCATTTTGCATGTGTATAATGTAAATAATCTCAGCAAATTCATGTCGTGTATGTAATCACCTAGGTAAACCTACTTTTTTGGTGACGATTTACATTTCGGGAGGTTTTTTGTCTCACCGATCCATTCTCGGATGGTCAGCAAAGTTTTCCTTCAGCCTTACCCCAAAGCCGGAGTGGATTTTGTCACTGGGATCTTAGGGGAGTCCTAGTGTTATAGATCGAGTCTCTGTAAAAGTGATTTGGGAATAATCCTAACTATTTGGTTAGGTTATTTTATTACAAATTGCTTAGTCTGCTGGATTATATTTGTGTCGCAGAAATGGGTAGTCTGTGAGGGTCTATTTCAAATGGGTTTTCCCCCTTGAGATGTAAAAAATGTAAAAATCATGATGTAAAGTGTCTTGAGGGTTAGAAAAATAATTTATCCCCTCATAGGTTAATTAATTAAATTTTCTGGCCAAAATTAATTAAAATCCTAAGCCAGAAATTTAATTAATTATAGGTCTTAGGTAAATTTAAATTTTCTGAAGGCAAAATTCATGGGTCCTTAAAAATTAAATTTTAAAGAGGTCCAGGGACTAAGGTTAATTGATTATTTTGCTAAATTTTAAGCCTTTTGTCCTTGGGGTTAATTTTTGAATTAATTAAAATGCATTTAATTGAAAAATTCGAAATTTCCTCAATAATTTAAAATTTCGACGGATGAGATTAAAATAAATTTTGATATTTATCAACGGTCGAGATTGCTTTGACGAGGATCACTCGAACTAACTATTGGAAGATTTATCTTTAAATAGGAGGTCATTTGTTAGTTGAGATTATTCGATCTCTGGATTGTGTACTAAGCTCTCAAGCTCTCTTGTATACTTTTTTTTGAATTAATGCAAAAGTCTTTGGGGTTTCAACGTATTGTAGTGTTCTTTTTCATGAATTTATGGTAACATTGTTTTAATTTCTGCTTAATATTATGTGTAAACTATCAATCAATAGCTCTCTTAGAATAATCTGAGTACGTGTATCTTATTTAGTTTGTTGGATCTAGTGTAACATTTTTAATTTTGATTGAAGTAGCAGGTATCTCTATTTCTTTAGAATTTTATTGTTGTTATATTTCTCTACTTGATTTGATGGTGGATCTAGTGTTTGCAGAAGATCTCTCAGGTTCTCATTGGGTGTTTGTGGATAGTCTTCGCTTGGACCAGTCAACTCTCAACACATATTTTCCGAAGAGCCTACTTCATATAAGCCTCATGATTTATCTAACGATAATATTTTTTCTGCAAGGTGTTTTTGGGCTAGTACCTCTAAAATTTCAAAATCCTTTAAATATTTTGTGGAAATTTTGATAGATCTGGCTATTAAGAGCCTTAGATTATCAGATTTGGGAGTGGAGTTGGACTCATACTCCTTAGATCTGATAGATCTGTAAATTATTTGTATAGATCTATTATTTAATTGTGTAGATCTGAACTTTTGTAACATAATTTTGAATTTTAACACTTGGGTTTTTGGGATTTTCTCTATTTTTGTACATATTGGGTATTGGGTTTTTCTTTTTTCATTTGTGTAGAAATAGATCTGAGAAATCAACCAAGAAAAATTTCAGATCTGAGCTAGATTTAGACCCTGGAGGGCAAGATCTGGGCTCAAAGATTGTTTGCAGGAATAGATTTGAGAAATCAATCAAGAAAATCTTCAGATCTGAGCTAGATCTAGACCTTGGAGGGCAAGATCTAGGCTCAAAGATTGTTTGCAGGAATAGATCTGAGAAATCAGCCAAGTAAATCTTCAGATCTGAGCTAGATCTAGACCATGGAGGGCAAGATCTGGGCTCAAAGATTGTTTGCAGGAATAGATCTGAGAAACTAGCCAAGTAAATCTTTAGACCTGAGCTTTTTCAAGCAGATCTGGGGGTTTTGAGACAAATCTAGGCCCTGGAGGGCAATATCTTGTCCCAAATATTTTTGCAGGGCCAGCCATTATAGATTTTGCAATAAATTTGAAGACTTGAAGCAAAATAATTTTTTTAGAACAAGGGTTTCAAGTTTTGGGGCTCTTAAGCCCAGATCTGCCTTCTCCTAGCCCAACACTAGTTCTATTGGGCCTAGTGCTAGCTTTCATTGGCCCTAGATTCCCTTGCTCCATTTTTGATTTGAATATTTGATTTTCTGAAGTTAATCATTGGTGGGTTTTTGCAAAAAATTTGGTAAAAATTTGTGTTTCAGATAGTGAAATTTTTTGGCAACTTGGGCAAGTGATCTTCAAGGCTTAGGGCCTAATGGTTTGATCTCTAAACCATATTTTTTCTCAATGTCTGCTACAACAGTCATATACCTTTCTAATAGTGGTGAAAAACACATTTAAGTGGTTTGAAATTAACTAAAAAATTGATAAATACGTTAATAAGTCATTTATGTTTGATGTGTATCAAGAATTTGGCTTAGATCTACATTTTGGGTCACTGTTATCTTTGAATAATTCTGTTTTTGAAGTCTAAAATATAATAGTGGAAAAATTTCATGTGGGTTAGCCTAAAATCAGTTCTTAAGTTGTTTAATACATTAAGGAATTAATTTCTTGAGTTGGGCATTCATCATTAGGCTTATTTCATGTTTTAATTGCTGGCTCTAATAAGTATAACAGATCTGATATAATTCCGGAAATCACATCACAACAGGCTGAAATTTTTTGATAATTCATGTAGGCAAGTTTGGAAAAATTTCGGTAAATTTTTGGCATAAAAATATCATTGATAGTGTTGGACACCTAATCCTAAATGAGTTAGTGTGGAAGCCGAATAGACCAAAGCAGTCCAAGAGACCTTGGGATCTGAAACCCAAGAGTCACATATTGTACTATAAATGTATATCTCATGTTAATAAAAAATGTATTGCATGTTTTATCTTTCATATTTTCTCTTGCTGCCCATGTGTGTTTAACATGGTATCAGAGCAGGCGTATTCCTGCCCTGCATAATTAGTGTGAGCCACCTGTTTCTGTGGCCTTTGTAAACCAATGCTCTCCTATTGATTATACTTTTCTGAGCATTTCTTAGAATAGAGGATGTTACCTCTATCAGCGCTGCCATTCCTCTGTTGTGAGCAGTCCTGGCCCTCTGCCATATAACGCATCTGTCCATGAATGTTTGTCTGTTTGCCATATACCATTTGTAAAACCTGCACCCTGCTCTTCTGCGCTGTCATTCTGACCTGACATTGAAACGCTTGAGCGCTAGTCTGACGCTTCCACTGGCCTGAACGCATCATTATTCTCCTGCTCTGACGCTTCCACTGGCCTGAATGCTTCTCCTGTCGCTGCTCCACCTGCATACAAAACGCTGCTCTCTGCATACAAAACGCTCCTCTCTGTCTATTATTCACCTGTGATTCTCCACTTATTCTCTGCGTTTGATAATTTCGCTGGAAGGCAACATTGAATACTGCATGCACGTGATATATCTGCGCGATGTAGTAGTTGAATGAAACATTGAAAGCAATGTTAAATAAATGCTAGACGAAACCCCTATCACGATGAAATCTGGTTTGAATTGTCGACCTGTGCTATTCCTTTTTCAATTTCTGACGCAACGATGAGTGTGTATCTTTCATTGTTCAATTAATATATCTCTTGCTGAGATATCTCATGATGAGTGGCATCGACAACAAAGGTCGTTTTGGTCAGATGCGAGCCCAAGTCTGGTGCCTCCATTCTGCGTTGAATGTTATATATTCGAGCCATCCTCTGTGGGAACATAGTGAATGCAAATGACCGAGCATCATATGGTTGACATTCTATTCCATTGATTTAAAAGAAAGGGAATATTGTGCATTCAGTTGAGCATTGGACTGTCTCCGCCTTAAAATTGGTTCGACTTGCCAAATGAACATTGGTCTGTGTGAACTATGCATGTTGATGCACTGAATGATGCGTTGACTAATTTGAGATACGCTAACATCGCTGCATTATGTGATTAAACAAGTTTGGATGGCCGATAACCGTGATTGTGTTGTTTTCAAACTTGCCGTATGCTCCCTTTTTTGAAGACTGCACATTGTGTTGAGCTCCATATAGTGAAAGGCGTATGGTGTATATTGGAAACTGTGTATGAAAATTTGGTATGGTATTTACTGAAAACCGTATGAATGAAAGGCGTATTTGGTATGTTGCATATTGGAAAAAAAAAAGGGTTAATTGAGCTGTTTCCTAGGGAATTTCTCTGGTCGGCAGTTTGTTCAGTTATGTTTTGCCCTTATAACAACGTAATGTTCAGTATCGGCATTGGGACACTCATTGTTGTTGCGGTATAGTGTCGTTAGTCCTTATTTTTTGTGCTATTGACTGCGTTGCAGCTTATAATAGTGAAGTACCTGCTATCTACTGGTGAAGTACCCAACACAACTCTAGCCTCCTCCCACTGTCATGCATAGTGGCCCAGACTCGAAGATAAGCTGGAGGTCTCAGAAAATTCATTATTAAAACTAGCTATCACAACCTTGGAATACCAGTGGCTGGAACTGAAGGGCGTGCAGAGAGGTTGTAAGCGCCTGGTAGCAGCGCCGCGCAGAATTTGAGTACCCAAACCTTTGAGCTTCAGCATTTTCTTCTTCTTCTGTTGGAGATGGTCACAGCGCGTACAGGTATGATGAGTGATTTCGTGGGCAACAAAACAAAGTGGAATCTGTTTCACAAAAATAAAAACGCAGAGCTGCTGTTTTAAATAAGTTTGAATGCTGTTTTAAATAAGCGCAGTGGAAGCGTAACATTCCAATGTGTGAGAATGTGGATGAAAAAGTATCAATGCGCAGTTTTTAAATTACTGTCTTGTTAATGAATCTGATATGCGTGGCTACCGTGGTTTTGATATCTCTGCGTGGAGATGTGCTGCTGTTGCGTCTCATCAAATCTGCATCCTCTGTGTCTGTAGTATCTGTATCATAATCTTCTAGATTGACAGAAACTTTTCTTTTCCTAGTAGAACGACGTAAAGTGATTGTATGCGACTGTTCATTCATATTCTCCACTCGAGTTGGTGGAGCTGCAGCTGATTTGTAACTCGTGGCCTTTGAACGCTGATTGTCACAGCGAATTTCACCTCCATCCAACGATTTTGTATTGACCCGTTGACCGCATTGCCAGCGAGCCATCTCCTACTCTTTTTCTCTGCAATGATACCAAAAGCTTTGGCAGAGTGGCGCTGATATGTCAATTGAACGCTCTTTGCTCCATATAAAACTCCATATAAACGCTGCTGCCTTGCTTTGAAGAACGCTGTTATCTGACCGGTCATCCATTTGGATTGTAAACTGCGTAACTACAGGATTGTCACAGCGAAAATCCAGTTGAAACAGACAACTGCGCAAGCACAGGTTTTCCACGGACTTCCACAATGAAAATCCAGCTACGACAGGCACCTTAAATTTTCGGATTGATAAACTCTTCTTTGCCTGGGATTATTGGGCACTCAACCGAATTGTGACCGCCGTGCCGAGCCTCCTTTGGTTTCTTGAAAAATTTGCCACAGTATTCATCTTTCTGTTCATCTTCCAGAAAGATCGACATTTCAAATCCTCAACTTGGGGCATTGTTTCTAATATTAGCAATTTTTCCAATAATTTTAAGGGCCTGGCTTTGGACAAAAGTACATATTTCATGAAGCTGAGAATATAAAGCCAACTGATTTTTGTCAAAAACATACATTGGAAGGAGCTACTCAGAACAGTTTGAATTTATTATATTCCAAGAACCATAAATTTATTGCACCTTTGGACTCTCTTCTTTATGTTTTATTTATATTCGAAGAAAAGTAGTTTATATCCGAAGAAAAGTAGTCATAAGGGCTTCATTTCACAAATTAATTGTTGCAGCAGTCTCAAAGGTCGTCCCCGGGTGTTAACGATAGAGACACCTTTTAATTACAAAAGTTCATAACAAGAGTATTTGTGGGCAGAAGAGTTATTTGTAAAATAGTGAAATTTCCATGTAATGGAACAAACAAATGTGCGTTGAATTGAAGCTTCATGTGGAAGGCATTGCTCAAGAGCCCCGAGCATAAACAGAAACAGATCGGTGAAAAGAAAAACAACTGCTCCAAGACTCTTAAAGACGAAAGTAAGGGTCAACATATGCAGTCTTGAAGGAAAATGGCCAGAATCAGTGAAGTATTAGAGTTCATGAAAACTCTTATACAATCTACTGTTGATGACACATTCCTAATCAGCAAAGGCTCTCTCTCAGAAATTCAGACATGTCTACAATATGCACAAGAGAAAATTGATTTTTTGCAGCTTGAAACACAGCTACAGCAAGAAGAATTAAAACGAAGGAGTCATTCTGAACCTGTTTCTGTTCAGAACAATGAAGCAGACTCCCATAAACAGCAAGTCAATATTGTTCAAGTTCATTCAGATCCAGTACCCAATAAAGCAGCAATTGTACATGCAGATGCAGAAACTCAGTCTGCACTTCCCAAGCCCATCATCAGACCTTGGGAACAGGTTGTCCACAACAAGCACATAACTGGTCTTGGATATGACAAGGACTTGTCCTTTCATATTCCAGACTACTCAAAGCCCATTCAATTTCAGAGTGCTGGATTCATTCATGACAGTTCACCTGCTCCTCATGACAGTTCAGCTTCAGCTGTTCCAGATTCTGCCCCTCTTCCATAGCAACAACAACAACAACAGATCGTGAAATGCCAACACTGTGACCGAGTTGGCCATTTGAAAGATCACTGTTTTGATCTTCATCCATGTAAGCACTGTCATAAAACCAGTCATTCTTCACACAGATGCTTCAGCAACAAACACCCTGCAAGAACAAAGATTCATCTTGGATGGATCGCTTCTTGGCAATGGGCATCAACAGCCAAGAAGATATTCCAAACGCATGTTAGAACTTGTTCTAGAGTATTGAACAGTCTTGCAGTTGAGTTTTCTCCATCTTCTCACCTTGTATCTGATAGGGGGGGAAATGATGGTCATCTACAAGCTTCAAAGCCACATCAAGCGAGCCTGAGCCACAACCTGCCACACCAGTTTCAGAGTTGTAGCCAGAGACAAAGATGCCCGTGAACATGCCTTCAGTTGGCAATCTGGGACACTTCCTCTAGCAGAAGACTTCAGCTTCTTGCCAGTTTTGGAAGAATTCCAGGAACAAAATTGGGAACACTTCCTCTAGCAGAAGACTCTAGCTTCTTGCCAGCTTTGGAAGAGTTCCAGCAATTGCATTAAGCATTCCAGAGTTGTTGGTTATCCTTAAACCATCACAGGTTGAGACTTCCCTTTTCAGGTTGAAGTTTTACCTTTTATGCGGGGTGAGACCTCCCTTTTATGGTTGAAGGTTTCCCTCTTTAAAACAATGGGATCACTTCCTCTAGCAAAAAAACTTTAGTTTCTTGCCAGTTTTGGAAGAGTTCCGGGAACTGCACTAAGCGTTCGAGTGTTGGTGGTCATCCTTAAACCACCGCCCTTTATACCAACATTTCATAGAGCACATTCAGCCTAGTGCTGCCATGCATTTTTTGCACATTTTGTATTACAGCTCTCTTCTTGGACTCATACATAACCCTTCGGATTAAGGGGGGGGATTGTTGGACACCTAATCCTAAATGGGTTAGTGTGGAAGCCGAATAGACCAAAGCAGTCCAAGAGACCTTGGGATCTGAAACCCAAGAGTCACATATTGTACTATAAATGTATATCTCATGTTAATAAAAAATGTATTGCATGTTTTATCTTTCATATTTTCTCTTGCTGCCCATGTGTGTTTAACAGATAGGTTACTATTTTCATTGTCATATTGTTGTTGTCATAAAGTTTTTCTTACTGTTGTCCTAAAAATTAATTTTTGAAAATTAAGTACTCTGTCATGGAATTGTGATAAAGTGCATCTGTTGACATTGACATCGAATTGCAAAGTTGTTTTTGTTCTCTTTGAGCTAAATTGTATCAAGAAGATTTGAAATAAGCTGGTGTTTTAACTGTAGTATCTTCAAGAGTTTATTTTCTAAGTCTTCATAAAAAAAACGACGAGCATTTCATTTGGGTAATTGAGGGCTTTTGCGGCATAGGTGTTTTCCCATTCTCGAGTCTAACTTCATTTCATCTTCTGGTGCATTTGCATATAAGTTAACTTTTCATAGATAAAATTTACTCCCAAGCATAAGTTTGGTCGATAGACAGATAGATCTCCATCCGTCTTTTATTGAGAACCCTGTTTTAATAGTACTTAAAACGGTGACCTTGCAGTCGTCAGAGCCACAGTTCTCTGCAGCACCGGAGGCACCGGGTATGTTAGAATTTCAGGAGAAGTATCGTTAATCACACCTTAGTGTGCTTCCCCTGATCTTCTCTCTTCACATTTAAATAGGCATTTAACTAAAATTAACCAAGATTCTTGCATCTCACATTAGTTTTAGGATTTGCATTTCATATAAAATAGTCATTCATCTAAGAAGCCGTTGCTAATCGATTACTTGGTCTTAATTTCCCTAGCAAGATCGTTGAATCCATAAGGCACTGGTATCAATCGTTTAAAATTTAATCAAATCCTATAACTCTTGCTAAATCTTAATCAAGTACTTGATCGCTTCACTGTGTCTCCCGAATTGGTTGGTTCCCAACTAATTCATCTTCATTCCACTTTTCCATAGGGTCTACCCCCCTTAGCCTACTGTAGGGAGACACCTTAAATGGAGAGATTGGCGGATCGGGTGACAGCCCCCGATCTGAGCCGTTGTCGTGGTGCCTAGACATTCTGTGTGAAACAGTATGCTTTCAATTAGTGCGAAAATTCTTTGAAATTTGTGCCTTTGGAGAGATCCCAAATAATTCCACAAAAGTCTGCCAAGAAGGAGGGGCCAAATAGGCCATTAAACAAAGCTTATACAACTACCAAACCACCCTAAAACAATGTGAAACAAGCCTCAAGAATGGACTCATATTTGTCTTAGAATTAGGCCTTGGATTGGCCTCATAACCCCAATGAATAATCTCAAGATCAAAACAAGTGAATGCCATAGTTAGTTGTAATGATCCATGTCAGGAGGGCTGAATTCGAGCCTCAGGATGTTTGCATTAGAGGGTCGAAAAACTCTACCAAGAATAGGACATAGTGCACACAAACTTTGGTCAAATCACTCATCAAACCTAGTGAAAAGTCATTAACCATAGAATTAATTCACAGATAAAATATGTGCGTGAACTTGATTGATCTCTTGAAGTTTGGAGGCCCAATGCAAGCGCTAGCTTCGAACTTTGTTGACATCTCCAAGACTGCTGTTCCACCACAACTTTGATACCATGTTGATTTTTCAAAGGTCTTCTGATCTGATAATTACTTCTTATCATTTCATATGTTAATCTTTCTTGTGTTCACATTCATCATAAATAAGTTACACAAAAGATCTTCAACAATAGAACAAAATGACAGTAGGATCATAAAGAGACAACCAAACAAGAGACACAAGCATTTTACCCCGAGAAAACACACTTGGGGAAAAAACCCATCAACCTTTTCCTTAGAGAAATTTGTCCATTCAATAAGGAATGCATCTGTTCTTTCCAGTCAAAATAAGAAAAAAGAATAATCAAAACCAAACCTAGGTCAAACCTAGTCAACCAACATAATAGTGTCAGAAATTAGGTCAGCTTGAGACTCAGAAAAATTCGTCCTTCTTTCCATCCCTAGTTCGGCCTTAGATTTGTCATTCTTTCCAAACCTAGATTAAGCCTCAGATTAGCCCAAAATTCTACCTCAGATTGGTTCGAATTTTGTCTCAGAAGTGATCTAAGGTCATGCTCTGTTGAGGAGGACGAATGGCCTATATATAAGCATTTCAAGAGCCCAAATGGGTGTGTCCCTTCATTGGGGCCGACTTGAAAAATGGAGGAGCTGACTTTACATTTTGGAACCAAAATTCATGTTTTTGAAATTCAAATTTTCTTCTTATGAAGCTAACTTGAAGTACAATTTGTATTTGTCAATTTTGGAGGGCTAATATAAATTATGAAGACTGACCAAAGCTACAAAACTCCAACAAAAACCCCAGGCTTGGGTACTTTGCCCACAAACAAGTATTTTTGTGGGTTTTCTCCTCATAAATCAAGCACACCAGACTTATGGAAGTACCTCCCAAGCTACACCATTTTCAATATGTTCCTTTAGACATGTGTAAGAAAATGATTAGGGAGGTGTACTATAGTTAGTTGGCAAGGTATTTTAGCATGGAGAAGACAATGGTTATGCGGCAAAAGTACTTATACTAGCCAAAGCTTCAAGAAGATGTTGGAAATATATCAGATCATGCCTTGTCTTTGCCATCACTAAACTTGTAATCAAGGAGAAAGGAATATACACTTGACTCACGCTAGATATACCTTGGGAGTTAGTGTCCATGGGTTTTATGTTAGGTTTTCCCTCATCCAAGCATGGTAAGGATCGTGCTTTTATGGTTGTTGTGTTATTATCTTAGATGAAAATTTTAGTGCCCAATAAGAAGAGTTTGACAATGAAAGCCACTACTAAGCTCTTTTGTGAGCATGTTTGGGTTGCCAAAGACCATTTTTTTATTAGGGACAGTAGGTTCCTAATTATCTTTTCGTTAAACCTTTGGTTCATGGTGGACACCAAGCTAACCAAATCTAATGCCTTCCATTCCTACACCAATGGATAGATGAAGATAGTCAACATGATGATTGTACATATCCTTAGAATGCACAAATCCAACATTCATGTACATAGCATGTAAGTTTTCCTTATGTTTAAACTACAATAGAACTCTTCACAATTCTATGGACCACAACCCTTTTCAGGTGTGCCCCGGGTTCTAGCAATTGATGTAGCTCTGCCCATTCTGTAGTGCAAGCAAAGTCCTCTCAAGCTCATAACAATGTAGACAAAGCAAGCAAATCTATTGAATGAATTTAGCACACTCAACAACAAGTTCATGATGTTCTATATAAAGCTAATACCAAGTATAGGTAGTGACAAGATCAACATTGGGTTCCACACTAGTTTTAGATTATTAACAATGTATGGTTACACATGCAAAAAAAGCAACTCACAAGCCCCCACAAGAAGCTCAAAACTCTTTGATATGGGACTTATACCATCACCAATATTGTGGGTTTGAATGATTTTGAATTGAATTTTCCACCCTTCTTCTACCTATCCTTAATATGGCGCTGCTTTAGGCATACATTTGCCTTAGTTGGACACCTTAGAGGCGGCAAAGCACTTGGCCACTACAGAGTTCAAACTTGTCTACATTGAGCAAGCTACAATGCATTGGATCAAGGACAACAAGTTGAAGAGTACCGACCTACAAAATTTACAACTCTTTTGGATTGGTAAGCCAGGGCAACCTCTTCATGAGGAAAATGGTTTAGTGGGAACTAGATCTAGTTAGTATTCCATGGGGACATGTCCCCCCAAGTGGATGTTGAAGTTCTTGGTAGCTTCGGAAGGTCTTTTGCATGATCTTGGTGTCTTAGCATGTAGGAGATGGTTGATTTCCTCTTTAGGTGCTTGCTTGATGGAGGATTAAGGCCTCCATCATTAATCCTCCTCCTCTACTGTCTTGGGTATTGAGAATTTTGCTATATTTTTTGTTCTTTATTGTTGACACCTACCTTCGAGATTGGGAAAATATGGTGTAAATACAAAACAAGAAAACAAAGAGACTGAATGTGAATCCTAAGGGCCTCTCCTTATGTGTATATATTAGTGTTCTTAATAGAAATTTGAATTTCTGGAGTTACCAAATCCTTGGCTTGACATGGTATTAGAGCGTAGGTCCACAGGTCCCATTGTAGCTTCCTCAACCCTATAACTCCTCTGGAAATTATCTGCTCCTCAGAAGTTTCTCTCTGTGCTCTGCAACCATTGCATAATATCTGCATCCTTGCTGAGATTATCCTTGTTGTGTCCCATTACAGGTTCTGTGTGTTCCATTGCATGTGTCAATTTGAAGACTCCCTCGTTACCACAAACCCCAAAATTCCCTTAGACGATTGCTAGCAAAATAGTTATCAAAACTCGTGTTATGATCCACGACCAAGCACGCTCAACACATTTCTTGATGAAACAGTAAGAAGGAAAGCCTCGTGGCTCATTGGATCACAAAGGTTCACTGCCACAACTCTAAGAGTGTTGCTGTATTGCTCTATCACCCAGTTGAACTCTGCTCATAACACGACATTGGTGATATCACTCCAACAAGTACCGATTCACCTTCAACGATACCTTAGACATATTCACAACTCCCATATTGGTTCGTGCCTTCTAGTTCATCAAATTTCATATGCCTTCAGCAGTGTGTTGTCTGCATTGAATACTCTCTAGCAAAATCTTTTCATATTCTCTAGTGAAGATCCATTCATATACTCTCTACGTATATAATAGCAATCTCGTGGTTTATGCATGTGGTTCGGTGTTGGTTGGTTAATATGACAGTTGATTATATGTTGCATTATTTGTATGTTGGGTGAGACAAAACCTCCTCTAGGCCTTGGATCAGTTGCCATAATATGTTAAGCCGATCGGGGCACACTGGTCCAAGTGCATCATCTCATGAATAATATGGGGCAGTGAGCAGACTGCTGAGGGTGCAGAAGGTGCCCATGGCATGAAATGATGCTCCAACACATGATGGAGTCCCATGGCTGTCAATGCATCCCCTAGGAGTGCCAATTTGATCCTTTGGTGGGCTTGGGCCTTAGTTAAGTTGCCCAACCCATGATGAAACCCCCTACCAATTACATATAAGATCCTAAGTCACAAGACACGTCCTTAGGGGTCCCATGTCCCTTATTCTGCGTGTCAGACACGACATGACCCATAAAACATGTCCAACACATTTTTCAACGTGTCCTAAAATTAGGACACATGTTTGGGTTGTGTCGGACACATGCCCTGACGTGTCTTGATTTTGGGACACACGTCCCACTAAAATCCCAAAGTAAAAAGCGCGTGTATTGTTTTTTTTTCATTTTTTTTTTGTCAATTTCGTGTTTGTTCGTGAGGCATTAGCCAACATGGATCTCAAATGACCCAGTGCGAGAGTCAGTCTCTTTTGATGATGAGTTCCTTGAGGGGGCATTCTCCACACCAACAAATGCAACAAAAAATCTTGGATTGGGCATAGAGGAGGAGGATGGAGTAAAGTCAGATGGCAGTGGCAGTGATGGTTATTATGACATTGAGGAGGACATGGACTATTGATAGAGTTGTGACTAGCGAGTCATGACCAGTACCATTGATGAGCTATGATATTCCTACCTATTTTGTATCTACTCTATTTTGTATTTTCCAGTGGTATTCCCTTGGTATCTATGTAATACATTTTGATTTTGAGGACTTAATGAAAAGTCTGCAATTTATTGTTTTAATATCCAAGTTCTACTAAATTTCTAGTTTTATTTTGTCAATCGTGATATTTCTAGATTTCTAGTTTATTATGTGCTTGAACAATTGTTAATAAAATAAAAAATGAACGTTGAACTGCGGACATCATTGATGTAGTAAATTAATAAAATAACTAGTTTTAAAATTGTAATATTGTAAATACTAAATTAGTAAATTATTAAATAGATATCATCATGTTTCATACCTGTAGATGTTCTAATTTCTAAAAATTGTGGATCATGCACTATATTTTAGTATTTTTTTAATATATATATATATATATATATATCTGTCCCCTATATCTTGTTTTATTGGTTGCTGTGTCTTGTGTCGAATACTCGTATTTACGTGTCCTACATGTCCCGTGTTTTCGTGTCATGTGACTTAGATAAGATCCAATGCGCTTCCTCACCATCAGGTACAATAATTCATTAGTGCATCTAAGTGAATCAAGCTTGTTAATCAAGGGCACATTGAGACTTCGTAATGGGCTTCCCTTCCAAATTTGGGGTTTTAAGCTTGTAAAAGTGTTACCTCCCTAGGTAGGAGTGGCTAATAAATAACCCTATTAGGTGTTCCCTGCCCCTAAGGGGAAAGATAGGTCCAAGGTACATCCTTTACTTGATAGGGGTCATGTGAATAATGATAAGATGCATAGGGACACAAGGGTCTCAAAGCCAAATGCCATGGGTTGAAGGATGGTAATGATGAGGGATGTCTACATATTTGGGTGTATAGATGTAAGAGGGATTAATCGTGGATACATGAATTACACCAACCTTTGTTTTTCCACCCTTCATTATTTGCCTTTTTTCTTTTTATGATTTTTCTTTATATTACTACTTGGGGCTCTAGGAAATAAGAGCATGCTGTGAGGGATGTGCAGCAACTATGACCCCCTTAAGGTGGGGCAGTTCATCGCCCACCAGGGGTTGGGATGTTCATGGGTTCCTTAATGATGTGTGGGTAAAGGGCCCTAGGAACTAGGGCATGGCCATGATGAAGGGGTAAAGCTCGTCTGTGGCTTTTGCCCACGTGCTATATTAAATGTCTCGACCATCTTTTGCATTTTATGATATTTTTTTCTTTTGTTTCTTGCTTGTGGCCATGATATGCTTTTAATGTTCTTTTAACTGCATCAACCAGTGGGGCAACAGTTCCAGGCCCAACCTAGACATGCAGACAAGGGGAGGGGGTGTATCAGTGCCTTGTGGACCCAAAGAGGGAAGATGATGAAATAGGGCTTGTAATGTACAGAGGGGAGTGTAAAATATGAAATGGGAAAACAAGATCGTGCTACCAAAATTAGGGTTTCGCAAGCAGTGCCCCTCTTGAAACCATAGGCCAATAGGGGAGATCCCACGGGACTAGGGCTGAAGATTAACCCCCCATTTAAGGTGAGGGAACAAAACTACAGTCAAAACCCTTCTTCCAAGTCATGCAATAATCCGTGCCCAATGAAAAACGAGCATAAGCACTCGGTTACATAATGAAAAACATACCTTTAGGATTGGGTTGCTCACCTTCAAACATATGCTCTTAACAGATGGGTGACATGACATATGACTGGATCAGGGAGCAGAGATCAAATGGAACAATACACCGACTACATTGGTGGCTATCAAGCGCTGTTGGCTGAAGAGATGTTTAGGAGAAAAAATTCTCCTATGGGGTCAACCACTTTTGGTGTGTAACATTTGGCTCCAACTGGGACATGAGCTCTTTGAAGAGTGCATGATCAATGTACTTGGGCAGGGAGGTCATGAGAACACCAACAATCCTCTGAGACCACATATTTGTATCCTGGGCGTACTTTTATCGCCCATGTTTTCATCAAATAATAAAACCATACAGAAAGAAAATCTATTCTATGATGCAAGTCTAATCTAAATGCATCTATTCTAACATGAGAACATGATATGATTATAATAGCTATGCAAAATCAATATGCAATGCATCCTATACTACCATGCATGCTACATTATGCAAGTGCTAAGTATAGTCATATAGCCAATGTAACCAACATATCATTAGGTCAAGATTATATTTCCTACTCCTATTATCAATAATGATATATGTTTGAAAGCACAAATGATAATCATGACACTCATATGTTAGGTAACAAGGGTGGGAGGTGGGAAAATAATGCGACCATGAATCATACAAAGGGGCCATGGAAAAATGGGAAGAACATGAATTAGGTTGGACCCATCGGATCATTCCCTCAACCCTAAATATGGAGAAATCAATGACCAAGCTCAAGCGCTTCTCAAAAGTCTCTTTAGTGGTGTAATGCTTCATGGGGTCCTTAGGAACATGATGAGAAGGATGAAGGGATGGCTGGCGTGAAGGATACAAACAAATAAGATGCCTTTTCTTATGACCATATTCAAAAGGGGGAAATGACTTAGACTCATCATCATTTATGATTGTGCATCAAGGAATGATGAGAGGGTCATGGATGACTCGAATACACCTCCAGGATCATAAGGAAGGTAGGGAAAAGCAAGGTTATTATGGATATCATCATCGGTATCATAGGTAGGGTGCTTGTCAAAATCATGGCCAGTGATCTCCCACTTCCCTTCTTCAGTATGGAAGTAATCTTTATTGTCAGCATCTAAGGGGTTAGTGGGGTCATCTTTCTCAAGCTCCTTGATAGGTATAATATCAGAGATAACGTCCTTGAAAAGATGAGGCTTTCATTAACTCTACTTTCTAAGAAATCCTCTTTATCAAGATCCTTATCACAATCCCGCTCTAGATCTCCCTCAATGTCTTCATCAATAACCTCATTTTGATGACCTAGAAGGGGCCCTGTTCTTTCTCATGGTCCTCCTCATATTCACTGAAGGCTTCCTCAAATGCTATATCCCAGATTTGACATGCTTCTTCAATGTTTTGAAAACTTGGTCCTTTATGCAAGAAGAAATATACAACCAACATAGAGAAAGAGGAAATGCTTCTAGGCTCACATGATTCAAGCCAATTTATATGTATACCAATAGATATAATAAACAATTCAATCTTGTCAGCAGGCTGAATTATATTGAATCTCAGAGTATACCTCATAAACTTTATTATATGATTGGTTGTTGACAATGGGTCCCCATCGAACAATCGTGTTAAAAATTTGGCAGCTCAGGGACGGATTTCTAAAAATAAAGAGTCTAAAAATAGAAAGTCTCAAGTATGACTTTCCAAAAATAGTAAATCACCTTGCATCAATTGGTAATCAGGTTTTGTTGATGGAAAATCCCTTCTGATCATCAATCAACCCTAATAGTTCAATTTTGACTTAATCATCATTTTTTTTTATATTATTATTATTATTCTTATGATACTATTATATTATTATTAAAAAGTAATTCAAGTCATTCAATCAAGAATCTCAATAATATTCTCTTACACTAAAAAAACGCATGTCATAAAAGATTCCTCTTACGTCCTCTTTAATGCATATGTTATATTTTCTCTTAAAAGCATAAGTTACAAAGGCATGTGTACGTCCTTAATGGCATGAGTTACATTTCCTAAATGGGCATGAGTTACACTCCTCAAGGCACGTGAATTACTCCTCTATGGCATGGATATGTTGCTCCTCCTATATATATGTGCCTCATTCTTTCTCCCCTCACTACTTGTGCATTGTGAAAGGAGAGTACAAACTTGTGAGAGAGAGAGAGAGTCTAGAGAAGAATTGTGTGTGTGTGTGTAAGAGAGAGAGAGAGAGAGAGAGAGAGAGAGAGAGAGAGTCTTGAAGAGTAAGAGCAGAACTTGGTGAGCCAACGTTGATTCAGTGTGTGCATCTACTGCTGCTACCTGTGATCTTCATGCTGCAACTTGTTCAAATTTGGGTGAACTTACTCATTTTCTTGATCTCTCATTGTCCTTTGTATCTTTGTTGAACAATTGATTTTTGATGGAAGAAGAATATGGTTGGGTTTTCCCTTTGTGGGTTTTTCCTTGGTCATTGGACCTAAATTCTTTGTGTCTCATTGTATTCTTGGTTGTCTTCTATTGTGCATTTGATTTATGTTCTATCTACAATTGCTTATCTAATATTGCAACATAAAGAAGTTTTGAAGTGTTTTTTACAGCGTAGAACATCGGAATTTCAATACGGCATTAGAACTTTGGTGAAGACAAGCTCCATTTGCAGCTCTCTATCTGCTGAAATATCTCTTGCTGTCTGCTCCATTTGCAACTATCTTTCTGCTGGAATATCTCTTGTAGTCCACTCCATTTCCAACTCTCTTTTTGCTGAAATATCTCTTGTTGTTTGCTCCATTTGTAATGCATTTTTTCGATAAAATATCTCTCGCTGTCCACTCTATTTACAACCCATTTTCTGCTGAAATATCAAGTGCTGTCCACTCTATTTGTAGCCCATTTCACTGTTGAAATTTTACTACCACCGTTCTTCCAAGATTTGAAGGAACCCAAGATATGATAGTAATTTTGCAGATAGTAATTAAGGTGTTGCATGTGTTTAATAGTTGTGTTTTTGGTATTTCTTGATGAATGCAAAAGTAAAGAATAGTTTGTAAGAACCGAAAAACAGATGCAAATACAGTAAAGGAGTTTATATCATGAACCTGTAATTGATTTCCTGAAAACTTACAAAATTAACTAACAGAACTGCTGAGGTACCTACCTGTGCGCCTGCAGTTGATGACACCTCCAGCTACCTTGCTTCGGTTACCAAAAGACCAAATCCACTCAGCCAAACTAAGCAGAACCTGGCTACTCAGTCCAGTAAGCTTCTTAGTTGAAGCAGACTATTCCCTCGTGCCCAGAAACCTTAGAACAATCCACGCTCTTCCTGTGGATAATTTCAGTTTATCATGTTCTTCCTCCTTCAATTTTCCTTTCCTCTGTTCTTTTCCTTCTTCCCCCCCCCAGCGCCCTCTAAAATTCTGCTTGGTGGTTTTTCTCTGTTTTCTTGGCGGTGGCCGCTCTTCCACCAACAACCCACCGCTTAGCCTTCTCGTGACACCTTCCATGTCACGTATCATATATATCTCTGTTATGGTCACGTATGTACTTATTTCATTTATAATTTAATTAATTATATTTCTTTATGATTTATTAAAGTACTTCTTTTGATTTAAGATTATTTCTTATATATATATTTTTAATCGTTTTATTAATTTATTAATATAATTTTTTATTAATAGTCTGAAATATATAATTTATAGATAGGTCGTTACATAGTTTTACTTCTATTTATGCATGTGCAAAAGAAAATGGTCTTGAAAAGAAGTATAATGTATAGAAAGTTATGAAAAAATAACTGATAGAAATTGAACGTTGAAGATAGGGGGAATTTGACTCTCTCACATTATATGAGAAATGTCATAACCTTATGGGTTTTGATAATTTTGATATTATAATTTACTAACAACAGTGGTTGTAGGTAAGAATCATGACTTTGGCAAAAGATGGAATGATAGTTTTCTAAACTAACCTCTTTTGTAGCGATCAAAGATGGATTATAATATCATTGCAGGCAGTGAATTCAATATGTATAATTATTATTACATGCCTCCACTCTGGGTTCAAGATTTGAAGATCTTTATAAAATCAATGGAAAACCTATCAATGTGTTGATTCATGATAGGTAATCATCAATATAAATTGTGGCACCAAAAGTTCACTCATTTTCACTATAAAACATTATCTCATGTGAGAAAGATGGTTTCCGAAATGCCCGAGATTAGAGTGGATTATGATGGAGTTTGCCAACTAGTGTTCAAGAAGATGCATTTCTTCTGCCAATGACATATGACTTATGTATAGTGGTAACTTATAGAGGCCGGATCAAGAGGGAGCTAACAACTTCCTTTAATCCCCATTAAAAAAATAAGCATTTTCAAGTCTTATGTTGTTTCTTTGTGTCATTGCTCTTGTTTAGTTTTATCTTTATAAATCATTGGTTATTCTTCCTGCATGAGTATTTGAATGATTCTTTCACCAACTTCTTGATGAGGATGCGATCAAGATAAGCATCTCGAAGATCATTAGGGTGCAAAATAGTACAGGAAGAGTACATTGCAAGAGGATGCTGGTGCAAGGATAATGAAGGAGCCACTCTCACATCTAGAAAAGAAAGAAAGACCTGCCTCATCACCAGGTATACTTTCATTATGTTTATTTACTTTGCTACTATTGCTCTTGCTCTTGTTCTGGGATCAACAGGTACATTTGATGAATGTGAGAACCAAGTCCTTTGTATCAAGATTGAGGAAGATGTCGAGCCATCCCATGACTTGAGTGGACATGAAGTGGACAAGAGCTCAAGACTTCTACAAGGAAGTTGGAATCAAGAAAGAGACCACCATACCATATAACCCAGAACAAAATGGGCACTTAAGGATCTTTGACTGCCTGTCTACTTTCATGTGCCAAAGGAAAAGAGTACCAAGCTGGAAGCTTCAGGTAAGAAAGGTATGATTGTTGGTTATTGTGAAAATTCTAAAGCTTACAGAATATATGTCCCTGGTAAAAGAACTATAGAGTTTAGCAGAGATATAACATTTGATGAAGATGCAACTCTTTGAAAAGCCATAGACACTCCTCCTGCCAATGTTGAAAGACAAGATGATGCCTTGGATACACAAGAAGATCCTGAGCCTGAGCCTAATCTTGCTAATGAACCCATGGATCCCATTGCCTCCTTGGATCCTTCTCCATGTGCTAGAAGGAGATAATTATGGCTTTGTGACACTTTACAAGATGTTGATAGACATTCTGCTCCTCGAGGAACATTTGGAGAAAGCAAGAAACCATGCCAGTTCTAGGGATATGTTGTAGCCATGAGCAACATTCAAGCTGAACCATGCACTTTTGAAGAAGCTGTGAAGGCTCAAGTGTGGAAAGATGCAATGGCTGAAGAATATGAGTCCATTATTCATAATGATGTATGGGAAGTGGTTTCGAGATCCCAAGGTAAATCTGTTGTGTCTTCTAAATGACTATATAAAATTAAGCATGGTATTGATGACAGTATTGAAAAATATAAAGCTAGATTTGTTGCCAGAGGGTTCTCTCAGAAAGAGGGGATAGACAGATGAAATCTTTGCACCTGTTGCCCGTTATATAACCATCCGATCTATTGTGGTTTTGGCTACTAGCTAAGGATGGTCCCTTCACCAAATGGATGTGAAGACTAGTTTTCTGCATGGCTTCCTCAAGGAAGAAGTATTTGTGGAGCAACCACAAGGCTTTGAAGTACATGACCGGAAAACTCATGTGTGTAGACCGAAGAAAGCCCTCTATGATTTGAAGCAAGCTCTAAGAGCTTGGTATGTCCACATTGATAGTTTCTTGATGAAGCTTGGTTTTACTAAAAGTAATGCTGATCCAAATCTTTACTTCAAGATAGTCCAAGGTATGCCTTTGATTTTAGTGTTATATGTTGATGATTTATTTATGACCGGTAATGAACCTCTTATCCTCCAGTGTAAGAGGGAGTTAGCTTCTGAATTTGAAATAAAAGATCTTCACTTAATGCACTGCTTTCTGGGTCTTGAAGTATGGCAAAAACCTAGTGATATTTTCCTTTCTCAAGGAAAATATGTTGTCAAGCTGCTTGAAATATTTGGTATGAGAGAATGTAAATCCATGAATACTCCAATGGAGATGAACTTCAAGAAGCTATGTGGTGAAGCTGCAGGTCTTGATTTGGAAAATCCTTCTGAGTATCCTCAACTGATTGGGGCACTGATGTTCTTAGTTAACACTAGAACAAACATGTTTTGCGGTCAATACTTTGAGCCAATATATGGTTAAACCATCTCATGCATACTGGATTGCCTGCAAAGCATGTGCTGAGATATTGGCATGGGACCATCAATCTGGGATTGAAATATACTGCTGGTGATATAAGACTACATGGATACTTAGACACTGATTAGGTTAGTAACTCTACTGATAGGAAAAAGCACATATGGGTGCTGCTTCAACTTAGGATCTGCCATGATATCTTGGATGAGCAGGGAGCAAAAGTCTATATCCCTCAACATGGCTAAAGCTAAGTACGTTGCTGTTAGCATGGCTAAGTGTGAGACAATATGGCTGAGGAAGCTCTTTGGAGGGCTGTTTGAGCATGTTCTGGACCCAATAGTAATTGGCTATGACAATAAGAGTGGGATTTGACTTGCAGAAAATCCCGTGTTCCATGACAAGTCCAAGCATATTGAGATGAAGTATCACTATATCTGGGATATGGTGCAGAGAGGAGCAGTAAGACTCCATCATATAACGATTGATGACCAGATCGCTGACATTCTTACCAAGCCTTTCCCGAAAGGAAAGTTCTTGGTTTTCAGAGAGTAGCTTGGACTGATGGATGTGCCCCTTCCTAGAGAGGGTGGTCATGGGTGATAAGCCTTGGATCTACGCAAACCCTTGTCATGTGTTGACAAGTGGATCCCCCCAAGCAGTGATGAGCCTTGGATGCGCGAGATCCTTGTCATGTGTTGACAAGTAGATCCCCCCAAGAAAAGATGAGACTTGGTTGTGCAAGTTCCTTGTCAAGTGGGTTATCCCCCCAAGCAGAGATGTGTCTTGGTTGAGCGAGATCCTTGACAAGTGGGTTATCCCCCCAAGTAGAGATGAGACTTGGTTGAGTGAGATCCTTGCCAAGTGGGTTATCTCTCCAAGTAGAGATGTGTCTTGGTTGTGCAAGAGCCTTGACTAGTGGGTTATCCTCCAGACTTTGTTGTGTGAGATCCTTGTCAAGTGGGTTATCCCCCCAAGCAGAGATGTGACTTGGTTGTGCAAGATCCTTGACAAGTGGGTTATCCCCCCAAGCAGAGATGTGTCTTGGTTGTGCGAGATCCTTGACAAGTGGGTTATCCCCCCAAGCAGAGATGTGTCTTGGTTGTGCGAGATCCTTGACAAGTGGGTTATCCCCCCAAGTAGAGATGAGACTTGGTTTAGTGAGATCCTTGCCAAGTGGGTTATCCCCCCAAGTAGAGATGTGTCTTGGTTGTGCAAGATCCTTGACTAGTGGGTTATCCTCCCCAAGCAGAGATGAGACTTTGTTGTGTGAGATCCTTGTCAAGTGGGTTATCCCCCCAAGCAGAGATGTGACTTGGTTGTGCAAGATCCTTGACAAGTGGGTTATCCCCCCAAGCAGAGATGTGTCTTGGTTGTGCGAGATCCTTGACAAGTGGGTTACCCCCCCTAGTGGAGATAGACTTGGTTGTGGGAGATCCTTGTCATATGTTGGCAAGTGGCAATCCCCCCAAGTGAAAATAGGGTGGTCGCTAAAGCTCCCCTATGATGATTCTTCTTCATTAGAGTGAGACATCATTGTTCCAAATGATACCGAGCAGAGATGAACAGAGAAAGCGAAGATCTTTTATTGTAGAAAGAAATTCCTCCCTAGTTGAGAGGGAGTGTTGAAAATTTGGCAGCTCAAGGATAAATTTTAAAAAATAGAAAGTTTAAAAATAGAATTTCTAAAATAAGAAGTTTAAAAATAGAAAGTCTCAAGTATGGCTTTCCAAAAATAGTAAATCACCTTGCATCAACTGGTAATCAAGTATTGTTGATGGAAAATCCCTTCTGATCATCAATCAACCTTAATAGTTCAGTTTCAACTTAATCATCAATATTATTATAAAAAGAAATTCAATTCACTCAATCATGGCTCTCAATAATGTTGTCTTACACTCTCATTATTGGCATGACATATTCCTCTTACACTCATTAATACTCTTACACTCTCTTACACTCATTAAAGCACATCATAAAAGATTCTTTTACACTCTCTTACACTCAATAAAAAGCATGTCATAAAAGATTCCTCTTGCACACTCTTTAATGCATATGTTATACTCTCTCTTAAAAGCATAAGTTACAAAGGCATGTGTACCTCCTTAATGGTATTTATTACATTTCCTAAATGGGCATGGATTACACTCAAGGCATGCGAGTTACTCTTCCTTTATGGCATGGATTCGTTGCTCCTACATATATGTGCCTCATTTTTCTCCCCACTACTTGTGCATTGTGAAAGGAGAGTACGAACTTGAGAAAGAGAGAGCTAGAGAGTCTAGAGAAGAATTGTGTGTGAGAGAGAGAGAAAGCCTTGAAGAGTAAAAGCAGAACTTGGTGAGCCAAGGTTGATTCAGTGCTTCAGTGTTTTAGTGTTGATTCAAAAGGTTGATTTAGTGCTTCAGTGTTTTAGTGTTGATTCAGTGTGTGCATCTGTTGCTGCTACCAGTGATCTTCATGCTACAACTTGTTCAAATTTGAGTGAACTTTACTCATTCTCTTGATTTTTTTATTGTACTTTGTATCTCTATTAAACAATTGATTTCTAATAGAAGAAGAATCTGGTTGGGTTTTCCCCTTGTGGGTTTTGCCCTAGTCATTGGACCTAAATTCTTTGTGTCTCATCGTATTCTTGGTTGTTTTTATTGTGCATTTGATTTATGTTCTATCTACGATTGCTTATCTAATGTTGTAGCATAAAGAAGTTTTGTAATAAGTGATTGTGACAACATAGAACATTAGAATTTCAACAATTGGCACATCCTGTATGTATTCCATTGTTTGGTATTGTGGGATCCATGTTATATCCAAAGCAAGAAACAACTAGTTCAACATGTTGGTTTCTATATATCAATGACGTTGGAATTACGAGGGTGAATGAAAATTGCATTCAAGAATGCTTGCTTCATCCTACAAGCATTAAACTTTGAAGCTGAATGAAGAACAAGGGCTTTGTTCTTCCAATGGAGTCGCCAGAAGAAGATCTATATTGTCGTTTAAAGGAATCACCTCTTCAAATTTTGAACCAAGGAGGCATATTTGCTTCCTCCCTTGCAACTATGGCAAAAATGTTACCACGCAATCTAGCAGGGCCCTAAGGAAGGGAAAACCTAAGGGACAACTACTAGACTAAGTGACAACAGTGAGACAACGACCCACTGTCACCTCAGTCAAAGTCCCCTACTCTTTACAAACTTTCACTAATGGGAGGAGTCTCGATAGGAAAGGGAATCACTTAGAATGCATAGATCAATGATTTAGGTATGATGTGATTCCAAAAAGCCTATTGAAGGAGAGACACAACAATGGCTCCATGCTTCAAAGAAGCTAAAACGCTCTCTAAGAAAGACCTTGAGATAAGGAGTTCAAAACATAGGGTTTTGAGATATACAATAATGATAGGTATTCCTAAGATCAAGACTCTAAGCGATGAGGTAAGACCTCACAAAAAAGCTCTATGTGACGTTTTAACAATTCTAAGAGACTCTTTGCTCCCTTTGAGAGACCTAGGAAATACTTGTGCTAGACCTAGGGATTTAGGAATAATTGTGGGAAGAAATACTTCCAAGGTACTCACTAGGTCAAGGCAAGGGAGGAGAAATGGTTATTTATTTATTTATTTAATTGAATACTATGCTCGTAAAACCCTCAAGAAAGGGACCAAGGTGAGAGAGAAAGACCTAGGTTTTCCCTCTTGGAGTAGCACCTAAGGCAAGAGATTTTATGGATGAAACTTGGGCGGATGCCCACCAAACTTGGAGCATAGGTAGCCTACACCCCGAGCTTGATGTTTGGAGGCTTTAATTCCTAAAAAAGAACATCCCTAAAATTTCGCTGCTAGCAGTAGATTTCCGCCCCACCTTTAAAGGACAGAAAGTTAGGAGGAGAAAATATGAAGAAAGAGAAGTTTGATAACCAAAATCCTTGGACTAGTGCCTATTGCTTTGGGCAATGGAGTCTTGAGATGCTTAAGATAAGATAAAACGTCTTCTAAGGAGGCTCGAAATTGATGCCCTAGATATCAATTTCAAACATTTACCGTCTTCAAGATATAATTGAGTTTCATGAAGAATTCAAAGACATTCATCCACTAGGAACATTCATTACATGACTTGCATTGGATAACATACGCGATACTCTACTAAAACAACTTTCCAAATTTAATCTTCAACAATCAGGGCACAAATTCTCATATTGTAGAGCAACAATTCCATACATTAAACAACTTTCAAAAGAAAATTTCCATTAACCTTAGGCACTTACAAAGAGACATGCAATATATCCATCTATCATTCAAGAAGAAGCTCTAAAGAAGAAAAACAAATCATCTTCCACGCATCAAAATGCATCAAAGGGTCTCCAATAGCTCCAAAGAAATAGTGTGAGTTCTTTTACAAGAGAACTAATTCAAGTGTGATGATCTTCTCTCACAAATGAGAGTGAGTTCTATTTATATGATCCTCATTAAGTCCAATTAGCCTAATTAGCCCCCAAAACATTAAAATAATTGACAAGAAACAAGCCTTAGTCACAAGTTGACCAAGTAACTTTCACAAACCATAAATTAGCCATCCAAAAGCTAGCTGCATTGATGACATCATGCTGATGTAGGGCCATAGAAAGGCCCATTGAATCCTCTAGGTGCCAAGATGAGAGAGAGATATGGATTTATGAAGGAACGAAATGAAATACAAATTTAATAAAAAACACAGAGATACAACAAAATAGAACTACATTAAATAAATAACAAATGCTGGAAACTATTTACATGTAGAATGAAGATAAACTAGCTTGGGCATTGGTAGGTTTATCTCTAAGAAGAGATGTGACAGCTACATGCCTTCAGGCTCAAAGGCCTCTTTATCATGAAAAAACATTAAGAAACCCTAAATATCTAAAAACCTAACCCTAGGTGATGAAGTGCCAAAAGGTATGGGCCCTGATAGGGTTGGTTGGAACATCAAATTCTCGGGGTTGTAACTTTGACATATGATCTCTGTTTGGCACGCATTGTAGCCCGTTAGAAAAGTCTATCTGAGGACAACTTTCGACTACAGATGTCAGTCGAAATGTTACGTTTGCTTGTTTCCTTAAAAATCGTCGTTTAGGGCCTCAAAATGACTTTGGAAGTTCAGGACCCAAAAACTACCAAAAATAGAAAACTACTGAAATAGGAAACTGTGTTGAAAAAGAGGAATCTGGCAGAAAACAGTGCTGGGGGTTCAAGTGGAATAAGTGGGTGGCCACCAATATCCACCTGGTTGGATTAGTCCTCCCCCCTTAGATAGCAATGGTACCCATTGTGTTGAGTGCCCCCATGAGGTGAGGAAACTTCTGCTGAACTTGGTCCTTGGTGAGCCACTTGCCTTCGTGTAGGAGCTGACCAACTTTGACAACCCAATACATTTGAATCCTCTGTTGGCGAGTGTTCTTAGCTTGTGTGTCCATGGCTCGATTAGTTGTAGCCTGTTCATTGTAATCTGGGGTTGAGCTCTGTTGGTGTCAATTGCTCAACAATGTCTGATGTGTCCAACAATGGTGAAAAGTATGGTTGAAGGTAGTCCACATTGAATACCAGGTGCAGGCCAAGGAATGGGGGAATACTTAGCTCGAAAGGATTGTCACCCACAACCTTGGTGATGGTGTAAGGCCCGTATCGAAGTGGTCAAAGCTTCCGATGAGCTTCAACAAGGCGTTCCTTTTGCAAATACACCAAACCTTGTCGTCCACTTGAAATTGATGTGTCACTTGATGCTAATCATGGTGTTGTTTATACTTAGCATTAACTTTATCTAAGATATCATGAACTTCTTGGTGGATGTGCTGGATGTGTTCAATAAACTTGATGGCTTTATCGACCTTGGGTTGGACATGAGTGTATTCTACCTGGGTAGTTGTAAGAGGCATTGCAACATCAATGGGACACAATGGTTGAAATCCTAGGCCCACCTGAAAGGGGCTATAGCTAGTTGAGCTATGGAGAGCTTTGTTGTAGCATGTTGAACATAGGGGAGACTCTCATCCCATGTTCGTGGATGCTTAGAGTTGTATGTGTGCAGTATGTGCACTATCATCCTGTTGATGACCTTTGTCTGACCATCATTCTGGGGGTGGAAGGCAGTCAACTTGGTGACCATGGTGTCCAACAATGCCCAAAGCCTCGACCAGAATGCACTTAAGAACTTGCTATCATGATTTGATATAATGGTCTGCGGGATCCCAAAATGTATCCACCTGTTCAAAGAAGAGCTTGGCAATGGCTTCTATTGTGATACTCTTCTTGCAAGTAGCTAATATGGCCATCTTAGAAAATCTATCGATGACCACAAATACAGTCATTACCATGCTTGGTAGAAGGAAGGCCAGACATATTGTCTATGGAGATGGATTCCCAAGGCCGACTAGGAGTAGGCAAGGGGGTGTACAGGCTTGGCTTCTTATGTTTGGCTTGGCGATGACATAGACAGTGTAGGATCTGATATATTTGCCAACATCCTGTCAGAGTTTTGGCCAATAAAAATACTTTTGCAGTAGTGCCACTGTCTTCTCCACACCAAAGTGTCGTGCGACCCAAATGTGATACGCCTCCCAAATTAGCTTGGCACGCTCACTTGAAGGAACACAAAGATGTCCTAGATAGCACAACAGTCCATTCTGAAGGTGGAAGTCGAGAATTGGCTCTCCAACCATCAACATCTTGCTGGTGGCAGCGAATTCCGAGTCATTATCATAGAGCGGTGGCTATCTGGAGGTCTCATGCCCACAAGAGTTGAGAACAGTGCTCACTACCACAATTGGGGGCTAGCTGAGGCAATATGCGATGTGATTGGTGCTTCCCTTCTTGTATTTAATGTTCAGATGGAATTGTTGCAGATATGTGGACCACTTTTGATGGCGATTGTTTTGCAACTTGTTGATTTTTGGTAGCATCGGATATGCTCTAAGTCTCAAATTTTGTAGGGAGGCTTGGACATATGTACTCCAAAGAACCCAGAAAACGTTTTGGGAAATTCCACCTGGAGAAAATTTTATTAGAATAATTAATTATTTTTAATGGGTCTGTTAATTTTAGGTATGTTCTATGCTTAGAGCAATTTATTTCAATTTTCACAGTTAGCTCAATATCTTTTCCAGATTAGCAATCACATTAACATTAAAGTAAACTGCAGATAGAACATAAATATAAATCGCAGAAGACAAGCCAAGACAAGAGGACACAAGATGTGGCACTAGCCAGGGACAAACCCCAATGTGGGGAAACCCTTGATCAATTCTTCTTATATGTTCTTCAATAGTTCAGCAGAGAGAGAGAGAGAGATAGTACGTTTACAATAGAAGTCAACATTTTGACTTATCTAGATAAGAGCATAGATCATCTCTAAGAAGATGATACATGAGATCAGTTGAAGACATGCTGCTTCAACTGGTTCTCCAAGGTGACTCCTTCACTTATCGTTGTGCTGCATTTCGTCATCATGTTGCACCTCACTGTGCCACACCATGCTACACCCATCATCACTATGCTGCATCTCATCATGCTTCATTAATCATGACTATACCCATCACTGTACTGCATTATGTGCCATTGCTACACTATGTTTCTGTACTGACCTATGCTCTGGCTGCACCTTGCTTGCTTGCTTGTTGTCCCTAGCATGCTTGTTGTCCTTAGCATGCTTGCTGTTGCATGCTAGCTGTCCCTTGCATGCTAGCTGTAACATTGCATGCTTGGTGTATTTGCTGCTAAGTACCATACAACTCTCCCAATGTTAGTTAGCTGTCCTTTGCATGTTGCTCTCCTTTGGAGATAGATGCTCCGACAATTCCCGGAAGATCCGGCTATTCCAGCTGTTACTAGCAGTTCCGGCAGTTCCCGATAGTTTCGACATTTCCTACTGTTCTGGCTGTTCCGGCTGTTCCCGGTAGTTTCGACAGTTCCTGATAGTTTCAACAGTTTCGGCAGTTCCCGACAATTCTTGCAGTTATGACAGTTCCCGACAGTTTCGATAGTTCCCGGCAGTTCCAACAGTTCCGACAGTTCCTAGCAGTTCTGGTAGTTCCCGACAGTTCCTGGCAGTTCCGCCAGTTCCGGCTGTTCCTGACAGTTCCGACAATTCCCAGTAGTTCTGACAGTTCTCGACAGTTTCGACACTTCCCGGTAGTTCTAGTAGTTTCGGCTTCTGCCCTCTGCGTCAGCTTTCCCGACTGTTTCGGCAGTTCTGGCATTTGCCCTATGGATTAGGGCAGCGTTATCGCTTAGGATCTCTCCTCCTACTAAAACCCAAAGACATTTAGAGAGGAAGAGATCCCAAGTGTGTTGAAATGACTTGAAGGCCACCTCTATTTATACTAAAACATTGAGCACAAGTGGGGTTTATTTGGTCGCTGGCTGACCTTGACGAATTGTCCCATAACACAAGTAAATTTATATCTCCATGAATACTTATTGGAATTGGATGATCTTTAGATCAATCCTACACCTCTCGATGAGAGGGATCCAAGAAAAATATCAGCTTCCATTAATAAGATGATCCACATGGAGTTTGGCCCTAGTTTCCAATTTTAACAGGGTCCCTAAGTCTAAACTTAGGAAATTAAAATAATTAATGGGTATTAATCTAACTGTGGGTGTAACTTCTAGAAGAAGATGAGGATCAAGCAAAAATTATCTTAGCCATTTATTAGCTTCTAATCTGGGCCGTTGAATGTCAATGAGGAGATTATTTAAGGAAGCTTGAGGGTCATTTGGTAGACACACCGAGAGTTGATCAGTCAGGTCGAATTGCTGAGGCTAGAGCAACGCAATGACTTCGTGGTGATCATGCAGAGAGGGGCAAAGATAGTTTTTGGTTGGAGAATCTTCTCTTGAGCCAAGAATACGCAACAGAGAGGCAGAGAAAGGCGCAGAGGAGGCAGCGTAGTGCTCAGTGAAGGTGACGCAGAGCAACGCAGTGTCTTTAGTGCAAAAGTCTGAAATTTAGTTGGGAGTTCGATGTTCTGAGCTGGGAGGGCTGAAGTCGAGGTTCCTGAGAGCAAATCGATCCAGTAGAGGAAGTGACGCAATTCCTCAAAGGTAGTGATGTAGGCCCCGCAGTGATTGTGTAGGGGCAGCGCAGAGGTAGCTGGAGACCGTTGTTTCAGTTGCTGGATCAACCGAGACTTGCAGTGTAGAGTGAGGTAATCTCACTAATTTCTTCTGTCGAGTGATATTCTCTGTACTGGATAGCCAACAAGGCATCCAAAGTTTGTATTCAGAAATAACTAGTGCTTAATAATAAACACCCTTAGAACTGTTGCACCGGTTTTCCTGCATTTGGATATTTCCGGGGACATTTGTCCAAAAATAACGGTGTCATTGTGTTGTACCTTTTCCTGTTTAGTTTCTTGTTTCAACATATTATTTTAAATAGTGAATGTTGCAATTGTATTTACTTCGATATTTACCATAGAACATAGTAAATAACTTGTGTGGATTAACAAGTAGGAGAAGTACCATCAGTTTGCTGCAGTAGGAATTCCTGGGTTTAAGGATTTTTCACATGGTATCAGAGCAGTGTAGGTGAAGCAGTAAGAACAGTGCCAGAGAACCCAATGCTGAGTAGAGAAGGAAATAGAATAAGCTACAAGAGGCAGTAGTTTGAATCCCCAGAAGGGTTTGCACAGTCCAAGCCAGGGGGGTTGAAATTTTCGAGGTAGTTTCTCTCTGAGTGAGTCGACAGAGAAGAAGGGCTACCAAATTGAAATCTTGCCATGACAGAGGGAGCAACGCTGAGCCTCAGCGTGAGGAAGAGCTGGCGGGACACAGTTTTTCTGGACGCCATTTTGCTGCGCAGAAAGATGTCAAAAGAGAGAAGAGCTGCACAATGAGGGAATTTTTCATCAGTAGACTCCCTGCTAAGAAGTCCATTTTCTTATTGGCTGAGCAACAATAGTAAGAAGCAGAGAGGAGCAGTTCGACATTTTCGAGGTAGAGATGGCAACCAGTGGTTTGAGGGATCAGGATAGATTGGACAAAGCATCCAACTATGTCATTTGAAAGACAATGATGTCATTCCTTCTAGATGAGCACTCCCTCAAGACATACGTCGACTGTGTGGTGGCTATGCTTGCAGATCAAGATCCACTGAAGAAGTACTGAGCAAAAATGGCGAAGGCAAAGAGAATGA
Source organism: Pinus tabuliformis (assembly GCA_031772625.1). Taxonomy (NCBI): domain Eukaryota; kingdom Viridiplantae; phylum Streptophyta; class Pinopsida; order Pinales; family Pinaceae; genus Pinus; species Pinus tabuliformis. The sequence goes on along the minus strand of CM062812.1, from coordinate 586,455,516 downwards.
TCCTGGTTGGAGTGAAGGATCATGTAGCTTGTCACATCGCTAGCAGAAGGACTGCTAAGGAGATGTAGGATGCGTTGTCTACGCTGTATTAGGGATCTTCCGAGCAACGAAAGCTGTACTTAGAGTAGAAACTAAGATCTGCACAGATGCAAAAGAGGGAGGACATAGATCCGTTCCTCACGAAGCTTCAAGAGACTTGGGACAAGTTAGGAGCTGTGGGGTCTACACCTTAAGGGTTCAAGTTGGTTAGATTAGTCGTCAATTCAGTTTCAGATGAGTATCAAGTCTTTGTCCAGAGTATCCTGGGAAGGGCGACTTTGCTAAATTAGGATGAGATGTGGGCAACTCTTAAGCAAGAGGAATTGAGGAGAGACTTGGTCAAGTGTAAGCTTGACGAAAGCAGAGCAGTGGGTTGAAGCCCAAGGAGGAGGAAGAGAATGCAACCCTTGCATCCAAGAGGCAGCAGGAGCAGTGGAGGCGGAAGAAGGACGTCTTGAAGATCAAATGCTTCAGGTGTGGTGAAATGGGTCACTACGCAACACAGTGTCCTCTTAGAAAGAAGGACAACAATGAGAAGCATGATTTGAAGGCTGCGCTCGCGAAGATCGAGGAGGAGTTCACCATGACAGTCAAGATACCTCCACGGGGGAGGTGGGCTGATTTAGAACTGTACTTCAAAAGATCTATAGATGGGTAAGATCCTTGAGGAGCCCACATCTTGGATAAATTCCTTGCTACGAGAGCCCAAATCAGAAGTAGCAAGATGAACCAAGTGTTAGTTGGTGCAGAGGAGTGCCGGAGTGATAGTTGTAGTGGCTAGGAGCGCCAGAGATTGAGCAACGCAGAGCTAGAGTTGACAACAATGCAATTGGCATAGAGCAGAGGTTAGTAGTAGCGCAGAGGCTTCATAGGGTCAGTGTAGAGACTAGCAGCAGTCAGAACTATAGCAACGAGATGCATCATACTTAACACCAGTTCAATGATTTAGGATGCTTTTCCGTTGCTAATGCAGTAGCAGCAGTAGTTTGCAATGCAAGAGCAATTCGCAATGGCAGTGCCTGTAGCAGCACAAATGCTGAAATTCAGAGGGAGTTGCAGTACGGATGCAGTGTTGACAGTGGCAGGGTCAGCAACAATATAGATGCAACATTTGTGCAGTAGTTGATGGACTGGATGTCAGACATCAACAACGCAGAAGAAGAAGTTACAGAACAGGGTGCATTGCTAGAGCAGATTCCTCACTAAGAGGGAGTGTTGACTGGTAGCATCGGATGTGCTCTAAGTCTCAAATTTTGCAGGGAGGCTAGGCACATGTATTCCAAAGAACCCAGAAAGTGTTTTGGGAAATTCCACCCGAAGACAATTTTATTAAAATAATCAATTATTTTTAATGGGTCCCTAAGTCTAAACTTAGGAAATTAAAATAATTAATTTTTATTAATCTATCTTTGGGTGTAACTTTTAGAAGAAGACGAGGATCAAGCATAAATGATCTTAGCCATTGATTAGCTTCTAATCTGGGCCATTGAATGTCAATGAGGAGATTATTTATGGAAGTTTGAGGGTCATTTGGTATACACATCGAGAGTTGATTAGTCATATCGAATCACTGAGGGTAGAGCAACGCAGTGATTTCGTGGTGATCACGTAGAGAGGGGCAGAGATAGTTTTTGGTTGGAGAATCTTCTCCTAAGCCAAGAATACACAACAGAGAGGCAGAGAAAGACGCAAAGGAGGCAACGTAGTGCCTAGTGAGGGTGACACAGAGCCACGAAGGGCTCACGCAGAGCAGCGTAGTGTCTTCAGTGCAGAAGTCCGAAATTTAGCTAGGAGTTCGATGTTCTGAGCCGAGAGGGTTGAAGTCGAGGCTCCTGAGAGCAAATCGATCCAGTAGAGGAAGTGACGCAGTTCCTCAGAGGCAATGACGCAAGCCCATGCAGTGATTGCGTAGGGACAGCGCAAAGGTAGCCGGGGACTCGTTGTTTCAGTTGTTGGATCAGTCGGGACTTGTAGTGTAGAGTGAGGTAATCTCACTAATTTCTTCTACCAAGTGATATTCTCTGTACTAGATAGCCAACAAGGCATCCAGAGTTTGTATTCAGAAATAACTATTGCTTAATAATAAAAACCCTTAGAATTGTTGCACTGGTTTTCCCGCATTGGGTTTTTCCGAGAACATTAGTCCTAAAATAACAGTGTCATTGTGTTGTATCTTTTCCTGTTCAATTTCTTGTTTGGGCTTATTATTTTAAATAGTGAATGCTGCAATTGTATTTACTTCGATATTTACCGTAGAACACAGTAAATAACTTGTATGGATTAACAAGTAGGAGAAGTAACATCAGTTTGCTATAGTAGGAATTCCTGTGTTTAAGGAATTTTCACACAACTTCCCTGGTGTCTTCATAGTTGAAGAGGTCGGTGATCCTTGTGGATAATCGATCGTCTCGTTCCCCAGAATAGAATGTTTCCATTGCGGGCAGGCCTGGATGCCCTTGTTGAGTGAGGACTGCACTAGCATAATCAGAGGCATTCGTCTCAATCTCAAATGGCTGTTGCAGGTCTGGCAAGGTGAGGACTGGTGCAGAGCAAAGGCTTTGTTTCAGTTCAATAAATGCCTTCTGTTGTGACTCAGAGCAAAAAAACGTTGATTTTGCTCCGCCCTTGGTAACTTGATTTAAGGGCCAAGTGATATGAGAGAACCTTAACAAGAATCTCCGGTAGAAATTAGCAAGGCCCAAGAAGCCGTACAACTTTGTTAGAGTCGTTGGGGCCGACCAATCCTGAATGACTTGGATGTTACTTGGATCCACATGCACATCTTGCTCATCAATGATGTGGTCCAGATATTGGACTTGATTCATGCCAAAGGAGCATTTCTCTAGGTTGGCACAAAGCTTGTGCTACTGTAGGGTTTGAAGGACTCATCGAATATGTTGCAAGTGTTCTGCCCAACTCTTGTTGAATATGAGGATATCATCCAGATATACAACCATGAATGAGTTGGTGAAAGGTCGCAAGATGTCATCCATCAACCTCATAAAAGTTGGCGGGGCATTTGTTAACCCTAAAGGTATGACCAACCACTCAAAGAGACCCTCCCTATACTTGAATCCAATCTTATATACATCTGTAGGCTCTGTTGGAACTTGGTGATAACTAAACTTCAAATCGATCTTGCTGAAGTACTTAGCCCCCTGGAGCTGGTAAAGAAGGTCATCAATCCGTGGGATTAGGTAGCAAGCTAAGTGGGCTTGATTGTGGGAAAAACTCCACAGTTAAGCGCGCTTGAGCCAGAGGAGTTCTGGGATGGGTGACCTCCTGGGAAGTCCTGGTTACCGGGTGCAAGCCCCGGAAGTGATGATTGATGCTATGTGATTCGTTCTCCACATTTCACTAGTTTCAATCCCACTTCTTCACCCCTGTGAGCATCACCCGATGCAATGAGTGCTAAGTGAACTATTCAAAAATCATGAGAAATTAGTCAGTTACGACTACCTCTCATGGAAATGGTCATACGTTTGAATGACTTACTTAACGCAGTTGAATCCCAAAAATGATATCTAATATAATGCACTGCGTATTCCCCCATACTTAAATTCAAAAAGAGTCAAGGGATCTCTACTTGAATGGTTCATGAGGCACAATACTTGCTAAGGTTTTGCAAATGGGGTAGCAAGCTAAGTGGGCTTGATTGTGGGAAAAACTCCACAGTTAAGCGCGCTTGAGCCAGAGGAGTTCTGGGATGGGTGACCTCCTGGGAAGTCCTGGTTACCGGGTGCAAGCCCCGGAAGTGATGATTGATGCTATGTGATTCGTTCTCCACATTTCACTAGTTTCAATCCCACTTCTTCACCCCTGTGAGCATCACCCGATGCAATGAGTGCTAAGTGAACTATTCAAAAATCATGAGAAATTAGTCAGTTACGACTACCTCTCATGGAAATGGTCATACGTTTGAATGACTTACTTAACGCAGTTGAATCCCAAAAATGATATCTAATATAATGCACTGCGTATTCCCCCATACTTAGGTATCTATTCCTGACTGTGATTTTGTTCAGTGTCTGATAATCAATGCAAATTCTTCAGGTCCCATCTTTCTTCTGTATGAGTACAATTGGGCTCCCACACAGTGAGGAACTTGGTTGGATGTGCCCTTTTTGCAACAACTCTTGGATCTGCTGCTTGATTTCCTTATTTTCCAGAAGAGAGCGACGATAGATTGTCCCATTAGGTAGAGGTGCTTCGAGGGTCTGTCCGATCAAATGCTTTGCCCGATAGTGTAAAGGTACCCTTCTGGGTGAGGAGAAGATGTCCCTATACTCTTCCATAACCTTATCCACTTGCTTTTATTGCAAGAGGGCCCCTTTTTGGGGCCCATGGATGTGGCCACGATCTTCCTCTTACTTTGAGAGAGAATCATGAAGGAAACAAATTTCCCAGTCTGGGAGATGATATTATTGTGTTGGTTAGCAAAAATCAAAGAAATGGTAGTAGGCGGGCTACCTTCAGTATCTTGTATAGCTTTCTGCCCAGAGTAATAATAACAATACGAGGTCTGGACTCATACACAGCATGATGCTTCCACAAATATGGTTGGCCTAATAAAACATCACAAATTTCAAAAGGAGCAACATGACACAATACCTTGTCCGTGAAAGGCTTGATGTTGTAGGTAGGTGGCACTATTGACTGCCGCAAAGATCTTGCCCTTGGTGGAGCTACCTAATGGTGTATGGATGTGGGTATGGTGTTGTTGACAAGCCCAACCGCTTAACAACCTCTGCTATGATGAGGTTCTTTTGGCTCCCACAATCAACAGTGAACCGCAACAGAATACCCTTTGAATAGAAAAGCTGCTCACCCTCCTTCGGATCTTCAGGTTAACTTTTCTTGACCTTGGTGGTGGCGATGGTGGCATTGGGTTCTGCATCAATGATCTGTTTCCCCTTGTTAGGTTTTGGCTTAGAGTAGGAACATGCATTTGACTCAGAAGCTTTCAACTCGACCACCAGTGGCTGCTTTGTGTGACATTCATTTGTGTTGTGAGTGGGGCTCTTGCGGAACTCACACCACTTTCCTGTGTCTTTGTTCGTCTTCCCATTGCCATTCTTTGCTTGTGGCTTCGATGGATTGCCCTAGGCCAATCCACCTTGGCTTTGTTCCTTGTTCTACGGTTTGGAGGTGCCTTTGCCCTGCTCTGGATTTGCAGATCCAAAGTCTTGCTTTTTCTGTTTAAAATTTTGCTCGATCTTGACAACATATCGGTATGTTACGTCAAGCGAGGAGATGTCTAGGACAAGGTTAGTTGGGAGCAGGAGCGACATTTTTAGAAGCTCCCGGTTTGGGAGCGATTTGGGGAGAGAATTTTTATATAATTATTTTTTTTATATTTTGATGCATATATGTCAACAAAAGCATGTAGAATGATGAGTTAGATCTGAAAAACATAAAAAGCATAGATTGAACCATATAACAACAATCATCTAGAAGTTATAATCTTTATCAACCACGTCCACAAGTTAGTAACATACAACATATTGAGTCTCATGATTCATCAATCTTAAAGTTTCAAGCTTTCAAAATTCAATATATAACATTTATCATCATTTATCACCAAAGCTGTACTTGTAAGCTAAGTGTAACCATTACAACAAATAATATCTAACATAAAATGAAATGAAATGAAACAACTTTCAACTTTCATGAAGCATCATATTCATAATTCGTTACCAATGAGTTATAATTGCTAACTTCAAACTTCAAACTTAAATTGTCATATATTGTTTACAAAAAATATCATAATAAATATGAAAGAGTCAACAATTATAAAAACTACTAGAAACTAGAAGACAAGTAAATCTATTATCTGTTGCTAATTCTTGGGCCTCTTACCACGAGAAATGTCTAATTTTTGAGCAGGTCGTGGTACTATTGGTGGTCTTCTAGGAGTCTCCTCCCGCATAGTCGCACGACTAGAACCAAAAGGCACATGCCCTCCATGTGAGGATGTAGATGGAGGTGACGACAACAAAGGAACAATAGTTGGAACTCGAGCACTGGCACTGCTACTGGATGGTGGGGGTGGCATGGTTGTTGTTGCTTCATCATCATCTCTCAGAAGTCCTGCTTCCAATTATTTGAGATGTATAGTGCCATCCTCCAAATTATCGTCCTTTGGGTGGTTGTCCCAAATTTTATATGTTGGATCCTCATAAGCTTGATCACAATAATGACTCAATAACCTCAAGTTGTAGTGCACACAAATGCAACCCTAACTCATATATAGATCAACAACTGAAATACTAGACGAACACATAAGGGACACCGTTATTTTTGGACAATCGTCCTTGGAAAAACCCAATGCGGGAAAACTGGTGCAACAGTTTTGAGGGTTTTATTATTATGCAGACTTCTTGAGTACAACTAGGGTGCCGAAATAGCTCACCCAACAGAGATTGTTACACGACAGTAATACCTCTTCTCGGAGACAGATAATCAGCTTCTTAGCACTAGTCTGTCCCACGAAATTCTTCCGGTGCTTCTCCAAGGCTCTGCGTCAGCGCTGCTAGCCTTTGCATAGCTCTTTGGCCCTCTGCGTCACCCACGCATGCCCCTCAGCCTCTGCGCAGTCTCTAGCTGCCTCTGTGTAGCCTCCTCAGTCACTGTGCTGACCCTCTGGCACTGTCTCTACCTCTTTGCTATGTACTCATTGTCTCTCGTTGTAACTCAGATCACTTGTTCAAATTTTCTCAGCAAACCCCGCTCCAGAAAATCGAATTGACTGATCAATCTAGGTGTATTTCCAACTGACCTTCAAGCCTCTTCTTATACTTTTCTTGTTGAGTCTTCAACAACCGAGATTAAGTCCCTAATCAACGACTAAGACTAGATTTGGCTTGATCCATGTCATTTAGAACATTCTCACTCAGTTTTATATTAATGCCCATTAATATTTTAGTTTTCCTAAGTTTAGACTTAGGAACCCCATTAAAAATATTAATTATTTTAATATCTCTCCAACCGGGTAAAATTTCCCCAAACCATTTCCGCGTCTTGGAGATCTCATGTGCTATAGCCTCTCCACCAATTTTCATGGCTAGAGCACATCTGATGCTACCACAAATCAACACCTTAAATATTCTTCTTATTGACATTCAACAATCCAGATTAAAAGCTAAACGATGGCTAAGATCATTTTAGGTTGATCCTCGTTTTCTTCTAGCAGTTACACCCACAATTAGATTAATACCCATTAATATATTTAATTTCCTAAGTTTAGACTTAGGGGCCCATTAAAAAAGTATTAATTATACTAATAAAATTGTTTCTGGGTGGAATTTGTTGGCATTATGACACAGATTTGGCACTATGACACAGGTGTTGTCCTTGATGGCAACTCACTCAAATGACAGATCACAATTCAGACCTACAAAATGAAGAAAGAGAGGTATACGCAGGTTCCCTATTGACCAAGCCGCGTGTACACACGAGTCAGTAGACCAAAAGGCGCATATATCGTACACACACACTTTCACGGAAGGAAAGATGCGTACATGTTGGGAAACTAAATATTGGTATGTGGTATTTGGTCCATGGTATTGGTCCAAGGTATTTGGTTCGAAGTGTTGACCCTAGGTATTTGGTCCAAGCTATTGGTCCTAAGTAGTTTTGGACCATGGTATTGAGCAAGGCCTAAAACTATAAAAGGAGGAGAAGATCATTAGGCAAAGGCACTCAAGTAATGAATATTTGATGAAGAGCAATATCTGAGATATAGATTATTGGGTTGTGGTGCATAGCTGGATGTGAACCGATGATGAACCTTAGTGCTTGATGAAGCATAAGATCTATTGATGGGTCAAGATCTTAAGGCTTGAAGTGAAGTATCTCTATGTGGTTCTGATCATTTATTTGTATAACTAGCACATGTTGTAATCTGTAAATATGATGATCTGGGTATAATTGAGGTCTGAATTGTTGTAAAGTTTAAAGCATCATTTAAAGATCTGTACGCAAGTTCGCTTTAGAAAAGGCACGTATACACGCTGGTTACTGCATTTCAATACAACGTATATGCAGGTTCGCCTTGAAAAAGTGTGTATACACGCAGGTTCGACAAAAGGAAGTAGCTTATATCTCACAAAGCATATTTTATCTACTTCTGTTTGCTATTGCAGTGTTCTGAGTTCTGGCTTGGGTTCTGGTTACTGTTACTATATTTTGGTTACAACATTCTAAAAGATCTGATTGAAGGGTTGTCAAGTTAATTGGTTGATTCAGTTTTGGTTGGTGCAAAAGGAGATTGGTTGATGCATATATATTTGATGATTGAGCGATGCTATTGATGAGTCCAGTTTGAAAATTTATGAAACGTGGTCCCTAGAAGAAAAGAGAAGGTTGTAGCCTTTTGTAGGCCGGCACCTACATACTAGTAAACATATCAGCTAGTACAAGAGCTAGGGGGTTGTAGCTCCCTTCCAGAAGAAGCTGGAGAACGAGAGAAGGTTGTAGTCTTCTGCAGGTAGAAGCCTGCATACTAATATAAGACTGCACCAGTACAAAAATTGTAAAAAGAAGTTTCTAATTTGAAAATAAGATAGAGACGATTGCATCAGGTGGTTTTCACCCACATTGGGTTTCCACCTTATATCTTATGTTCTTGTGTGTGACTGTTTGCTCTATTTTTTACTGCACCTGGTTACTGTTTATATGGTTTTGATGCAATGATTAAAGATCAACATATGAAGAATTAACTAAATCTTAAGTTTGCAGGATATACACTGGTTGCCTTAAACACAGTTGCTTATACACGCAAGTTTCATTAACTAAAGTAGCATATATGAATCTGATTATGGAAATAAAAAATAATTGACTCGCTAATATTGATTCACCCCCCTCTCAGTATTATTTCCAACAATTGGTATCAGAGTAGGTCCTCCAGAAGAAGCTTGATCGCTTGAAGGAAGATCCATCATCATGAGTAACCACGAAAAAGAAGGATCCATTAGACCACTAATCTTTGATGTGAGCAACTTCGTCTATTGGAAGGTAAGAACCACAATCTATCTTCAATCTCAAGGAATAGATGTTTGGGAGATCATAGAAGGAGGATATACATTTCCCTCAGCTATTCCTACAGATGCGGCAGGTAAAAAGCAATATGAAACCAATGCCAAGGCTGTTGATACATTATTGGGGAGTTTGTCACAATCAGAATTTGTCAAAGTTATGCAGCTCAAATCCGCCAAAGAAATATGGGACAAGATTGTTCTAAGCTATGAAGGAGATACTGAGGTGAAACATGCAAAAATGCAAACTCTCAGAATCCAATATGAAACTCTCAAAATGCACAATGATGAAAGTATAGCTAGTTATTTCTTACGCATAGGTGAGATTGTTAATTGCATGAAGAATTTGGGTGAAGAGATAAAAGAAGTTACTTTAGTTGAAATGGTTTTAAGATCCTTGTCTACTAAGTTTGAATCAAAAGTATCTGCCATAGAAGAAAAGCAAGATCTTCAGACTATTACTATGACACAGCTGCACGGAATCTTAACTGCTTTCGAAATGAAAAAAGGAGGTCCATCATATATGAGAGAAGCTACATTTAAAGCTGCAGGAAGAGAAGAATCAGGGCATATTTCAGAAGGAGAGGAAGAAGTAAACTTTGTCAAAAACCTTCAACTGGGTTCTGGAAGTTTCAGAGGTAAACTACCTTTCAAATGTTCTGCTTGTGGAAGAGTTGGTCATTATGTTGCCAAATGTCCTCATAAAGATAAGCTTGATAAAGGTAAAGAATTAGCAAAATGGAATAGAAAACAAAGTGTAAGTAAGAAGAGCTACTATACGCATGAAGATAGCGATGGTCTATCAAATAGTGATGAAGATGAAAATAGTGATAACTATAGACTTCTGATGGCTTTTGAAGATGATAATTTCTTGGATGCTTTAAATGAAGATGATCTTTATGAAGAAATATCTAAACTCAAAATTTGTTTAGAAGAAAAGAATATGATTATAGATACTCTGAAATTTCAACTTGTTGAAAGAGAAAAACACAATGAAAAACTTGAATGTGAAATTGTGGGTCTAAGAAAGGATATTGAGAAAACAAAAGCTTTCAATCTTAGATTTGCTAAAGGATCAGAAACATTAAATGAAATTATCAAAGTGCAGTGTTCTCCTATGATAAAGACAGGTCTTGGATATACTGAAGAAGCATCTCAAGCACAGAAGTCGTCTACCTCCACTAAAAACTATCTTGATGCAGCGAAGCGCAGTGAACAGGTTGACAATCGTCAACAAAGGCATAAAACAGATCACCAGGTAAATTAGGCTCAATTTTCTTCAAGGATGAACATGAGTTACAACAAACCTCAGGTAAATCATACTCAATCTGCTTCAAGAATGGATATCAATAGAAATTACAATCGTTAGGTCAATAGATTCGATAATCGCAGGAACTTTTTTAATGGCTAATGCTTTTCATGTCATAACTTTGGAGACAAAGCTGCTCAATGTGTTGCTTACAAGACCATCATGACGAGAGAAGCACGAAATCAAAGGAATGTGACAGGGATCATGAAACGGACCTACAATAACTTTTCTCTTCTTGAAAATGAAATAGAATGCTCAATCTGCAACAAATTTGGTTATGAAGAATCTAAATGCAGGAGTAAATTTTAGCAAACATCTCAGAAGGAGCAAACTTTATTAAGTCCCAAAATATGGAAAAAGAAAGAACCGCAACCAGAAAGATGTGGTATAGCCTTGTATGTAGAAGGACAAGAAAATCAGTGGTACATCGGCAGTGGATGCTCAAAACACATGACAGGTGACAAAGAAAAGGAAAAGAAGGTCTCATTTGGAAATGAGACTCCTGCTGTCATAAAAGGTAAAGGCTCTGTTCTCTTAAAAGAAAAGGTTAAAGTTGGAAATGTTATGCATGTTGATGGTCTAAAGCATAACCTGTTGAGTGTAAGTCAAATGTGTGATCAAGAAAATGAAGTAGTATTTCGATCAAATTGATATGTTGTTCGTGAACTTGATATAGTTGAAACCGCGATCAAAGGTATAAGAACTCTTATCAGACTAGGTAGTAACTCCACAAAATTCAATTCGTTGATTTCATTTAGGTTGGTGTTTATTATATACATGAGGGAGAGACTGTTCACTTCATCTCCCAATCACTGTTCATATTCTTTATTATTTATTTACATTAATTACATTCACCCAATCCTGATGATTAGGTGTCAACATTCCCCCCTTAATCTGAAGGGATGTTGGTGAGTCCAAGCATCATTCTGAATCGTTCAAGCTTTTCTCTTCCAAGCGCTTTGGTGAAGATGTCTGCAATTTGCTCATTAGTGGAATAATGACGGAGATAGATTGTTTTGGCCTCAACATGATGTCGTATCAGATGATATTTAGTATTGATGTGCTTTGTTTGATCATGGAACTTAGGGTTCTTGGCCAACTTTATTCCAGAGGTATTGTCAATCATGAGTGGAGTTGATTATACTTGTTTTACCTGCAAATCTTTAAAAATTTTCCTGAGCCACAATTTCTTTTGTTGCCTCAGCCGCTGCCACGCATTCTGCTTCTATTGTGGAATCTGCTGGAACTGATTGTTTGCGTGATCTTTAGGAGACAACTCCTAATCCAAGACTCATAGCATATCTTGAAGTAAATACCCAGTTTCTTTGTCTCCATCGAAGTCTAAATTAGAGTATCCAATCAAGTTGAAGTCGCCACCCGTGTATATTTGATTCTAAAGTCTTGAGTTCCCTTCAAGTACCTTAGAACTCTTTCTGTAGCAGACCAATGTTCCTCACAAGGCTTTTGCATAAACCTGGAGAGGATTCCAACAACAAACGAAATGTCTGGTCTGGTAGTAGTTAGGTAGTTGAGACTTCTTACAAGTTGTCTATACTTTGTTGCATCCTTAAATTCTTTTCCTTCAATAGATGTGAGCTTTAAGTTTTGTTCCATTGGAGTAGTAAGATGATTGCATTTTGTCATGCCAAACCTGTTCAACAGATCTCCAGTGTATTTCTTTTGAGAAAGAAATATGGATTTCAGATGTTGGGTTACTTCAATACCAAGATAGTAATGAACATAGCCCAAATCAGTCATTTCAAAACTTTTCCCCAATTCCTTCTTTATGGACGCAACGTAGCTTTCATTGTTCTTTGTCATCAAAAGATCATCTACATATACCACAAGATATACAATTGTGTTGCCAACTTTCTTGACAAATAAAGTTGCATCATCAAGATCATAATGTTTGAAATTGAGTTTCAGAAGATGCGCAGTTAGTTTTTCATACCAGGCTCGCGGTGCTTATTTGAGGCCATACAAGGACTTCACAAGTTTACATACTTTATGTTCATGTCCTTTCATAGCAAATCCTTCAGGCTGGGACATGAAGACATTCTCTTTTAGATCTCCATTCAAGAAAGCAGTTTTTACATCCATTTGATGGACTTTCCAACTGTTCTGAGCTGCTAGGGCAAAGAGTGTCCGCATGGTAGTCCATTTTGCTGTGGAGGCAAAAGTCTCCTCATAATCGACCCCTTCCTTTTGTGCAAAACCTTTTGCCACAAGCCTGGCTTTGTGCTTGTCAAGTGAGCCATCAAATTTATATTTGTTCTTGTAGACCCACTTGTAGCCAATTGGTTTGGTTCCTAATGAAGGATCAACCAGCTTCCAAGTGTTGTTCTTTATGAGGGCATCATACTCCTTTTGCATCGCTTCTTTCAATTCATCATTAGACGCAGCGTCTATGAAGGAAGTTGGTTCAAAATCTGTAGACAAGTTCAATTCACAATCATAAGAAACATCCGTATCAACAGGTGAATTAGAGTCATCTACATCACCTCTATTTTGCTGGTTTGAATTTCTAGTTCCTGTCTTTCCAACCTCATCAGGATGAACACTTTCAAGTGTCTTTGTCAGCCACTTTGGGGGACCTTTCTCAGATGGTCCAGGCTGCTCCTTTGGTTGAGTTGGGACTGAATCAAGATCAAGTCTCCCAATTCTATCAATCACATCACTTAAAACATCATCCGTTGTTGGAGTTTCATGCGGGGGAGAGTGTTCTTCAGAAGAAGATTCCACATGTTGATCTAGTATAGGAATCCCCCCTTCAAGATGTGGAATCTGATTATCAAATTCTTGAAATGATTTTGTATTGGCGAATCTATCCAAGCGATCAAGCTGCGGCTCAACAACATTGTTAATTTTGGATGATTCAAGAAAAATTACATCTCTAGATACAACAAACTTTTTATTGACTTCATCATAGAGACGGTATGCTTTGGAGGTGTTTGAATACCCTAGGAAGATACACTTACGACTTCTTGCACCAAGTTTGTTTCTATGTACCTTTGGTATCAAGGCATAACAGGTGGAACCAAAGACCCTGAGATGCTTTACTGAAGGAACATGCCCATACCACATTTCATATGGAGTCTTGTTTCTAATAGCATTAGATGGACATCTATTCTTTATATATGCAGCACATAGAACAACATCAGCCCAAAACATTATTTTTACATTTTTGAAGAAGAGCATGGAGCATACCATATTTAAGATTGTCCTATTCATTCTTTCAGCTACACCATTCTGTTGCGGATTATAAGGCACAATTGTTTGATGTTTGATCCCATGTTGGCGAAGATAGTTTTGAAATTCATTTGATGTGTATTCTTTTTCATTATTAGTGCGAATAGACCCAATATGACATTGTGCATCATTTTCAATCCATTTATGAAAGTTCTTGAATGTTTGAAAAGCATCAGATTTGTTTTTCAATAAATAAACCCAACACATTCTGGTGTGGTGATCAATAAATTTCATCATATATTTATTTCCATTTGCAGAAGGAACAGGCATTGGACCACATAAATCTGAATGAATGAGTTCAAGTTTTCTATGTGCTCTTGAATGTGAATCATGAAAAGACTGTTTGCTTTGCTTTCCTAGAATGTAAGCATCACATTGCTTAAATTTCCTAGGAATTTTAGGCAAACCAACAACACCATTTTTCTTCAACAAGTGGAGGCTGTCATAGTTCAAATGTCCAAATCTAGCATGCCATAATAAACTTGATGGAAGTGTACCTTCTTCATAATGAGAATTGTATGAGAAATGTTGTGCACGAGCAGAGGTACCTTGCAGCTTGAGAAGCCTTTCTTTTTCTATTCCCCTCATGACAAGGGAGTGGTCAGATGCTTTTCTTACCTCAAGCTTGCCATCAAGCATATGAATGGAGTGACCTTGTTGGCGGATGTGGACCATGGACAACAAGATATAGAACATGATGTAGAAGAAACTCTGGAAGACCAGGCAATTTAAGCCTGATTGTGCCAAGCCCTGATGGCTTGATTTTTGATTGGTCTGCAAAGTATATTGCTCCATCAACATTGCCAGTAAATTCTTCAAACTTTTTTTTCTATGAGTCATGTGGAAAGTTACTCCTGAATCAAGCAACCAATCATTTTTCCAAGAAGCAAGTGAAGCATTAAATAAATCTTCATTTACTCCAATATTACATTGTGCCAAAACATAGTGAACGGATTTAGGTGTTTTACCTTTGTCTGTGTTATTAGTTTTACTTTTCTGTTGGTTTCTTTGCTGCTCAATTTTGTCCCATGGTAACTTGCATGTAGAGACATCATGTGATCCATTTCTTTTGCAGCATATGCAGTGCAAATTTGCCTTTTCTCCTTGAGAGTGTCTGCCTCCCTTGCCTCTAAAATATCTTCCTCTTCCTCTTCGACCACCTCTTCCTCTTGAAGAATCTTGAGCAGGATGCTTTTCTTTATGAGCAAGGCACACAGCCTCTTCAAAAGATTCAAGGGCTATCTTCTTTCCAAAAGCTTTTTTTCTTTCAGCGAATTTTTTCACAAGAGAGTCAAAGGCAATGTCTTTAAGATTTCCATTTGCTTGCAATGACTCAAGATAATTGGAGTAAGTAGGATAAAGTGCCTTGAGGAAAGCAATAAGAGGAATATCCAATTCAACCTTAGTGGTTTTGATATCATGCATTATAGACTTACTTCAGATGCAAGAGCAAGAGGATCATTATTTTGCAATTCAAGAGTGAAGAGTTTAATCATGAGTTGAACAACTTCAAGTGCAGAATGTGAGTCATAGAGTTATTTTAGCTTTTGTAAGGCTTCAAAAGCAGTGGAATATGACGAAATATGGCGACTCACCTCTTTACTTACAGATGCTGCAGTTAATGCATAATCTTTGCTGTTCTTATTTTCCCATATGGCGAGCTCTTTGTCTGAGGTAGGTTGTTTTGGCTCTTTGTCTCCGTCTCCAATGCACACTCCTTTCCACAACTCATTGAAAATGAGGGTGTGTTTTATCATCCGGGACCACTAAGGGTAGTTCTCTTTGCCAGTGAGAACTATTCCTACAATGGATATGATTGAATGCATACTGTAACAAAAGCTTCTGCTACAAAATTTTACTCTTAATGGGAAAAATATAATTTTGATATTACTGGACAACAAATTCAATTGGACAGCAAATGTCAATACCCAAGACTGTAAATACACAAAACTGTACAACGCATTCAACACTTCATGCCACAGTGCTTTGACCCACGTTCTTGTTTTAGAAAACTCTATTAACACATGGCATTCAACGATTTTTATATACCAAAAAAACTTCAATGCATACAAGAGTGGGGCAGCATATGGTGATACTAGTGTTCAATATATGGTCGGACCAGCGATCATTGTAATACACCAAGACTGTGTATTAAGGCAGCATAAATACAAAAGACTTCAATATATGGGGCAGCATTCAATAGACTTAATGTAAATAATGTAATTAATAGCAGCACTGCCCGATACAAGAACTGATACCAGTCACAGGTTTTGTTTTTTTTTACTCACACTTGAACCACAACCGAACAATCTGCTTTGAAACATAGCTTGCCCATCGATTTCTCAATGCACATTTTTATTACAACAGTCATTCAACATATTTGAGTCCTTCAACAGAAAATATGGTCAAAAGGAAACCACTTTCCATCCTCCAGGATGAAAACACCGAGATCAACAGAGGTAAAAGCACTGTTACCAAATCTGTCGGCCTCAAGGCATTCAACGCCTTCAATACCATAACTTATACATACTCAAAGGAGGACAACAACAGTGCTATCTAAGCAAAACTAATAAACACTGGCTATGGCATAGAAGATTGGGGCATCTAAGCTTCCATCAAATAAAGAAAACATTCAAATACCAGGCTGTTCGTGATCTTCCTGATATCCGCATTCCAGAGAATACAATATGCAAATCATGTCAATTTGGTAAGCAAACCAGGGCTCATTTCCCTGAAAAGAAAGGATCAGCTAGTAAGCCTCTTGAACTTGTCCATACTAATTTATGTGGTCCATCAAGGAAAAAGTCATCTCGTGGAGAAGAGTACTTTATATTGTTCATTGATGATTTTTCCAGAATGTGTTGGATAGGACTTCTGAAGCATAAAGATGAAGCATTTGAAAAATTCAAAGCCTTCAAAGCTTTGGTTGAGAATGAATCAGATCGTAAAATCAAATGCCTCAGATCTGATCGAGGAGGGGAATTTACCTCGGATGAATTCTTTGACTTTTGTGAAGAACATGGAATAAGAAGGGAATTCTCCACTGCAAGGACTCCTCAACAAAATGGAGTGGTAGAAAGGATGAACAGAATTGTTCAACAAATGGCTCGTGCTATGCTAGATGAATCTAGAACTCCTGCAACCTTCTAGGGTGAAGCTGCATTTGCTGCCGTCACTATTCTCAACAAAACAAACATTTGGGTAAACAACACTCAAACTCCTCATGAACTTTGGTATGGTAAGACTCCTACTGTAAAATACTTCAAAGTTTTTGGAAGCAAATGTTACATCAAAAGGACTAATGAAAAACTTGGTAAGTTTGAACCCAGAGCAGATGAAGGTATTCTCCTTGGTTACTCTTCCCTAAGTAAAGGATATAAATGTTATAACAAAAGACTAGGGAAAATTATTGAAAGTATTGATGTTGTGGTTGACGAAACATGCAAAAATCCAAGGCAAATAAAAACCGAGGAGCATGAAGAAGATGAGGATTATCCTTCCACATCAAGTCAGACTAATTCTGAAGAAGCAACCAATGAAGCACCAGAAGAAGAGATAACGGTAGAAGAAAAGACTCCATCCAGGTATGTTCAGAAAAATCATCCAGAAACTCAAATTTTGGGACTGAAAGATGCTGGTGTGCAGACAAGAACTATTTCAGAAGCTTCAAGCTATCTAGCATTGCTATCCTCCACCGAACCTCAAAATGTAAGTGAAACATGCAAAGATGAATGTTGGGTCAATGCCATGAATGAAGAACTTGAGCAAATTGAAAAGAATAATACTTGGGAATTAGTTCCCAGACCTCATGATAAGAATATCATAGGAACTAAATGGATTTTAAAAAACAAGCTGAATGAAAATGGAGAAGTGATTAGAAACAAGGCCAGAATTGTTTGTAAAGGATATGGTCAACAAGAAGGTATAGATATTGAAGAAACTTTTCCTCCTGTTGCTAGACTTGAAGCTATAAGAATGTTCCTTGCTCTCTCTAGTTTTTAGAAATTCAAAATATACCAAATAGATGTAAAATCTGCCTTTCTTAATGGATACTTAGAAGAAGAAGTCTATATTGAGCAACCAAACGGGTTCATTATTGGAAATGATGCAAAATTTGTATGCAGACTCAGAAAAGCTCTCTATGGTCTAAAAGAGCCTAGTACTACCGTCTTGACAAATATCTCCATCAACAAGGTTTTTCAAAAGGGTTAGCTGATAGCAATCTATGTACAAAGATTGAAAATAATAAATTGCTAATACTTGTTGTGTATGTTGATGATATCATTTTTGGTAGCAATGAAGAAGCCATCAGTCAGAATTTTGCTTTGGTAATGTAGCAAGAATTTGAAATGTCCCTGCTTGGTGAGCTTACATATTTTCTTGGTCTACAAGTTCAACAATATAAAGATGGCATTTTTCTGTCTCAAACCAAATATCTCATACAAATCTTGAAAAGATATGGCATGGAAAATTTTAAACCAGTATGTACCCCAATGGTAACAAGATGCAGTCTTAGCTCAAATGATGGATCAGCAGCAGTACATCAACCAACATACAGATCCATGATTGGCAGTCTGCTTTATCTAACAGGTACCCGACCGAACATCATGCATGCAGTAGGAATAGTTGGAAGATTCCAAGCAAATCCAAAGGAATCACACCTTCATGCAGTCAAAAGGATTTTCAAATATCTTCAAGGTACACAGAATTTTGTTTTATGGTATCCTAGTGATACAGATCTTACATTTCATGCATATACAGATGCAGATTGGGCAAAAAGTGTTGATGACAGAAAAAGCACAAGTGGTGGTGCATTCTATATGGTTTCCAGATTAGTGTCTTGGTTCAGGAAGAAACTAAGTTCAATTGCATTATTGACAGCTGAAGCAGAATATGTGGCTGCTGCATCTTGCTGCACACAACTCCTTTGGATGATGCAAACATTGCAAGACATTTAGATCACATGTACTCCACCCATTTCCATTCTATGTGATAATACAAGTGCCATAAGTATTTCAAAAAATCCAGTCATGCATTCCAAGACCAAGCACATACCCATCAAATATCATTTTCTACATGAACAAGTGCTTGAATAGAAGGTCAAATTCGAGTATGTTCTCTCCAAAGAATAGGTTGCTGATATATTCACCAAACCACTGCCCATAGAGACATTTGAATACCTCAGACAGAAGCTAGGAGTAGTTGATGCATCATCCTACTGTTAAAACTTCTCTGTTTCAGAGAAAAGTGGTTATACGCGAGTTTCCTGAAGCGTGGTCACGTACATATGCTGGTTTCTATGGTTACAGTCGCGTATATGTTGACTTGATGAAAAGAAGTGGGCTAGATCCAGGATGAAAGGAGTTTGATATGGGTTTGACAGTGATCATCTGGCACAGGTTTAGGGGGAGCATATACTTATAATAATGCATTGTTGGCATTATCTTAGAAGATCTTGGTATGAATTCACACAATTGTTTTTGATTCAGGTGGAACAGGTTCAGGGGGAGAACATGGTTGCTGGTCTGGATGCTGATCGACATATGCTACTAGTTGCTGATAATTATCATGGTCTTGTTTGGTCTCTGTTATATATGTCATGTATTTTTTTTTAATGTAAAGGTCATGAAACGACCTATTTTGTTACCCCACTATGCATGGGATGGATGATGTAATGTTCTTGTTTTGACATGTATAAACAATTGGTATATCCCCACTTGGTTGGGTGGATGAGTCAAACTTGGTATATCCCCACTTGGTTGGGAGATGGATGTATATATGAGTCATTGGTGATAGAAAGGTCATTTATGATGTATGTATAGAGTCATGTTCTTCTTTTAGAACATTTTTTTGCAGACCTTGCTTATATTTAGGGGGAGCATGAAGCTCAATCAACACATTTCAGCATATCAGAGATTTCAACATGAACTCAGGGGGAGCATAACCCTTTGCCTTTGATGACAAAGTGGGAAAGTAACTTGGGGTTGCTATCAAGTTGAAAGGGGGAGATTGTTGGCATTATGACACAGATTTTGCACTATGACACAGGTGTTGTCCTTGTTGGCAACTCACTCAGATGACAGATCACAGTTCAATCCTACAAAATGAAGAAAGAGAGGTATACGCGAGTTCCCTATTGACCAAGCCGCGTGTACACGCGGGTTAGCAGACCAAAAGGTGCGTATATCGTACACACACACTTTCACAGAAGGAAAGGCGCGTACATGTTGGGAACTTAAATATTGGTCTTTGGTATTTGGTCCATGGTATTTTGATCCCTGGTATTGGTCCAAGGTATCTGGTATGAAGTGTTGACCCCAGGTATTTGATCCAAGGTATTGGTCCTAAGTGGTGAGCAAGGCCTAAGACTATAAAAGGAGGAGAAGATCATTAGGCAAAGGCACTCAAGTAATGAATATCTGATGAAGAGCAAGATCTGATATACAAATTATTGGGTTGTGGTGCATAGCTGGATTTGAACCGAGGATGAACCTTAGCGCTTGATGAAGGATAAGATCTATTGATGGGTCAAGATCTTAAGGCTTGAAATGAAGTATCTCTATGTGGTTTTGATCATTTATCTATATAACTGGCATGTTGTAATTTGTAAATATGATGATCTAGGTATAACTGAAGTTTGAATTGTTATAAAGTTTAAATCATCATTTACAGATCTGCACGTAGGTTCACTTTAGAAAAGGCGCGTATATATGTTGGTTTTGCATATCAATACAGCGTATATGCAGGTTCGCCTTGAGAAAAGTGCGTATAGTAGTATACACGCAGGTTCGACAAAAGGAAGTAGCGTATATCTCACAAAGCATATTTTATCTACTTTTGTTTGCTGTTGCAGTGTTCTGGGTTCTGGCTTGGGTTTTGGTCACTGTCACTGTATTTTGGTTACAACATTCTGAAAGATCTGATTGAAGGGTTGTCAAGTTAATTGGTTGATTCAGTTTTGGTTGGTGCAAAAGGAGATTAGTTGATGCAGATATATTTGATGATTGAATGATGCTATTGATGGATTCAATTTGAAAATTTATGAAACATGGTCCCTTGAAGAAAAGAGAAAGTTGTAGCCTTTTGTAGGTCGGCACCTACGTACTAGTAAACATATCAGCTATACAAGAGCTAGGGGGTTGTAGCTCCCTTCCAGGAGAAGCTGGAAAACGAGAGAAGGTTGTAGTCCTCTGTAGGTAGAAGCCTGCGTACTGGTATAAGACTGCACCAGTACAAAAATTGTAAAAAGAAGTTTCTAATTTAAAAAGAAGATAGAGACGATTACAGCAGGTGGTTTTCACCCACATTGGGTTTCCATCATATATCTTGTGTTCTTGTGTGTGACTGTCTGCTCTCTTTTTTATTGCACCTGGTTACTGTTTATATGGTTCTGATGCACTGATTATAGATCAACATATGAATAATTAACTAAATCTTAAGTTTGCAGGATATATGTTGGTTGCCTTAAACATAGTCGCGTATACACGCAAGTTTCATTAACTGAAGTAGCGTATATGAATCTAATTATGGAAATGAAAAATAATTGACCTGCTAATACTGATTCACCCCCCCTCTCAGTATTATTTCCAACAGAATATCCCAAAACACTTTCTGGGTTCTTTAGAATACATGTACCCAAGCCTCCCTGCAAAATTTGAGGCGTAGAGCACATCCGATGCTACCCCAAATCAACATGATGTACAAACAGATGCTTGTACCATCAAAGATCATCATACTGCTAGAGTTTTTCAACTCTACTTCTTCTTCTCATCATTTTCTGTTGTACCCAGATTCCACAAGCCCTACGGGAATGCTGTAAAGTGATGCTAGTATGATGAGTTTGAGTCATGTAACAGGCCTGGGTAGCTTGAGACTTTGTCATCAAGTGAGTATTACTCTGGGAGGTTTTTTTTTATTTGGTTAATTATCATCTCCTTACGAGGACTTAATAATTAATTGAGTTTTTTCCTCCAAGCATAACCCCAAAGCCAGAGTACAACTTGATGGTGAGGCCTTGGGTGAGTCCTAGTGTTTAGAGTCATTGTATATTACCTTTCGTGGAATTTAGTTAGATCTAGGGGGTCATTTTTTAATTTTTAAAATTTTCCACAGGGCGGAAATTGGAATAAAATTTGTATCTAAAATGTAATAAGTGATGTCTAGAGAAGTTGTAGGGGGTATAAGTAATAAAAATTACACATTTCACCCTCAACTTTCTACTAAGATACACTTTGAGGGGTTAAAAATGTGTTCTAGAGCCTCAAAATCCACTTTTCCTAAGTTTAGTGGAAAATGTGGCAATAAATTAAGTCAACAATTAAATAAATGGAGAAAAATAAATATCCACACATGCCAAATGATGTGGAAATGAGGTGGAAAATCTTATAGGATTTAAAATTAAGTCCTAAGGTAATGTGGACTCCTAAAATCAAGGAAAAAATATGTGCTCCAAGAAAATCGAATTTTTGGAGGGGACCACAAGATTCCCAGGGAAAAACGTATTTATTAAGGAAGGGAATTCAAATTGCTTGGATGAGTCATCTTTTTGGTGGGCTTTGACTTGGAGTTTTGACTGAAGATGAGTGGAGAGTGGTCTCCTACCACTCCACTCCCATATACACTTGTCCCTTCTCAACAACGAGTTAGCTCCTCTCAAGGATTGCATGGGCCTCTCTGGGGAATTCGAATTGCATTATGGAGCTTTGGGATTGTCATCACCACGCTTGGCATTTGGTTCTTCATTGGGATCTCCACCCATTCTCCTATATAATTGAGCCTTGGGCTCTCATTTAGTATCTTTTGCAACAAGCTATTGTGTTTGGTGAAGTTTTGCTTCTATGTACTCTTGTTCTTCGTTTGAATAAAAAGACTTTGGGGTTCATTCATGATTGTTATTCTATTGGAGCATGTGCTTGGTTCGTTGATGGTATAATTCTCTCTACGTGTGCCGTTGAATTGTATTTCATTTTCTCATATGCTTTTATAGAATTGTAGATGTATAGCTATCTTACATTTACAATTGATTTGTGAATATGCTCTAGGTGTAGACTACTTCTAGTTGTTTTCATATAAATTTCTAGAGTTATCTCACCATTGTTTATTAATTTAATCCCTATGAGCTAATGTGTGTTGGAAGTTTTGTAGAGGATCATTATTGAATCAACTAGCAAGCGTGAGGGGAGTCTTCAAGAGACCATCCCACTCTTGACATTGTTTTCAAAGAACTGTCATTGTTATTTGAATTTCATAATTCTAATGTTTAGAAGTACTTGTTCTTGCAGGGTTCTCTTATACATATTTTATGCATAAGTTAAAATATCAAAAAATTATTTATATCTTTTGATCTTGTGCTTTCATCTCTTTATTTAGCTAATCAAGAGCTTCTTATAAGCTAGACAAGTGATGGGTTCTCTTCCCATCAATTGATTTAGTTTTTAGTGAGAGATTTTTCGGCGAAAATCACATGGAATACCATTTGTCGACGCGTTTAGAACCAACTAGTGTGGTTCATCGTCAGGACAAGTTGAAGAAACAGATCCAGCTTAGCATGTTAAATACTCTGAGCGGAGCCTCCAACGGCTAACTTGACCAACGACTAGTTTGACTCTAGGACTGGGGTCAAAATTATTTTATTAGTTTAATTAGTAAGAGGAGGAGTCTCTGCATCGTTTAAGAAAAGCTAGATCTGATTTCAACCTTGAAACCTGCAAGCGAGCCCGTTCAAAATGATGAACTTTATTATTGAATCCCTGCACGGAAAAGCCATTGCAACCAAAGTTCATCATTTTGAACGGGATCGCTTGCAGGTTTCAAGGTTGAAATCAGATCTAGCTTTTCTTAAACGATGCAGAGACTCCTCCTCTTACTAATTAAACTAATAAAATAATTTTGACCCCGGTCCTAGAGTCAAACTAGCCGTTGGAGGCTCCGCTCAGACTAGTTAACATGCTAAGCTGGATCTATTTCTTCAACTTGTCCTGACGATGAACCACACTAGTTGGTTCGAAACGCGTCGACAAATGGTATTCCATGTGATTTTCGCCGAAAAATCTCTCACTAACTTGATATGGATCACAGAAGCCTGAACTCTATTATTGAATCCCTGCACGGAAAAGCCATTGCAACCAAAGTTCATCATTTTGAACGGGCTCGCTTGCAGGTTTCAAGGTTGAAATCAGATCTAGCTTTTCTTAAACGATGCAGAAACGACTCCTCTTACTAATTAAACTAATAAAATAATTTTGACCCCGGTCCTAGAGTCAAACTAGCCGTTGGTCAAGTTAGCCATTGGAGGCTCCGCTCAGACTATTTAACATGCTAAGCTGGATCTGTTTCTTCAACTTGTCCTGACGATGAACCACAGTAGTTGGTTTGAAACGCGTCGACAAATGGTATTCCATGTGATTTTCGCCGAAAAATCTCTCACTAACTTTATATGGATCACAGAAGCCTGAACTCTTTTATTGAATCCCTGCACGGAAAAGCCATTGCAACCAAAGTTCATCATTTTGAACGGGCTCGCTTGCAGGTTTCAAGGTTGAAATCAGATCTAGCTTTTCTTAAACGATGCAGAGACTCCTTCTCTTACTAATTAAACTAATAAAATAATTTTGACCCCGGTCCTAGAGTCAAACTAGCCGTTGGAGGCTCCGCTCAGACTATTTAACATGCTAAGCTGGATCTGTTTCTTCAACTTGTCCTGACGATGAACCACAGTAGTTGGTTCGAAACGCGTCGACAAATGGTATTCCATGTGATTTTCACCGAAGAATCTCTCACTAACTTGATATGGATCACAGAAGCTTGAACTCTATTATTGAATCCCTGCACGGAAAAGCCATTGCAACCAAAGTTCATCATTTTGAACGGGCTCGCTTGCAGGTTTCAAGGTTGAAATCAGATCTAGCTTTTCTTAAACGATGCAGAGACTCCTCCTCTTACTAATTAAACTAATAAAATAATTTTGGCCCCGGTCTTAGAGTCAAACTAGCCGTTGGTCAAGTTAGCCGTTGGAGGCTCCGCTCAGACTATTTAACATGCTAAGCTGGATCTGTTTCTTCAACTTGTCCTGACGATGAACCACACTAGTTGGTTTGAAGCGCGTCGACAAATGGTATTCCATGTGATTTTCGCCGAAAAATCTCTCACTAACTTGATATGGATCACAGAAGCTTGAACTCTATGATTTAGTTTTTGTATATTATTTTGTAGTGTTATCATCCACTTACATGCTCTCTTTTCACACTAACTTTGGTTTTAGTTTTTCAGCCCTAACTTTCTTTCTTGTAGGTCCTCTTAAGCTTCAAGACTCATTCGAAGGAGGCCACGGGCATTAGGAGATGTGGGGGTTAGGCTGTATATAATTTTGGAGCTTGTATTCTCTAATTGTAGAACCTTTTCATCTCTTTTTGAGGCTCTCATTCTTGAAGGGATTTCTTTGTTGTTTCAAGATCTCACATTGTATCTTTTCATTATTTCTTGGTCAATCCTCTAAGAGGCTCTAACCTCATTGTAACACTGTAATAATAAAAATTTATGTTTTTGTTGTGGGAGAGTGAGTTTACCCATGGCATCCTATTTCTCCATTTAGGCAGAAAGACTTGTGGGTGGATTGATTGTTAACATTTCTATTTCTTTCATTTTTCACACATATGCATGCTCTAATTAGGAAGTAACACAAATCACATTTCCTTTTCTTCAAGTTTGCTACATGCATTAAGCTTGCATCACTTATCATTGTTGCTACAAGTTTCAAGTTTACATTTCCATTTGTAGGGCAATTTACTCCTACTTTATGCAAACATTTCTATCATTTTCTAGCAAACTTTGATACATTTAGCTTGACGCTTGTCTAAATAATTCATGCTTTAGTGTTATGCAATATTTCCACTTTGAGTATATTGAAGCATTGTGTATTGGACAAGTCTATTTTCCAAAGCAACTTTTTACTTTCATGTCAAGCTAATCCTCTTTTCTCAAGTTTAAAGTTCTTTTGCAAAGCTATTGTGGGCATCAAGCTTATCTAAATTTATTTTCAAAGCATTTGCAATTTACATTGAAATTTTTTACATGCGTTTCAAGCTTCATTTGCCTTAGTTTGTTATAGGTTCATCATCTATCTTTAGCAACTCACAATTTTTCATGTAGCTTAGGCATCTTGTGTTTACTTGAGCAACTATACAAGTGATTTTGTGGAGCATATTTAATTGAAGCAATTTCTATCTTTTACCTAGCACTTGCAATCTCACTTGCATATCATATTAGACATTCTAATTTAGTTGCATTTTAAACAAATTAACCTCCAAGCATAAGCTTGGTTGATAGAAACCATAGGAAAAGACTTTTTTGGAAAGTTCTTCTAATTGATACAAAATAAGGTAAAAGCATGTGACCCATGCAGTTATGAAGGTGGATTGTCCCCTCGTAGGAACAGAGACACATGCTAGCTACTAAGACTCAGTGGAAGGGTATTGTTAATGACACCACTGTGTCCTCGATCCCTCTTTCTTACAGTCATCCCAATTTTTACCTTTTGGTAAGAGTTCAAAATGAAGATCTCTCACCTAGATTATGCATTTAGATTAAAAGTAAGTGAGATAATTGCATTCAACTTTAGTTTAGTTGCATTACATATTAACACATCTCATTGTTTTACTTGCAAATAGTCATTACGCTTGTCATTTATAAATGTGTTGAATTGATTCTTTGGGCAAGTATTATCTCATTGTGCAAGTAGAATTCTAATTGGTTTCCTTTGCAAGATATTCTTTCCTTGTATGCTTTGGATTAATAAGTGATAATATATCTTGAAAGCATTTTAATATCTTGTATTAATTTTGCTAACATCTTTTGTTTCATTTTCAGGATTACTTGTTTCATTTTCAGGATTACTTGTGTTTCAATCTGAAGCACCTTCTTTCATTTTGAACGAGTATCATTCATTTTTGAGCAATATTTTGAAGGCACTGGTTTTACACATGCTTATTATTATCTAATGTATTGATGGTTATTGAAGTTGATTTTAGCTCATATTGCTCACATTGTATTTGCTTGTAATCTCAAAAAAGTAATCCATTTCACTCTAACATCTCCTAGAAACCTCACATCTTTTAACTTAGTTTTCTATTTAGGGACCACCCCACTTAGCTAACCTAGGAGATAGCTTAAACAAAGAGAGTTGGGAATATGTGACAACCCTTCTCTTAGTTCTTGCCACCAACCACACCTTGTGGGGTTAAAGACTTTTCTCACTAATGGGTAGGTGTAGGCGGCAAGCGATAACAAAACCCATGCTATAAATAATAATAAATTTTTCTTTCTCTTTTACAAAAATCAAAATTACATAAAACATTATGAAGGCCGAACCTAGTTACATATTTCAACAATGTGGTCCTTCCTCTATGAATAGATCTGGTCTTTCTCTGTGGATATGTGCACTGCTTTCTATGACTATATGCGGCCTTCTTCTTGTTTTATATTTGGTCTTCTTTCTGCGTTATATGCGGCCCTTCTCCTTTTATTAAGTGCAACCTTTTTATGAGAAAATAGGGATTGTTCCAGTGTTGCTGGGGAGTGCTCCCCACCCCCTCCTCGATCCCGCTTCCAATCCGTGCTCTGGGCGGGAGTGACTCTGGAGCGCGCTCCTGAAAAGGGATCGATTTCGGGAGCGCGCTCCCTAAAAAAGAAACGCTCCTTGCCTTTTCGAGAGTATTTAGCCTTTCTTGCATTTTTTTTTTTTTTGCAGTAATGTTCCAAATGCAATTTTTTTTCAAAGAAACAAATAAGTTTTGAGTGGGGCAACTTAATGATCAAGCTCATGGCCCTAGTATTGATATGCGATTCATGGTAATGTTAAATTCTTAACATTAATGAAGATTAAGGAGAATGTCACTTTTACTTAAATTTTTAACATTACCTTGAAATGACTCAGGATGTTTGAGAGTGGTTCCGACCTCATTGGATTTCATATGGAGAAAGTAGAATTTTAGATTTCATTCAAAATCCAGTAGACTTATTAGTTTTTCAGGATTTCAAGATTGCAATGTTTCCATTGAATTTTGTCATGTATTAGGGGATGGAACTCTTATTTAATCAAGAGCACCAATCCCTCTATGTACCTTGATGTTAGTGACATCGGTTGTTGAACTCCTCTATCACGACGCTCCTAAAAATGTACGCATCACTCAAACAAAATCTTGACTTGACATGCTATGCTTTTTCTATCTTATGTTAATGCTTAGAGGGTGATATTAATGACAAAGATCCCTATACAAATACAGAGATAATGACAAAGATACCTCTGGATATTAATGCTTAGAGGGTGATATTAGTGGCAAAGATCATGATTTTCCAACAAGACTAAAAAATTAGACATTTCTCGTGGTGGCAAGAGGCCCAAGCATAAGCAATAGATAATAGATTTATTTGTATTTTCTAATTTCTAGTAGTTTTTATAACTATTGACTCTTTCATATTTATTATGATATTTTTTTAAACAATATATGACAATTTAAGTTTGAAGTTGGCAATTATAACTCGTTAGTAATGAATTATGAATATGATGCTTTATGAAAGTTGAAAGTTGTTTCATTTCATTTTATAACATTTCATTTCATGTTAGATATTATTTGTTGTAATGGTTACACTTAGCTTACAAGTACAACTTTGCTGATCAATGCTGTTAAATGTTATATATTGAATTTTGAAAGCTTGAAGCTTTAAGATTGATGAATCATGAGACTCAATATGTTGTATGTTACTATGTTACTAACTCGTGGACGTGGTTGATGAAGATTATAACTTCTAGATGATTGTTGTTATATGGTTCAATCTATGTTTTTTTATATCTAATTCATCATTCTACATGTTTTTGTTGACATATATATCAAAATATAAAAATATAAAAAATATATATTATAAAAAAACGCTCTGGGATTCGCTCCCAAACTGGGAGGTTCTGAAAATGTCTCTCCGGCACCCGTTTTCGCTCCTGATCCCAAGTAACACTGGACTGTTCTAGCCGTTTTAAGTAGTCCCTTGGTGTGACCCTAATAGGCCCTAACCTTCTGCGGCTAGGGTAGTGTTTATATGATCTTCAAGGCCTGTTTTATGTGGCTTTTATGAGGTCTGTTAGGCCTACTTTAGCAGTCCTATGACAAATGTGCCCTATCCTATGTGCTTATGACAGTAATGAAAGGTAGTGATATTGATCTCTTGACAAAGATGTGGGGCACTGATATTTGATCTCTTGACAGTGCGATATATGGCTGTGATATTTTCAATGATGTATTCTTTATGACTGATATATGGCATGACTTGTAGTGTCCTTAAAACAGTGTAATATTTGGCCGTGACATCATCAGTGATATATGACAGTGTTTATGTCAATAATATATGGCAGGGAGCTTATGGAAGTGTTATTATCTTCAGTGATGTATGGCAGTATTCCTTTTTTTCAGTGATATATGGTAGTATGGCTATATAACAGATGCATGGCAGTATCCTTGTAATTGTAATGACAGTATTACTTGACAGTGATTTGAGATAGGGGGGTATATGCTACTTGTGACAGTGATATCAAAATTTTTGTGGAGGGCTTGAGAATGCCTCCATGATAGCTGCCATCTTATGAGGATCCTATATGATCTAGGGTTGGGTCTAGAAGGCCTAATGTGATTGATGTTGAAAGACCTGTGTCTTATTATTATTGTACTCAGCTGAACATTTGATGAATTCATAAAAAGAAGAATAATTGATTTTTGGGTTTCCCTCTTGTGGGGTTTTGCCTTGGTCTCTGACCTAAATCTTGGTATCTCTATTGTGTATGCTTTTCTTTTAATTTTCCTTATTGTTCCGTTGCATTGTTGATGTTAATAATTATCTCTATATAATTGCTTATGATGTTATGGGGTGAATGTAATGTGAAATTGTTGAAAAGTTAAACAATGCAATTATCTACAGCAAAGAACTATTGAGCCCTAAAAATTATCACGACTTGAGGAAGACTCTTGTAATTTGCTTATAAGTGCCTTGAAATTGGAGCCAACATAGATGCTTGCCCATGGATTATGTCACATTAAATAATGGAGAGAGAGGAGTGCCAAAATAATAATTTTTTCTTTAACGAAATTGAATTCTTCGTTGGGGCAAGATGGTTTCTTCTTGGGGTAGTTGGTTTTCTTTTGGGGTAATTGGATTTCTCTTGGGAAAATTCATCCCAAAGTTGCCCCAAATTTCAACAAAATCGGCAAGCATTACAGTCAAAAAGGTCATTGCCAACCACAGGTCGAGGAGCTGATTGAAACTCAGAGAAATGCATCAAGTCCTGGTGATTTGCTCTTAGCCATGGCTTGTAAAGCCTGAAACAACTCATGTTTGTCCAGAGGGCAAGACAAAAAGGACTACTCATGGTTAGGAATTTGATAGTGATGTTCATATTGATGAACTGCATAGAAGCAAAACAATCAATGGCACAAACACTTGAACATAAAATGCTTTCCAAATGTGCATAAAATATTTTTTACTCTATCTTGGTTACGAATCGGACCCCATCAGTATTTTCAAGTATGAGGTTTCTGTCAAAGGCTTGTTTCCATTTCAAGTAGTGCACTTCAGCTGAATTTGAATGGCATACAGTGCTTCTAAAATTGTTATCAGCATGCATCACACAACTCATCCATTCTGGTTTATATATTTTCAGTAAAAGTGGACACAAATGTCTGAATACAACAAATTAGGCATTGAAATAAACAAATATATCCAAGATAACATTCTATCTCTGAAAAACACTTGAGAGTTGGCTTTTAAAGGTAGGGCATGGCCTAAACTTTTGATAAATGCCCACGTGTGATCTACATACTAGAATTGTTTCTCTCTAAGACCTTTCAAATATCTTACATTTGAAGCTTAAATTTCATAGGTCGTGTATAAACAGCAGCACATGGAATTAAAGTAAATAATTATCTTCCTTTGATTCAAATACTTGAATTGTTTATTTATAAGGTTTTAAATGTTCATTTATTTGGCAATTTATTTAATATTAATAAAAACAATTTTATCCTAATCTCGCAATACACAAATGTCTGAATACAACAGATTAGGCATTGAAATAAACAAATATATCCAGGATAACATTCTATCTCTGAAAAAATTTGAGAGTTGGGTTTTAGAGGTAGGGCATGGCCTAAACGTTTGATAAATGCCCATGTGTGATCTACTACTAGAATTGTTTCTCTCTAAGACCTTTTCAATAGCTTACATTTGAAGCTTAAATTTCACAGGTCATGTATAACCAGCAGTACATGGAATTAAAGTAAATAATTATCTGCCTTTGATTCAAATACTTGAATTGTTTATTTATAAGATATAAGGTTTTAAAAGTTCATTTATTTGGCACTTTATTTAATGTTATATAAACAATTTTATCCTAATCTCACAATTAAGCCTTTACTACGCAAACTTGTTTTTGTTGAATTGCGTTGTTCAATTTTCGCACTTAGTGAGCACGTTTTACACATGGATCACTTAACATTTAATTACTAGCATCTTTTACAAATGATTATTATCAGACTCATTAAGGATGAATTCAATAGATTTTAATTTAAGGTCATTGTCAGGTTACTGAATGAACTTATGCACAGTAAGTGGTTTTTAACCAGCATAATTCCTAAATGCAAAATCATCTTAAATAAACTGAGAACATATGTAGTGAGGTTTGTGCTTCTAAATGGAGGATATCACATCAGAAAAATGGGACATCTATTTAAGTACATATAGGTTATTGGTAAGATTAGTGCCTTTCATGTTAAATTTACTTAGACAAATTGTGTTTATGCTATTAATACCTTGGATGGTTATGCTGTGGTGATTATAGGAAGCTGTTGCTGTCACAACTGAGATACAAGAGGAGCTTCTCTTGAAGATGGGCATTGGTAAGGCTATTATGTTCTCCATCTGGTGAAATCCTGATAAACATTTAATCAATTGTGGAGTGCATTTTAAACAAATTTATTCTACATTATGCATTCATGAACATATAACATTTTGAGCTGTATACAATTCTTGTGATGATCCAATCTCACTATATCCAGGTTGATTCAAAATACTTCTGTATTTGGGTTTTGTGAATAGCTGCTAAAGTTTTTGATCCTTGGAAATCCTAATCCTCACTTTCTATAAAATTTTGATTGGTAATATGGTAGTTTACTTCATTTTCTTATGGATTTAGTGAGGTGTAAATCTTGAGATTTGATTTTGTAACTACTATAAGGCAAATAATCTGAGAAGAATATGCTTCTTTCTTGTGTCTTTGTTAATGCATTTTTGTAGTAATTAAAGTAATTGATTGTACCAAAAGCATAACCATGTTGATATGATGTTCTGGCTGCTTTTTGAGTTCTTCTGGGAATTACGACTGACAATTGAGTCACTGAAATAGCCATCATAGTTCTTACTCGAATGAAACATCTATTCTATATAAATGACTTATTTGATGTTTGTGTTGATTTACTTACAAATTTCTAATACTTGTATTTGGAAGGTGCAGATCCACACTTTGGCATTGCTTGCTTGGGGAAGGTTAACACTGTTTATGAAAATGATCGGGAGCTGATGGTCCAATTTTATGACTTTGTAAACCAGTGAGTTCTACAACTTTTGGTAATGAATTTTACTATGAATTTGATTTGTTTGTCTTTATTAAATTGTTCATCTTCCTTTTGGTTCTTCATAGTTGTTCTTGGAAGTTAACCTATTTCATGTTTTTTTTATTCTTTTTAAAATGGGAAATATACAAATTAGAAAAAATTGTGGCAAATGTGCGTAGTAGAGATACAAGGGGTGTTTTCTTCAGAAATTCAGAGTAGAGATGAACGACAAAACAAAAAAAAAATATCTCCCCCCATCAAAATGAAAACGGGGAGGGATCCAACTCTAAACCTTTGAAAACTTAATCTTATAGCTTCCTGATTATGAGAGTAGGTTCTTACAAATTGCTTACACAAAATGATACAAAAACAGAACATAATAGAAGACTGATCAAAATGCAGCCCCACTAAAACCAAGGGAGTCAAGAGTTTGCTGAGAGGGAGGCACAGGATTTTTTCATTAACACTTCTGAAAAGGATGGAGAGGAGGGGGAATTATCATCTTCCTTCTCCTTTTCACTGCTTAATCTTCTTTTTTTAAGTACCAAGGATTTATCTTGGTACGTTTTTGAAGAACCCTGAAAGGGAATTGCATATGCTTTTGAAGAATCTGTATTCTCTTATTGCACTGGAACTGATGATGGCTTGGCATCCTAAACCTCTTCTATTTCCTCTTGAGATTGTATAGCTCCAAATTTGTTATTGGAGTGAGATTTGGGCTTGGAGAGAGGCTAAGGCTTGAAGGCAGGTTGAGATCCCCTTGGAACTTGATTCCTTCTATTTCTTGAAACTTGCTTAAAGCCTTGCTCATCATTATTCTGAGAAGTTGGATTCAGCTTAGAAAGTGACTGGGAATCTTTGATGATTGGATAACTTTTTTGGAAGTACCTATAGTTATGGCAAGTGTTACATTTAAAAGGAACCTGCTCATAATCAAGAGATTGAGGATGGTTCCATCCTTCCAATTCACGCTGGATCACCTCAGGCAATCCCTTATCAAAATCTATTTCCACTCATATTCTAGCACAAATGGGAATACTGTCTTTAGTCTCTGCATGGGTTATATAATAACCCAGCTTGTTTCCAATTGCTTTGAAGGTATCCTCACCCTAGAAGAAAATGGGGAGATGTGGAAGTCCAACCCAGATAGGGGCTAAAGAGATTTCCATGTTCAGATTGAAATCAAGGGTCCAATGGGATAGGAACATTCTCTTGGAGGCCATGAAGTCAGGACCAGATATAAATATCAGAACCCTAGGTTGTTTTCTTTCAAAAATAAAAATAAACCTTTACCACAAGATAACATTGCAACAGGGTCAAGATCACCCGAATTCCTAACAGTCCATTCAAAGACAGTGTTAAGACTGGGCCAAAACCCTGTAAATTTACCTATTAATCCTCTCCCCCTCAAGATACCCATATTCTAAGGTGCCACATAAGAACCTAAGTCCATCTTGGGAATGACATTTGACCATTTGGTACATCTGCTATTTTCAGAGATGGGATTGACCCTAGAAGAAGGGACACCCATCGTGAACGAGCGGAGAAAACCCTTGAATCTGCACTGAGGGACTGTTATCTGTGAGATAGAGAACCCTCAAATCTGTATTGAGAGACTGCAATCTGTTGGCTTCTCCTGAGGCAAAATGATGGCTGCTCTCCTCAGATCTGAAATGGAAACTGAAGCACCTAAAGTGAGGTGATGATGGCTAGGAAACCCTAGCTGCAGCGAGAGCATAGCCTCTGCTTCATTCTCAGGTTCCTCTTTTCCTTAATGCAAATTTCTTGAAGTTAAGCACATGTCATGTTAATATTGTAGTTGGCTTGAATTTCACACAGAACAAAAGGGTTCTGAGAGTGGATGTTTTTCTCTTCGCATACTTTGTGAGGTCTAGATGTAGCTTAGTTTAAAAACCAGTCTTGCTAACTGGTTACCGGTCTAACCGGCCGGTTAGCAAGCCCACTGGTTGAAACCGGCCAAAAAACCCGGTTCATTAGCCCATTTTGCCAATTTTGCCCTAAACTGGTGCTAATTGGTCGGTTTTGTATCAAACCGGACGGTTCCATCCTAAACCGGCCGGTTAGAGGCACGCCCACCGTAAACTCCAAAAAGCGTATTGTTGACTGTGTTTTAGGGGTTTTGGGGGAAAACTAGGGGTGTTTTCCCTCCAAAAACATCCTCTTCAAGCCTTTAAGAGGCCCCTCTCACTCTCATTTGTCTCACACAACTGATTTGGAGTGTTTGTGAGCTTGGAGAGTGTTGAGTTTTTGCTGAAGTAGTCATCTTGGAGTTGGAGTTGGAGCTATTTTGGAGATAATGTGTAGTTGTCAGTGGAGTTGCCATCTTCAAGAGGAGGCTAAGGAAGCAAGTTTGCATTTCCATGTAGTCATCATGCTTCCAAAAGCCAGAGATACTGCATGGGCTCATTGTGATATGATTGATGGCAAAATGATCTGCAAATATTGCGAAAATTCCATTCAAGGAGGGGGTATTAACAAGTTCAAGCAACACTTGGCTGGGATAGGAGGCCATGTAAAGCCATGTGGAGCACCAAATGAAATAATAGGGCATATTAGGGTAGAATACCTTCAGAAGTTTGAGACTCAAGTCATTGAACCAATAGAGAAGTTTGTGACTGCAAAATTTGGGAGTCAAGACTCAACCAACTGAGTTTGATCATGATGACTCATGAGAAGTTTCAACTTTTAAGTGATAATGTTGATCACTATTATAGTATTATCATATATGTACACTGGAGTCTTGTAATAGGCCACTGGCCCCATAGTTTGTAGGCTTTGTTTTTGCACTCTAGAGGACATTTAGAGCCTCATTGCTTATGTATTTTGTTGATGATATGTATTGCACTCGGTGCCATTTTGATATATTCACCTTTACATGGTATATAAATGAGCAATCTTTGCATAACCCTCAGAAGGGTCCAAATTGCTTGAACAGAGGGGATCCAAAATTGTGCTTCTTAGGAGGAGGTCGAGTGCCTTACGAATACACTTATGGATGGCTGAATGGGTGCTGCTTGACTGGGGCTGACTTGACTTGGCTTGTTTGGAGCCAAAAATTTAATTTTCAAAAATTCAAATTTTCTCTTTTGAAAAGCACGTGAAGAACATGCATTAAAGTTTCTCTTTTGACAATAGCATGACGAATGTGCTTTATATTTAACATTACAAATACATCAAGGGCTAAAATATTAATTATGAAGACCAAATATAGCTACAAAAATTCAACACTCCCTCTTAGATAGGGAGGTATTCATAATGATGATTTAGATGTTCTCATGGTGAAAAATTTCTCTAAGAAAAAGTTATAACAATTCGTCATTGTTAATTTTCCACTGTTCCATGCTTAGCACAATCACTTATTCCAATTCTTTGATTAGCTATCAATTTTCAATAAATTCAATCTTCCAATGAAAAAAAGTAATTGTAGATAGAACAATAATTCAAATGCAATAGAAGACAACCAAGAACAAGAACAAGAGAGACACAAGATTTGGTCAAAGACTACGGAAAAACCCACAACGGGGAAGATCCTTTCAAATTCTTTTTCTATTAGATTGTCATCAAATGTTTAACAAAGAGATACAATGTTCCAATTCATCAACAAAGAGTCAAAGTCAAATCTTTGACTTATCCAACAATCAACTAACCAATATCCAAGATATGAGCCCAAAAGTCAAATCTGGTCAACAACTCAAATATGCAATTTTGGTCAAAGTCAACAGTAGTAGCAACAACCCTGATTAGTCAATGATCAACAATCCAAGTGCCTCCAAAAGATTCGGTCAAAGCAGCATCAAATTCAGGCTTCAAAAATTAGTCAACCCAAGTAAAAACAGTCAAAATTCTGCTCTCACAAATTTGGTCAATGTGAACCTTTGACCAGTGGAAACCCTGGTTGTAGGTCCGTGGTCAACACTGGTCAAACAACCCAGAAAAGTTTAGTCAAACTGTCTATGACCTCGACCTTCCAAAACATATCCAAATACAGAGAAACCGAGTCAACGCTGGTCAAAGGCTGGTCAAAGTTCCAAAACAGAAAAGTCAATGCAGCAAAACAAAATTCCTTCTTTCCCTTTGCACATGTGAGCTCAGACCTCTAATTGCAGACCTGTACAAACCAATCAAGAGAAGAGAGAGAAGATATGATGTGACTTCAGGTCTACTTATATGAGTCTTAGGAGGTTGAATTAGCTTTCCCAGGATGACTTGAATTTTTGTGCACATGTGAGTTTCACTTTAGAAATTATATTTTTCCTTGGCTAAATTAAATTCTTCTGAGGGCTAGGAGGGGTCTTTCTTGATGAGGAAGGCTGTCCAATGGAGGGAATTTGCCCTTGAGCTACCAAATTAACACTCCCTCTTAGCAAGGGAGAAATTTCCGATTGCATCATGAATTTCATCTCAAAAATCTCGCCATCATCATCACTGAACCAAGTCATCTCTCGTCTGTGCTCATCTTTGCTCATTATTGCTCATCTGCTGAACACTCTTGAATCTAAAGAAGAAGAATCATCATTATATGGGAGCTCCAACTACCACCCTATATCCAAGGAAAATAGGCGAGATCCACTCACCACAATGGTAAGGATCACACTCTATCATATTGACCTATGACAATAAGCGAGATCTACTTACCATGAGAGGTAAGGATCACACTCTGTCCTATTGTCCGTTGATCCTTCCCACCTGGACCCTTAAGAGTCAAGCGGTAGAACACTTGCATTCCATCACTTGTGCGAGATACTATTTACATAAATAGTAAGGATCACACCCTATCTCAAGTCACCTCAACCCATTGGCGAGATGGGGAGGTACAATCCCAATAAGCTTAGCTTGTGGGTAGGATACCAACTAGGGTATACTTTGCCATGTCCCAGACTTGATGGTAGGGGGAGATACTCACTTGTCATAAATGACAAGGATCACACACACACCCTACAATGACAATAGTTGAGTTCTACTCACCACAAGGGTAAGGATCACACCCTATGCTATTGTCCAGAGTTCCCTCAACCCTAGGAGCTCTAAGGCTCAATTCCTCACCCTGGGAGCTTAGACAATGGGGAAGAGCATAGCTCAGTGTTCTTGATCAGTCAGGACCCTTACTCGAAAGCGTGACATCCATTAGTCCAAGCTGCTCCCTGAAGACCAAGAACTTCCCTTGCGGCAAAGCCTTGCTGAGTATGTTTGCTATCTACTTGTTAGTTGAAATATGATGGAGTCGTACAACTCCTCTCTGCACCGTGTCATGAAACACGAGATTCACTGCCAATTGGACCCCACTCTTGTTGTCGCACTATATAACTGTTGTATCCAGAACTTGCTCAAACAACTCTCCAAAGAGCTTCCTCAACCATACTGCCTCACGACTAACCATGCTAGCAACAATATACTTTGCCTCGGTCATGCTTAGGGCAACAAACTTTTGTTTCCTGCTCATTCAAGATATCACAATAGAACCCAAACTAAATCAGCGCCCTGTGTGCTCTTACTATCAATAACATTTCTGGCCCAGTCAGCATGAGTGTACCGATGAAGTTTCACATCTCTGGTAGTATATATCATACCAAGATTAATTTCCCTTGCAAATATCTCAACACATACTTAGCAGCAACCTAGTGTGCATGAAGAGGCTTAGTCATGAATTGACTCATGGTGTTAACTACAAAACATATGTCCGGACAGGTGTTCACAAGGAACATCAGTGCCCTAATCAACTGTCGCTACTCAGAGGGATTCGCCAGGTCAGGTCCTGCAGTATCTCCACATAGCTTCTTAAAGTTCATCTTTCCAATAGTTTCACAACATATTTTCCTTGAGAAAGGAGAATCTTATCAAGCCTTTGCCACACCTCTAAGCCCAAGAAGTAATGTATCAATCCAAGGTCTTTCATTTTGAACTTAGAGGCTAGCTCCCTCTTGCACTCGAGCATCAGAGGCCACTATTTCTTAAGAATAAATCATCAACATGTAAAATCCAAATAAAAGGCATACCTTGGACCACTTTGAAGTAGAGGCTGTGAAAATTCTTGAATCTAACGCATCGGAAACCCCTACTGCAATGTCTTTTTTAATATCTCCTACTTGTTCTTTACTTTAACAAGTTATTTAATTGCATAAACATCGAAGTAAACACACATGAAACCTTCACAGATATACAAATCATGCACTGAAATAAACTGAGACAATCACACAAGGGACACCATTATTTTTGGACAATCGTCCCCGGAAAAAATCATTGTGGGAAAACAGGTGCAACATATAAAGGTTTTTATTATTAAGTAGATTTTTGAATGCAACTAGGGTGCCAGAAATGGCTCACCCTTCAGAGAATATCCTCGGTAGTAGTACCTCTATCCGGAGACAGATATTCCGGCAAATCAACAACTGGATGAACAATCCCACAGTGACTCTGGCGATACCTTGTGCTGGACAGCGAAAGCTGCTCCAAGCACTCCTTTAGAATTGCGTCACCCTTCCTTGGCTCTGCGTCACCCTTCCTCAGCTCTGCGTCAGCTAATCAGCTCCCAATCTACCGCACAGACACTCCCTGCGCTGTCTCTGAAACCCTCTTCGACTTCTACGTCAGCCTCTATGGCTCTATGGCCCTCTGCATCCTCTACGCTAGCCTTATTAGCCTCTGCGTCAGCCATCCTATGCTCTACGCTCCCTCTTCTGGCACTTTGCTGCCTCTCTGATATGTATTCTTCAGCCTTGGATCGAAGTCCCTTGCTGAACTGCCCCTCACTACAACTGGTCTCTAACTCGATTTCCTCAGCCAACCCAGCCCTAGAAAATCGAATTCTTGGCCTCTCTTGGTGTATCTCCAATTGACCCTCAAGCCTCCTCTTATACTTTTCCTGTTGACGATTCAACGACCGAGATTAAGTCCCTAATCAACGGCTAAGATTAGATCTGGTTTGATCCTCGTCTCTTAGAACTTTCTCACTCATTTTATATTAATAAACATTAATATTTTAAGTTTCTAAGTTTAGACTTAGGGACTCATTAAAAATATTAATTATTTTAATATCTCTTCACCTGGGTGGAATTTATTCAAACGGTTTTTGGTTCTTGGAGATCTCACGTGTCTTAGCCTTTCCACCAATTTTCATGGCTAGAGCATATCTGATGCTACCAAAATTCAACACTCCCTCTTAGCGAGGAATGTGCTCTAGTAATGCTTCACCATTGAAACATCACACTGATCCTTCGAATCGGTACCTGTGCTAATGCTAGGCCTTCTGCCCTACATCCACTACACTGCTGCTTCCTGTAGTGCTACCAATGACACTGCCACTGCCACTGCTACATCTGTATTGCAGCTCCCTATCAACATGATGCCCATAGCGCTGCAACTGCTAACTGCTGCGCTGCAACTCAGTTATCGAGAAATAAGTAACTGACTTCTCCCAAACACTGACATCCCTGTCGGTCTAGAATCCTCGTGATGCTGAAGCTACCTTTGCTGCTAATTTGCGTTGACCCTTTGCTGCCACTGCGCTGTTGTAAACTGCTCTGTGCCTCTCATATTGCTACAACATCCACTGCGCTACCTATAACTTTGGCACTCTAGCTTTGCCATTGTCACTCCCCCACACTTTGCGCCACCCGACATCTGTCATCATGCTACTGTTGTTAAGGGCTCTTGTACCCGGATGTGATCCAAGAGTTTCGACACCTCAAGGATCCTGCCCCTGCTTTTGTAGTCCTCTTGACTACATCTCTATGTCTTCCCACCTCTTCTCTAGAGGCACATGAGCACTCATGGCACAATCGTCATTAGTCTTGACATCTTTTTCCACCTTTGCTAGAGTTGCCTTTGAGTCAGAAGCTTCTCCCTTGCCTTTCTTCCTGGGGCACTGAGATGCATAATGTCCAAGCTCCTCACAATTGAAGCACTTGACCTTGGAGATATCCTCTTTCTTTCTCTTTTGAACCCCTTACTGTCCCGCAGATGCTAGAGCTGCATCCTCCTCCTCCTCTTTCTTGACTCGAACTCCCTTACTGCTACTCCCTGCCTTGGTCAACCTCCTGATCTCTTCTTGTCGAAGAGCTGCCCACATCTCCTCCCCATTGGGGATAGTTGCTCTGCCCAAAATGCTTTGGACAAACGTCTCCCAGTCCTTAGAGACTGCATTCAGAGCAGTCTTGACCATAAACTTTGGATCCGGTGTAGACCCCATGGAAGTAAGCAGTCGCGAATTCCTTGGAACCTGAGAAGGAAGTTATCTATCTCCTCTCCTTTCTGCATCTGATATGACTTCAACTGATTTTCCAGTAACATCTTCCGCTGCACGGAAGAGCCTTGGTATAAGGTGGTCAAGGTCTCCCACATCTCCCTTGCTATTGACTTCTCAGCAATATGTGGTATTACATGATCCTTGACTCCATCTAGGATCATGGATTTCGCCTTCGCCATGGCCTCCTCATACTTCTCATTTGCATCAAGGTCAATTGAGATAGCTACGGTTTTCAAGGCATAGTCCTTGATGTGATGTTTATCCAGGATTGCCAGGATCTTGGCCTTCCAGATAACAAAATTGGAAGCCCTGTCCAATCTGTCCTGATCCCTCAATCCGTTCACTGCCATCTTTGCTCCTCTTCTAGACTCCCTCTGAGTCTTGACTTCCTTCTTGGAAATCCTCTGGCCAACTGTCGAATCACTCCTCTCCAATCCCCCTTTGCCGCTGCAACCTGGATCTAGATTCCTTGGCTAGAAATCTGTCGAGGTAGTGCTTCCCTCTACCTTGGTTCCGTCTCCTTAGACACTGTTCTGCACAGACAAAAGCAACGTCCCACCAGTGCCTCAAATCACAATCTGCACAACTCCCTTAGCCCCAACAACTGAAGAATATTAGTCCTTCAGGCTCTACACAATCACGGCTTGGGTTGAATTTGCTCCTCCCAAACAACTGCATCAATTCTTCTTAGCTGAGAAGGATGACGTGGCTCTGCGTGAGCCTGTTCTACTCCTTTCTGCCTCTGTGCTGGCCCTTCTCCTGGCTCAGAATGCTGATGCAGGCTCTGCGTGAGCCTCTGCATCACCCTCTTTGCACTGTGTCACTCCTCTTGCCTCTTCAGCTCTGGAACAACACTGTCTCTCGGGACAACTGCTTCTCTGCTGCAAATTCTTAGATATCTTTGGTTGGTGCCTTCAGTTTCCTATGATCTGCAATCACTCTAATACCATGTGAAAATTCCTAAATCTAACACATCAGAAACCCCTACCGCAATGTCTGGTTTACCATTTCCTACTTGTTCTTTATATTAACAAGTTATTTAATTGCATAAATATCGAAGTAAACACAAATGCAACTTTCACAGATATACAAATCATGCACTAAAATAAACTGAAACAATCACACAAGGGACACCGTTATTTTTGGACAATCGTCGTTGGAATAGACCAATGTGGTAAAACCAGTGCAACATATAGAGGGTTTTATTATTAAGCAGATTTCTGAATAAAACTAGGGTGCCAGAAATGGCTCACCCTTCAGAGAATATCCTCAGAGGTAGTACCTCTATCCGGAGACAGATATTCCGGTAAATCAGCAACCGAATGAACAATCCCATAGTGACTCCAGTTGTTCCTTGTGCTAGACAATGAACGCTGCTTCAAGCACTCCTCTAGAACTGTGTCACCCTTGTCTACCCCACAGACACTCCCAGCACTGCCCCTGAAGCCCTCTTCGATTTCCGCGTCAGCCTCTACGACTTCTGCGTCAGCCTCTATGGTCCTCTGCGCTGGCCTCCTTAGTCTCTGCGTCAACCCTCCTAGGCTTTGCGTTGCTTCTTCCGACACTTTGCTGCCTCTCTAATATGTATTCTTCAACCTTGGATCGAAATCCCTTGCTGAACTGCCCCTCACTACAACTGATCTCTAACTTGATTTCCTCAGCAAACCCAACCCCAGAAAATCGAATTCTTGACCTCTCTTGGTGTATCTCCAATTGACCCTCAAGTCTTCTCTTATACTTTTCTTGTTGACGATTCAACGCCCGAGATTAAGTCCCTAATCAACGACTAAGATTAGATTTGGATTGATCCTCGTCTCTTAGAACTTTCTCACCCATTTTATATTAATACACATTAATATTTTAATTTTCCTAAGTTTAGACTTAGGGACTCATTAAAAATATTAATTATTTTAATATCTCTTCAGTTGGGTGGAATTTCTCCAAACGATTTCTGGGTCTTGGAGATCTCATGTGCCTTAGCCTTTCCACCGATTTCCATGGCCAGAGCACATCCGATGCTACCA
Organism: Pinus tabuliformis; assembly: GCA_031772625.1. Taxonomy (NCBI): domain Eukaryota; kingdom Viridiplantae; phylum Streptophyta; class Pinopsida; order Pinales; family Pinaceae; genus Pinus; species Pinus tabuliformis. Next base: position 586,412,953 of record CM062812.1, on the reverse strand, counting down.
AAAATAAACAGAGGTTTGGGTCGACATTACTTCTCGTCTAAGTCCCCTGACACGGGGATTCGTAGAATACGTGGATTCAAGTGTCGGATTTGGACACATTGACCCCTCAGAACAGGACACGTAGGATTCATTATATATTATTTTATTATATATATATATATTAAAAATTAGATATTTCTAACACAAATACTCATTAATGATACAAATTCATTGATTTAAAACATAGATCTTCATCTAGATGTTAGTTTGATTGTTTACAAAGTAAGTTAGTAACATTATAGCATGCATAGTACAAACCAAATTCAAATATTTGTATAAACCCTCACAAAGCTCATAAACCCTCCTAAACCTCATAAACCCTCACAAACCTCATAAACCCTCATAAACCCTCACTTTTTTGGGATTCGAATCTCAAAATCGAGACACTAAGTGTCCTAACGGGACACGACCAGAATTCGATGGTGTCCTGTTAGGACACGTGGTGTCCCATTTTAGGATTCGGATTCCCATCGAATCGTGTCGGATTCGTGGGATTCGGACACATGGCCTATTTTGGACGAATCCGGTTTCATAGCTTCTCGTGAATCCAAGCTTCACCAGGTAGCTATCAATATGGACATACTAGGCTCTGTGGCTTGCTTCAATCCATAAAGTGCCTTCTTCAACTTGCAAATGTGAGTCTTCTTGTCATGTACTTCAAAGCCCTGTGGTTGCTCAACATATACTTCTTCTTGTAGTATGCCATGAAGAAACACAGTCTTCACATCCATCTGGTGAAGAGTCCATCCTTGACTAGCAGCAAGGGCAACAATAGATCTAATAGTAGTATAGCAGGCAACAGGTGCAAATATATCATCATAGTCTTCTCCCTCTTTCTGGGAGAAACCTCTAGCCACGAACCTCGCCTTATATTTCTCAATACTTCCATCAACTCCATGCTTGATCTTGTACAACCACTTAGAAGTCACAACAGACTTCCCTTTGGGTCTCAAAACAACTTCCCACACATCATTCTTCATAATGGATTTATATTCTTCGGCCATAACATCTTTCCAAACTTGCTCTTTCACTTCTTCAAAGAAGCGTGGTTCAACCTATATGATGGAGCTCATAGCCACAACATAACCTTGGTATTGACATGGATTCTTACTTTCCTTGAAGGTTCCTCTAGCAGCAACATGTCTTTCAACATCCTGTAATGTATCACGAAGCCAAAGTGGTCTCTTCCTGGCAAGAGGATCACATGGAGGAGGATCCAAGGGGTCCATAGGTTCCATGGGATCATCAACAACATCTTTCTCAGGTTCAAGCACAAAAGGACCTTCTAGTAGGTCCATGTCATCATCCTTCTTTTCAACAGGAGGAGGAGGACTATCCCTTGCTTTTCCAAGGGCAACATCTTCATCGAAAGTCACATCCCTGCTAAACTCGATATTCCTTTGACCAAACACATATATTCTAAAGGCTTTAGAATTATCACAATATCCAACAAACGTACCTTTCTTTTCGGTGGCTTCCAACTTGTTCCTCTTTTTCTTTGGCACATAAAAGTACTCGGTGCAGCCAAAGATTCTTAGATATCCAACATCGTGTTTGATACCTATAGACACTTCTTCGTGAGTCTTGTCACCCAGGTTTTGATGAGGAATCCTGTTTTGAACGTGGCCTGTTGTATTAGTAGCTTCTTCCCAAAGTAACTTCAACAACTTTTGATCATGCAACATTGCCCAGGCAACTTCCATAATGGACCTATTCTTTCTTTCAGCCAAACCATGTTACTCGAGATTATAAGGTACAATGGTTTCCTTCTTGATTCCAACCTTCTTGCAAAAGTCAACGAATTCATTAGAAGTGTATTCTCCACCATTGTCAGACCTAAAGACTTTGATGATTCTCTATCAGTGCCTTGAAATCTTGGAACATACCAAATGCTTCATCCTTGTGCTTCAAGTAGAATATCCATGTCTTCCCGGAGAATTCATCCACAAAGATTATGTAATATAGATAACCACCCAAAGATTTTACTGGCATGGGTCCACATAAGTTAGAATGTATGAGTTGAAGAATATCACTAGTCCTGCTTTTGCTAGAAGAGAATGGTCCCCTCGACTTCTTTCCACTGGCACATCCTGGACATAACCCATCATGCTTAGCTTGAACTCTAGGCATTCCAGAAACCATCCTCCTTACATTATGCAGGGCTTCATAGTGTGAATGAGCAAACCTTCTATGTCATAGCTCACTTTGATGATTGCTATCATAGACCATTGCGGGCAATGGTCTTCCATTGACTCTATAGAGTCCTTCAATTAGAGATCCCAAGGTGAAAGCATCCCTCATGTGAGATTCCATAGGAACTGTGAGGACCTTTCCTCTTATGAAGGTAATTCTCATTCCTTTGTCTTCCATGGCAAATATAGATACAAGTTTCTTTTTAATTTTGGAACATACATAACATCACGAAGAAGTACAGTTTCCCCATAATCCAAATGAGATGTGACAGAACCAAAACCCTTCACAGGATAAGTAGAGTTATCCCCAAGAATGATCTTTAGATTTGTCTCCCTCTCAACCAGATTTGAGAGGACTTCATGATACCCAGATAAATGTCTAGAGGCCCCACTATCTACCAACCATCACATGAATTTGAAGGAGAGGAACTTGAAAGAGAAAAAATAAGAATATATTCAGACTGAGTAGCAGTTGCATTATTTCGATACCTTGAATTCCTTGATCTCTTTTGAGGATGATGATGACCTTCTTCACGATCGTCAGGAGCATCTCTTCTTCTTCTATCATAAGACCTGTTGTTGTTGAAGCCATGATTGTTGTTGTAGTTGGATCTTGGAGCATCTCTCTTTTCCAGACAGTCTCAAGCATAGTGACCATGCCTGTGGCAATTGAAGCATTCAATTTTTCTTCCTCTTTTATTGGAGTCCTTTGATTTAGGGGCATGCTTTCTTGAATTAGATGGTCTTCCTCTTCTTGCCCTCTATAGCAAATGCAGATTGCTCTTCTTCTTCATTCTTTTGAATTCTCCCTCTAGAAATCATCTTGGTTTCTTCTTGAGTACATTTGCCAACCAACTCATCAAATGTTGGAAACTTATCATTGTTGCTAATAGTTGTAATGAATGTCTCCCATATTGGAGGAAGACCTTGAAGAGCAATGAGTACCATCTCTCTATCAGACATAGATTCTCCAACAGTCAACAATTGATAAAGATTTTCTCAAAACAACATCAAATTCGACCTTCAAAAATCAGTCAACCTAAGTCAAAACAACCAAAATTCTACCCTCGCAAATTTCGTTAAAGTCAACCTTCGATTTGTGGAAACCCCAACTATAGATCTGTGGTCAATGTTGGTAAAAACCTATAAAATTTTTGTGAAACTGTCTTTGACATCGACCTTCCAAAACAAATAAAAATTCAGTCAAACCAAGTCAAAATGTGCCAAGTCAATGTTGGTCAAAGGCTGGTCAAAGTTCCAAAACAGAAAAGTCAACATAACGAAACAAAATTCCTTCTTTCCCTTCGCACGTGTGAGCTCAGACCTCCAATTGTAGACTTGTACGAACCATTCAAGAGAAGAGAGAAGATATGATGTGCGATGATGATGCTCCAAAGTGATGTGGCATGAGGTCTACTTATATGAGTCCTAGGAGGTCGAATTAGCTTGCCCAGGCCGACTTGAACGTTTGTGCACAAGTGGGTTTCACCTTAAAAATTATATTTTTCCTTGACCAAATTAAATTATTCCAAGGGTTAGGAGGGGTCTTTCTTGATGAGAAAGGTTTTCCAATGGAGCGAATTTGTCCCTGAGCTTCCAAATTAACACTCATCAACATTTGCATCATTTAATTTACCATGATCCCGGTCAATGACTCTAACTCATGGTAAATCAACAGTATGAACAAGTTACCATAATTCTGGTCAGTACCTCTGACCTTTGGTGCATCATCACAATAATTCTGGTCGGTACTCCTGAAACATGGTACATCATTAGCATCTACTAGTCACCATGATTTTGGTCGGTTCCTTTGACCCATGTTATACTAACTAGTCCTAATTCACCATCATCCTTGTCAATCCCTTTGATTCGCGGTGAAATCATAGGGACACACTCAATCCATTTGAGTTATCTGGTCCCAAGTCCAAAGGCCTTACTCTACATGAGTAATTCTAGGTCATGATGCTAACTGAGCTCACTCAACCTATCTGGAGAGTATTCTCAGCCTGACGCTGAGAGGTATCTACTTAATCGAGTAATTTTGGGCCTCTAAGACCATTCTTCCTAATTCCGGTCAACATACTTGACACATGAAGAATGAATGTCCTCTGCTGGACCATTCTCCCTAATTCTGATCAACATACTTGACATAGGGAGAATGTCTGTCCATGATGCTATTATATCAATACTCTGGATCATTTTCCCTAACCCTGGTCAATCTGACCTAGGGAGAATGACTGTCTTTGATGTTGCAATTTCATCACTCCCTCTTGCTAAGAGAGACATGCTTAATCACTCCAAGCTTGTCCTCGAAACATATAGACTTCATCCTAGAACAGATGCTTTGTTAGCTATCTATTTGATTGTAGAATAGTACTGGATCCATACTGCTTCCTTCTGTACTAGATCTCATTGTGCTTTGACCTGTCATCATGGTCGTCACCTGCACTTGATCAAACAATTCTGCAAGTAGTTTCTGAAGCCATATTACTTCTCAACTTGCCAAACAAGTTGCAATATGCTCTGCTTCTACAATACTGAGTGTGACAAATATCTGCTTGAAGAAATCATAACGGAGCCCATATTGAAGCAGTATTCTGATAAGCTCTTTATGTCTTTTGCACTTTATGCCCAATTTGAATTTGTCTATCCCTGCAATTGTACTTCACTATTTGAGGCATATCTCAAACAATAACTGGTTTTTCTATAATCATTTGTACCATGCTAATAGTTCAACACATGTTGATCTTCATGCCTTGGCTCAACTGTAAGCTGATCAACTACTTTTTGGACTTTTTGGTTACCTTAACTGGGTGATCTTTCTGGAATAGCTTCTATTGTGGCAATCTTGTTTGCTCCCTCTACCACTGCTACTTTCTAGCATATCAACTATCTAGCCTGAAAATTTCAATGACAATCCATCATCTCAAATTCAGAGGTCAACTTCCTTTGAAGCTAAAACAAGGCTTTTTGACTACTCCCTTTGTTACACAAGCAATTCTTTTTGCCACAGCTGCTTCATCTGACACATGCGTCCTTCTGCTTCATCAAAGATAAATCATATAAGGTCAACCTTGATCCATCAATCCAAAAAGACCAACCCCAACGTGTTTGCTTGTGATCGTACAAAGCCTTCTTCAATCATGAGACTTCTTCTCATGTACCTCAAAGCCCTGTGGTAGCTCTATGCATACTTCTTTCTCCTTAATTACTCCATTGAGAAAAACGATCTTTGCATCCTCTCCCTCTTTCTGGGAGAACCTTCTATTCCCAACTCTTGCTTTGTATTTGTCTGCTGCATGTTAGATCTTGTATATCCATTTGGAAGTCACCACTGACTTTTCTTCGACACAATCTAGGTATACTCCAAACTTGCTGACCTGCTTGCTCCCTTTGAGCTTGGATTTCATCTAGTACAATATCTCTCAACACAAATATTGATTCTGGGAAAGTCCTCTGTCACAAGCTTTGCTTCATTCTTCAACTTCTTCCATTTGCTGGTAGAGCCTTGGCAACCTTCACTATGTCCCTAAAAATCTCATTAGGAGGCCATGGAAGAACAATTATAACCCAACAAAAAGGAACAAAGACAAGAGGCTATCTAAGAGTAAAACAACAACAATAATTAAGAGAGATATAAGTTACTTATCTTTTGAGGAACATAGGAAATGTCAGCGACCTCTTGATCTTAGCCTTCTTGCATCTTTATCATGATGTCATTCCTTCCATGCATAAGCCAAGACTTCTTCTTATAGTGGAAATGTTAACTAGATCTAGGGTTTTATCCACAAACCCTAGGATTTTACATTCAAGACTTTTAGTCATCTAGGATAAACCCTAGTTACATTTTGCACCTCTTGCAAGTTTGTTAAATTTTGGTATGTTCTATGCTTAGAGCAATTTACCTCAATTTTTCATATTAGCCCAATGTCAATATTCAGATTAGTAATCACATCAGCGTGATAGTAAAGTGTAGATATAACATAAACATAAACAATAGAAGACAAGCCAAGACAAGAGGACACAAGATGTGGCACCAGCCAGGGACAAACCCGAATGTGGGGAAACCCTTGATCAATTCTTCTTATATTCTTCAATAATTCAATAGAGGGAGATAGTACAAATATACAAATCTAAGATTTTATGACAGCAGTAGAAAGTACATCATTATGGTAGTCTTCAACCAATCATCAAGAGTTCTGTAGCATATCCTGATGCAACATTCCTCCGATTGCTAGTTGCTCCAGCAATTTTGGTTAGGGCACAATATGCAGCCCTAAAATGCCTTGACTATGAGAAATTGCTGATGTGATAAGGGCCCTTGAAGTAGTCCTAAACTTCCTTCATAATCTCCAAACAATCCTAAGAGAGAAGCTCTAAGAAACCCTTGCTATGATGCTATGGCCTGTGGCCTAGCACATAGCAACAGTGTAGTAAATGTCCTCAAAACATCATCAACGCAGTAGCACTTTCAAGCATCTAACTGTGTACATATACAGATCTATGGAGTAGATCCCTTCAACGCATTCCTTCAACGGCTGTGGCTTATCAACCTAGCAAACAATCCTTAAGGCATGCCTACAACAGCTTCCTTCATCACACTATCATCTACAACAAAACAGGATGTCTATCCATGCATCTTAATGCTGTGTTAAGACACTTTCTTGTTGCGTTCTAGGGCTACCTCTGCTGCGGCTTAGGGTCTTTACTTAGCAGTGGATTAGGGCTCCATTGACAGTGGATTAGGGCTCCATTGACAGTGGATTAGGGCTCCTTTATGACTGTGGATAAGGGATTCTTTTGGCTGCGTATAGGAGCTTCTTCAGGCAACGTATTAGGGCCTTCATTGATAGCATATAAAGGCTCCTTGACTGCGTATAAGGGTCTCTTGGACAACAGATTAAGGTCTCCTTTAGCTGCGTTTGAGAGTCTCCTTTAACAGCGGATTAAGGTCCCTTCTTGACCTGTAGCTAGGGCACTTTAGGACTGCGTCTTAGGGCTCCTCGATAGCTGTGGATTTGGCCGTACCCTTGCATGGATAGGAGCCTTCCTTTGCTGCGGATTAGACTTGTGTATGAGGCCTCCTTGACTACGGCCAGATCTCCTTCAACTGCGGCTAGGTGTCTCTCTCTTCAACTGCGTCTAGGGCATGTTGTCTTGCTGCATCTAGAACACTTCCTTCACTGCATCTAGGGCTTCTCCCTCTTGACCTCTCCAGCCAGCAAACCCAAACGAGTGGAGAGAGATCATAAGAGAAGTGAGTCTGTCTCAAATGATTTGAAGACTCTTCTATTTATAATGCCATGTTGAGGTTGAGCTGGGGTAATTTGCTTGCTAGCCGACCTTGACAAATTGTCAAATAATACAAATAAATTCATATCTCCATAAATACATGTCGGAATCAGATGATCTTTAGATCAATCTTACACCTCTCGAAGAAAGGAATCCAAGAAAAATATCAGCTGCCATAAATAAGATGACCCACATGGAGTTTGGCCCTAGTTGCCAATTTTAACACTCCTTCTCAACTAGGGAGAACTCCATCTGCTAATCCATTTGTCAGTCTGTACTATCTCTTCCCTTAATGCAGTGCCCTGCATTACTCTGATCTGCTCTACTGAGCTATGAAGAAGAAGAAGTGATCGAGAATCTATCATACCATTCTCTACTGACCCCAAGTCAGTCCCAGATAAAAGAGAGTGTCTCATACCACTCTTACTGATCTGAAATCAGTTCCAAATAAAGAAGGTGTCTCATACCACTCTTACTGATCCGAAATCAGTTCCAAATAAAGAGGGTGTCTCGTACCACTCTTACTGATCCGAAATCAGTTCCAAATAAAGAGGGTGTCTCATACCACTCTTACTGATCCAAAATCAGTTCCAAATAAAGAGAGTGTCTCATACCACTCCTACTGATCCGAAATAAGTTCCAAATAAAGAGAGTTATCATAGCACTCTTACTGATCCGAAGTCAGTTCCAATTGTTCCCAGATCAATATCATCCTAGCATAGGGAGTACGGTAGTACATGATGCGTCCATCGGTAGTACTATGGTCCCTATCCTCATTTCCCTACTCATTGGGCAGATGAGAGGTACTTCCCATGAGTCCCAGATTGCATGGGTAGGATGTCTTAGTAGGAGAAGGATGAACCACTTATCCTACCTACATGTTGCCATGGGGTATCGCAGGGGAAGGCTGAACCACTCACCCTGTACACAAAAAATCACTAGGGGAGGGCTGGACCACTCACCCTATGATTGTGTCTCAGTAGGAGAGGGATGAACCACTCATCCTGCCTACATAGCAAACCATTAGGGGAAGACTGAACCACTCACCCTATGGTTGCTCGTTGCTCCAAGAAGTATCCCATGCCCCCCATAGCTCCCAGAGCTCAATACCCATATCATACAGGGCCCTCAGGAGAGGGTCTCTCCACGACTCCTAGTCGTTCTCGAAAAGTCAAGAATTTGACCTTTCCTAGGGGCTTTATCAGAATATCAGTAACCTGCTCATCAGTCCCAATATGATGGAGCCTTATTGCTCCTCGTTGTACCATATCCTAGATAAAGTGGTACCTAAGGTCTATGTAATTGGAGCGATCATGAAATACAAGATTCTCTAATAATCAGATCCCACTTCGGTTGTCACAAAGGATCATGGTGATATCCAGCGCATGTCCAAACAACTCACTGAAGAGCTTCTTCAAAGAGATAGCTTCACAAGACGCCATACTCGCAGCTATGTATTTGGCCTCATCGGTGCTCAAAGCAACCGACTTCTGCGTCTTGCTCATCCAAAGTATCGAAGCAAAACCCAAAGAGAAACAACACTCAGAAGTGCTTTTGCGATCCATCATACTGCCTGTCCAATCAGTATCAAAATAACCATGCAGCTTCATAGCTCTAGTAGTGTATCTTAGTCCATGAGTGATTGTGTCCTGAAGATATCTCAGAAGATTCTTGGCACCAATCCAATGTGAGTGATGAGGCTCAACCATATGTTGGCTCAACATGCTAACTGCAAAACATATATCCGGACGGGAGTTCACCAAGAACATCAATGCTACTATGAGTTGACGAAACTCAGAGGCATTTCTCAATTCAGGTCCGACAACACTACTGCATAACTTCTTAAAGTTAAACTCCATCAGGGTAATGAAAGGCTTGCAATACACCATTTCAAATTCGGAATCCAACTCCCTCTTATGTTTGTAAATGAGAGGGTCTGCACCTGTTAGAAAGAGGTCATCCATATAAACCACCAGTATGAGAGGTCTATCATCCACAACCTTAAGGCAAAGGTTTGGATCGACTTCACTCCTAGTGAATCTCAGCTTCATCAGATAGTTGTCAATCCTCTCACACCAAGCCCGGGGTGCTTGCTTCAAACCATAGAGAGCTTTCTTCATCCTGCTTATATGAGATTCTTGATCATGAACCTCAAGCCCCTCGGGTTGTTCCACATCTATGGTCTTGATATTACTTGTAAGTTTTCCTTCGGTACATCCCGGACATATACCTTCATGCTCTTCTTTGAACTCGGGCATCCCTGTCACCATTTGTCTCACATCGAGTAGGGCCTCACAATGAAGATGGGCAAACTTTTGGTGCCATAGTTTAGTTTGAAGAGATGTGTCGCAAGACATGGCCCCCAATGGACTTCCTGCAACTTGATACAAAGTGCCAACCCTAAACCCAAGAGTAAAAGCATCTTTAAAACTCCTTTTCCAAACACGTACCTTTCCATCGATGAATGCCACCTTGTAACCTTTGTCTTCCATTGCCGAAATGGACACCAGGTTCTTCTTGAGATCAGGTACATATAGAACTTCTTGTAAATGAATCGAGTTACCCTGATCCAATTGAAGAGTAACATTCCCTACACCCTTTATGGGATAGGTGGCATCGTCTCCAAGAATAAGCTTCAAGTTTGTTTCCTTCTCTATCAAATTAGGGAGAGCTTCCTTGTATCCAGTGAAGTGCCTTGAAGCACCACTATCAATAAGCCAAATTCCCAAAGAGTTCGGAGGAGTGGAAGTGGAGAGGGCCGATATAAGATAATACTCTTTGTGCTTATCAGAAACAACATTTGATTCTTCATACCCAGAGCTCCTTACTTTCTTGGAGGGTCGACCATTTCCTTGATGTCTTGCATTCCTTTTTCCTTTGCCATTGTACCTATCATTCCTTCGATCATTGTTGTTGAAGTTGCCTCTGGAATGATTGTGATCATCATCATGTGATGTGTCCCTTCTATTTGGACACTCCCTCGCATAGTGTCCAAACTTATTGCAAGCAAGGCATCTGCCTTTCCTTCCACCCTTAGATCCGAGCTTTCCATTGAAATGACCTTTAGACCCTGCATTATTTCTCTTGGTATGAGCGGTGAAAGCAATAGGGTTGCCTCTATTAGGAGGCATTTCTTGCTCCACCATTCTGGTTTCTTCTTGAATGCATCTCGACATCAATTCTTCAAACCCTAGAATTTGGTCATTATTGAGAATAGTAGTTCTAAATATATACCACTCAAGTGGGAGCCCTCCAAGAGTAGTGATAGTAAGTTCCCTGTCAGGAATGACTTCTCCAATCGATAGAAACTCATTCTTGATCTCAGTGATCTTTAAGAAGTAGGTTTGAATATCCTCGTCCTTGCCCTTCTTAATATCCTTCAACTTATTTTTGAGGAACAAAGTTTGATTTGCATCACCAACCTTGAACATGCTTACCAATCTGTCATAGATCTCCTTGGAGGTGTTCAAATCGGAGATGTAGGCCACCAGATGCTTGTCAATGGAATCTCAGATAATCTTTTTCACTTTGACTTCACCTTTGGTGTGCTTGTTCTTTGTAGCTGCTGGTGCATTTGATGGAGGCTCAGGGATTTTACCCTTCACATAATCCAACACTTCTTGTTCTTCCAATGTCAGATCAAGAAACATCTTCCATCCGTGATAGTCAGAATTTTCATGGAGCTTGTCTTCAGCTGGGAAGTGAGATGAGGAACCCATTGAGCCTTTGTCCTTATCCCACTGTCTTCGGTGATTTCTATTTCACTCTTGCTTGGGATTTGTCTTCACCTCAACTCTGATACCATGTTAAATTTTGGTATGTTCTATGCTTAGAGCAATTTACTTCAATTTTTCATGTTAGCCCAATGTAAATATTCAGATTAGCAATCACATTAGCATGATAGTAAAGTGCAGATCGAACATAAACATAAACAGTAAAAGATGAGCCAAGACAAGAGGACACAAGATGTGGCACCGGCCAGGGACAAACCCCAATGTGGGGAAACCCTTGATCAATTCTTCTTATATTCTTCGTTAGTTCAACAGAGAGAGAGGTAGTACAAATATACAAATCTGAGATTTTATGACAACAGTAGAAAATACATCATTGTGACAGTCTTCAACCAATCATCAAGAGTGCTGTAGCATATCTTGATGCAACATTCCTCTGATTGCTAGCTGCTCCAGCAATTCTGGTTAGGGCACCATATGCAGCCCTAAACTCCCTTGACTGTGATGAATTGCTGATGTGATAAGGGCACTTGAAGTAGTCCTAAACTTCCTTCATAATCTCCAAACAGTCCTAAGAGAGCAGCTCTAAGAAACCCTTGCTATGATGCTATGGCCTGTGGCCTAGCACATAGCAACAGTGTAGTAAATGTCCTCAAAACATCATCAACGCAGCAGCACTTTCAAGCATCTAACTGTGTACATATACTGATCTATGGAGCAGCTCTCTTCAACGCATTCCTTCAACGGCTGTGGCTTATCAACCTAGCAAACAATCCTTAAGGCATGCCTACAACAGCTTCCTTCATCACACTATCATCTACAACAAAACAGGATGTCTATCCATGCATCTTAATGCTGTGTTAAGACACTTTCTTGTTGCATTCTAGGGCTACCTCTGCTGCGGCTTAGGGTCTTTACTTAGCAGTGGATTAGGGCTCCATTGACAGTGGATTAGGGCTCCTTTATGACTGTGGATAAGGGATTCTTTTGGCTGCGTATAGGAGCTTCTTCAGGCAACGTATTAGGGCCTTCATTGATAGCATATAAAGGCTCCTTGACTGCGTATAAGGGTCTCTTGGACAACAGATTAAGGTCTCCTTTAGTTGCGTTTGAGTCTCCTTTGACAGCGGATTAAGGTCCCTTCTTGACCTGCAGCCTAAGTCACCAGGTTCGTGTTTGAGTTCGAGTCGGCGACCATGAAATTCGAATAAAGTTCAGCAACTAAAATTTTGTCGATAAAGTTCAACATATAGAAATTCGAAAAAAATGTATATATATAATATAAAAAATCAATTTAAAGTCAAATTCAAATAAATTTTTGGCTTCGCAAGAGAACAGATGCTAGAAAATTTATTAAATTTTATAAATTATGTGTGATCAATTTTGGTCATTTTCAAGCCTTTTAATGTTAATCTTTATTGTAATTATCCTCCAAATTATATGCTTCAGAATCTACAGATGAATATGTTGGCAATGCTTTCCAATAATTTCTCATATCTCAAGGCATATCTTGCTAAAGAACTATTCCTTACACTCCACAGTAAAATGTAGTAACAGCACGGAACAATAGGGCTATTATGGAGATGGTTGGTGGCTTGCTTCACTGCAAGAAAATGAAACTTCCATTTTGGGAATAGATTGCTGTTTCCACAATCCATGTCATCAATAGAACATCTACTTGTCCTCTCACAAATATGACTCCATATGAGAAATGGTATGGCAGCAAACATCCTATTTCACATTTCAAAATTTCTGGATCTGCTGCATGGGCTTATGCTCCTAATGATAGACAAAACCCATCAGCATCTCTAGACTCCTAGTACACTTTAATTGGTGAAAACGAAACTTTTCAGGGATACTGCCTTTAAGATCCCACCACTCATAGAGTGGTTGAATATAGAGAGGCTATTTTAATAAGGTTTCTACTCATAAACAACCAAGATCTCTCTCGCCATCATTATATTTGAAAACAAAAAAGAGGAGCTCTGTTGATTTTTAGCTTTGTCAATCACTGAATTTATGATAAAACAATTCACAAATGTACATGATGCAAAATCAAATGGAATAAGCTGAAAATTATTTTTGAGATTGTTGATGAGGCTTGTATAATGTATTTAAGCATGTAGTTTATGCCACTGAAAATGGACACTAAAGTACAATAATTAACCATGACTAGATTGGTCAGTAATGAATTTGAAGTGGTTGGTGTTCACATAAAAGATAAGGAGTCCGTAACTTTAACACTAAGAGCCTTACCATCGTCTTATAAACCCTTCAAAACCCTTTTGAAATTAATTGGGAAAGTGAGAAAGCTGAGAAGAGCTTTTTATTTGCTAATGAAGAAAGAGTATGACTTGTGCCAAGAGGAAAGCACATCTGACAAAGCCTCCTATGGTAAATGGGGAATAGCAGCAAAATCAGAAGCAGAAAAAACCAAACAGTTGCCATAAAGGTAACTCTATTTCACATGCAAAAGACTGTTTCGTTTTGTTAAAAAGTTGAGCATTTTCAAAAGAGACGCGTCGCGGCAGCTGTAGACTGAAGACATCATATGAAATGAAACCCTCCGGCAGCTGTAGAATGGACTGCAACTTGCAAGTTTGCAACAGAGTTTGGACCACAATGAAACCCTCTGAAGTTGGAACAATGAAACAATGGAACTATAGTCTATCGTTTAAGTTTTAACCCAGCGAACAATGAAACCTGCGGGCTTCAGACAATTTGCTAAAACCTGCGAAAAAAACGAACTTTTTCGAACCCCAAACGAATTTCATCGAACCCTAAACGAATTTGTTTGGCAAAAAATTCGAATTCGCGATGAAGTTCGAGTTCGCCATGAAATTCAGAGAACTCAAATGAATAACTTCATGTTCGATTAAAATTCGCCGAATTTCGAACTTGTTCGTTGAAATTCGCCGAATCTGGTGACTAAGCCTGTGGCTAGGGCACTTTAGGACTACATATTAGGGCTCCTCCATAGCTGTGGATCTGGCCTTACCCTTGAATGGATAGGAGCCTTCCTTTTCTGTGGATTGGGTCTGCATATGAGGCCTCCTTGACTGCGGCTAGATTCCTTCAACTGCGGCTAGGCGTCTCTCTCTTCAACTGCGTCTAGGGCATTCTGTCTTGCTGTGTCTAGAACCCTTTCTTCACTACATCTAGGGCTTCTCCCTCTTGACCTCTCTAGCCACCAAACCCAAACGAGTGGAAAGAGATCATAAGAGAAGTGAGTGTGTCTCAAATGACTTGAAGACTCTTCTATTTATAATGCCACATTGAGGTTGAGCTGGGGTAATTTGCTTGTTCGCCGACCTTGACAAATTGTCAAATAATACAAATAAATTCATATCTCCATAAATACATGTCGAAATCGGATGATCTTTAGATGAATCCTACACCTCTCGAAGAGAGGAATCCAAGAAAAATATCACCTGCCATAAATAAGATGACCCACATGGAGTTTGGCCTTAGTTTCCAATTTTAACAAAGTTCAATCAGACTTTGTCATACCCATATCCAAATGTCCGAAAACCATAGAGTCCCTGTGCTTCAACAAACAATCAAGGATATTCCATCTTGATATTGGACTAAGTAGATGTGTCAAGATTGGGGATTTTCCAAAGAGATGTCTTCATTAAGAGATATTGGACTATGGATGCAATATGGTAGACCCATGGTATATTTGGTTATGGCTTCAGCAGTACTAGCAATGATATTCTTACATCTCTATATTTTCAGCTAAACATTGATTTTGACCTATCCAATCCAAGTAGCTTATCCTTTATCATAACAATAGAAATAATAAGGGTACATCAAGTTTTGCAAATGACTCATCTTACTTGAGAGGGTTTTGGTCTTTAGACTTGAAAATAGGACTCGACCTCTTTGTCATATCCAACGAACTTGCTATTGAAATTGTAGCTGGGTTCAATATTCATAATTATGATTTTGTCATGAGTCAATAAGAATTTATTTGAGTCAAAAGAAAAATGATTTTATCATGTCCCATTTGGATATTTAAAAGAATGAAAATTGAATTTTAAAAGTATATTTTTTATGTGTCAAAGTAGACCAAGTTGGCCCTCCAAAAGACAAGTTGGCTCACACAAAAGATGTGTCCCTTCACATGAACAAACAACTATAAATAGAGCCAATTCGTCTCCATCAAACACACACTTCGATGATTTGATATGAGGCAAGAAGAATGAGATTCTGAGATAGTAATACGAGGTTTCTGAGGCTAACTTATGAGCAATTTGAACTGTCATGTTTGAGTCATATGAATGATGTAGATTTGAGGCCAATACGAATCTATGAAAAATGCGAAGTCTAAGGCAATCTCTGCAGTGTTCCACGGGGACGCGTCCCCCAAGGTCGGGTGCGCGCACCCCTCGCACCCCACGCACCCGGGACAGGGAGTCTCTTGGGGGTGCGTTTCCCACGCACCCTTTTTGGGGAGTCTTGGGGAGACGCAAGGGGGTGCGTTTCCCCAGTGTGGGAGTCTAGACTCCCCAAAAAGGGTGCTTCTGGGCGTCCCCCTTCAGTGTGGGAGTCTAGACTCCCCAAAAAGGGTGCGCCTGGGCGTCCCCCTTTAAATTTGTCTAATAAGACTTAAATATTAAAAATTAAAAAATCAAAACCATTAATTTTTTTTTTTTTTAAAACTAAATAACTAAAACTTAAAAGTCTAAAAAAAAAAATTAAAATTAAAACTAAACAACTAAAACTTAAAAGCCTAAACCTTAAAGTTAAAAGCTCATTTCATTTCAACCCAAAGTCATTTCCATTTCACTCTTAACTATTTTTGAGTTTGAACTTTGAAACTTTGAGTTATATAGATTTAGTGTTCAAACTTTGAAAATATACTAGTATGTTTTGCTTTCAATTTAGATTCTAGAATGATGAATGATGAATTTAATTTTTAAATCAATGTAGATTGTAGAATGATGAACCATTGAATGATGAATGATATCGATCAATGTATTTGAATATTTTATTATTGATTTTTATTTTTGTTTTTCGAATCTCATGGTATGTATGAATAATAATTAATTCAATAATGAGACTTGTCACTTGAGTATGTCATATGAATGATGTATGTACCAAAATGAATGATGAGGATGGATCAATGATTCAAATTTCAATTGTCTATTTAATATTTTTATGCTTTCATTATTGAACAGTGAACAATGAATATGAACTTGAATTATATATATATATATATATATATATATATATATATATATATATATATATACCTCGACGACTCCCCGCATCCCCGAAATTTCCCTAAAATTTGAGGGTACTCCCACACGTCCCCCCTGTGCGTCTCCCTGCACCGGAGTCTTGGTGGAACATTGAATCTCTGTAATGTGAATTCTGAGGCAATCTCTCTGTGAAGCAAAGTCTGGGGCAACCATCTTATGCAAAGTTTCTGAGGTTGACACAGTTCCGTGGTTGGAATAGAGGACTAAATTTGGGGCAATCTTGTGACAAACATGTGACATCTTGTGGACTGTATTCTGGACACACATGTTGAAGGACGGACTTGGCACTTGGGTTGTCATGCTATCATACTGGTTAGTTTGTCTATGACTTGAATTTCTCTTGTTGAAGATGATTTTATAAGGAAGGATTTGCTAGGTTTTCCCCTTGTGGGTTTTTTTGCCCTAGCCATGGGCCTAATCTCTGGTGTTTCTTGTCTCTTGTATCTCTACTTTCTTTATGTTTTAGAATGTGTAATTTCTTGATGATTTAACTGAATAATGTAAATGGTAAAAGGAAACATATATATCAGTCACAAGTAATTATCATGATTAAAAATTCAACATTGCAATTGAATTTCAACATGGTATAAGAGCTAGGCTAAGAAAGAGAGATGAAGCTGTCCTTCAATGAAAGTCATTTGTGTTACAATTGGCTACTAGGGCCAAACTCCATGTGGGTCATCTTATTTATGGCAGTTGATATTTTTGTTGGATTCCTCTCGTCGAGAGGTGTAAGATTGATCTAAGGATCATCTGATTCCGACATGTATTCATGGAGATATGAATTTATTTGTGTTATGGGACAATTCGTCAAGGTCCGCTAGCAACCAAATTGCCCCCACTTGTGCTCAACGTTTTAGTATAAAAAGAGGTGGCTTGCCAGTCATTTGCACACACTCTTCTTGTGATCTCTTCCTCTCCACATGTTTTTGGGTTTTTGTGGGAGGAGAGATCCTAAGAGACTACGCAGCCCTAATAAGAAGAAGCCCTAGCTCTACGCTGTCATGAAGGAGGCTTTAATGAAGCTACAATAACGCAGCAAGGAGAGATCTAATCACAGGTCTAGGAGAGACCCTATTTTCTGTCCTAAAAGACTTCCTAACGCTGTCCTAAAGGAAGGAATCCTAGCCGTAATAAGGAAGAGTCCTATTCACAAAGATCTGACCACTGCCCTAACCCTAAACACAATGATGAAGGCAGAATGCCCTAGCCGTAGGTCTAAAGGGAGTTTATGCAGTGGAGGAGACCTGTCCATGCAGCAAGAAGATGTTACCAAACCGCAGTCACTAGAAGCCTCTCCGCTGCCCTAAAATGAAGGTTCTATGCAACGTAATGTAGGATCCTTTCACGCTGGGCAGAGGAGCCCTTATCTGCCCCTAAAAGCAGTCAAAAGGAAGACGGTTCACGCTGCCCTAACCACAGTCTTATGAGTCACAGACTGGTGCGTTAGATGCTGTCAATTCACAGTCCATGAAGGGAACTCAATCCGTAGTTAAGGAGGATAGTTAGAAGGAATGTTAGATCACTGCTAGAGACAGTTAAGTAGAGACCTTAACGCTCTCTCTATATACCCTAACACTGCCCTAAACACAGTCATGGTAAAGTCCTTAACGCCGTCCATAAGGAGATCCCTAACTCGCTGTTCTAGGCCATAGTTAACAAGGGGTTCATCTATAGCAAAAGGAGGATGTACATACGACGTTGTAAGGAAAGGTGACTGTGCAGTTATAACGCTGATTGGAAGGCAGTGCTATCATGATGCTGTAGATGATAAGCATGTTAATGACTGTCTGGGCATATTGGTGATGAGCTTGATTTGAAGGGTTGCTACAGCTAGCTGCTTTGTTAGGTTGTAAGCCATAACAAGTAGCTAAGTCTGTCCCATGATAATATTGCAGTGTACACCACAGTGATGATGAACAATATATTAAGATGCAACATACTTGGATGGATGCAGCATGAATAATGAATGCAGTGATCGCTGTGGGCAACATGGTGCAGTATGGTGCAACATAATGAATGCAACATGGGGCAACATTATGGTACATCATGATGATGATGGGCATGGATGTATAACACTAGATTGTTGATGATGGGTACATCATCATGATGAGGTATTGCAGCACAGTGATGAGAGCAACTCAGTGATTGGGTGCAACACAGTGTCAGGTGCAGCATGATGATTGGGTGCAGCACAGTGAGGTGCAACACAATGAGATGCAGCATGGTGATGGAGTCATCTGTTGAAGTTTCTAAGTTTACTTAGTTTAGAAACCCTTCATGCACTTTTTCTGATTTATTCCTACCTACTTGTTATTTTTCTTTAACAAGTTATTTACAAAGTAAATACTGAAAATAAACACCAGTGCATGCTCAACATATTACAGATCAGCAACTAAAAGAAACAAGAACAAACACACCACATGACACCATTATTTTTGGACCAATGTCCCCGGAAAAACCCAATGCGGGAAAACCAGTGTAGCTATCTAAGGGTTTTCTTATTAAGCAATATCAAAGTACGATCTAGGTGCCGAAACTGGCCTACCCAACAGAGAATTTCCTTAGCAACTATACCTCACAGTTTGAGAGAAATCTTCTGGCTAAAACTTCGGAAAATCCTTCCGGCAGCTCCTCAGCACAGAATTGATTTGCAACCCCAGCGTCTGCACAATCTGGACTACGTCAGCCCCTCTCTGTCTCACGCTGGCCTTGCGTCAACCTTTCTTGGCTTGCGTCAGCCCCAAGAGGCCCTACGTCAGCTTTCTGGGCCTCTGCATCAGACATGTTGGCCTCTCTGGTGCTTTGGGCAGCACTTGGCTGTCTCTGCGTGGCCCTGTGTGAGCCCTTGCTGGCTCTGCATCACTCTCCTTGGCTGCTGCGCTGCTCTCCCGGCACAATCTCTACCTTCTTTGTTTCTTTGTACTCAATGCCCCTCAGCTGCTCTCCCGATCACTGATTCTATCTCTCTTAGCAAACCCCGCTCTAGAGAATAGAATGATTGATCACTTTGGTGTACTCTCCAAGTGACCCTCAAGCCTCCTCTTATATTTTTCCTGTTGACATCTCAACGGCCAAGATTAAGTCCCTAATCAATGGCTAAGATTAGATCTAGCTTGATCCATGTCTTTTGGACCATTCTAACACAGATTCATATTAATACACATTAATATTTTATTTTCCCTAAGTTTAGACTTAGGGACTCCATTAAAAATATTAATTAACTCCATTAAAAATATCAATTATTTTAATATCTCTTGATTTGTTTAGAATCTGCCCAAACCCTTTCTGGGTATTGGAGATCTCATGTGCCCCAAGATCTCCACCAAATTTCGTGGCTATAGCACATCTGATGCTACCCCAAATCAACATCACATTGGAGAATCAGTTGAAGTAGTATACCTTCACCTGAGATCAAATCAACTACCTCATTATGTTTTTTTCATGGTGAAGATCTTTGCTCTTATCTTGTTAAGTCAAAGTGTTGACTTCTGATGTATATGTACTATCTCTCTTTGATGAACTATTGAAGAACATAAGAAGAATTGATCAAGGGTTTCCCCACATTAGGGTTTGTCCCTAGCTAGTGCCACATTGTGTCCTCTTGTCTTGGCTTGTTTTCTATGATTTATGTTTATGTTCTATCTAGATTTTACTATCATGCTAAATGTGATTGCTAATTTGGAATTGATATTGAGCTAATATGGAAAATTTAAGTAAATTTGCTATCAGCATAGAACATACCTAAAATTAACATGGTATCAGAGCTGAGGTGGAGACAAAGCCCAAACAAGAGTGAAAGAGCAATCACCAAAGATAGTTGGAAAGGACAAAAAGGCTTAATGGGTTCCTCATCCCTCTTCAAATTCACCAAGGGTGAAGTCGAATAAAGAAGATCATCAAAGTGGCGTAGCATAAGCATTTGATGGCCTACCTAAAGATCACTTCAATGGGAAGTTTGGATCTAAGGGTGGAAGGAAAGGCAGATGCCTTGCTTGCAATAAGATTGGCCATTATGTGAGGGAGTGTCCGAATAGAAGGGACACATCATTGATGATGATAACAATCATTCCAGGGACATCTCCAATGATTGGAGGAATGACAGGTAATGCAGGACATCAAGGAAATGGCCGACTCTTCAAAGAAAGCAAGGAACTCCAGACTCTTTGGGAATCTGGCTTATTGATTGTAGTGCTTCAAAGCACTTCATCAAATAGAAGGAAACTCTCTTTAATTTGGTAGAGATGGAAATAATCGCGGGGATTATACTTGGAGTCAATGCCACCTATCTCGGAAAGGGTGTAGGGAATGTTACCCCTCAATTGAATGAGGGTAACACAATTCATTTACAAGAAGTTCTATGTACCTGATCTTAAGAAGAACTTGGTGTCCATTTCAGTAATGGAAGTCAAAGGTTTCAAGGTGGCATTCATCGATGGAAAGGTACGTGTTTGAAAACGGAAGTTTCAAAGATGCTTTTATTCTTGGGTTCAGGGTTGGCAATTTATATCAAGTTGCAGGAAGTCCATTGGGGACCATGTCAGTTGACACATCTCTTCTATAGCACCGAAGGTTTGCTTATTATGGGGCCTGTTGACCACTATGTGTCAACTTCCCATAGCAGTATACCCCCTTTTCTTCACAAAAGGGATAGCGCTTGATTGGCGTGTCCATGCCATTCGACAGTCATCGTCGACTTGATCATATTATGTTGTAAACCCAGTCTGCATGTGTGAATTGTAAATAATCTTAGCATATATGAGTCATGTATGTAAATTGCCTAGGTGGACGTAATTTTCTAGTGATAATCTACGTTTTGGAAGGTTTTTTGTCTCACCGATTCGTGATCGGCAGAGTTTTCCTTCAGCCTAACCCCAAAGCCGGAATGAATTTTGTCATTAGAATCTTAGGGGAATCCTAGTGTGTTGATTTGCTAGATTATAGTTGGTCGCAGAACTGGGTGATCTACGAGGGTCTATGTCAAATGGGTTTTTCCCTTTGAGATGTAAAATTGTAAAAGTCATGTTGTAAAATTTCTTGAGGGTTAGAAGATGTTTTAATCCCCTCATAAGTCCTAAGTCCTAGGTGATTTTTCCAAAGGCTAAGTTCGATGATCCATTTAAAAATAAAATTAATAATAATAAAATTTTTAATTTAAAAAAAAAATAAAAAAATAAAAAAACATAATAAAATAAAATTAAAAAATAAATAAATAAATAAATATTGAAAAAATAATAAAATAATGAAGTAAAATAAAATAATAAAATAAGTCGAAATTTTGAGAAAACAAATGCAAAATTTTAATTTTTAATTTATTAAAATTTCGACAGATGAGATTAAAAGATATCTTGATCCTTATCGACGATCGAGATCATTTTGACATGGATCACTCGAACTAGCCGTTGGGAAATTTTCCTTTAAATAGGGTGCTAGGGGTCATTTGAGATCAGATTGGATCTGAGAGTTGGTGCTAAAGAAAGCTTTTTTGTAGTCATTTTTTTTTGTGCAATAAAGAAGGACTTTGGGGTTAAAAATCTTGCTGGTGTTACTCTTCTGAAAATGCTGTAAGATTGTTTTATTTTTCTGCATAATTTTATTTTCAGCCATTGATGATAGCTTAATGAAGATTGATCTAGGCACAGGTATCTTGTCTGATCTTTGGGGTTTGAATGATAGTTTAGATTCTGAAATATAGTGGCAGGTATCTCCATTTGATTTGGGTTTCACTATTGTTTTCTCCTTCTATGTTAATGGTTGATTTTAAGCTGTGCAGGAAACCCTTTTTTTTCAGATTACCGGGCATTAGGGGAAGTTCTCGGCTGAACCAGCCAACTCTCGGATTGTGTTTTCTGAAAGAGCCCAGCCAGTTCTTGATCCCGGACTTATCATTTGAAATTTTTTATGAATGCATGCAGGGTTTTCTGAAGTATCTCACATTAAAATTAAATTTTGAAAATATAATTGTGGATTATTGACAAATCTGGCTGCTAAAGAGCCTTAGATCTGTAAATATTGTAAATTCGTAGCTGATTTGTAGGGTTTTATTTTTTCCTTGTACATATTGTTTCTGGGTATTTTGTTTTTCCATTGCAAGTTACGGGTCTGGAAAATTTTTGTGGGGTTTTCAGCAGGCAAATCTGCAGCAACAGGATCTAAAAAAAAATCTGAATGCAAGGCAATTTAAAATTTACTGGAGGATATGCAGGTTTTCCTTGAAGAAATTCGAGGGTTTTTTCAGGTTATCTGTTTGCTGCCTGGGATTTCATTTTGACAAAAGGTTTCAATTTTTTTTTTTATGCTATCTGTGTGCTGGGGTTTCATTTAAAATTGCTTTCCAAAAATATCAACCAGCAATCTTGCATTCCAAGGGTTTTAAAATCATTCATTTTCAGATCTAAATTTTTTTATGAGGGTTTCAAGAAATCTGAAGGAGAGCGAGTTAAAAATTTTTGTCAAGATTTCTGGAAAATATTTAAAGCTCCTCTCACTCTGCTGCAAATCAAATCCCTGTCTCCTCACAGCTCCATTTCTGCATTTCTCTTCAGCATTACTTCCTGCGGATTCCTTCCACGCTGCTCCAGCACCTGCAAACAAAACAAAAAAATAAAAAATAAAAAGTATTTAAAAAATTAAAAATATTTTGAAAAAGCTTAATAAAAAAAAAATTGAAAATTCATTTTTCATAGTCCATTTTTCTACAACTAAACGCACTTAAAATGTTTATTTACAAGTTGGCTATATGAAAGTGGTAGCTGGTCAGCATTTAAATTTTATGATCATTTAAAGCATTTAATTTTTCTTGAAGTTTAATTGCTGGATCATTTAAAGGCGTTGTGCATTTGTTGAAAATCTTACATCGCTTGGGTTATTTGATGATAAATGATTATTCTACATGGTTTATATTTCTGCAATATTCAATAAATAATCATTTAATCATTAGCTCCTTAAGGCACTGGTCTATTAACTTAATAAAATCAATTAAGTGCTTGTTTCCCCTCGTGTCTCCCAACCCAACTGGTCCACAGTTGGTCATCCATTGTCCCATAGGGTCTACCCCCCTTAGCCGCGGGAGACAGGCTTAAACGGAGAGATCGGGGATCAGGGTGACAGCCCCGGTCTGAGCGTTGTCGTGACAATCTGTGCGACAACAGGGCCCTACCCGATGTGAGTCAGATGGCGACAAGGATGCCTAAATTAAAGAAGAGCATGAAGATACATGTCCAATGTTGGAATTTCTAAGTCTAACTGTTAGAAATCCTTCTTGTACTTTTTGATTTATTTCTTCCTACTTGTTCTGTTAATTAACAAGTTATTTACCATGTAAATACTAAAAATAAATATAAGTACAGTCTCAACACATACAGATCATCAATTGAAGGAAAAACAAGCACACAAGTGACACCGTTATTTTTGGACTAATGTCCCCGGAAAAACCCAATGCGAGAAAACCAGTGCAGTTATATGAGGGTTTTATTATTAAGCAATTTCAGAATACAATCTAGGTGCCACAAATGGCTCACCCAACAGAGAATGCCCTCGGCAGTAGTACCTCTTAGTCTAAGACAGATATCAGCCCCAATTTTCCCCACGAAATCTCCCAGCGTCAACCTCTAGGGTTTGCGTCAGCCTCTCTGGCCCAACGTCAACCTCTTTGGGCTCTGCGTCAGCCTCTGGAACCTTTGTGTCTCCCACGCTGGCCCTCCTTAGGCTCTGCACAGCTCCTTGTTGCCTCTGAGTGGCCTCTGGCTGCTTTTGCGTGGCCTCTAGCTGGCTCTGCGTCAACCCTATCCTGGCTTCTGCGTTGATGCTCCCGGTACTATCTTTGCCTCTCTGTTACTGCATTCACTGCCCCTGAGCTGCAACTCTGATCACTCCTTCAATTTCCTCAGCAAGCCCTGCCCCAGAAAATCAAATTCTTGATCAACTCGGTGTATTCTCCAAGTGACCCTCAAACCTTCTCTTATACTTTTCTCTTTGACAATTCAACGACCGAGATTAAGTCCCTAATCAATGGCTAAGATTAAATTTGGCTTGATCCATGACTTTTGGACCCTTCTAACACAGTTTTATATTAATTCACATTAATATTTTATTTTCCCTAAGTTTAGACTTAGGGACTCCATTAAAAATATTAATTATTTTAATATCTCCCAAACTGTTTAGAATCTGGCCAAACCATTTCTGGGTATTGGAGATCTCATGTGCTTTAGCTTCTCCACCAATTTTTGTGGCTAAAGCACATCCGATGCTACCCCAAATCAACATCCGAGATGTACAGAAAGAAAATCTCACAAGGGGACTGTTCCTCTCATGTAGCAAGTCCACAGGTTTGGAACAACCAGAGGGGTTTGAGATTCATGATTAGGAATCTCATGTATGCAGGTTGTAGAAAGCTCTTTATGATTTAGAGCTAACACCCCGGGCATGATATGAGAGGATTGATAGCTTTCTGATGAAGCTGAGAGTCACTAGGAGTGACGCTGATCCAAACCATTGCTTGAAGGTTGTGGATGATAGACCTCTCATACTGCAAGCCCGTGACTACCTCAATGGAGCTTAACTTTCAGAAGTTATGTGGTAGTGATGTCAGACCTGATTTGGGAAATGCGTCTGAGGTTCATAAACTCATTCTAGCATTGATGTTCTTGGTGAACTCCCATTCGGATATATCTTTTGTAGTTAGTATGTTGATCTCATATATGGTTGATCCTCACTAGATTGGTGCCAAGAATCTTCTAAGATATCTTCAGGTCACAATCTCTCATGGATTGAAATACACTACAGAAAATGTGAAGCTGCATGATTATTCGAATGTTGACTGGGCAGGCAGTGTGGAGGATCACAAGAACACTTCTGGATGCTTGTTCTCTTTGGGTTCTGCTATGATATCCTGGATGAGAAGAAGCAAAAGTCAATTGCTTTGAGCAGTGTTGAGATCGAATACATAGCTACGAGTATGACCTCGTGTGAAGCTGCCTAGTTGAGGAAGCTCTTCAGTGAGCTGTTTGGACACATGCTGGATACCACCGTAATCTTCTGTGACAACCAGAGGGGAATTTGATTGTTGAGGAATCCCATATTTTATGATCGCTCCAAGCATATGGACATCAGGTACCACTTTATCTGGGATATGGTACATCGAGGAGCAAGAAGGCTCCATCGCATTGAGACTGATGTGCAAGTTGCCGACATGCTGTCGAAGCCCCTGAGAAAGGTCAAATTTGTGACTTTCCGAGAACGACTAGGAGTCGTGGAGAGAATCTCTCCTAAGGGTCTTGTATGATATGGACATTGAGCTCTGGGAGCTCCGGGGGCTTGGGGGTACATCTTGGAGCGATGAGAAACCACAGGGTAAGTGGTTCTACCTTCCCCTAGTGATTTGTTGTGTACAGGGTGAGTGGTTTAGCCTTCCCTTGGGATACCCCTGGTGACATGTAGGCAAGATGAGTGGTCCATCTTTCTCCTGCCGAGACATCCTACCCAACAGTCTGGGACTCATGGGAAGTACCTCTCATTTGGCCAATGAGCAGGTAGATGAGGATAGGGACCATAGTAGTACTGATGGACGCATCGTGTTACTACCGTACTCCCTATTCTAGGATGATATTGATCTGGGATCAATTGGAATTGACTTTGGGTCAGTAAGAGTGGTATGATACACTCTCTTTATTTGGAACTGATTTTGGATCAGTAAGAGTGGTATGACACACTCTCTTCATTGGGACTGACTTGGGGTCAATGAGATTGGTATGTGTTGGAATTTCTAAGTCTAACTGTTAGAAATCCTTCCTGTACTTTTTGATTTATTTCTTCCTACTTGTTCTGTTAATTAACAAGTTATTTACCATGTAAATACTAAAAATAAATACAAGTACAGTATCAACACATACAAATCATCAACTGAAGGAAAAAACAATCACACAAGTGATACCGTTATTTTTGGACTAATGTCCCCGGAAAAACCCAATGCGGGAAAACTGGTGCAACTATCTGAGGATTTTATTATTAAGCAGTTTCAAAATACAATCTGGGTGCCACAAATGGCTCACCCAACAGAGAATTCCCTCGGCAGTATTACCTCTCAGTTGGAGACATATATCAGCCCCAATTTGTCCCATGAAATCTCCTATTGTTAGCCTATAGGGTTTGCGTCAGCCTCTCTGGCCCAGCGTCAGTCTCTTGGGGCTCTGCATCAGCCTCTGCATCTCCCACGCTGGCCCTGCGCAGGCTATGCGCAACGCCTGGTTGCTTCTGCGTGGCCTCTAGTTGGCTCTGTGTCAACCCTCTCCCTGCTTCTGCGCTGATGCTCCCAGTACTATCTCTGCCTCCCTGCTACTGCATTCACTGCGCCTCAGCTGCAACTCGATCACTTTGATTTCCTCAGCAAGCCCTGCCCCAGAAAATTGAATTCTTGATCAACTCGGTGTGTTCTCCAAGTGACCCTCAAGCCTCCTCTTATACTTTTCTCGTTGACAATTATGGCCAAGATTAAGTCTTTAATCAACAACTAAGATTAGATATGGTTTGATCCTTGACTTTTGGACCATTCTAACTCAGTTTTATATTAATTCACATTAATATTTTATTTTCCCTAAGTTTAGATTTAGGGACTCCATTAAAAATATTAATTATTTTAATATCTCCCAAATTGGTTAGATTCTGCCCAAACCATTTCTGGGTGTTGGAGATCTCATGTGCTTTTGCCTCTCCACCAATTTTCGCGGCTAGAGCACATCCAATGCTACCCCAAATCAACACTTCCTCTTAGTAATGGCTGTGCTCTAGTAGTACTCCTCATTGAGCATCACCTTGATTATCCGGCATCGGTCCTTGTGTTGATGCTAGGCCTGCTGCCCAACATCCTCTTCAATACTGCATCATGTATTGCTATGCAAGGCCCTGCCATTGCCACTGCTGCATTTGTACGATAACTCCCTCTGCATCCATGCTGCTGCCCATGGCCCTGCCACTGCCACTGCTGCATCTACACTGCAATCCCTCTCATCATGTTGCCCAGTGTTGCCCATAGCACTGCCACTGCTAACTGTTGCACTGCCTCAGTTACTGAGAAGTAAGTAACTGATCTCCCAACTTTGACATCTCCGTCAAGTTAGAAACACTCCCGATGTTGAAGCTCCCTCTGTCACTGACAAGTGCTCCCTCTCTAACCTTTGCATTGCTGCAACAACTCTGTGCATCTCGTACTGCTGCCTTACGCTTCATCCACATCCATCTCTACCGACATCTGTCAGTCCTGCTACTCCTCTTCGGGGCTCTTGTAGAAGGGTATAATCCAAGAGGTTGGGTACCTCGAATGGTACTGATGTCTGTAGCGCACTGAGCTGCTGCTTGCTGAACCTGCTGCATCCGTTCTTCTGAGACCTCTGTGTCCAACGTGCTTCCCTACATCTGCGTGTGCATCCCCTATATGTGCGCGAGGCTCAGTCTTTGAGGGGAATAAAGAAAGGGTGAGCAAGCGAACTCTCGACCGGCCCCCCCACCAAATAAGTCAATTAAGGTCCGGAGGGCTTGCGCTTCTGAGGGCAAGTTACGGTCGAGTCACTAACGTACCTCTCCCTTACGGTCGAGTCACTAACGTACCTCTCCCTTACGGTCGAGTCACTAACGTACCTCTCCCTTACGGTCGAGTCACTAACGTACCTCTCCTGTTAGTCGAGTCACTTAACGTACCTCTCCCATAGGTCGAGAGTTCGACAGGCTCACGATGGCGGCCTTAGCAGTCGAGCCCCTCTTCTTAACAGTCGAGCGTGCTTACGCCGCCATCGCCGCCATCGAGAGGAGAGGACCGGCAACGGGGCTCAACCTTAAGCCTGACTTCTTCGACTCTACCTTTACTTTATTTGACCTTCCAACTAAGAACTTGACTGCTTTGCTCGACTCATCCGGGCACCGAACGGCGGGACAACAGATCCCATTGCCAGACCCTAATACCCCTTGGCCAGAACCAGCATGTGGCTAGACCTAACAACCCGAGGCTGCTGGCATCACACCCGCTGTTACCAACAACGCACTGGGAGTCGTCTGATAGCCACAGTTCGTCTGAAAGCCACTGAACTGTGAACCGATAGATGTTTCCTGGAGAGGAGGTCACTTATACTGCTGACAAGAAAAGCGTTCACCAACATTCCCCAGTCCCGCTTTCTACCATTACACTTTCAGTTCACTTTACCGCATTCTTGAATCCATACGGGGCTAAATGAAAATGGGTTTTGATAATGGGAACCGCGCTAGCTATGCAATTTACCATATAAAGGGAGGCGGGGGCGTATACAGTATAGGTTGCAGCGGAATTCGTTTTTCCAGTTTATATACCAGTATAAAAGGAAGAAGCCAAGGTAAGAGCAAGACCAGGTGCATATATAGGTGCAGATTCAATTCCTCCAGTTATAGCGGAAGCACCCGCAAAAGCAAAGTGAATAGCGTAGAAGGTAGCAGAGGCGTCCCATGGCTAAGCAGTGTCCTTGCATCAGAGTAAGATCCATACCCAGCAGTAGCACCAGAAGCAGGAGAAGCAAAGGTAGAAGGAGCAGAGGCAGCAGCACCTATTTCTCTATATAAAGATCGGGACGCCAGCAACAAAGCAAGCATCATAGATAGAGACAAAGGCAACTTTCCTTCACGTAGTTCCACCAGCATCAGATCCATATCGATACCCAGAAGTAGGGCTAGTAGATACATACCCTATTGAAGCAGTCGATCCAGCTCGTCTTTCCTTCGATATTTGCCATGATTGTGAAGGCCTCATCAATCCATGGCTGAACGTGTGGTTTGAGAACTGCTTCCTTATGTCGCGCTGCATCCACCTGCTCCTTCAGTGCCTTAGCTTGCTGCATCCTTGCAAGTCGCTGAGTGAGGACTACTGTCTGCGCAGTTCCTCGGACATTGTTGTATTGCTGCTGGAGTTCTCACATCTCTGTCTCCAGGCGTTGGATGTTGGGATCCTCCTGCAAAGTTGTGAGGACCTCAAGTGCTTTTTCCAACATGCCGGTACAGTCTCATATTGCAGCCCCAATTTCTTCCAACCCTGCTGCGATAGCGCTAGTGTGCTGTTCTCTGACTTCTGGGGGAGTGGAAGGTTGCACCTTCAACCGCAGCTTGACAATTTGAAGATTCAGCTCCAGCTGAACCTTTGTCGTTTCTTCCCTGGTGTCACGGACATCGGTTACCAAGCTGTGGATCCGCACCTCTACTGGTAGATCTGCTGGGATGGCCAGCTCCGAGATGTGTCTGCAAACATCGTCTACCACCTGCTCCAACCGTTGATTCTGTGACACCAATTTGTCGCGCTGCAAGCTGAGCTGTTCTATGTTTATCTTTTGCTCGCTAAGAATTTGGATTGCACGACTCTCCTTAGCGCGCAGCTCTGTCGTTATTCCCATCTTGCAACAGATATAGTGTCTCTCGCGGAAGGGCAGCCAAATTAAGGCCAAGGCCTTTGATCATGCTAATCGACAATCAATCCATCGCATTTGACAACACTAGAGCTCCCTCCGGCAACACTATTGTATTTGCCATCCTTGCATGCAACATCTGCTTTGCTGCTGAAGTTCCTGCTATGACATGGGTTGAAAGGGTACCCACCTGAGGGGGCCGCACCTGTAATTCCTACAGCTGCCCCCAACACAGTCTAATGCTCCTGCATAAAATCTTGAAGCGCTTCATTTGTGACATCGCAGACCGTCTTGCCAATGTCATGGAGATCACCTTCAGTTAAGATGATCGGGTCAATGGCCAACTTCAAGGCCTTGACCTTCTTCCTTGATCCTGCTCGCTCTGTGATGTGTGGCCGCTTCAACTGTGTGGACGCGGCCCCTGGGTCCGCACTCCCTTCTACTGTTTCTGTTTCTTCTACTTCCCGCCTTGTGAGGATGTTGCTTGGTCCTCATCCGCCTTTGCTGTTGCTTCTATCGCCGCCTGTGCTGCTGTTGCTGCATTTGCAGCCTTTTTCTGTCCCGCAGATTTCTGTGTCGCTTCCCCCGCTGCCTTTTCCTTAGCTGTTGTTGTTTCTTGTTACCTTTTTTCGGCCAATTGTGTGACGCGCAGCTTGGCATCGTCCTTCTGCGCTGCTGCCTTCTCAAGTTCTGCCAGGTTTGGGGTGCGCCATTCCAGAGGGCATGTCTCCAAGATAGTGAAGATGGCGTCGTTAATGGCTATAAACGGGAGCTTCATCCACTACTTCGTTGTAGCCTTGCGCGCCCTGATGTAGACATTATGCATGTCGGCTTTAAACTCTGCAAAACTCTGCAGAATATTGTACACCGTAGGTGACAAGCATGATCTCCGATTGATCCCGGATGCTCATCTCCATGAGCACACAAAAAAAATTTAGTGTCGCGAATTCATTTTGCGTCCTTTGTGGCCCAGAGCGAAGCGTACTTCGCGGCCTCCGGTAAGTCTCTGTCAATGTTGGGGAATTGACTATCTTTTGGTAGTTCCCCCGCTACGAGCATTATGGATAACAACAACCATGCGTAGTGGAAGGTTTTACCCTGCTCCTGGGCTTCGCGACATTTTGTCAAAAATTCTTCGCAGAGGAATTCAGACCAGTTGAACTGGACCCCCTTCACACATTGCTCGGCTAATGTGACTGCCGGTGCCGGTACCTCATCGGCGCGACACTTCATCATAACTTTTCTGGCCAGGAGTTGGGTTGCTACGCGTACCCCTTTGTCCTTGATGCTGGAGATAGCGTAGCCCCTTTTCTTCTTCTCCAGCTTGTATTTTGTCTTCATTGCTTCTGCAAGGACCAAATCACTACCCTTTCCTTCGGCTATGGTCACGGGGTCCTTTCCTTTGCAGGGGTGCCGAGAAATACGGTGAATGAGGTTTGCCGTGATGGGGATAGGTTCCTCCAGCCATAGATACCCATCATGCACTAGGCAGAGCAGCTGCTTGATGACGAAAATGGTGATGGGCGCGTGGTGGAAATGTGGTATCCATAATAAATGCAACAACCTGGCCTTTTCCACACCGTGTAACCATTTCCGCGGCTCTAATGTTATCATCGCCCCCTTAGTATTTTGCTTCATTAGGTTCCCGGTCTCTATGTGCGGGAACTTCTCGTGGTCACCGAGGTCCCAGTCTTCAAACTTCATGGTTGGCACGCGGCCTAGATGCGTGCCCTCGAACACAATGCCATCTGGGAGGAGCAGGGTCTGGAGTGAACTCTTCGTTTCGTCCAGGTTTTTCGGCACTTTGGTTTTCCCTTTCCGCGGGGGGACATACATGGGCAGTTTTGTTGCAGAGGGTATAGGTTGAATGTCTTCCTCCATATCTTCGTTTTCTTCCTTTGTGATGATAAGGGCCTGTAAATCTTCTTCTTCCTCCTCTATGTCGACGGTGATAACTTTTCCTTTATCGGCCATTGATGGCTTACTGCATAGTGGGTTCCTCGGGGACACACGTACGAGGGCCATTTCTTGTTTATCTTTCTTGGGCCTCGACGTTCGTGGTGATTTAGGGATTTTTTCCACAACCTCGACGCCTTCGGGAACATCCCCCACCGTTGGGGTATGCGCAGCCTCGCTGGTGGTTACCTCTTCAATTCCCAACCCATCTTTAGTGGCTATCATCGTATCTAGGCTGTATTTTGTCACTCACGAACTTCGGGGCTCACTTATCGCTTGACTCTCAATGCTCAGTGCTCTGCTCAAGCGCTCAATTCTCAAATGACCAAGTGTTGTTCGCTGGCCAACCCTTTGTGTTTTATAGTGCCTATTGAATTTGAATTCGACCGTTGCCCCCAATTTCGGGCCATTAATGCTTTCTTGGTGGCAGAGTTTCCCAAATCTTGTGCATAACTCGCGTCTTAAATGCCAATTGCCCACTCCATTTGGCCTCAAATCGAGCATCCCATCGTGAATAGTGACTTCAACGGTCACTTTCTGGCCAATCCGTGCGGTAGCGCAACCCTCTGTGTGTGCTCGTGGACCTTGTGACGCTCTGCTTCTGCGTGTATCTCCAATATCACACAGCTTCCTGACAGAATAGTTTATAGTCCTGCGCTTCCTTTCAACTGCGTGGAGCGCTAAGACTGTCCTTCCTGCAGCGATTCAGGTGGTTGCACCAGCCATAGGGGGCTCCATCCCGTCCTCCACCATGGTTCGTGGAGAATCCCCATCTTCCATTGTTTTGGTCGGCATCATGCACTCTACTATTTGCAATACGCTACCTTGGTCACTACGTTTGGCAATATGCGGTCCAAGCCAAGGCAGCAGACTAACCAGTGCACGGCGATAGTTTTCCAATTTTTCAGTGTCATCGTACGCACCTTGCCTTACCATCCTCGGTTTTTCAACGAGAAATGCTTCCTTTATTTCGTTCTCCAGCTTCTTGACCTTCGCGTCCATCAAAGCGCTTTTCTCCCTTCGCTGTACTCGGTCTTTTTCAAGCTCACAAACTCTAAGGTTTCCCTGTCGGATTTCTTCCTCAAGTCTTATGTGTTCTGTTTCTCGTGGCTGTGTGATTCTTTCGTTCCGGGCTTCGCGGGCTATCATATCTACGGGTGCTGCTATTCGTGGACTAGGCTTCGCATGCTCCATAGGGATTACAACCCCTGCTTCATACTTCAACTTCAGAAGTGCTCGCGCGGTCAGGGTTTTGCACATGGTCCTATAAGCCCATAGAACCGTTGGTACGCGCAGGTCCCAGTCAGTGCGTCTCACATGGTGGACCGTGTTCAGCACTTTGCACACTTTGTCAAAGGCTTCCCCATGTATAATCTTCGGCGCGCTTGGTCTTATCATACTTCGTCGTTCGTGCCCTTGTCTTGCCTGCTCCTGCTTGTTGTTCCTGTTTTCTATCGTGAGGATGGTGTGTGTTCATGCAGGTTGCATACCATACGCCTGTACCCATCTGGAGAGGTGGGCATGCACGCTGTTTCGTCCATCATACCCGACTTCCATCCGTAGTTGAGGCTTTCCAAACTGTATAACCATCATTCTTTTGCAGTTGCATCAGTTCTCAAAACTCCTTTGATGCGTACCACACCATTTTGTAGGCGTAGTGCGCAGTGCCCATTTCAGAGCGTCAAAACACTGCTGTTTTACCACCTCTCTTTCAAATTTGTTCAGGAATTCATCCACCGCTGTCAACCCCTCATACATAAGCAGATCCCTTATCTCTGTTGTCATGCAGTGCAGTGATCTTACCATCATGTTGCAATTGAGCGTGGTTACCTCGTGTAACTAGTTTTGCCATCGTTCTATTTCCTCATCTGAATCCGATGTGCAGGAGCTTTCGCGCTCCCACGAAATCCTACCATCTGCTATAGGATTCACCCAATCCTGTTCCCGAGCGGTTATCTTGTAGATACAATCTAGATCATCGTCGCTTTCATCGTCGCACACTGGCTCTGTGTAGCGCGATCCTTCCGCAGGGTCTAAAGGTACCACTACGTGCAGTGAATTTTTCTCAAAAATCATTTTGCGCTTCTTCAGATTTATCACCCCGTTCATATCAGTGGCCCAATCTATTCCCAGAAATGCGGGATAGGGATTGCTATCATCGACAGTCTCTATCATTTCAGAATCTGCAAGCGCGCTCGCACCTTCCATGTCTACCATTATTCCCTGCAATCTTCCCATCTGTAGGATCTTCTGCTGGTTTGCCATTCGCAATTGAATAGGGGACCATTGCAATGTGGGCCTGCCCATGTGCTCCCATGTCTGCTTTGGCACTACGTTCGCGTTCGATCCTAAATCCAAAATCACTTGATCCATTTCATGTTCCCCGATTTGCGCAGTCGATCTCATTTCCTCCCTGTTCGCGTTGTTTGCTTCTCGAGCTTTTGGACTACACGCGGTTCTCCTGACCCAATGCACCTAGTGATGAGTTCTTGTAGTCCATTCACAACCTTGTTGTCACGCAGCAGCTACATGCATGTCTCCAGAAAGGTAGTAAGCATTGACGGGTCCATCTCCGGGTCTAGTTTGTCTTTACTACCTGAAGTGGAGGCCTCCGTGAAGCTCTTCTTAGCTTCCATGAATGTTTCCTTCGCACGCTCTAAATCGAACTCCGGTTCCTTCGTTGGCGCCTTGCAAACCCACGCGCTCTCTTCTGGCTGCTTAGCTTTGTCATCTCCTATTGTGATACCGCTTCAGAGCATGATGTTTATGTTCAGGTCCTCTTCGCGCGGCTCAGTCCTAATCATTTGTAGGTTCTGAGTCAGGGGAGGTTGGAGTATTCCTTTATCGTGCAACCTCACTATTAATGTGGGGCAGTCCTCCGTCTCATGATCAAACTGAGTATAATATAGACATGCTGCTCTCGTCGGATTTGTACACTCGCGAGCATAATGCCCTGGCCCTCCGCAATTATAGAAAATCAGTGGTCCACCACCCCTTCCTGGCCCCATTTCCCCTCGACCTCGTCCACGCCTCTAAAATCTAGTGCGTGCCATCCTTGCATTTTGATCGAGGGCTCGTGTTTCGGTCTGCACCTTATAGGTAGGGGTCCGATCCATCATCAGCTCATAACTTCTGCAGGTGTGCTCATCACGGCCTCCCGACTTGCAGAAATTGCAGAACAATTGCTGGGACATTTGTGTATACTTCTGCAAGAGATGACAATTATCCGTAGCATGTTTTCCCCCTATTTGACAAATCGCGCACCATAATGCAGGCACCACGCTCGGCCTTGCTTGCACCTCTGGTCTCAATGGCATTGGCCCTCCTACCGCTAGGTAGTTCGCGAAGACTAAACAATGGCCCTTGCATTTTATGCACCATACCTCTTCGTGCACTTTTGGGCAAGTTGTCCTGTCCTGTTTCAAATTCTGCATTTCCAGACACAAATTTCTCAGTTGCGCGTGGGTTTATTGGACTCCCAGGCCAGGATCTTGTATTGGGGTCTCGTGCAGTCTTATTGCAATCTCCAAAGCTTCAGCCTGGGTGGATAACTTCTGTTGCAACAACACCGTCCTTAGATGCTGTGTTAGTGACGCTATAAACCATGCGTGGTGCTGCCTATATGTGAAGGTCATGTTGGCTTCGCGAATCATGCTCTTCAGTCTCTGATCTAGTTCCCATGGGGTCTCGCCTGGAAGCATCGTGATTTCCTTAAACCCGATAATAGATTGTCTTTGATTTCGGCCTGCTAAATTCCCTGTTCAGCGCAACTTGGATATCTGCGATCCCTGCGTTTGGATTGTCACTGGAGTGCTTAATGTACCATGTCAGTGCGCGATTCTGCAATGCGCTTACCAATGTTTCCTTCTTTATATTGTCATCCACGACTCCTTGTGCTTCCTATACAACTTTTACCACGAACCAAAATTGGTCTGGATCTTCGTTCCCTACTCCTCTGAATACTAGCAATTTTATCGTGCTTGCCGTATTGAACTGTGGTGGTGGCAGAGGTGGTGTGGGCGGAGATGGAGGTGAAGATGGTGAGACTGGTGGTGGTGGTATGCGCGGAATTCGTTGCCTTATCAGACTGATCGCACTTCTTGGTGAAACTTTCGCGAGCTCTTTCTCGCTTTCTCGCCGATGTGAAATCAAGGCGCTAGTTTTTATCTCTGCGCTACCTTCGTTTCTATAGATCTTCCCACTTTGCGTAGCTCCAAACATCAATTTATTCGCATAACCCACTTTTCACACAATAGCATCTTAATCCAAGTGTTCAAAGATTTAATGTACTTACCTCGCGGTCCTTTGAGGAAGCGTCATTCCGCCTCGCTGTAGTTGACTGAAGTATCTACCACGAACTCAATGATAAACCCTCCTATAATTCGATCGAGCCAATGGTCCACAATGCGCGCGATCTTATCTTTTGATGCTTCTAGTCTGCGCACTAACTCTGGAGTCCACACAATTGGTTTGTCGAGCCTACACCTTCCTTGACTGTCTGCTAGCTTCGCGATCCACTCATACAACTCAGAGGGGAAGGATGCAAAGAAAATTTCATGGATTTCCGTATATAAGTAGCGCTCTAACCACTGTTCCTTCGATACCACAGATTCCTATTTTCTTGCGCCGCGAACTCGTGAATCTTTCTGTCCAGCCACTCTTCAATTTCTTTCTTTGTTGGATTCCAGTGACACGACATCAGATATCCCTTATGCAGATCCCGGTCCCAGCAACGAAACCATTTGTTGGCTTGTTGGGGCTTGACCCAGGTTCAGAGGTGATTTAGCCAAACAAATCCCGGTACTACTGGCCCTTTCGGAAACAGTCCGCAGAGCGTGGATTGAGGTCTCACTCGAAGTAGTATGGGAGGGTGCTAGAACTAGGTTTCCGCACCCTGGAGATGTCTGATGAGTTCAAGTGGTTCGTAGTTCGACCTTGCGCTCACGTCGCTACGCGCACTTACTCGCACCTTGCGGCCTGAGATGCTGCCTTCGCGTAGCCCTACTTAGGGGCTAAACAGTGTTATTACCCAAGTCCTTAGTAATCCGATATTAGTTGATTAACTTAGTTTATTTCTATGCTTTCATTTATACTTAACAATATTCACAATTCATACAAGTGCGCGCAGTATAGAAACAATATATTTGCAAATGATATTAAACATGTAATAATTCAGAACAGATACACAGAATTGGGAATAAAACATTTTTTTATTACTCTCTTCTTGGATTACAGACTCGACTCCACCCTGCACACTCAGCTGCAGGGGTCCGCGCATTCAGCTGCGAACAACTAGGCCCCTGCGCACTCAATTGTAGAGCCTTTTTCCTACTCTATGACCCAAGACACACTTAGACATTTGCTCTATGATTCTACTTCCTATCTATTAGATTCCATTTCTTCTATGTCTTTACAACTTAGAGCCTCGCTTTATTTATACAATCCCATGGTTCGCGGACCATGGGTAGGTCGACATTACATTCAAAACTTAGGGCGGACAACCCTATGACTCTAACATACAATTCGCGCTCTGCGCCCGCAATTCGCAGAGTCTTTACAACCATATCAAGTCAAAACTTGGGCTTTGAGCCCCAAAACATGCCTTGGGGGGATTCCATGCCCAACACATACCCCTCATGCTTGTAGTCCGTCTGACTACAACTCGATGTCTCCCCACCTCTTCTCTCGAGGTGCATGAGCACTCATGGCACAATCATCATCTGTTTCCACTTCTTTCTCCGCCCTTGCTGGTGTAGCCTTGGTCTCAGAAGCCTCTCCCTTGCTCTTCTTCCTCGAACACTGGCTCACATAGTGACCCAGTTCCCCACAGTGGAATCATTTGACATTGGAGAGGTCCTTCTTCTGTTTCTCCTACTTTCCCTCAGATGCTAGGGCAACATCCTCCTCTTCCTCCTTGATTCTGACCCCCTTGCCACTGCTTCCCGCCTTGGTTAGACTTCTGATCTCTTCTTGACGAAGAGCCACCCTCAGTTTCTCCCAATCTGGAAGGGTCGACTTGCCCAGTATGCTCTGGAAAAGTACCTCACAATCCTCTGCGACTGTGTTCAACGTAGTCCTCACCATCATCTCCTCGTTTCGATGTGGCCCCTATGGAAGTCAGCTGATCCCGGATCGCCTTTAATTGATCGAGGAAGGTGTCTATCTATTCTCCCTTCTACATCTGGTATGACCACAACGGATTTTCCAGTAGCATCTTCCTCTGCACAGAAGTATGCTGATACAATTTCGTCAGGGCCTCCCACATCGCATTTGCTGTGTCCTTTTTGGCAATATGTGGTACTACATGGTCCTTGACCTCGTCAAGGATGATGCTTTTGGCCCTTGCCATTGCCTCCTGGTACTTTTCGTTCTCATCCGGGTCAACTAGGATCGCTATCGTGTTCAAGGCGAAGTGCTTGAGACAATTCCTGTCTAAAATAGACTAGATCCTAGCCTTCCAGACTACGAAGTTTGAGGCTCCGTCTAGTTTGTCCTGATCTCTTACCCTGTTCAATGCCATTTCACTGCTCCTCTTTCGACTCTTCTGAGTCTTTCTACTTCCCTCTTGGAAGTTCTCGATGTGACTCCCTCTGAGCCTCGATTTCCCTCCTGGAAACCCCTCTGCCAATGTCGAGATGCCCCCATTCTGATTGTTAGTGCAACTGCACCACTGATTCAGATTTCTTGGCTAGAAATCCTCGACAGAAACTCCCTCCTCCTTGGTCTTGCCTTGTTAGGTACTGTTCTGACTATAGTACCTCACTAGCTTCACTCCGCAAGTTACCCACAGCCTCCTATGCCCCAAAAAACTGATGGTTAGAGCCTTTAGGCTCTACGCAATCCTGGCACCAGCAAAATCCGCACCTCCTGGCCACGAGCGTCAATCCTTCCTCACTGAGAAAGATGACCGGGCACTATGTAGGTCAAGTCTACTCTTTACCACTGCGCTGATCCTCTTCCCGGCTCGAACTGATGACGCAGGTACTGCGCCACCCCTTCCTTGTTGCTTTTCCACTAGGAACAACTTCTGTCACTCGGGACAGCTGTTTCTGCTGCTGTTGCTCTGCTTGGCTGATGCCCTTAGTTATCCTATGATCTGCAACCACGCTCTGATACCATGTTGGAATTTCTAAATCTCACTATTAGAAATCCTTCCTGTACTTTCTGATTTATTTATTCCTACTTGTTTTGTTAATTAACAAGTTATTTACCATGTAATTACTGAAAATAAATACAAGTACAGTCTCAACACATACAAATCATCAATTGAAGGAAAAACAAGCACACAAGTGACACCGTTATTTTTGGACTAAAGTCCCTGGAAAAACCCAATGCGGGAAAATCGGTGTAGCTATCTGAGGGTTTTATTATTAAGAAGTTCCAGAATACAATCTGGGTGCCAGAAATGGCTCACCCAACAGAGAATGCCCTTGACAGTAGTACCTCTCAGTCAGAGATAGATATTAGCCCCAATCTGCCCCACGAAATATCCCAGCGTCAGCCTATAGGGTCTGCCTCAGCGTCTCTGGCCTGGCGTCTACTCTGCGTTAGCCTCTGCATCTCCCACGCTAGCCCTCCTCTAGCTCTGCGCAGCTCCTAGTTGCCTCTGGCCGCTTCTGCGTGGCCTCTAGCTGGTTCTGCGTCAACCCTCTCTCGGCTTCTATGTTGATGCTCCCAGTACTATCTCTGCCTCCCTACTACTGCATTCACTGCCTCTCAGCTGCAATTCTGATCGCTCCTTCGATTTCCTCAGCAAGCCCTGCCCTAGAAAATTGAATTCTTGATCAACTCGCTGTGTTTTCCAAGTGACCCTGAAGCCTCCTCATATACTTTTCTTGTTGACAATTCAACGATCGAGATTAAGTCTCTAATCAACGACTAAGATTAGATCTGGGTTGATCCCTGACTTTTGGACCATTCTAACTCAGTTCTATATTAATTTACATTAATATTTTATTTTCCCTAAGTTTAGACTTAGGACTCCATTAAAAATATTAATTATTTTAATATTTCCCAAATTGGTTAGATTCTGCCCAAATCATTTTTGGGTATTGGAGATCTCATGTGCTTTAGCCTCTCCACCAATTTTCGTGGCTAGAGCACATTCAATGCTATCTCAAATCAAGAGTGTGAGACACTCTCTGTTATATGGGATTGACTTTAGGTTAGTAGAGGATGGTATGATACATTCTCAATCATTTCTAGAGCAGTGCAGGGCACTGATGGCAGAGATAGTACAGTCTGGCAGACAGATTAGCAGATAGAGTTCTCCCTAGTTGAGAGGGAGTGTTAAAATTGGCAACTAGGGCCAAATTCCATGTGGTTCATCTTATTTATGGCAACTGATATTTTTGTTGGATTCCTTTCGTCGAGAGGTGTAAGATTGATCTAAGGATCATCCAATTCCGACATGTATTCATGGAGATATGAATTTATTTGTGTTATAGGACAATTCGTCAAGGTTGGCCGACAACCAAATTGCCCCCACTTGTGCTCAACATTTTAGTATAAAAAGAGGTGGCTTGCTAGTCATTTGCACACACAGTCTTCTTGTGATCTCTTCCTCTCCACATGTCTCTGGGTTTTGGTGGGAGGAGAGATCCTAAGAGACTACGCAGCCCTAATAAGAAGAAGCCCTAGCTCTACGCTGTCATGAAGGAGGCTTTAATGAAGCTACAATAACGCAGCAACGAGAGATCTAATCGCAGGTCTAGGAGAAACCCTATTCACTGTCCTAAAAGGCTTCCTAACACTGTCCTAAAGGAAGGAATCCTAGCTGCAATAAGGAAGAGTCCTAATCACAGAGATCTGGCCACTGCCCTAACCTTAAACACTGTCATGAAGGCAGAATGCCCTAGCCGCAGGTCTAAAGGGAGTTTATGCAGCAGAGGAGACCTGTCCACACAGCAAGAAGATGTCAACTAACGGCAGTCACTAGAAGCCTCTACGCTGCTCTAAAATGAAGGTTCTATGCAACATAATGTAGGATCCTTTCACACTAGGCGGAGGAATCCTCATCTACCCCTAAACGCGGTCAAAAGGAAGACGGTTCATGCTGTCCTACCACAGACTTATGAGTCACAAACTGGTGCCCTAGACGCTGTCAATTCACAGTCCATGAAGGGAACTCAACTGCTCAGCAGTTAAGGAGGACAGTAGAAGGAATGTTAGAGGACTGTTAGAGACAGTTAAGTAGAGACCTTAACACTGTCTCTATATACCCTAATGCTGCCCTAAACGCAGTCATGGTAAAGTCCTTAATGCTGTCCGTAAGGAGATCCCTAACTCACTGTTCTAGGCTGCAGTTAACAAGGGGTTCATCTACAGCAAAAGGAGGATGTACATACTGCGCTGTAAGGAAAGGTGACTGTGCAGTTATAAGGCTGATTGGAAGACAGTGCTGTCATGATGCTGTAGATGATAAGCGTGTTAAGGACTGTCTGGGCATATTGGTGATGAGCTTGATTTGAAGGGTTGCTACAGCTAGCTGCTTTGCTAGGCTGCAAGCCATAGCAAGCAGCTAAGTCTGTCTCATGACAGTATTGAAGTGTACACCACAGTGATGATGAACAGTGTATTAAGATGCAGCATGAATAATGAACGCATTGATGAATGCAGTGACTGCTGTGGGCAGCATGGTGCAGTATGGTGCAACACAATGAATGCAGCATGGGGCAGCATTTTGGTACAGCATGATGATGATGGGCATGGATGTATAGCAGCAGCTCGATGCATTGCAGCAGCTTGTTGATGATGGGTACATCATGATGATGAGGTACTGCAGCATTGCAGCATGGTGATGAGAGCATCTCAGTAATTGGGTGCAGCACGGTGTCAGGTACAGCATGATGATTGGGTGCAGCACAGTGAGATGCAGCATGGTGATGGAGTCACCTTGGAGGATCAGTTGAAGCAGTATGCCTTCACCTGAGATCAGATCAACTACCTCATTATGTTGTCTTCGTGGTGAAGATCTCTGCTCATATCTTGTGAAGTCAAAGTGTTGACTTCTGATGTATATGTAGTATCTCTCTCTCTGCTGAACTATGGAAGAACACAAGAAGAATTGATCAAGGGTTTCCCCACATTGGGGTTTGTCCTTGGCTCGCCACATCTTTTGTCCTCTTGTCTTGGCTTGTTTTCTGCGATTTAAGTTTATGTTCTATTTGCATTTTACTATCATGCTAAATGTGATTGCTAATCTGGAATTGATATTGAGCTAATATGGAAAATTGAAGTAAATTTGCTATCAGCATAGAACATACCTAAAATTAACAATTTGTTATCT
Source organism: Pinus tabuliformis (assembly GCA_031772625.1). Lineage (NCBI taxonomy): Eukaryota > Viridiplantae > Streptophyta > Pinopsida > Pinales > Pinaceae > Pinus > Pinus tabuliformis. The sequence continues at coordinate 586,370,776 of CM062812.1, read as the reverse complement.
AGCCATTGGCACCCTAGTTTCAGAATCTCAAAATCTGCCTTCTTGTGAGAATAAGCACTGTTCATTGCTTAGTAACAAAAATATGTCTCCAATGAAGAAGCTATAACAAGGTCTGTTCTTTCAATGAAAAGAATAAGTGAAATAGAACCATTATACAGTGGTCCGAAATACTACTGCATATAGAGTCCTCAATTATTACAGTCACGTTGTAATCTCCCCTGGTTTGCCTTGAAGAAGGTTCTGTATTTCAAACTTCATACTTCTACTTGGAAGCCGATAAAAGTGATACCTTAGGACAGCCGAAGATCATCATTTCAGAAGTCCACAAATTCTAAGGTTTGTTCGGAACACCTGAGAAAAGTTAATCAAAGTAACTTACTTGACAAGTTTCCATTATCCATTTTGGTGATTGGTCTTAGTGAACTAAGTATTGTCTTAGTTCTGGTCGAAAAATTTCAGAAAATCTTGAATTACCTTTGAACCCAAATACTGAAGCATATCTTCTGTTTAATTGCAATTCAAACTTGATATTAACTTCTATTGAAGCATGCGAAGGGTACAAAACAAGAGGATGAAGCAAGAGGTTTGATAAAGGACAAATTTATTTCTCAAATACATAACCGAGTTTCTGTGGAATACCTTTGTTGAGGATCGAACTTCTGTCTCTCTCTGTGATGGACAAAATTATGTGATGGAAGAATTTCTGTGATACCCATCACTGTGATATGCTTTGGACCAATTTTCTGTGAAAGGATCTTTATTGAAGGATGAATTTCTAATCATTTTGCTGGACCAAATCCTTATGATGACTACTTTTTGTATCTCTGTGGAAGCACCATAAAGAAGGATGAAATTATGCATCGAAAAGGCCAAAGTCATGCTCTTGCTGAAGCAGATCAGATTGAAGCTATTGATGAGCTAGTTGACTTGACTAGGAGGTAGGGTGGACCAGAGGATGCTATGTCAAGAAGGAAGAATGGTTGGAGCAGAATATACTGACGGAATCATAGGACTGTTAAAGACCAGCCTTGGCCACCAAGCAAGCATAACTCTGTACGTGCTATTAGATGCTCAAAAGCTAATGCCTCCTTGACCCTTCTGGAATGTAAGGAAAAATATCTTGCATCTACTGTCATGAATGTTGGGTGCTGTTGTTGCAAGGGTTTAAAGAAAATAGAGTTTACTTGGATCATCATTGGACATTCTTGATGGATCAAAGACACTTCGATCCTAGGGTTTGTAAACCCTAGCAAGTAACAATGCTTGATAAGAAAGCCCTAGGGTTTATGGACAAACCCTCAGATTGGACACTTCTGCTGAAAGAAGAAAACCTAGCCTTTTCAAGAAAGTTATGACATCATGATGATGATGTAGATGAGGTTGATAAAGGTGCTAGTTGATTTTCCAAGAGTCTAGAGTCTAGGATAGAATCTTAAATCACTGACGCTACCAATCGAAGTATCACAACAAACTAATTTGTAATAGCGGAACTATATACAACAATAAATCTACTAGTGCACAAAATATACACAACTTTTTACAAATTTATACAAGAATCCAACTTTTTGTTATATTAATCAAACTTATAATACAATAGTCTAGGGTTCCCGTACCAGGGATAGTGGCCCTCACATTGTTGACGAATGTAACTTGGTTTGGTCTTCATTATTGTACTTGAAGTCAAAATGTAATATATTTGTCAAAATGAAAGCAAAAAGAATTTTATTTTTATTTTAATTGACTTGTTAAAGCATGGGTTTCATGCTTGGGTCAATTGTTATAGGTCAAGCCTCCGTTGTAGGCTTTAGGATTATTTATTTGGGTCAAAGTCAATATGCCTGTTTGGTCAAAGACTCCTCCATCAAGTCTCCTTCAAGACAGCTTCAAATAGATCATCATCAAGTCTGCTACATTCTAGTGAAATCATGTCGGCCTCACCTAAAATGGAGAAACAACTATTCAAGCTATCATGTCGGCTTATTTGTCGCGGAGACTACTATATATACAAGCCTAAAGGCCTTCGCTCAGATCATAGTTTTGGACAAGTATTTCAGAAGAAATATTTCGGTGATATTACAGGGATGTTCTCGGTGCAATCACAGAAGACCCGATCTCAGAAAGGAAGTTTCAGTGCAATCTCAAAGAAGAAGTTTTGGTGTCATTACAGTGAGAAGTTCGGATTGCAGAGCTTGGATTTCAGAGAGGAATTTCAGTGAATTTCAGAGATGTTTTGGTGTCACTACAGGAGCTCGGATTAGGCACAGGGATGATCTTGGTGCTACCACAGTAACCACAGTTAGGTGCTATTACAAGATGGTTTCGGTGCTGCTACAATTACAAGGTCTAGGTGCAGTAAAGAAGGTTTCGGTGCTGCCAAAGTGACAAGGTCTCACAGTGAGATGGTTTCCTTGCTTTCACAATGATAAGGACTCGGTGCTGTCACAGTTACAAGGATGACTTGATGGAGGATGTCTTGGGTTTAGATTGTAAGGGTCATGGTCGTCTCATCTTGAATCCACTGAAGGAAGAATTTTGACTAGGTTTTCCCCTATAGTGGGGTTTTTTCTTGGTAGTGTGCCTACATCTTGTGTTCTCTTCTATTTGTTACTTGGCATTAGTTTTGATGATAAGAAAAGATAATTAATAAGAACTAATAATGATGATGAAAACATCACCAGATAATGTCATAATCAGAGAAATCGTTTAACTGCCTCACCTTTCGATTTCTCAACATGGTTTCAGAGCTATGGTCAAGGTCAAAGGAAATTTGAAGATCATTTATACATATTTGAAGTATTCTCAGTGAAAGGATCTGTTTGCATTCAACATCCCAAACCAATTAAATACTCCTGAAAAATACCACCATGAACAAGATTAGTAGAAGATAACAAAGATCCCTACTCACAGTTGAAGGAAGAAATTTGCTTTATGAAGGAATTCGGGAACAGCCCTTCCCTTAATGATGTATTCAATCTGGCAGGAAATTATGCTTTCTGTTAATCAACTTATGCCATTTAATTCTTTTTTCTGTGCGAATGGTAGAGAAGAGATGGCTTGTGATGAAGCAGAGTTAGGACCAGATGCCTACTCAGAAAAAATCCAGTATCAACAAAAAGTACAAGAGCAGGTTAGTGAACATTGCATCATATTTGCATATCAAGCTTGAAAACTATCCTTGAAGTCTTCTAAAGTCTTTTTCTTTTCTATTGGAGATAATGAATCTTGGTTTCTTGCAGCAATTGATGATGCTTAGACAAATGCGAGAACTGTCTCCAGAAGATCAGCATTCTATTCTTGAAGTGGTATTTATCTTTCAAACTTGTTTTAAATATTAATGTGATTTCAACTTTTTTACTCAGGAGCTTTCTACTTAATATTTATAGCTGCATGCTTTGAAAGTGTAAGAAAAGAAAAGGATCAGGAGTAAATAGTCTTCTAATTTAATCCCATTGTATTGCAGAATTAGAGAATGAAAGTCTCCCTGTTTTCTCTGAATTATGAACAAATTGTTTTTTGTACTTGTCAAAGGATTATTGACATATGTTTGTAATACAGCTGCACCGGGAGATGGAACAAGGCAATTTTGAAAATGCTAATGCAGTTATGACACATGAACAAATTCAGGCTCTCATCAACAGAAAATGACAAGAACTCTCTAAACAAAATTTCATAGTAGTTTCTGTTCTTGTAAACGGATTTGCAAGGTCTGCTTATTTTTTTATGCACAGAAAAGCTTCAAATGCTTGAACATATACTTGCAATTACTCATCTGATTGTGGTGCAAATTGTTCAGGCAAAACATCAGTTTTAAAATGATGTACGCCATTTTTAATCACCAAATGACTACAAATATTGAACACATTCTTCACTTGAAAGAATATATCAATCAGAAGCCCTTTTATCAGCCATAGAATTACCTTCTATGCTGAGGGTACAAGTTTTATCAGGGATTTAAAAATGTGGTCAATTTATAGTCAAACTCAACAAGCACGTGGATTTTGTATGTACACACATACAGAAAAGGATTGCTTGAAAAGTAGCAAAAGGTGGTAATCATTGTTACCTAGGCTAGAATTTTAGGGAGTTGCATTTGGGATTGCTTTCACGTGCTTTTTTCTAACTTTCTTTGCTTCAATAGACTTCTTTATGGTCTCCAATGCAATCACCTTGGAGGAATTTTAGGGTTTAGGTTACTTTTCAGTCTTTGCTTACATTTTCCATTGTTATTATAGAGTACTCTTGTTGATTTAAGACTTGAGGAACATACTCTTTACCTCTTGGATTGCATGCAACAAATATGCATTAACAGATTTTAGTGTTTTCATAAAATGCAAGATTCCTTGTAGCATAAACAATTAGTTCTCTTCCTTAGGCTCGTTAGATTTCATCTGATCCCTCGTTGGCTTTGATTTAGAATTCATGTACTTGGTAGTGATCATGGTGTTGAAGAATGTAACTAGTGTCGGTCTTCATAATTGTATGGTCATGATGTAATATAGCTGTCAAAAGAAAGAAAAATACATTTTATATAAAAGAAAAAATATTTATTAGCATGGGTTTCATGCTTTATTATTTTACTTTTAGGTCTAAGCCTCCATTGTAGGCTTCTAGGGTTTATGTCATGAGTCCAGTCCTTGTCATTATTTAATAGACCCTTCTTGGGCTTTGTAAAACAAGAAAGACATTTATTTTTGTGTGAAAAGTGTCATTTGTGCCTCCTCCATCAAGTCAGTCTCAAAGAAGACAAGTCAACCTCAAAAGGGAGCCAGAAACCACTATAAATAAGCAACTACTCGACTCATTTGGAGGATACACGCAATCAAGTTCGATCTGCAATTGCAGGAGAAGAGGAGTGCGAAATACCTAAAAGAGAAAGCAAATACCCTAGCGAAGAAGGAGGAACTCTAACAAAGAAGTTTGAAGATTATTTTATCTCTCTTTTGACTCACACGTGCAAAATTATGAAGCTGTAGGAGGGCTTTAGTTGTAGGTCTGTAGTAGGGCCAAAATTCTGGAAGTTGGAGGGCCAAAATTTTGAGTTGGAGCTGGGTTGAAGCAGTTTGACTAGAGGTGACTATTGAAGTTTGGTTAATCAATCTGGAAGGCTGACTTGGTGGAGATAAGAAGGTCTTTTGGTCTAATCTAAGGTCTTGGTTGTCACAATTTGATTTGAGTTTACTAGTGGAAGAGTTTGACTGGGTTTCCCCCTACATAGGGGTTTTAGCCCTGACTGAGTGCCTATATATGATGTCATTATAGTCATGCGTCTGATTTGATGATTTCTTGATGAGAACAAGATAAAAAAAGAACATAAAGTAATTTAATAAGAATGCAAGAATATCACAAGGAATTGTTAACATAAAAAGATCTTTCTGCTTTTCTGATTTTCTAACACATGGCATCCTATCTTGCTGTTTGGGTTTTCAGTTGATATAGTGGGTTGTCAAGCATGGATGTGTTTTCCAGTCTATACATGTCATGATCAAGGTTGCATGGGTACAATGAGACATTGGCACGTAGGAATGGGTACAAACTTCTTGGTACATATCCAAAAAAAGTTGGGACACTAGTATGGTGGTACAACTCACACTATAATTATAAACACACAATACTTATACATGTGTAGTAATTTATATGATAAAATAGTTAATATATGTAATTCCTTGGGTTGATTTTGGGCAAAGTACATATTCTATGAAACAATGTCCTGATTGTCAGGTCCTTTTAGTCCTTACAACAACATACTCGTTAACACATCCCACATGGACATGGACACATAAAAAGCTGAGGGTTTCTTCATGTAGTTGTCCCACTTATTTAAACTTTTGGAAATTGATATCAAGGGTTTCGAAACAGGCAACCTTTGTACTTTTTAACAAAACGCTTTTGCAGAATGTCATTTTCTTTTCCAATTGCAAAGTATAATACAAATACAAATGATCGTCTAATTATAAGGCAAGTTGTATGTTTCTCTGTATTCCTAGGCATCTTATTTCATTTTTGTATTATATGATAAGTAAAATTTTGGAATCATTGCTATTTCTTGGTAACTAAAGCCACGTCAAAATGATTTGGATACCTACAAGGTCGGAAATCTATAACTATTTCTGCTGTGACAAAATTATATGAATTAACATGTATTTCATAGATGATAATATATGATAATCAACAAAAGTGAATAATATTCTATGATAATCAGTGCAAGTGAATAATATTCTTCAAAGATCCAAACTTGGAGGTGCAATAAGTGCAAGGAGGTGAGGTAGGGATGACTCGACACCAAATGTCATGGCACTATAACCTTGTGGGAAAACCAAAATTAAGGGTGTGATAAGGTATGGCCCAAAAATCCATGTGTTCCGGGAGTCCCATCCTAGATGCATAAAGAGGAGTGGCAAGGGAATCCCCTGGGAGATAGGACCAAGATGACGTATCCTGGAGGTCCCATCTCAGAGGTGTAAGGAGGATTAGTAGAGGAGGGTGCTGGAATAATAGCGTCAGGTTGATGTGGTGGGCCAGTATAAGGGAAAGGCTAAAGATATGGGGCCCAAGCAACCATGACCTTCAATGAAATGCATAGGCGTTGAGCCCTAAATCTTTATGGCCATGCGTTGTGACTGTGGGCGAAGCATAACTCCAATGGACGATGGAGATCTCCTTCGGGCATATGATGACAGAGGGTAAGGTGTGACACACCTCCCCTGTTATGTAAGAGAGGAGGAAGGGGAGGGGGTGGCATATTATAGTGGAGGGTAGATACTTCGTGCAACCTATTCTGCCAATGCTCTAATTCTTCATCTGAATCTGATGTACATGAACTTTCACAGTCCCATGCAATTCCTCCATCGGCTGTCGGATTAACCCAATCCTGGTCTCACGCTGTTATTTTATAGATTTGATTATCTTCGCTCTCCTCATATTCACGGAGCGGTTCAGTATAGTGTGGTCCTTTTGCAGGGTCCAATGGTACTACTACGCGGAGCGATTTCCTTTCAAATGACGTAGTCCACTTCTTCAAATTAATTACCCCATTCATGTCAATAGCTCAATCAATTCCCAAGAGCGCGAGGTATGGATTGCTGTCATCAACAATCTTTATTACTTCAAAATTGGCCAACGAGCTCACACTTTATATCTACAGTTACTCCATGCAATCTCCCCATGGGGATAATCTTCTGTTAATCTTGTAATATCATTTATATTCTTCAGTAAGAAATAAATAAATAAAAGCATGACTACACAAATAAAATAGCAACTTGCACATCATGTTTTGGGTGTAACATGGAAGAGCGCTTTATGGAGGATATAACATTTAGGCATCTTCATAATGATGACAATATTTTCTAATAAACAACGTCATATATTCTAAGTATGGAGGATATAACTAGGCATTCACATATTCAAGGATAATTTGTGTTAACATGGCATTGAAAATATTGTCATTCATTGTTTTTTGAGTCCATACAACCCCTATTGTTGTAGCAAAATGCTCTGATACCAATTTGTAATGTAATAACATTATCAACCTCAAAAGAGGAGTTTCCTAGTCCAAAAGTTTAGTAAAGGAAACAATATGCAAATCAAAGTACAACAATTAACACCATTTACAACATAAAAACCATATGTTTTAATTCACTATGACAGAGTTCGGTTTTTATATCATCCAACATGGGTCAAGCTTCCAATATCTAGATGCAAACTCTATTTAGTAATTCATTTAGACAACAACAATCATTAATTTTCTGTTGTTCTATGTTATTTCAATTACTTTAGCCCAGTTCACTTCTTCAATATCCAGTAACAATTAATTCTTCCACTAATCAAGAATAATTGAAGATAGAACAGTTAATGCAATGACAATAAGAGACAATCAAGAGCATCAACAAGAGACACCAATTTGGTCAAAGACTAGGGAAATACCCCACAAGGGGGAAAACCCTTTGAAAATTCTTCTTCTATTAGATTGTCTTCAATTATTCAACAGAGAATACAATGAGCCAAATTCATAAACAAGAGTTAAAGTCAAAGCTTTGATTTATACAACAAATCAACCAACCAAGATCCAATATGCAGATGATGAAAAAACTCAAATATGGTCAATTGTCATAAAGTTTGCAATTTTGAGAAGTCAACAATAGTCAACGTACCTTAACTAGTCCCAAGTCAACGATCAAATTTGTTTTTCAAGAGCTTGGTCAACAATCCACAAAATCGGCCTCAAATGCTAGTCAAAGTCAACCCAAAATAGTAAAAGAAAGTCTAGCGAAACTTGGTCAAATGAGAGAGAAACCCAATGGTTAAAGTCTGCATTCATCCCACAGTGAACTCAAGCCAAAAAACCTAGAACTTCTCGGTTTTTGTGTCAATAAACTCGCCCTGCCCAAACAGAGATATGCCCAAGAAATCAAACTCAAATTCAGCCCAAAACAGTAAGGTCAACACTGGTCAAAGTGCAAATGAACTTCAAATTTTTGGCCTCCTGAAATTGACCTCCTTCCTATTCGCACGTGTGAAGAAAAACCTTGGAATTTCATATTGTACGACCAAATGAAGAAGAGATGTTGAGTTGTGATGATGTCCAAATGAGCTTGAGGTCACTTGCATTTATATGCAACTTTGGAGGGGCAATTTGTCCTTAACCTAACCTTGACAATTTGTGTACTTGTGGGCTTGACTTCAAAAACACTTTTCCTAGATCGCATTCTAGATCTATTCTCACATAGGACTAGTATTTCACAAATTGCTACATATAAGTTTTCCATGAATGTGACAATTAAGCATAAATGACATTCAAATCACCATAAACAATAACATTTTCTTCATAATTAACTCCAATTCAACATTTAACTCAGACCATCAATTTCTTAGATTTTCCTAGGTAGAGACATTATGCTCTTTTACAAGGAGGTCAATCTAGGGTTTAGTGTTAAGGTCCTTAAACTTATGTGGGTAACACTGCACACAATGATTAGAATTATGATTCCATGTTTCTCAAAGACATTATAAACATACACACATGTATGGTTACACAAAAGGTATCAATCCCTTCTAACATAACTATCACTAGTGTTGAGGCCAAAACATGATAAACACCATTCCATGATGAAGGTAAATAATCTTAGCAAACCATTAAAATCATTCATAACAATTTCATGTCAAACTATGCATAACATTCACATATCTTCATGGGTATGGGGAATTGAGGGTTTCTAACTTTTAAGGAGGTCATTGAAAGACTAACTCATGTAACAATCCAACTCATAATAGAAGCAAACATCTCATTTGATTCCTTAAGAACAATCACAGTGGATTCCAAAAGCTCTCATGCATAACCAACATCATTTGACGACGCTGTAGGGATACTTAACTAATTCTTTCTTTCAAAGGAGATGATTATAGAGAAGAAAGTGTAAACTCATTCAAATCCAATCATTGCATATTACAAATGTACTATGATACCCCTATGTTCTCTTGAACACTTAGCTCAACGCCCTTCTGATAGTGGCTTGTTCTAGGAAGTGGTTTCCAATGAACTGTTTTCGCAACATTAACTATAAGAGTTGCCCATATTTCCACCTTTTGGGGAATGAAATGTCTGAATTAACTTTGAATTTTGGTGAGCACATGGATATTGATGTCAACTACTAATAATGTAAACTTTGAAACGGGAACTCTATACTCAAAATGGGATCTCTGTCCAAAAAACCCCGAAAAAACATCAAAAACAATGCTAAAAACGGAAAATGTGTATACTGGAATGATGGGGTTTTTTTTTTAGGTTCAATTTTGAACATGTTTTAAAAATGGTAGTGGAAACGAAATTTTCGTGCAAAAATTGTGCAAAAAACAATCTGAAAACAAAAAGTGTGTATACTAGAACGATGGTTTATTTTTAGGGTCAATTTTCATCATTTTTAAAAAATGTCAGTAAAACCAAATTCTTATGTGCAAAAAAACAACTGTTTTTGAGGAAAAAAAACATTAATGTTTTTGGAAGAATAACATTTTTATTTCCTAACTATAAATTCAACATGTTTTAGTAATGAAAATAAAGATAAAATACTGGGATTTGAAACACATTAAAATTCTATTAGTTTTCATCCATGTTAAAAATATAATAACATCCCACTAAAGATCGTTAAAATTCTAATTGTTTTCAACCATAACATTAAAGATACAAAAAAATTTGGAAAAATTTCAACCATAAAAGTAAGAAACCATGACATTATGAACAAATTACATGACTAAATTAATCAAAATGTCATTATTTGTATATTGAATGAAACATGCATTATATCTCTAATTTTTTGTTGCATTGTAGATATTCTAAACAATAAAAATCATCATAATTAAAACATATAATCCAACAACATAAAAATGACTCATAACTTATGATTTAACACCATATGGAAATCCAAATTTTTATTTCAAGATATGATGCAAACCTCAGTTATATAAACTGTCTTAGACAATTATTCAAAATCACTCATATTTTTGTGCACACCATTAGAATTCACATCTTCATATGAATGACTGGATGCAGAGGAAGATGTTCCATATTCTTCTCTTTCATCAACTATTGCCCCATATGAGTCCACATGCATGCCCACCATTTCAGGTTTCAAAATTCTTTTGGATCTATGACTGGTTTCAACAGACTCCCATCTCAACACTGTTCCTTCTGGTAACAACTTTTTCAGAATCTCTATTGTCTTGAAGTGAAGAGTTCCTATCTTTGTTAAATTGAAGTCATAAACAAGTATGTCAACATCCTCCAATTTTAAGAGGTCTGCATGGCGACGATTTATATTTGTACTTTCTTTTTTTCTTTCCGCTAATTTTTTTTGTCAACTACCATCTTTCACTTATACACACTATTGAATGGGTGTGTATTTGTGGCATTCCAATGTACTTCAACACTTATAACATCTTCATTTTTTGTAAAGACCTTTATAACCTTAGCAACTCAGAATGGATAGCCATTGGAATCTCCATCTGTTAGCACTGCGATCATGCAACCCTCCTTAATATCCTGCATTGAACCCCTGTAATGGTCTTCTATGGCTTCATGTTGTGCATGAGATCTTCTAGAACCAATATACGTCTCTCTTTCCTTTGCCTGTGAAGAATTAATAATACCTTTAGATTGTTGTTGTTCAACAATGTTCATTTCCTCATGTTCATTTGACACATTTTGTGGCCAAATAAATGGATTTTTCAAAGGTATATCTTCATTTGTTGTTGTTGAAATCATATCACTTTGATTATTGAAAAATGACTCCCATCAAACTGAATCAGCAATGTCAAAGTACTCATATGTATATCTAATACATTTTTAATTTCTTCTACGCAATCAGAATAATTTATATTTCTATTCTGTGTGTGTGCATTATGAACTTCACCAACTGATTGTGATAACAACCTTTTTGATTCAAATATTGGATGATCTGGAATGAACTTCAAAAATTCCAAACCTGATGACGGTGCCCATTCTGCAATAGTTGAATACTTCCTGCTCCATATTAGTGTTTTCCCATCAATTTTTTTGATGCGAAATTGATGTTGGAAGTTAATGTCATTAAGTTGTTCAATGCATTTATCCTCACCATGCGATCCCAGAATAAACCTTCGCATGTCAACAATTTCTTCCAACACATCAAAAGTAGGCTCTGGCATGTATGATTTCTTAATACATTCAATTAATGATGGTAAGATCCCAACTTCCTTCCTCCTCAATGTGACTGAAAAAAAACTGAACATCTGATCAATATGGTCATGAGTGTGCCCAACAAGAAGGAAACCAACCTTTAACTTCTGAAAAATTCTCAATTCAACAGGCATGTTTAGATATAAAAAAATAACCTGATTTTTGTTTTCACGGCAAATGTTGTCCAATTGTAGATACAAAACTTTAGGAATATTACCAGACCAATGAGAAAGCACATCATGAATTATGGTTATTGTCAAATTCGCATCATTATGAATATTTGGAGCCATTAAGTAAACCCTTGGCAACATTTTCCCATTGAAGACCATACAATCGACCAAGTGATACTGAATAAAATTTTGCTCCTGTAAATTTTTGGCTGTGTGAACAAAATATGGTAAAAGTGTTTTCTTCTGGTCCATACCATCAATTATCAAACCCAAATATTTATTTGGATTATAATAACACTTCTTTTGATGCTTGTACAACTTTTTCCTTTCACTTGTTTATTGTTCGCGATGCTCCTGAAGTTCTTTGACAATGGAATCTACACAACATAAAATAAAGCCATTAAGAAATACATTTTCATGGTTGATGACTATACAATTTTAAACGTTGAAGTTATGAATGCTTACCTCTTTTTGACCCTTCACATTTATCCCTTTTTTATTTAAGAGAAGCACATGTACTGCAAATCCCCATCCTTGTCTTCTTAGGAATACAAACATTGTTGAATTTTTTTTTCTATACCTTCACAAACTATTGATATGTAATAAACCGACCATGTCCCTCAGAACCTTTTACATATTCTTTCTATAAGTTGGAGATTTCACATTTTGAAAAATTATCTGGAATATGTATTTTCTCTATTTTACATACACTCTCCATGCTTTGAAAATAAATCTTTCATCCATGACATTGTAGTATTTGATAATGGCCCAAACTGTCGTTTATGATGTACTTCTGAATAAAATGTGGGATCCTTTTCCAAATTTTCTTGGATTCTCGAGAGACAAAAATTACCCATCGAATGAAACATTTTGAAAGCCTTTCTACAGATAAATAAATACCCAATATGATAATCATAACTTGACAATGTAGATTGCATGCAACCAACTAAATATGAATTTTGCATGCTTTATTCATTGACAAATATCTCTTCCTTTTCTCTAATGCAAATTTGAAATCCATATGTTTCATGCAATCTTTTTGACAACATTCACTTGAAATGAGAGTGTTGATATAACTTCTTCTCGCCAAATATTCTAATCTACCCCTGGTATAACTAGAACATCTTGGATTGATACGAAAAGGTCTACTCCTTGATACAATATTTCCTGGCAACATCTCCATCATTGAATCATCCTTTGTATAAGCATTTTCATCATCATTCTGAGGAAAGTTATCTTCACTATGATCATCTATGCTTTTGAAACACTGACTTGGAGGATATTCTTCATCTTCCCCTTCTTCAGTGCTACTATCATAGTCCTTAGAATTAGGACTAAATGGAAAATTTGACTCAATGTTTATTGGATATTTTTCCTCATGTGCATTGTCAGTGCTGCTCTCATAATCCATAGAATTAGGACTACGTCAAAAATGTGACTGTTTACTTACTGAAAATTCTACATCCTGTCTTTTGTCACTGCTACTCTCATAGTCCTTAGGATTAGGACTAAGTGCTTCCTCTTGTCCTTCGTCACTGCTGCTCTCATAGCCTATAGGATTAGGACTAAGTGGACACCATGACACTCCATTTTTTTGAAATTTTTCATCATGCTCTTCATCACTGTTGCTCTCATAGATCATAGGATTAGGATTAAGTGGACACTGTGGCACTCCATTCTTTTGAAAATTTTCATCATACTCTTCATCACTGCTGCTCACATAGTCCATAGGATTAGGACTAAGTGGACACTGTGACACTCCATTCTTTTGAAATTCATCATCATGCTCTTCATCACTGATGCTTTGATAGTCCATAAGATTAGGACTAAGTGGACAGTATGACACTCTATTCATTTGAAATTCTTTATCATGCTATTCATCACTGTTGCTCTCATAGTCCATAGGGTTAGGACTAAGTGGACACCGTGATATTTCATTCTTTTGAAATTCTTCATCATGTTCTTCATCACTGATGCTTTCATAGTCCATTAGATTAGGACTAAGTGGACATTGTGACACTCTATTCAGTTGAAATTTTTCATCACTGCTGCTCTCATAGTCCATAGGATCAGGACTAAGTGGACACTGTGACACTCCATTCTTTTGAAATTTTTCATCATGCTCTTCATCACTGCTGCTCTCATAGTCCATAGGATTAGGACTAAGTGGACACTGTGACACTCCATTCTTTTGAAATTTTTCATCATGCTCTTCATCACTACTACTCTCATAGTCCATAGGATTAGGACTAAATGGACACTATGACACTCCATTCTTTTGAAATTCGTCATCATGCTCTTCATCGCTCTCATAGTTCATAGGATTAGGACTAAGTGGACACCGTGACACTCCATTCTTTTGAAATTCTTCATCATGCTCTTCATCACTGTTGCTCTCATAATCCTTATGATTAAGACTATGTGGAAACTGTGACTCTATTTATTTGACATTCTTCATCCCTTCTTTCATTAGTGCTGCTCTCATAGTCCTTAGGATCAGGACTAAGTGGAAAAATTGACTATATATTCATAGTGGGAGAATTTTCGTTATATTCATCAATATGAATAGAGTTGTTATGCGACGAAGATGTTGATGCTTCATAACACGAAACTTTATTTTCAGAAGAATCCATCCCTTTGAAATAGAAGAGGTTAAATGATACAAATGCAGACTCTCCTAATGATATTATATAACTTAAAGAATGAAAATTTCCCTCCAAAAATTTTGTTTCATGTATTTCCCTTCATTATTTTCTTTTACAATTTATTGAAAAATTTAGCTAATTTTATTTTTTGAAATAAATCTTTAAATTTAAAATTGTGAATAAAATATTTTACCTAAATTAATTTAATACTTAAAATATATAATATTTACTAGACACTTGAATGTTTTTTTTTTAATTTTTATTATACTTTTTAAAACAAATTAATCCTACATTCACTGTGTTGTAAAACAATTCCGTAATATTCGCTTTATCATAGTTTCCTATATCACCATAACAAAATTAACATGTTAAAATTTATAAAAAAAAATTAATCCCACATTAACCGTACAGTAAAACAATTCCATAATTTCACCTATATAATAAATTTCATTATCGCTATTACTCACATCACATCAAGGTTTTCCAAGGTTCGTTAAAAGAATTTGAGCGAATTTGTAGAACAACTACATTGCTATCAACAACATTTTCAATGGAGGATTATCGCATTTGAAAGGTTAGTTAATTTTTCTGCTTTGCAAATTTTAAAATTAAAAATGTTTAATGAAGTTTATTTTTTTTTTAGAAATTAAATTGTTTTGTAGAATAGATTTACCCACTACGTCCACAGTGGGCGTGGTGGGCCCGATCAGGGTCCTGGTGGCCAAACGGGCCCGTGGGTTGGGGGTTGTGGGGTTGGCTACCCGGCACCCCGCCTCACCTCGGTGGCCCAACGGCCCGCCAGCCACCTGCCCCACCTCGGCGGCCCAACAGCCGGCCTGGGTGGCGAGTCGTTGAGCTACCAGGGTTGGGTGGGGTTCGGGGTCGGGAGGCGGATTAGTTCTTGGGCTGCCAGGGTGGTGTAGGGGGGCCAGGCCGAAATACTGGCTCGGTTGGCCGACCGATTTCAAGGTGGGGTGGCAGGGCGATGTATTTTTTAAATTTGTTATTTGTTATTTTTTTTTTAAATTGTTATGTTTTACGAAATTAATTATCATTTATTTTTTTCTTTGTTAATTTAAGTTATTATTTTTTGTGGTTAACTGATTTATACGTGTCTTTTTTTAAGGAAAATAGCATCAAAGAATATTTATGTGAATATTTCTGGACCAAAAGCTCTTAAAAGTGGATCTTCAAAAAACACTGTTGAGCGAACCCCACTTGAGCTGATGGCTACAAATCTTTCAAGTGCTTCAAACGAGAAGAATATGATTTCATACTGGAAGAAATAAAAAAAAGTGAAACTTCCATCAAATGTATGGTATGTGAAAGAAAGAGAAAACCAAAATGTGTGGATATATCTATATGTTTATATCCCTAACGATAATGGAATTTATGACGCGCTGGAAAAGGTCATAGACATGTATTCGGCACCAGACAGTGAAGTTGTTTACATACTTACAAAACCGCCCAAGTCACATGAAATGATTAAATACCAGTGATCATATTCATCGTATGACACGAGAGAGATATCTACAAAGTTGTGTAAACAAATCATAAATGAGATGACACAAAATATCGTAAGTATTGTTATTTATATTTGTGTTTTGCGTTCTTGTAACTGTCTTACTATATTTTTATAAATTTTTTTTATTGACATATGATATTTTGTTTGGCAGAATTTTGTTGAAAGTTGTTCAATTATGTTGGGAGGCATTAATTTCATAGAACATGGTATTATGAAAGTTGTCAGCGATTTCTACTCAGTGTCAAAAGAAGATATGGAAAACAAGCAAAATGTAGTAATTCATGATGCTACAAAACTATATCCAAGGGATCAGGAAAAAAATGCCTCTAGTAGATAAATCTAGCAAAAGTAGACAGGTTACTTTTGAAGATGGGGAAGTTGAAACTGACATTGAAGAATATGTTGTCGTTACTGAAGATGACATTGGAACTAATGTTAGAAATGAGAGAGTTGTAAAAGACCAAAAGTAACAATGCCCAATAATAAATCTGTTCTAGTTAATGATGAGAATGTTGTGAGGAAGAAAAGTAAAGTTGAATAGTATGAAGTAGTCGTTATCAACAGTCAAGAACCTAGTGAAACTTAAAAATAAAGAATAGAAATCATTACACCAGGAACTAATTTATAGGATGACATTATTAAAACAAAACAAAATTCCATTCAACAGAACTTGACAAATAGAAACTTAATTGAGGGTGGTCGTCGATTTCAACTTAATGTCAGACAAATCTATAAGGCAACTGAAGGACAATGTAAATATCAAATCAAAAAGCCACACCATCTGCATGTGCACAACTTGAAGACATTGATGAGGTACAATCCATATGCTCATGTGGTTAATTATGTGCTTCTTGTTGATCCAGTTCAAGTTCTCAACAAAGAAACATTTGATAAGTCAAAATGTTTTGAATACAATTATTATGTGCTTAGGGGAAACCATTCTGTAGAAGCTCAAAGACAATTGATGGAGGAATATCCCAATGACCCATGTTTTGAAACAATGAAATGTATAATTTATGCTGGTTTATCAGATACATAAGCAAAGTTAGTGGCATGGTATCATAATTCAGATAATGAATATAGGATGTCTATGACTTTCATCTAAAGGGTTAGATTTATTCATAGTGAATTTGAAGAAAAATGTGGTGGGGATAAGCTAAATGTTACTGTAGATTTCCGAAAGGAATGTTGTATGGAAATAGACTACCAAATTGAAGAGAAAATCAATTCAAAAAGTGACAAAAGTAAATATTGATTTATTCAGAGGCATTGATAACATTTTCTAGTTGGCATTTAGAACTGGAGAGATATGGGAATTGATTAATGAGATTTTTAGCATGTGGGAAAACATTGGCATTAAAAACCAGAAGGTCAAAACGTCTAAACATTGATATGTAGCAATAGTAAATCAGGTCCTGAAATGAAGCAACCTCTAGAAGATATGACTATCACACCTTGGAGAGATTGCAAGGAGTGAAGGATGAAAAAAATTTCAAAGCAATATTATTTCGTGTGAGTTCAGAGGAATTATCATTGGAGGAAATGTTTGAGGAATTTCAAAAGTAAGTTTGTTGAATTATTTTTACTTATTTCTAGATTATAATTTTCTTTTAAATATAACATATTGTTCTTGGTAGTATTTGTTATACATATCATTATATTAACTTTTTTATTTTATCTATGCAGTCACAAAGTTTACATGAAAATTAAAGAACAAATGGTTAAATTATTGAATGAAGATAGTTGGGATGATGTCATACGCAACTATTCAGATTAAAGTTCTACATCAACATAATTTATTTATTTATCTTGCATTTAAAAAGGTATGTTGATTTATACATTCATTTTTATTCATCTGTATACTATTTTTATTTTATAACTTACACATATAATTGTTTATTTCATTAAAGATGAGGAATTATGCAAATGGAGCACTAGATAGTTTCAGAACTTTTTTTGAAAAAATTAAGATCGAAAGACTGAAAAAGCAACATCTTAAGAATGTTGAACTTGATCCAACTCTTACTCATTACATTTGGAATGAGATTGACACTATTCAATATCAAGTAATACAAGGTGACTGTGATGACATTTCTAAACTCATACCTATAATGGATTATACCTTAGTTATTGTAGATATTTCCCATGGTTTCAATATTCCAAACATTGACTATGATAGTGACCCTTATACTTATCAAACTCTTAATAAAGTGGTTGCAGGATTTCTAGAAGTCGCATCATCACTATTATGGAGATTTGTGACATTTCATTCAGACACACAATTGGCAATGTTATTGTCAAGCTTCAAGGGGAAAACAAACTCAAGGATGTAGCTTACATGGTAAGACATTTAAAATGTATATCTGATTAATGTTAAAAAATTCATTTATGTACAAGTTAATTGAAATTTTACTGTTTCATGTTACAGGAAAAAGTCAAATCTTCTTAACCGTGAATATCAACCATTTATAAATGATTGTGAGTTCATTCATATTGATAGTTGGGAAAAAGATGATGATTTTTAATCGGGTACATGGAAAGAGTCATAACCAAGTTTTGACTTAGGATGCCGTTGTGAGAAAACTAACATACGAAGACAAAGAAACAAAAGGAGAGACAGTTAACATTTATAAAAAACCACAGTTATTGATTAACTATTTTATAGACATATGTTCAAATGAAAGAGATTGGGTTCCAGATTTATTTTCTGGCTCAAGTAAGTTTTATTATATGGAATTGAATTTCAATATCTTATTTCTTAATTTATATGTTGTATTAATTTACTTTATTATTTCTTTTGTGCTTGATAGGTACAACACTAGCATGTTGCCTTCAAAAAGAAACAAATTGCATTGCCATTGAAAAAGATCCAATACAATGCAATTTGATTCAACAAAGAATTATTGCTCTTCAATTTCTTCCAGATGCAATGTAAGAAATTGGGTTGAAGAAATGGGACTTTAATGAATCACGTGTGGCAAAAAAGGCAAAGGAACCACAACCACCATTACATGGAATGATTGGAAAGACATACATTAGGAGATTCACAGACATCATAGATCCATTAGAAGAGGAAAATGAACAAAATGAAGCAGAAAATAGTGGAAGAAGACAATGATGAAACTCTAGAGGATGAAGAGTTTGGATTACGCTATATTGTTGATTAAATTTAAGTTATGCTTGGAAATTAAGCTTATTTTTTATAACTGTTAATTAGTTATACTTGTAATGTTTTGACTTTGACATTTTATGAGAAGAAAAAGCACTCAATTAATGTTTTTATGTGTTCAATATTTGTATTATGTGATTTTCGCATTAATTTTTATGTTAATCATTATTTTTTGAAAAAAACAGTGATTAGTATTTTTTTTGAGATAAAATTCATAAAAAAAACTATTATTTAACCATTCCTAGTTAAAATTTTCCTATAAAAATTGTGATTTTGACATGTCATTTCTAGCAAAAAATTATCAAAATGTGTAGTTTTTTAGTTATATTTACACTGAAAATGGTTATTTTTATGCCAATTGTTAAAAATTATTGTTTTTTTAGATACAATTAATTCATGTGCATTGACAAATTAATTAACAATGTATAAATATGTAGAATATCGAAAATTCAAAATATCGACCTTCTTCTTTAAATATGCAAAACGTTAAAAACTAAACTAAAAAAAATAAAAATAAAAAAATAAAAACAAGAAAATATGAAGAAGATAACCACTTCAAAAATTGTTAAATTTAGAAAATAATTATTTACGTTTCATACATTAGAAAATTTAAAGTAAAAAAATAGGTCTTTTAAAAAAATGGCTTGATGCAAAATCACTACTTGTTAAAATCGACATGAAAATCACTACCATTCTAAAGCATAATGTACATAAAAAAATTTAAAGCACTAAAAACTATGCTCTAAAAAACCATGTGTGTTTTGCATCGCCCATTTTTAAAATCAAGTCACTTTTTTGCTATCTCTACGAAACAAGTAACAGTATCAATTCCCGTTTCAAAGTTTACATTGTTTACTCGCTATTAAAATTTGAGTGTGAATTGACATTGCATGGACCAATTTTAACAAAATTTCATCTACAACCATTTGACCTTTTGGAGAAGGAAATGAATGACTAAAATTTGGCAAGCTTGTGTTTATTAATGTTAGCTAGCATTTGTTAAAAATTGAGTGCCAATGAACACCATATGGATGAGTTTTAGTAAAATCTCATTTGGAGCGATTTCAAGTTTTTAAGGGCCATACAAAAAATTCTAAGGCTAATTTTTTATGGACACATGGGATATATGCCAGTTAACCTTGGTCCGAATTTGACTTCAAATGGAAACATAGCATATAACATAAAACTAGTTTTTGAACTTGTATGCATAATACATTTCTACACACAATTTACATATAACATAAATTTTGATTCATTTGCTCATTAAACCTATAAGAAATTTTAATGCATATATCCATTTACATCTCAAAATTACAACCACATAATTTTAAATTTTAGAGAAAATAAGAGGTGTTTCTCTCTTCGAAGAGCTAGATTTGAAGCACCTAACTTTGGGTGAACCAATATGTAGAAATTTTGCAAATTCTCTACAAATCTCCCTCTAAGACCATGTAGAAAATCTGACTATAGATTAACCTGATAATGCAATATAACAAAAAAAAATACTATAACCTACTTCTACTATCAATTTACGAAAGCTTAAAGAATGAGAAAGATCGAGCTGAACACATATAACCAGAAGAGGAAGAATCAATGAACCAAACACATGAAAATACTTTGGGGAAAGCCTCAACTAAAAACCCTACTATCTGTATTATCATACAAGGTGGAAATACATCATAATTATACAAAGCCTTAGCTCTCACAGCTAGTTAGCTCTCAGTACAATCCTCACAGATGCTCAGAGGAAATCCTGGCTTCTCACAAGTCTTCTCCTCTACCCTCCAAGCTACTATTTCCTTGCGTTGTTCCTAGTGGATGATTCTCACCTCACCAAGTGGAACATTTCTCTAACACACTGTTAGAACTGCGCAATCCTCAAGGAAGCTTACCTTGATTGCATGCATGAGTTTCCTTTATAGGAAAACACATGCAACTGATAGTACAATGTCATTGACATTTACCTCAACTGGGTCTTTCTTAGAATAAACATGAATGAGTTTCTGATGAGGGAATCTTTAGTTATCTAGAGTACACTAGTTGAGTGCATGCATGCATCATCTGACTGATAACTCACAAGTAGTTCCTCAAATAGTTTGGAACTAATTTAACTGGACTTAACTCAGTAAACTGAGCTAACTAATTACAACTCAAATATAGCTCAATCTTATCTCCTTAATTTAAGGGATAATTGTTGCATAACTACAAAAAGACTTCTAATTTGAATTTATCCAACTAATTAATTCATAATGAGTTAATTAATTATTTCCAAGTAGCTAGTGAGACTAAATTTGATTTTAATTCACAATTTTAATTCAAGGGCAAATTAAAATTGGAATATTCTGGATTTTATTTTTATCATTTCTTGTTGCTATTTTCAACACTCCCTCTCAACAAAAAAGGAATTCAACTCAATCTTGATCATGAACCTTTGGAATGTATGCATGCAACACTTTTCTCTAGTGTTGTTGCTCCAGCAACTTTAGAAACAAAAAAAAACATCCAATCTAAATTAGTAAGATGCATCTGTCATCAAAGTCTCTGACTGCTGTTGTCTTTGTCAACTGAAAACTTTGCGCTTCTGCTGAGTCTGCCTTTCTGCACTGCTGTCAATCCTTCTCTGTGCTCTTCAGTACCTGAATGCTCTAGCCTCTGTCACTTTGATCTTTGACTGCATCCAATCCCACTGATTCCTCCTGCTACTACGTACTTTTTGCTCCCGTAGCATGGTACAATTCATGAGATAAAACCTCTCAATGGACCCTGCCCAATTTTAGCCTTCTTGGGACTATCACTTCACATCGCCCCACCTCACACCTAGAGATATGGTTGCATGTGATCCATCTACCCACTTGGATCAAAATTCCTCCCCTAATGGAGGTACCTGCATGAGTGGATCTCTTCACTCGGTCTCCTCTCTGCTTCTCCAATTGTGGCTCCTCCACAATTGTCTAAGACTTCTTCTGGGGCTACATGTTGAGAGGTAATTTACTCTCCCTCTCAACCACCAAGTCTCTAACATTTGCCTTGCTCCTCAAGGCTTTGCATGCATCTTGAACCTCAAGAGCATACAGGTTTTTAACTCATGAACCATTCTGTTTCACCTGTCTTGTGGTGATGTGTCTAAGGAACGCCTTTCCTTTACTAAAGACAACATCATATCCTTTGTCTTCCAACATCGCAACCGATACCAAGTTCTTCTTCAGTCCAGGCACATACTTCACATCTGTCAAGGTGATAGGAGGTCCATGTTCCCTTTGAAAAGCAACCGTGCCCATTCCTGAAGCACTATACCTTCCGTCGTCACCCATCTCTATGCGCATCTTGAGGTCTTTCTCCTCCAAGGTACTGAATAAACTTTTGTCACTGGTCATGTCGAATGAGGTTCCATTGTCAAGATACCAAACACAACCCATAATTGATGACACCATGCATGTGATGAGGGTAAAGTCCATTTCGAACTGAGAGGCTAATGCCTCACCTTCCGATCCTTCCAAAGATCCCTTCTTGGACTTCTTCGATGGGCAATTAGTTGCATAATGTCCCATCTCAATTGAAGTATGATATGAATTCGATTTGCACCTGCAACCTCGAACTTCAAACTTCAAATTCTCTTCTCTGTATACTGTTCATAGCTCCGATAAACTTGGCTATGATACCATGTAGAAATTCTGTAAAACTACAAATCTCGCTCTAAGACCATGTAGAAAATATGACTGTAGATTAACCCAATAATGCAATATAACCAAAGCAAAATACTATAACCTGCTTCTACTATCAATTTGTGGAAACTTAAAGAATGAGAAAGATCGAGCTGAACACATATAACCAGAAGAAGAAGAATCAATGAACCAAACACATGAACATACTTTGGGGAAAGCCTCAGCTAAAAACCCCACTATCTGTATTATCATACAAGGTGGAAATACATTAGAATTATATAAAGCCTTAGCTCTCACAGCTAGCCAGCTCTTAGTACAATCCTCACAGATGCTCATAGGAAATTCTGGCTTCTTACAAGCCTTCTCCTTTGCCCTCCAAGCTCCTATTTTCTTGTGCTGTTCCTAGTGGATGATTCTCACCTCACCAAGTGGAACACTGCTCTAACAAATTGTCAGAACTGCACAATCCTCAAGGAACCTTACCTTGACTGCATGCATGAGTTTCCTTTATAGGAAAACACATGCAACTGATAGTACAATGTCATTGACATTTAGCTCAACTAGGTCTTTCTCAGAATAGACATGCATGTGTTTCTAATGAGGGAATTTTCAGTTATCTGGAGTACATTGGTTGAGTGCATGCATGCATCAACTGGCTGAAAACTCACAATTAGTTCCTCAAACAGTTTGGAACTAATTTAACTGGACTTAACTCAGTAGATTGAGTTAACTAATTACAACTCAAATATAGCTCAATCTTATCTCCTTAATTTAAGAATTATCTCCTTAATTTAAGGGATAATTGTTGCATGACTGCAGAAATACTTCTAACTTGATTTTCTCTAACTAATTAATCCATAATGAATTAATTAATTATTTCTAAGAAGTTGGTGAGACTAAATTCGATTTTAATTCATAATTTTAATTCAAGGAAAAATTAAAATTGGAATATTCTGGATTCTATTTTTATCATCTATTGTTGCTATTTTCAACATAATATCCTCCCAACCATAGGAAAATCCTTCATGGATGCCACACTTGTGCTGGAATATGAGACTAATAATGAAAACAATGTTTGTTCTAGGCTTCCAAATCATTCCTTCTTTTCCCCAAAACATCTAAGATTCATCCAACACAAAGTATTGTTGGGTTATTTATTAAACCTTATCCATTTGACTAATTCTAGGCATGTTGGAAATTGTAACTAGGTATGGTCTGCATAATGACCTATGTTGTAATGATGCCATTGTATATTTTGTATAAAGAAAGAAAAAGAAAGAAACTAAAATTTTATTTTTATGTAAAGCATGGGTTTCATGCTCAAGTGATCCAGGTGGATATTGGTAGCCACCCGTCTATTCCACTTGGACCCCCATTGTTTTTTCTTTTCAGTTTCCTTAATTGTAGCACAAATTACTATTTTTGGCATTTTTTCATGTCCTAAACTTCCGAAGCCATTTTGAGAGACTAAAAGATGTTTTTGGGGAAAACGGAGAGACCAGAAAAGTCCCAAACAAGTCTTTTTAATTATTTTCGGACTTCTCTTCGAAATCTTCAAAACAAGGCATTATGATAGCCAAACAAAGATCGTATTCCAAAGTTACGACCCCAGGAAGTTGATGTACCAATTTACCCAAACGGGACCCACAGTTTTGGCGCTTCATCTCCTAGGGTTAGGTTTTTGGATGTTTAGGGTTTTCCATTGTTTCTCAATAATAATTAGGCCTTTGAGTCTCATTGTAACACAATTTAGAGGCATGTAACCACCACATCACTTCTCAGAGATAAGCTATCATTGCTCGATCTAGTTTATTTTTATTTCTATATATAAGCATATTTCAGTTCTTTGACATTAACGAAATGAAGTTTTATTTATGTTGCACCTCTATGTATATGGGCACTTCTATATTTTGCTACGTTCCTTCATATGTTTGGATCAATGGTATCAGAGCGGTCTACTCTTTCTCTATTTTTCTTTGCATGTCCCCAACAAGGTCAGGGTATAAGGAGTTAGGGCTCGATCTGGTTGAACCTTTGCAAGACTAGCCTCACAAAACCTGATAACCTCACATGGCGGAAGAAAAGAAAGACGACGGGGCAGGAGATCCTTTCAAAATACTGCTTGAGGAAGCCCTCCAATGATAGAGGAATGCAATGATGGATAACTTTGCCCAGATCCTTTGACAACTACCCACAGGCGACACATTTTCATTCAGTAGCCACTTTGGAGGCACCACTCCTTTTAAGGTACAAGTTAACTTTGATATTCCAATATTTGAGGGCCAAATAGATGTAGATGCCGTAGATAAATGGTTAAATTTGTTGGAAGGATATTTTTCAGTTCACGACTTTTCCAATTGGGAAAAGATTACTTTTTTACTTCTCAAAGTTGCCCCACACGTAAAACTCCTTTCGGAGTAAAAAATAAGTCATATAGGGACATCTCGAGCCACTTGCAAGAGACCTAGCCCATAAGATTCAGGACGACACGCTAGTCGTAGTGATACCATTCACTTGTAAGTCCCCAATTTTTCAGGCGATTCAAAATCTGAGGTTTTATTAAGCATCGAACAAAAGTGGTGTTGATTGATAGTGGCAATACCAATAACTTTGTCCATAAGAGAGTAGCATAAGTTATTTATTGTTTTGTATGGGAGGTATCTAATTTCCAAGTCCTTATTGTTGATGGGGGGGGCCATGAAATGGGAAGGACGCTGCGAAAATATTAAGCTTAAGATGGGGGATTATCACCTCAAAACCCACATGTTTGCCATTGAAATGGGTGGTTGCGACATTGTTCTTGGTGCCGAAAGGGTCCACACAATGGGTCCTATCACAATGGATTTCCAAGAGTTATATATGAGCTTTAACCATAATGATCACACTCATACATTGAGGGACTTTAGGTAGGAGCTCCTACTATCACCAGCTCACATCAAATGGAGAAGCTTTTAAAAAAGGGCCATCATGGGGTAGTAGCCCAATTTAATTCCATCCAAGTCATTGAATCCACTCCTCCTTATATTCCTCCTGATATGCAATAGGTATTTGATCACCACCAGCGGGTCTTTGACAAACCTAAGGAGCTACCACCCTCTAGGGGGGGACATGATCATAACATCCCTTTGGTCCTGGGTGCCTAGCCGCCAAATGTTCACCCATATCGATATCCTTTTGCACAAAAGAATGAAATTGAAAAAATATCAAGGAACTCCTCAAAGTTGGTGTTATTCATCCCAACACCAGCCATTATTCATCTCCGTTGGTCATGGTTCTAAAGAAATATGGAGAATGGAACATGTGTCTCGACTTTAGGACCCTTAAAAAGCTCACTATCAAGAACAAATTTCTTATTCCAATAGTTGATGATCTTCTTGATGAACTGCAGGGTGTTAAATGTTTTAACAAGCTAGACCTCTGCTCGGGCTATCACCAAATACACAGAAGGAAGTTGACATTTCTGTTGTAGCGGCTACAACCACCCTCCATAATTTTTCCTATGCATTGATTTTGCAGCCTTCCTTTTAGTTGACATGAGCATACCTTTGACTGTCTTCAAGTATTCATTTTGACCGAGTTTTATCCCTTGCATCTATGCTTGTGTTTGCCTATTTTTACACTCAGTTGATCTTTCCAAGTCACAAGATAACCTCTTGAATTAGCCTTACAAGAATTATGGGATTTCCTCTAGAAACTGCATAATCCATGAGGGCAAGCAAGCCTTGATGATTGGAATTGCACAATCCAGCCTGGCAGTTCTACCTTAAGCTTAGAAATTGCATAGTCATGGAAGCCAGCCCATCATTGAGCCAATAAATTGTGCAATGCATCAATGAACTCAAAAACTACGTAATGCAGTGAGCTGGAAAGTTTCCTAGTTCCCCAGAATTGCACAATCTTTCTTGGAAGTGTACATGGCGAGTTTAACGATAAAAAGAGAAGCAAAAAAATAATCCCTAGAAATTAGGGATTCATCCTTAGTTTCCTAAAGGTGGCACATACCCTGTTTTTAGAAGTTTATGGTAAGTGTCACTTTTCCCTTTATTTTAGGCATGCACGTCATAAAACCTAGTCCACCCAAATCTATTTAATAGATGCCTCTAGAGCTCATTTGTACATTCGATCTTGGAGCTCTAGCATTCTTGAGGAGATTAAGGAACCTTCGGTGGAGTTGCCATCACTTTTATGGGTGAGTTTTTCTTTTGTCATCTTTTGCTGCTTTTCTGTCGCTTTTTGTCATTTCACTCCTATGAGTGATGTTTTGCTTATTTCTCTTCATGATTGCTAGAATTTTAATTTGCATTAACTTATAGAAGTGTTGTTTCAGTTTGTCGTTTTCCTTTCATAAGTGTTGCATTTATTTTCATGTTTTTGCACACGAACAATCATCATTTTGACGAATCTCTTTACAAATTTGTTTTTCCTTCTGTTTGTTAAGTTTATGCACTTGATTCACATTAATCCATCCACACTTAGTCAGATCCATGTTCTTACTTTCATTATCTATCATATCTGCTTGTTTCTCACACTTACACAGGGCAAATAAACACTTTCCTTAGCCAGTTTTCACATTGCCCAACTTGGCATTCTGTAATCCAGAAGCTCAAGCTAAGGTTTGGCCTCTAAGACTGCATAGCATAGGTTGAACCAGCTATGCATTGCACAGTTCCAGGGCTCATTCTATCCCTTGGCCACTAGGACCGCACAATGCACAATCTCTCCTAGTCAATGCCCAGGATGGATTGTGCATTGTGTAGTCTCAAGCCTCAAGCTACAGCTTGGCTGTTGGGACTGCGAAATGCATAGTTCCCACATCTTATCTCCGTCACTCACTGAGAAAAATTGCGCAATTTTTCTCATTGGTGCATTGGTTTGTTGCCTGATCTTGATGTGAAGATAGATTTGTAAAAGGCTAATGTTTGCTTTCCATGAGTGTCTCTTTTGTCCCACAGGTACCACAGTTGTTGAGCACTTCTCTCCAGTAGTCACTATTACGATGACACCTAAGAGAATTGCTTCAAAAGATACTAGTTAGATAAGTACTGAGGAAGCAGTTGAGAAAATGCTAGTAAACTTGCTAGTATACTTGGACACTCAAATGTGTGTAGAAAAAGACTCAGATCTTACATTAAAGAAAGTTAATGAAGCTTTTTCAGCAAATGACTTCACAGTAGATCTATAGGATCGACATATATACATTAATGTCTAGAGATCAGGTCTACACAACATTGCATGCAGATATCCAACCTTCCCATGTGCAAATGTCATCAACTAGATTGTCTCACATATTGATGGAAAGACCATGAGTTTGAGTAGTGCCAATAGACAAAGGCTTACTAATTTTTTCTCAACGTATTATTGACATATGTACAATTTTCCTAAGCCAGAAACACACATGGATTGAATCTTCTATTCCACCAACAAGTATGTGGTCATGAAAGATGTTGTTAACAGTTAGGTGAAGGAGCCATAAAAGTTTCGACAGACATCCACCAACACATATAAGACAAGGTCTCTTAGGAGGGCTTATCAGCTATTAATCATCTTAGCTTGTATAATCCATGGTCAACAGAACACATAGACCTTTCTGGAAGGGTGGGCAGTCCTTTTGGACCAGGTTTTGAACAATGGGAAGTTGCTCAACTGGTCATATTTATTGGCTCAACAGTTAAGGATCCATGCAGGTAACACCATGAATCCTCCCAAGGGTGGGCAAGCGAGATTCTATATGTATGAAATATGTGCACATAACACATTCCCTGGTATGAATTGGGCTTGGTCACCTTGAGAACTTGTCATGCACATCCACTGTAAGTTTCTCTTAGATTGCAGCCATCGAGGGGTTATGGAGAAGCTAACTGACCACTTCCTCATTCCACTATATAGGATTATCTTTAAGGAAGAACCACCTTGCATGTCGCCTGCGGAAATGGAGGCAATATCATATATCACAAATTAGTTTGCCTCATCGGATGGCACCTTCCTTGGAGTGTTCGGCGGAGAGAAGCCACCACATGTTTTTCCTAGGTATGCCATCGACAATACCATCATGCAAGAAGTGTCATATCATCTCGCCACATGGTTATCATTTTCTTTGCACAGGAAGAAGAAAGCACCTTGGCCAACTCTTCCTATGAAAATTGGATTGTATGAGATAAAGAACCTGAAAGTCACAGATACCAAAGGAAATGCGATAAAGAAGTTTTCATTCGGTACTCGAGACATTAATCCATGCGATCCACATAGTATTTGCAAGAGCCACTGTGCGAGAATTCACACTTAGTGGCTTAGCGGGACATTTCATTGAAAGGAGGAGGATCCATGGAAGAATTGCTATAATGCCTCCAAGACCCGTGAGTCGGTCAGTTTTACAGAAACTTCACAGGTGAACCCACAGAAGGCAGCAACTTTAGAAGCACCAATAGTAGAAGGGAATAACCCCAGGTAAGATAAAGGAAAGAAAAATGTTTCTCACAGTCCAGGGGGAGAGATAAGCCGTAAGATGAAAGTGGATCTAGCTATTATGCAAGCGGCTTTAGCAATTGAGGCCACAAGAAAATGGAGAATGTAGAGAGTAGAATGGGGGAAGAGAGAAGAGAAGCAGAGGAGATTGGAGGAAGAAAAGAAGAATCGAGAACAAGAAGAGAAGTAGAAGAAGAAAGG
Organism: Pinus tabuliformis; assembly: GCA_031772625.1. NCBI lineage: Eukaryota > Viridiplantae > Streptophyta > Pinopsida > Pinales > Pinaceae > Pinus > Pinus tabuliformis. The sequence goes on along the minus strand of CM062812.1, from coordinate 586,341,235 downwards.
CAACACACAATCGCAGAAGAAAAAATGTGGAAACAAGTTGAAGAGCAAGAACAAAACTGACAACCATCAGAGGATGAGGGTGGACATATGCAAGATCAGGATCTTGCTCAACATATTGAAAAATTGATATAGATCGACGAAACAGAGGTAGAATCGGAGCCATAGAGTCAAGGTGTTGACCTGATGCCTAGCACACAATAGGTCACTATTCAGTCTCCACAATCTCCCGCTGTAGAGTCATCTCTAAACAAGGAAGGGAAAGTTGTTCCTCTTGACAATGATATGATTATGGACATGTACAATCTGTCGTACGATGAACTCCATAAGAGTATTGTACAAGCGTGTAAGAAGCATTTTCTAAATGATCTTGCATCTCCTAATTTTATGAGAGAAAGAGTGATCGTGGAAAATACCAGGAGAGATCTCAAAGCCATTGCCTTAGCCAACTTGGCCTTCGTAGGTGCAAAAAATTCAAACACTCTGTGTTAGATGACCAAGAATAAGAAATTGACAAAGAACTTGTAGGATATCAAGAAAGAGGATGAACAACTCCGCGCAAAAGCTCAGCATGAATCTTTTGCATAGGTCCACATGGAGGAAATAAAGGCAGCAATACTTAATGAAGTATCAACACTTGGAGAGACCATGCAGGATCTCTATGAGGAGCTTATTACTGCGCATAAGGCAGTTTTCCGCGTGCTTGGATTGCAATTGCGGTGTATTTTTTTTCTTTCAAAACTCTCATAAATGTGCAAGCTATAATTGTTGTCATGCATGAATAAACAATGCGATACAAAGGGGCACCGCTTGACTTGGGTAAGAAAATGAAGCCACAAGTAGAGCTGGAGAAAGCACGAGTGCAGATCTTGATCCAAAACAACAAACAACTCGCCTCATTCATTGGTAACAACAATATGGATTCCTTGGTGAAGACCCACAAGACCCCATTAGTTGGTGCACTCACTGAAGCCAAACCCAGGAACCAGGTCAGGAAGAAGATAGAGGAATAATTGGAGAAGCTGAGACAATTTACCACCAAGGAGGACTTGGAGGTGAATAGACAGAATATGCACAGCTACATTGGTGGCCCTATCCAAGTGCGAACAATGTTGACCATTATTAAGAAGGAAGTAGAATTAGGTCCCAAATCTTTGTACCAGGATGCCATGGAAGCTAGAGTCCACTTCTATCCAGACACTATCACACAGTTTGGGGATGTCATCACATAGTACCAAGCTTAGCACTGCTACGTGACTGACAAACATTAAGTAGAATTTGATAAGCTAGACTTTCCCTAAACTCAAGCATCATATTATTTTGTCTTGTTAGGCTGTCAAGTTGTCTCTACCTTATTTTGTCTTATATGGGTACGAGTGTCAATTGTAATATTATTTGTAAGTGGAATTCCAAGTGTCAATATTGGAATTTGAAGAGTCATGATGTAATGCAATGAGTTATTTTGTAAAGAAGTTGAAGAGTCATGAGGGTAGTCCAAAGGTCACAAAGGGGATTTGAAGAGTCACCCCCTCTTGTTATAAATATAACCTCATGACTAATGTAAAGAGATTTTGGCTACGCTTAGGTTTAGAAAGAGCTTGGTAGTTTTGTGATAGCCTTGGCTTCTTCGTAGCATAGAAGTACTATACTTCTTTGGAGGACCAAGTGTTATTGACTTCACGTTCCACTATTGGGGCTAGTGGTTCATCAATGGTGTATTTATGATTGGAACTTTCACTTTTAATAAAATCTCAGAGCCAACATACTTTCATGCATATGTTGTGAATATAGTAGGAATATTCTTGTTGTATATGCAATATATGTTATTTAACTTACACTTATTCTTATGAACTATTTCGTTTGTATGAATCTTGTTGAATATGTGTTGTTGTATTAGTTCGTCACTATTAACTTGTGGATTATTCCGCATATTATACTTGTGTTCCTTTCAAGTTGTTTACTATTACATGCTTCTACGGGGCTCGCTTCCTTTTCCCTTTGTGTGTTGGAACCTTAATGGATCACATTTAACCTTCCGCAGGGTCACACACTTGTTCTCACCAAAGACATCGTGCACCACTTTATGCGTATCCACAACAAGTCATATCATTAACACTCCATTGTTTGGAATCCTACTCCAAATAGTGGGAGGTCTAGTTGGGAATTCATATCGGGGAGATCCCCTGAATGTTGGCAGGTCCAGCATTGTCAACACATTCCCAAGAAAAAATTAAGAACTCATGAAGGCCATTATGAATTCTTGGTCATTCCATTTGGTCTTTGTAATGCTCCATCCACTTTTTAGAGCCTCATCAACCACCTTCTGAAACCATATCTCAAAAAATTTGTCCTGTTATTTTTCGATGACATTCTCATCTAAAACATAACATAGGACAAGCACCTTCAACATGTTGAACATATATTGCAATTTATCCAATATCACAAATTATTTGTCAAATTATCGAAGTGCTCCTTTGGCATGGAATAAGTAGAGTATTTGGGACACATTGTGGTCTATGACGGAGTGAGGGTTGATCTGAAAAAGATTCAGGCAATTCAAGATTGACCCCTGTGAAACTAGAAACTGTTCCCTCTGTGGACAGAGGCAACCCCTCTAGCCCTAGAGTGGGTCTAGTCACAAACAAGGACAAATCAACAACAATTCTCCTTAAATAGTTCAAGTTAGAGGCCTACCTCAACCGGTGGTCGATGAAGTTCCGTTGCGCCGTTCCAGCTTCTGCTTCCTTCTCCGAATGAGTAATCAACCTGAAACAAAGCAAGGAAATACAACAAAGCACATAACCGAATACAACAAAGAACTATTTACTCATAAGGTCAAGAAATCATGAGCTATCTAATACATTGCATACGAGATATAGGAGAAAATCATTGATCGTATTAAATATGAAATAGAGTAAGCTTACAACCCAGGTCTTGACGTCACAAGCCTTCTCAAGAGGGTCCAGCCAGCAAGTTCCTCAAGCATTCACCCTTGAAGATGGATCTCCCAATACAAAGTCTCTCTCACTCACAAGCTTCACACAAGATCAAAAGCACTTCACAACCTTCCTCAAGCTCTCAAACAATCCCACACTTGTCACACCAGCTAACTATCAAGCTCACAATACTATCAACAACACTCCAAACACTAAGAGTTCCAAACTAGTAGCTCATAGCAATGGTGGAGGCTTAAATAGGAGAAGGAGTATGAATGGTGGGAAGATGAGCTTATCTCCAAGGAAGGTGGCTCAAATGACGAAACAGACATGCCAGAGAAGGGAGGGCAACATAACCAAGACCAACAACCAGGCCTAGAGTCATCTAGAAGGCCGACTGTTAGAACAAACTCACCCAAACTGGATCATCGCGGGCACATAACTGTTCTGGAGCGCTGACATTGCTGCTACATAACGGATAAGGCCATGTCATCGTGGGAAAATAAGACCAACAGGCACGCTGTCTGATGAAATTTGATCATCGCGGAGTTACATGTGCTTCCGCGATGACAACGCGTATGGTTTGTTTTGGAGCGCTCATCAGTGCGCTTATTTTGTAAACAGTCGTGATGATGCACAAAACTTTGACAAAGTGGGTCATTTGGCAACATCAGAGAGCATGAGCATGCATGATTTTGGACTCATGACACAGTAAGAAGACTGGGATGAAGGCAATGACAAATTAATGTGTAATAGATGACCCCTAAAGTATGAAGCCCGAGAGAGTGGGAGGGGTGAAATGCTTTACGAAAACTGACTGAACTGGAACACCACCGGGAAGAACCTGCACGCAAGTACAACTGATATCTCTGGATTACATGTAGTCGAGGCATGGGCGCAGCCATCCAAAAGACATACGAAATGGGTCTATGGTATGGACGCAGCCACCCAGCTAAAGAGACCATGATGATAATAAAGGTATGGTCGCAGCCATCCATGAGGACTCAAGTATGGTCGCAACCATCCATCAATGAGTCATGTAATCATAAAACCAATCCACGCAGCCCGAACATAAGTAAGCGGAGTTCGGGGTCTTGAACCCATCCGATCGTAGTACAAATTCTAACATGCGAATAGAGGTGCTGAGGTCGAGTATGATAGAACATCGCTTGATTACCAGTTAATGATGAAAACCGTTAACAAGCGCGAGAGAAACCACCAATAATGCCAATGGCTCTCAAGGTAATGTCTAGCACAATCCACAAAGTGTGAAAAAAGGAGCTGAAGTCGAACACTCGTGGAATCACCCAATCGATGACCAATGAGGAAAGTCGACTGTCAGGTGTGAAGAACTTGCCATTGAGGCATGCAAGCTCTAAGGTACCAAAGGGGATCTCTAGGTCAATCTCCTAGATAATGAGCTGATGTCGACAAGTGACGAGCCGTCGCAGGAGGGCCATAATGTTTCCCCCATCAACGACACGAGATAAGGAACAAGTGGTAGATGGCGGAGCAGAGTACCAGAGGGAAAGGCGAGGGTGTAAACTGCAGAAGGATTATACTCTTGAACATATCAGCGACACGACTCCAGAAGAGGGGTGTGGCAGCATTCAGGCATTGATGGATCAGAGGCATGGATGAGATGGCATGAATCGCATAAAATGAGGCTAGAATGATAACCCAACCCGCAGAAGGCCAGATGATGATGGATGGATGTCCCAACCTGACAAAAAAAAAAGTGTCGATGTTCAAGAGTGACTAGCTGCCATAGACAATCAATGATAAACCTGTCGTTGAATCCAACCTAGTAACAGTTTAACGAGCCCTAAGAAGGAGAAGCTCGAATCTCGTCATGGTGACGAGTCTAATGTCGTCAGGGTTTAACGAGTCCGACATAGGTGAAACTCGGAATCTTTTTCATATTTAGAGAGTTTGAAAAAGATACGGAAAAGAAAACTCCAGGGGGGGGTCCTTTTTCATAGAGTTGTGTCTCTCGAGCCCGAAAAAGTATAAAACAATACTCGAAAGAACCGCTTGACCATTACGATCGAGGAGTACTTTTCGTAAGTAGTAACTTTGACCCAAAAAAGTAAAAACGCGGTTAGAAGCACGTTGTTTCGTAACCAATAACGAGTTTGAAACGACAAAAACCTGGCAATCTTTTTCTGTTTAAACGGTCGGAAAAAGAGCTTAAAGGCGACTACCTATCGTTTCTTTTAATGAGTCAAGAGGAAATCTCGGCTATCTTTTCATGTTTCAAGTCGGAAAAGAGCGTAAAGATGACTTCTCGGGATCAAGCACATATAAAACTGGCGTAATCCTACCACCTGAGATCCTACACAAAGAACACTGCACGCGTAAATCCGTTTGAGATAATATAAACAATGCGCATAAAAACACATAGTGAAAAACCATATTAGGACCAAGCATATAATAAAAAAACCCATATTTATGTAAAATAATATTTAATTTTACAAAATTTACCATAAATAGGGGGGTAAACCATATTTTTTTACCATTGTTACCATTGAGCCTTTGCGGAGCGACTTGGAGCATTGAGGTTGGCGAGCAAAATTTGGTCTTGTGTGTGCATCATTCATCTTGAAGCTAGTCCCAGGTAGATACACTTTGATTTGCGCTCCATTTTGAAGTCTTTTTTCTACTTTTTAATGGTGGGAAGTAGCTGTTTGGGCGGATTTTTTGAAACTCATTCCGCTCTCGGTCAGCGCGGATGTCCCTATCGGGTCCGCGATGACCGATAAAAACTCACACAGGCCGTGCCCGGATCAACGCAGAGAAGTGATGTACTTCCGCGCTGACCCGAAAAAAATATCAAAGGCACCCATAATCAGCGCGACTGTTTTAAAAACAGTCGCGCTGACGCCGCGCAACAAGTTTTTTAACAATATTTACGTATGAAACTTTGCAAGGATGGCACTGATGAAATTTTTTGATCTTGCAGGGTACAATGGCATTTGTTTGGCAAGAACGTGCACATGATAACCATGATATAGAGGCTTTTGCCGATGCTGGGTGCTGAAATGCATTGCGGGGGTGTGGTTTACTCAAATTTTTCCTAACTCCGCGCCTACGGGCACAACCTGACCTATTAGAGCTACTGATCAGGGCCTGGAATCCCGAAGATGGGAAGTTTATCATCTGAGGCCGAGCTATTGAGTTTGATTCACAAGACATCTATTTTTTGACCGGGCTGTCTCGTCGAGGAGAGAGGCCCATTCTAGAGGGGCAGCGACTCGGAGGTGATACCTTGGAGATGCTTATGGCTCAGGTGTGCCCACAGGCACGCAGGTCACACAGTGGGAAAGTGTCAATCCCAACTGTGCCGGACTTAATCCTTCGGGCGATACTCTTCATGATAACATGGGCAGTGAGCTCCCAAGCCCAACATGAGGCCTCAAAGAACCATCTCCGACTGGCCCTCGATTGCCTAGATCCAACCATGTTCAATTGGGCAGAGGCAACTGACCAACTGTCGTCGAGGAAGGAAAAAATAGTTTGGTTATGGATCGATCTTACTCTCGCTCATGCTGGAGCGAGTGCTGACATTGCAATTGCAGGACATGGCTTTGGACCCACCTGGACCACGCGAGACAAGGGCCACGCAATGGGCTCATGTCATACCACGAGGAGGTGGCGGTCGGCCGGTAGCGTGGGGGATATATTTTCGAGAGTGGTTGGAGAGACAGACGATATTCATGGAAGATTGGCCGTATGCCGGCCTGGACTTCCACGGAGATCCAGATATGCTGCTGCCTGCTGGAGAGCCGTGGGATGACAGTGGTAAGACTTGATCTCATTTTTTGATTTTTTATTTTTATGATGTTTTTGATTTTTCATGTACATGTCCTAATGCTGAACGCTATGGTATGCAGATGTAGGACCGGTGAGACCTCTTGGCCTGGCCCCAAAGGCACGGAGGAATGCGCAGGGCGTTGGAACTCTAGCCCTGGCTCCTTCGAGAGATGATGCCATGGAGACAGTGATTCAGAACCTTGAGGGTTTGCTGACTGGGGTTCCAGATTATATGGGGATAGAGGAGGTCCCCATAGCGTCCCAGATCCACACAGTGGGAGTGGAACCTAGGATGCACCGCCTATTGAGGCGGGTGGCACGATCGGCTGGGTAGTATAGGGAGCACAACCCGCCGCAGTAGACACCTAGGTTTTTATTTCCTGTTGGTGATTTTTGTGAGAGACATGTGTCTCCGATGTACAGAAAACACAGACTCTATTTTTTGACATGTACACTTATTTTTGAGCGCCTTGGTGAGCCACACGATATATATATATATATATATATATATATATATATATACATATTCCTATGGTCTATTATTGTGCTTTTATGTACTTGCTTGTATGATGATTTGATTAAATGTTACACAAATGTCTGTCCAATACATGATTAGCCAATGCATCAGATAATGTGTTTAATCTTCGTGGAATATGTTGATATGTAATGTAATCAAAATTCCTTTCTAACAATTTAACACGTAAATATGACCTTAAAATGCGATGGTCTCTGACGGAATATCACCCGTTGAGTTGGTGGACGACAAGTTGAGAGTCCAGGTTCACAACCAATGTACGAATATTGAGATTAATTGCCTCGGCCAGTAATTCAATCACAGCACTATATTCAGCGACATTGTTTGTGGTACAACCCAAACACACACCTTGAAGATCTATCAACTCACTGTGAGGATCGTAGATCACCCATGCCGCAGAAGACAAATTACGAGTGCTGCGGTAGGCACCATCAGCGAAACCAATGTAAGGTGCACCAGACATCTGCACAAGAAGCAAAAGACACAATAAGCGGCAATCACGCCTTCACACCAAGCAAAAACATGAAAACATACACACACAACACACCTGCTAAAACACACGCATGTACAAACCAAAGTGCATGGAATCACGCATAGTACTTTTTCAAGTAAAACCCGTTGCGGGGCTTATCGAGAGGGTTACCTTCGTAGTCAATCAACTCATATGCCTCCTTCTGTAAAACTCTCTTTACAGTATAAGGGCCTAGCCACATGGGCTCGAGTTTGCCTGCCCCCAGCTTATTATTCGCTTGATTGTATAGCAGGACTAAGTCTCCCTCAACAAAGGAACGAGGATGGATGGTATGGTCGAAGTGAGTTTTGACTCTCTTCTTCTATGCTTCGATAGTTAGAGAGGCTAAGCGACGGGTCTCGTCCAACTGTTCTAGGTAAAGAAGGCGTTCCTCTACCGGAGTAGTGTTGGGAAGTAACTCGACGGCCAATTTTAATGAAGGGATCTCGCATTCGATAGGAAGGGTAGCCTCCAGTCCGTAAACTAATTAAAATGGAGTGAAACCGGTGGCATCCTTCACAAAGGTTCGGTAGGCCCACAAGGCGGGGAACAACATCAAATGCCAATTAGACTTATGCATGCCAACAGTACGTTGAAGCATCATAACCAAAACCTTGTTAACGGCTTCAACTTGGCCATTGGACTGAGGATAGTATGAAGCCGAACTATCATGTCATAAGCCTAGTTGAGTTGTTAGTTCCGTCATCATATGATTACGGAAATGTTTCCCGTGATCTGTGACGATGGCTTGAGGGACTCCGAACCGTGAAATAACGTAGTTAAACAAAAATTGCACTGCTGTGTGACCATCTTCATTTAATGTGGGCATCGCCTTGGCCCATTTTGTAAAGTAATCGACGACAATGATAATATACCCATGCCCCCCGGCCGAGCGAGGGTTACAGGTCGTATAATCAATGCCCCATTTTGCAAAAGGGCCAACGGTGACAACAGGGTGCAACGGAGCTGGTGGCGCATGCATCTTCCGCTGGTATATCTGGCACTCGTGACACGAACGGACGGCAAGAATGCAATCCTTAAAGATGGAGGGCCAGAAATAACCGGCGCGGAGGATTTTTTGAGCTGTGGCATATCCGGACATGTGACCACCACAAGCGCCAGAATGGCAGTCATTCAAGACTCGCTCAGCTTCCTCGAGAGTTAGACATCGGCGGAGGACGGTGTCAACGCTGAGACGGTACAGGGTGTCCCCAATAATACGGTAGGGCTGAGACTGATGACGGATCTGTCGCCGAGCGTCCTTGGACACAGCGAGACAAAAAGAGGATGTTTGCAGATATATAATTATATCCCCGTACCAGGGATCGAGGGTGCTAATGAGAAACATAGTCTCATCCAGGATATGAGCCTCTGAGTGAGAGGGCGTGGAAGAAGATGGCAAAGAGCAAAGTAACTCAGCAAATACAAGTGATTTCTTGGACTTGGCAGTGGTAAATTCCAAGTCGAACTCTTGGAGGATGACAATCCACTTCGAGTACTTGCCCCCCAGTAATTGTCGTGACAAAATGTATGTCATGGGGTTGCAATCCGAAACCACGGTAGTAGTGCGCAACAGGATGTAGTGACGGAAGCGTTGGACGGCACAAACGATGGCCAGAGCCAACTTCTCGACGTAAGCATATCGAGTTTCCATGTCTAAAAGGTTGCGGCTGAGGTAATATATGACATGCTCAGTGTCATCATCGTCCGTTTGAACAAGAACCATGCCGATGGTGGTGTCGGCGGCGGCCAAATACAGAGTATAGTCGCGATGATAATTCGGAGGTCGCAACAGTGGAGCAGAAACAAGGAGACCCTTGAGACGCTCGAAGGACTCTTGAGCGACGGCATCCCAATGAAAAGGGACATCGCGCTTCAATAACCATGTAAAGCCTTTAGCCACCTCGGCATAGTTGGGAATGAATCGTCTCAAAAAGTTTGCTTTTCCCTGCAAGCTTTGCAATTGCTGTAAAGAAGCAGGGGGAGGAAGATTCACAATAGCCTCGACTTTAAGGGGATCCAAACGGATGCCCTCTCGGGAGACGATGAACCCGAGAAGTCGGTCGGATTCAACGCAGAAGACACATTTGTGTGGATTGAGTCTGATACGGTAGTGTCAACAGCGAAGAAAGATATCACGAAGATGAGTAGGGTGGTCCTGGCATTGAGCTGAATGAGTTGGTAGATCATCCAGGTAGGGTTGTATAATGTGACGGATGTCATGAAAAGCATAGGACATTGCACGTTGGAAGGTAGCACCGGAAAGGGAGCTTTTTGTAAGCAAAAGTGCCCCAAGGACAGATAAAGGCAGTCTTATGTTGATCAGTAGGCGCAATATTGATCTGGCTATACCAAGAAAAACCATCCATGAATGAATACATTTCGCTCCCCGCACACTCATCAATGAGCTGATCAATGAAGGGTGTGGGGAAGTTATCCTTAGGACAGGCCCGGTTGATGCCACGGTAATCGACACAGACTCGAATGGTACCCTGTTTTTTATTCACAGGGACGATATTGGAAACCCAATCCTTGAGTGGAATGGGGTAAATAAAACTAGCCTTGAGAAGCTTTTCAACTTCTGCTTTAATGGCTGCAGACTTTTGGGGGCGCACGGGGCGTAGACGTTGGCGAACAGGCTTAGCACCTGGATATGTAGGTATCTCATGCACCACTATGCTAGGGTCAATGCTGGGCATTTCTTCGTAGGACCAAGCAAAGACATCACGGAATTCGCGAAAAAGAGCGGTATAGAGCTGAATTTCCTCTGGAGTACAAGTGACTCCGATGTGAATGTGCTTGACAATCCCTGGTTTCGCAGAGATGTTGATGGGTTGGGTCTACGTGATGTTCCCCATATTGCCTTTAGAAGACACTTGATAAATTTGGATAGGTGTTTGAAGGGGTTGAGATGGGAGACAAGGAGCAAACTGCTCGAGACAAGTAAGAATATCTTGATGGGCAGGGAGAAACAAGGAACGATCGTGATAATCAGACCAACGAGGTTCCTCGAGAAACATGGTCTCGATAATGGCTTCATCGGAAGGAAATATTTCCTTTAAAGGATCCGAAGTAGCGTCATCTCCAAGCCAAGGGGAATGAACATACGAGTCAGGAGTCATGCTCGAAGGAGCAGATTCAGGAGGAGGAGCTGATGCAGCAACAGTTTCGACGTAGTTGAGCTCAGCAGGACTCAACGACATCATATCGCCCCAAGATTCTATCTGATGAGTGGGGGGAAGAACCCACGTATCAGAGCGCACTGAAATCATATTAATAGGAGCGAGATTAGGAGGTGGGAGGGGAAAGACACCCATTAGGGCAGGATCTTTAAAAAGTCCGGCTCCCACATTTTCACATGATTTGGAGGTATGATCCACAAAAGGCACGTTGCCTTCGGAAGAGGAGGCGAAGAAGGAGAGCTGGTCTATGGTGACAATCTTCCCCTGATGAGGGAAACGAATGACACAAAAAAGAGACGAAGCCATGACTTGCATGGCATATGTCCAGCTACGTCCGAGGAGGAGGTTGTAGGTAAGATTAGCATCAACAACTTCAACTTCCACTTCGACCGTCTTCCCTTCCAAAGAAATGGGCAAATGTTGGAGTATACCAAAAGAACGAGACTCTCTTCCATCAAAGGCTTCTAAGGTCGTAGGAGACTGGCTCAGCGTCGGAGAACCAATAGCCTTCCAACAGGCAACAGACATGATGCAAGTTGAAGCACCTTCATCAATGACTGTACAATGAATCGTTTTAGTGTTCATAATGACCTGTATGAGGAAGGCAATTTGGTGAGGCAGTCTCGGCGTATGGCCCTTGAGGTCAAAAGTAATCAGATCCGAGTCGGCCGGGTTTATGCCACCGATGGCCGATAGCAAGGACTTCCTCTGGGAGGGGCAGCTCTGGAGCACTTCTAAGGCGGACATAGCAGAGCTTGAGCTAGGTCCTCAACGATGCTATAGTGCTGGGCAGCACAAGCATTAGGGTTGTAAGAAGATTTCCAGAGTACACCTTTTGGAAGGGGTCGGATGGGCGTCTCAGTGCTAGGTCTCTCGATATGGAGCAGACCAGAGCTGGACGAAGGAGCACTGGAGGGGACCTCAGGCTCTTTCCCGGCATGCGACATATATTCTTTTGCTTGAGTACTGATGTGGACAGGGATCGTCCCAGCCATAAATACTTTAGAGCCAAATGAAGAAGAGGGTGGTGATGGATCAGCGACCATTTGAGTTTGCTGTGAGGGGAAAGGTTCTTTGAGCACAGCAGGAGTCCCAGGAGCACCTTTCAACAAGCGACTAACCTCAGACCGCCTCGGGTAGTCTTTGGTATAGTGATCCTCGTCACAGATAAGACAAGGATACTTGGGCTTACGTTTGGCTCCTTCCTCGGGTGGAGGTTTAGGGAGTCCTGCTTGGGCTGTTCAGATTTATTCTTTGCTTTCCCCTTCTTCTTTCCTTTCGAGGTTTTATCCGCCGTGGTGGACTGGATGGCGTTGACCTCGGAAGTATTTCCAGAATTAGATACACCCTGAGAAGTGTTTTCGTTTGAAGCGTTCGATTTTTTCTTCCCACGGTTCGCAGATGATTTCTTGGAAGATGGATTTACAGAGCCAATAATGCCGTCAACAAATGGCTTTGGCAGAGCTTTGGATGTTCCGGGCCTCGGGGCATCAGGCAAATAATCATATAAGGTACCTGACTGAGAATAAACTAAGTTAAGGTACTGAGCACGTGTGATAGCTTGCTCTTCAGTTACACAAGCTCCCATAGCAATGTCTCGCGCAATTGCAGGGACAAAGGAGGTTGTAAACCAATCGGTCAGGAGCTAATCAGGAATCCAAAACTTGATCAAACGACGACGCCATCTCCATTCATGTATATGATCGGATATGTGCATGGCCGTGTCCTGTTTAAGAGACATGAGGAGATGCGTTCCTGTCTCATACCGAATGGGCAACTGAAAGTGAGTTAGAAATGCAATTTCCAACGAGTTGAAATCTTGAAATGATCCGCGATTCAATTCAATGTACCACTTAGCAGCCAAGCTGGTGAGAGTCCTTTGGAAAAGGCGGAGCCGGATGGAATCATCAAGCCACGAATTTGACGAACACCAAAGGTGATAAGTCATAACGTGGGCTTGAGGATTTTCTCTAGCTTTGCCATCGAATTTGGGACAATCGCCGGGTATCTTGGTTGGAACTGGTGGCCAGTATGGATTATGAAGAATGGGATCATTAGTCAATTTGGACACATCTGGCAGTTCCAATGTTGCTAAGAAAGGTAACTGAGGATTGAAGGACATCTGTGGCCGTGGATAAGAGGTAGTACCAGAGTTCCAACCAGGTGGTGGTTGCCCCCATGGACTTTGTCCGGACGGGCCTGGCCCATAAGGGTTCTGTCTGTAGGGGTTGTAGCCATAAGCGGACGGTTGACTCTGGATCTGCCCCCCAGCACCCCATTGATTACCAACTTGACTTGCAGGAGCAACATACTGTTGCTGGTAATTTTGATAAGGAGTGACCTGCATTTGTTGATAATTTTGGTACGGGGCCAACTGAGCTTGCCCCTGGGGTTGCTGGTAACCATACGGTTGTTGAGCTCCATACTGAGCCTGGGGACCAGGCTGCGCTTGGTAAGAAGGTTGGGATTGGAACCCACCTTGCATCTGAAGACCAGTTTGAGTCTGGGGCCCAGCCTGGGACTGAAAACCGGGTTGAGCTTGAGAAGCAACCACCATTTGAGTGCCCGGTTGAGCAGGCCCAGAAGGATGTCCTTGAAAGGATGGAGATTGGGCCACCTGGCCGGAAGGTTGCCCTGGTTGAGTTTGGGATGGACCCGTTTGCCCAGAAGGATGAGCTTGCTGGGTGTTAGGTTGTCCTTGTACAGCCGAGGGTTGTCCTTGCGGAACAGATGGCTGGGCGGACTGGACGGCTGGTTGACCCTGGGGTCGACCAACTTGTCCAGATGGTTGGATAGGCTGGGCAGTGGGTTGGCCTTGCTGCACGTAAGGCTGACCACCCTGCCCAGAAGGATACCCTTGCTGGATTCCAGGTTGACCTTGTTGCACATAAGGTTGTCCTGTTTGTCCAGATGGATAACCTTGCTGGACACCAGGTTGACCTTGTTGGATGTAAGGTTGTCCTGGTTGCCCAGATGGGTAACCTTGCTGGACACCAGGTTGACCTTGTTGGATGTAAGGTTGTCCCAGTTTCCCAGAAGGATAACCTTGCTGGACACCAGGTTGGCCTTGTTGGATGTAAGGTTGTCCCGGTTGCCCAGAAGGTTGAGAAAAATAAGTAAAAGACAGACCACTAGAGGCCAAAGATTGTCCCTGAAAGGGTTGTCCTTGTGGGCCCCCAGGTTGCCCTGGGGGAGGCTGGCCGTAATGCTGCTGCCCTTGGGGTTGCTGCACATAAGATGGTTGGCCTTGGTTAGGCGGTCCCTGAAGCTGTGCAGGCATTTCTTGGCCACCATGATAAGAGGTGGGGCCCCAAGCAATGGATAATGGCGCTGAGACTTCAACAACTGGCTAAGATGGCAAGGGGCTGGATAGATAAAGGTTCTGACCAGTGGAATCATAGTAATAGAACGACTCTTGCACGTTCGGATCTTGGACAACTTGCAAATAGCGATCGTATGCCCCCCTACTGGAATGGGACCAGAAGAAGGTGGGGTACTTTGTGCAGGATGAACAAATCTGGGTGTATGTGTCGGCTGGCTACCACCTACCAGGCCATGAGACGGACCAGCAACAGTAGTCACAGCCGAAGATGCTGTAACGACACTAACAACTGGTGTTGAATACGATACACAAACAGTCGGAACAGTTGGAACTGAAGTGACGGGTGTATTGTGAACTTGTGAAACAAAAGATCCTGTAGTGGGAGTGATGTGGTGATCCCATATGGTAGCTGAAGGGGGGTTCCTAAAGGACCCTACTCAAACTAACGCAAACAAGATCTAACCGGGTAAATGTGAATGCGGCCGAATAAATTTTAAGACAAAGGAACTGAACTTGACCTTTTCATGTTTTAAGAGTCGAGAAAAGGACAAAAAGGTGACTCTAGTTGCCTTCGAATGTTTTGTGAGCCTGAAGTGACAAATGCTCAAGTGAGCCTTTTCTTTTAAGGATTCTGAAAAGGATCAAAAGTGACTACTCTGGAGAAACTAGGCAAGGGTTTACCAAACAAATCCGTAAAACTGCATATACACCTTAGCAATCATATGAAAACCAAGGACTTTCCGTACGGCAGTCAATCTTCCCGAATGTTGTGTTCGGTGCATTACAGCTTGTAAGGTGGCAGACACGGCTTCCTGTGGATCAAGGATGATAACCTAGTGGGGTCTCCCCATATACTCGACGGTACATGGGAGCTCAAATCCGTGTTAGACCACTATCGAGTCACAAAAGGAGGAATCACCCAACCATAATGTGAAACAACAGTGACTAGGTTTAACGACGCCGGAACACGTCTCTAGCCTAGACCTCTAGATGTGTGCATTAAGTTCCAATGCGTTGTTAAGTTTATTCAGTTCATTTTACGGTTGATCTTTGATTAGGTTTCAGTTTTCATGCCTTACCGTATGTAATCTCTCAAAATTCCCTAAATGCAAACTATATGCCAAAATATGTCATTTCATTCGATGAATGCTAGCTACGAGAGGGTTTGAGATCTTTCACGCAAACGAAATGATCACAAAACAACAAATAACTTCCCTAATGCAGCTAATGGAAATTCACAAACTTTTCTTCAAGATCACTAATCACTAATCAAAATGAAAAGCTTCTAATTCTCATTAACTAATATAAAGCAAAAGAGATTTTTCTTTTTGTTGATGGCAAAGTGCATAAAACAAACTTTGAGAAATGATAACAGACAAATGTGGAACACCGGTTGAGCCCAAATAGCTGTGATCTGTGTCCGGGAAGTGAAAAGAAATTGAAACAATGTCAAGATTGGTTCAACAACGATCACTAGACAATCAACTAAAAGAAAGCAAAGGGGAAGGCTTCAATCAAACCAACAGAAAGCAGCAAACGAATCTGTGCAAACAAGCAACCAAGCAAAGCTGATCCAACAAGCTTGGAGCAATAAAACTAGGTCACAAAAGCAAAAAAAAGGCAAGATTCGCTCAACAAAGCTCACAAGAAAGTGTTTCAACCTTTTGACAGTGAAGGAAAAGTCTAAACCAAGTGAGAACAACAGGGGATAGCAAGACCAACAGGTTCAGGAGGCAGAATTGAAAAAAATTCAATTCTACAGGAATCAACGCAGGTGGTACACAACAACAAAGCGCTGATAAAGAACTACGCATAGCAACAATGCGATGTCAGCGCGGAAGTACACGCCTTTTCCGCGATGGTCCGATAAACAGAACCGTCGCGACTGTTAAGCGTAATGACGCGATGAACAGAAACTTACAAAAGGGTAGCGCGATGACAGCGTGACTGTTAAATTAAAAAATGCGATGATGTTCAAAAACAACCACAATCGAGCCAAAAACTCCCAAACCAAGACAGTCAATATTTAAACAAACAAGGCATCTCCCAGACCAAACCAGGAAGCAAAGAAACAGAGAACTAATCCCCAAATCTTTGAAAAGAGACCAAAAACAAAAACTCAAGGAAAGAATGAACAAAAAGGACAAAGGCCAGCTCCAAGATGTTCAGTTTGTAAACCAAATCGGAGATTGACTGAAGTGGCGTTGATCTACTTCGCTAATGCAGAGCAATAGCGTTTCAAAGGCTATCTGGCCGTACTTTAGGCTCCGTCTAAAGTTTACAAATCAAACAACAAGCTGAGTCCCCAGCGGAGTCACCAATTTGTGAAACCGGAAAGTGTTCCCTCTGCGGACAGAGGCAACCCCTCTAGCCCTAGAGTGGATCTAGTCACAAACAAGGAAAAATCAACAACAATTCTCCTTAAATAGTTCAAGTTAGAGGCCTACCTCAACCGGTGGTCGATGAAGTTCCGTTGCGTCGGTCCAACTTCCGCTTCCTTCTCCGAATGAGTAATCAACCTGAAACAAAGCAAGGAAATACAACAAAGCACATAACCGGATACAACAAAGAACTATTTACTCATAAGGTCAAGAAATCATGAGCTATCTAATACATTGCATACGAGACATAGGAGAAAATCATTGATTGTATTAAATATGAAATAGAGTAAGCTTACAACCCAGGTCTTGACGTCACAAGCCTTCTCAAGAGGGTCCAGCCAGCAAGTTCCTCAAGCATTCACCCTTGAAGATGGATCTCCCAATACAAAGTCTCTCTCACTCACAAGCTTCACACAAGATCAAAAGCACTTCACAACCTTCCTCAAGCTCTCAAACAATCCCACACTTGTCACACCAGCTAACTATCAAGCTCACAATACTATCAACAGCACTCCAAACACTAAGAGTTCCAAACTAGCAGCTCATAGCAATGGTGGAGGCTTAAATAGGAGAATGAGTATGAATGGTGGGAAGATGAGCTTATCTCCAAGGAAGGTGGCTAAAATGACGAAACAGACATGCCAAAGAAGGGAGGGCGACATAAACAAGACCAACAACCAAGCCTAGAGTCATCTAGAAGGCCGACTGTTAGAAAAAACTCGCCCAAACTGGATCATCGTGGGCACATAACTGTTCTGGAGCGCTGACATCGCTGCTACATAACGGATAAGGTCATGTCATCGCGGGAAAATAAGACCAACAGGCGCGCTGTCTGATGAAATTCGATCATCGCGGGAATTACATGTGATTCCGCGATGACAGCGCATATGGTTTGTTTTGGAGCGCTCATTAGTGCTCTTATTTTGCAAACAGTCGCGATGACGCACAAAACTTTGGCAAAGTGGGTCATTTGGCAACATCAGAGAGCATGAGCATGCATGATTTTGGACTCATGACACAGTAGGAAGACTGGGATGAAGGCAGTGAAAAATTACTGTGTAACAACCCCAACCAAAAACCTTGAAGAGTTTGCGGGGATTCTTGGGTCTATAGGCTACTATCACAAATTTGTCTGCAATTATGGATGCATTGCCAGACCCCTCACTAATATTCTCAACAAAAAATCATTTCTCTAGACTGTTGTAGCTCAACAGACCTTCTTGGCTCTCAAACAGGCCATGTGCTCCACACTAATATTGGCCTTACTAGACTTCACCAAATATTTTGTGATTGAATGCGAAGCTTCAGGTACGAGCATTGGCACAGTATTAATGCAGGAAGGTAGACCATTGGATTTCACTAGTCAACAACTTAGTAGAAAACATATGGATCAATCTACATATGAAAAATAAATTATGGCCATCTTACATGTAGTAGACACTTGGCGACCATACTTATTGGGGCGACGTTTCCAAATCTGCACTGACCATCATAGCCTAAAATATTTTCTAGAGCAGCGTTTATTGTCACCACAACAAAATAAATGGCTTGCAAAAGCAATAAAATATTATTATGAGATAATTTACAAGAAGGGGCATGACAATGTAGTGGCTGATGCCTTATCGTGCCAATTTGAGGATGAGGGCACCCTTTTATCATTCTCTCTACCCATACCAAATTGGATTGAAGAGGCCAGCCGTGAATGGTTCTCCAACCCTCTCTGTCCCAGCTCATTAATAAATTAAGAAAAGATCCTAATGCCTCAGAAGACTACTCTTGGAAGGATGAGGTTCTTCACTACAAGGATCAGGTAGTGCTATCCCTGACCTCCACCCTCAAAAACTGCATCTTGGAAGAGTTGCACTCCTTTTTGATTGCAAGACATTCCGGCTTTCAGAATACTTATGCATGAGAACTCCACTCTTTCTTTTGGATCAACATCATGAATTACATTCTTACTTTTGTAGTTGAACGTGATGTATGCCAACGCAAAAAAGGGGAAACAATCAAGCTACCAGGAACCTTACAACCATTGTCGCTTCCTGCTTCCGTCTAGATGAAAGTTTCCATGGATTTCATTACACGTCTCCCAAAGTCCGACAAAAAATCAATCATCATGGTGGTTGTTGATAGAATTTCCAAATATGCTCATTTTTGCGCTCTATCGTACCCATTTACCCCAACATTGGTGGCTCAAGTTTTCATGGACCAAATCTTTAAAATACACATCATGCTGACTTGTATTATGTTTGATCAAGATCCCACTTTCACCAACAAATTTTGGAAGGAAATTTTCAAGCTCCAAGGCACACAACTCCAATTGAGTACAACTTATTGTTCCCAAATAGTTGCTCAAACAAAATCATTTAACAAATGTTTGGAGACCTATTTGTGGTGTTTCACTTCAGACAAGCAACATAAATGGGTACAATGGCTACCTTTAGCTAAATGATGGTATAATACTAACTATCATGAAGCCACTAAAATGACATCATATGAGGCAGTGTATGGCCAACTTCCACTTTCAGCACCTTCTTATATCCCCGAATGTTCCAAATTTTGGGCAGTTGATCAAATCCTATAGAACTATGCCACCATGATCGCTCATCTCATAGATAATCTATACCAAGCTCAGAACATAATGAAGCAACAAGTCGACCAACTTCATTTTGAGCAGTCATTTCAAGTAGGTGACCAGGTGTGCTGTGACTCCAACTGTATAAGAAGACATCTCTCAAAGAAAAGGATTGCTGGAAACTAGCACCAAAATTCTATGGGCATTCTCAAGTACTTCAACATATCAGAGTAGTCACTTACAAATTGGCCTTTCCAACAGTTTCAAAAATCCACCCAATTTTCCATATATCATGCCTCAAGAAAGTTGTGGGGAACAATTGTAGGGTTCAAACAAGTCTGCTAGAATTGGATGAGGAAGGCTCACTTTAGCTCTGACCACAATAGGTCTTTGATACTCACGAAAGACATATCCGCATCCGCATGATCAAGGAAGTCCTCATCAAGTGGAAAGACACCTCTCTAGAAGATGCAACATGGGAACCAACCACTATTCTTCAACAGTTTCCACAACTTCAACCTTGAGGACAAGGCTGCTTTTGATGGGGGAGAGAATGTTAGGGTCAAGCCCTAACCCTTTGTTTATGTAGTAAGCCCAAGGGGCCTAGTCAAAGCCATAGTTAGTTAGTTGAGTCAATAAATCCTGTAAGTGGCTATCCAAATTAATAATAATTGTAAGTGGCTGACCTGCATTATAGAAAATGGACCACAATTAGTTATAAATGGGCCATAGTTAATAAATAAAGTGGTTAACCCATGTTATGCAAGAGACCACTAGTAGTTAACGTTCTGGATGGAATTAAGCTATAAATAGCCTTAAATAGTAAGGGAAGACTCATCGAGTCTTATTATAATTCAGCTCTACTCTGTTGGAGGTTTTCCCCTCGAAGAGGCAAGTGAAAATTATATTCTTCTTTTGAATAATAAAATATATTTGCATCTTGTCTCATTTCATGTGATATTTCTATGTTTCGAGCTATATTGTTTCGTATTTTTGGTATTTTAGTTTCCTCGCAAGTCAAGTACATAACATAAAAGCATCTGAATCTCAAAAGAATCAATTCCCAAACTTGGAACAAAAATATTAGAAAAAACGACTAATGGATTGACTTTATGGTTTTGATATCTTGGAATTAAGGATATTTCAAATGAATCAAAATCTTTCATCAGGTCCCACACCCTTCTTACATAACTATTTTTGGTATTACATTTTTTCTAACTTGATTAATAATTAACTATGGATATCCCATCACTTGGATATTTCTTATTCCCTTTTCATGGGTTATCACTAAACCTTGAGTAATTTCTTCATATTATACTTCCTTATTTGTATAATCAAATTGTAAAGATAAGGCGTAGTATTATATCAAGCAATGGTTTAGGAGCATGAGTTGTTTTGGAAGGGACAGGATCAAGATCTTGATCAATACTCTATACAACATCTACATTATTGAGAGTGAAATAATAACCCAAGCCTCTGCATTTATACTCAATTAAAGCGTCAATTTTCCCTTTTTCAAAGAAAAGATGATTTCTTGGCTCTCGTGGTATTGTTCTTAATAAACCATCCTTACCCGAGAGCATCATGCAACTTCCATCATTCATTGAATATCCCTCAAGTGGGAAGTTCCATTCTCGTCTAAAAAATATTCCATGTCCAACTAAAAAATCAACAAAAACTGTGAAAATTGTGGTTATGAGGAACATATTGTATTTTTGTGTTATGCAACCAACTCACAAAATAAAATAAAAGATAGATCAACGACTTAAAAATTAGCCTCTTTGAGGGGGAAACCTCCTTTACATTACATAAGCGAAAAATTCTTGGATGATACAAATGAAAACCTCCTTGGTATATATAGGAGTCTAAGGGGCCATACTATAATTAGAGCCTACAAAACAATAATAATGTAAGGGCACACCATTAAAAATAGTGGGCTTCTATGGGGCACAATAATAACAGCATGGGGGATACATGGGCACACAAATAACAATAGGGGGCTACAATAACAATAACAATAAGGGGAATAAAATATTATTATAGGGACTTAACATGCCCCTCTCCTTAAAAAAAAGTGTTGTCCTCAACGCTTGAGTAGTTCTGGATGCTTATGTATAAAATTATCATCCTCCCATGTGGAATATTTAGCAGGTAAGTTCTTCCACTTAATGAGATTCTATGAAATTAAATGATTATGTAGTTGTCGGGTTCTTGTTTTCGTGATTGCTTTAAGCTCAAATATGATTTTTCCTTCTTCATTAAGTTTTGGAAACATTGTCTGAACTAAGATATTTTCACCTGTAACCTTCTTTAAGCATGAAAGATGGAACACTGGGTGTACTCAGGAAGATGCATGCAACTCCAATTTGTATGCCATAGTACTAATCTTTTACAACACCTTGTAAGGACCATAACACTTGGGTGATAATTTATTATCCTTCTTAGCTTGCTTTAGGGATATTTGTTTGTATGGTTGTAGCTATAAAAATACCTAGTTGCCTATATCAAAACTTCTTTCATTGTGATGCTGATCTGCCTGTTGTTTCATTCGATTCTATGCCAAAGTGAGGTTGTCCTTTAAGAGTTGGAGAACTTGTTTTTGATTCTCGATGTGATCTTCCACTGCTTGAACCTTAGGATTTTCTCTATAATATGATGTGATGGATGGTGATGATATTCATAAAGAGCCATAAATGGGGTCATTTTTGCTGCAGTATGGAAGGAAGTGTTATACCACCATTCAAATAGAGGTAACCACTTGACCCATTGTGTTTTTTTATAAGATAAAAAGCAACAAAGATATCCTTCCAAACATTTTTTCACTATCTCAATTTGTCCATCAGATTTAGGACATAAGATGAGCTATGAGCTAATTGAGTACAAAGACAAGAAAATAATTCCATCCAAAAATTTCCAGTGAAAATGGGAACTCTGCCACTTACAATAATGTTTTGGTTTCCATGTAGCTTTTGAATTGTTCCCATAAATATAATAACAATTGTACTTGCTTTAAAATGAGGAGATAATGCACAAAAGTGTGCATACTTGGTAAGTTTATTAACTACCACCATGATGACACTCTTTCCTTGAGACTTGGGTAAAAGTTTGATAAAATCCATTGAGAGCTCCTCCAAAAATTGAATTGAAATGGCTAAAGGTTGTAACAAACTCGTTGTCTTAATTGTCTCAACTTTATTTTCTTGGCAAACCAAACATTCTACCGCAAACTTATGTATATTAGATTTAAGCCCATCTCAAAAAAAATTCCTTCTTAATGTTAAAAATATGTAGTTATGGTAAAATCCTACTTTGGAAAACTCACCTGATGGATATAAGGATTTCATTGAATTCCTCTTTTTGAGAGGACCAAAATTGACCTAAATATCACTCAAATTGGATAAGGGAAAGTGTAGTTATGAAGAAAATCACACGTGCATATTTGATAAGGTCGGTCGTAAAGCAATTGGACCACCTTGGAAAGATATAAATACAAGTGACCTATACCACATTTAGACACAATGATGGGACACTCTTCTATCTTGTTTTTTTCTCGCACAGGTATGAGGCTCATTCACGAGGATCAAGTTTTCTTTGAGGTGAAATTGCAGGGTCGGAAGCTCGCATTTTAGATATAGGGTTTTGGACCACAATCGAAGGCACAACACAAAAGGACCTTGACTATAGTCACTCTCTCATAGATTCATATGTTGGACGGTAGCCTTCCAATTGCACAAAAAACTCGCTATGCATGCGACTGGGAGTTAGGGCTTCCGTAGTTATATCTGACTCCAGTCACTCGCTTGTCGGGCTTAAGGGAGTGATTAGGTAGGCATAGTCACTCACATATCTCCTCCTCCATGCAACCAAGACCTGAAAGATGAAATCTCAGTCTTCTGAATTCTTCTCTCATTGACCGAAGTGTTCGATAGTTGACTGTAGAGACCGCAGACAGTGACAGTTCATTATAAACTTTAGAATCAGAGTTTTGAGTATATACATTATTGGGTTCATTTCATGGATGTTGTAGTTGTTTTGTTGGTTAGTTGTATAGATGAAGATATGGATCATTTTACTCTCTTTTATTTGAATCATTTGATGATGAACTAATAAGAAGAAGAATTTGAAAGGTTTTTCCCCATAGTGTGTTTTTCCCCGGTCTCTAACCAATCCTGGTGTCTCTATGTGTGAATGATTTTCTTCTATTGTTCCTTTATGTTTCGCTGCATTGATGATGATTATATTTTTATTTCTACATAGTTGCATATGCTACTAAATAATGATGTAAATCTGAATAATATTATGATGTTATGGGGTGAACGAAATGTGATAATGAAGAAATGCAATTATCAAAGAAAAGAACAATATAGCCCTAAGCAAAATTAACATGGTAACAGAGTTGGGCTGAAGAAAATGCATGGATATCACCTCCATGGAGACAACATTTATGGAAGCAGCATAGAATGGAGGAGACTTAAAATAATTCTAGGGTTTGAAGGTAACTTTGGGCAATTTGTGTATTAGGGTTTGATGGATATCATGAGGAGAGGGTTTGAGGGAAACCCTAGTTTATGGAAAATATTTGAGATATGGAATCTAGAAACCCTAACATAGCCAAAGTAAATATGTTCAAGCACTTGTGACAGATTTGATGAATCCCTAGATGAGATAGTCTCGAGTAGGCCTGGTTGTTGATAAAGTTGATTGAAATATTGAAGGCAACATTTTTATATGGACAATGGACAATGATGAATCTTGAGGGTTGGTTCAAGAGGGAGAGTATCACCTGTCATTGAAGATAATTATTTCTTGACTTATGATACTCCTTTATGTCTTTAATTTCATTTCGACTTATTGATTTGATTATTGTTTTGATCATTACTTATAATCCTGCATGTATATTTGATTATTTGGATATTTCTAACCTCCTTGATGAGATTTAATAAGAGGATCGTTTGAGATGCAGGAAAGAAAATATAGAGCTGGAAAAGGTAAAGAGGCACCTAATGAAAATATGACAAAGTTTTAAGAGCTTCCTATGTCAAATAAAAGTATGCACATGTATTTGAACACTACAAGGTATGCATGGTATATTGTTTCAATATTTTTTTTCAATTATAATATTAGATGGCAAGGTAAGCCCTAAGATATGATGAGAATGTATCCTTATCAAATGGTTCATGCATGCATATGAAAGTGATATGGATTCATGTTTCTTATGATTAAATTTTGCACTTGGTATTTCTTGTTAAAATTGGAAACTAGGGCCAAACTCCATGTGGGTCATCTTATTCATGGCTGATAATATTTTTATTAGATTCCTCTCGTTGAGAGGTGTAGGATTGATCTAAATATCATCCGATTCTGATAAGTATTTATGGAGATATGAATTTATTTTGATTATGGAATAATTATCAAGCCGACCTGCACTCATGTAGGCTCAGAAGCCCAACAGTTACATCTATTCAATTATCATAAGATGTGTATAAATACAGGAGGAATTTTCCTCATTTTCACTCACTCATCTCATCACATCTCTCTCTCTCTCCTGTGCAGAAAAGAGGCTCTTCTCTACTGCACAGAAAAGAGACTCTCTCTCACACATGTGGAAGGAAGGATGTAGTTTTAAGGTTGCAACTGCATAACCAAAGTTTGACCAGCATTGACCACAAGACCTCCTCCTCAAAACTGCGCTGCAAGTCCATCTGGACCTCCTCTGAAGGCCGCATTTTTTGGTGGTAGAATCAAGCCGATTCGACGGTTGGTTTGCAAGATATCGATTGCCCTAGTTTTGATGATGAAGCAGCTAATGCTGATGCTGCTGATTTAGGGTTTTCTACTACTGATATAAATCAGATTCTCTTTGTACTATTTCTCTCTGCTGAATTATTGAAGATAAAAGAATATTTGATCAAAGGGTTTCCCCACACATTGTTAGGTTTGTCCCTGGCTAGCTACCACATCTTGTGTCTCTTGTCTTGGCTTGTTTTCTGTTGATCGTTTAATGTTCTATCTGCATTTTACTTTATGTACATGTGATTGCTAATCTGTGGGCAATAATAAGAAAGATAAGTAAACTGCTATAAGCATAGAACATACCATAAATTAACATGGTATCAGAGCTGAGGTAAAGACAAAGCCCGAGTAAGAGCAAGAGCAATCACCAAAGAGAAGATTGGCAAGGCTATCCTAAAAGAACTATGGGGTCCTCATCACTCTTTCTTGCCGAAGACAAACTCCGTGAGAAAGCTGACTATCACGGATGGAAAATTTCTATCGATCTAACCTTAGAAGATCAACGAGTATTAGACCATGTGAGAGGGAATATTGTTGAGCCTCCATCAAATGCAACCATTGCTGCCAAGAACAAATGGAAAACCTGTGAAGTCAAAACAAAGAAGATCATCCGGGACTCTATCGACAAGCGCTTGGTGGCTTACATCTCTGACCTGAACACCTCCAAGGAAATCTACGATAGGCTAGTGAGTTTATTTAAAGTTAATGATGCAAATCAAGTTTTGTTTCTTAGAAATAAGCTGAAGGAAATTAAGAAGGGCAAAGATGAAAGTATGCAAGAATATTTCTTAAGAATCACCGAGATCAAGAACGATCTCCTATCTATTGGGGAGACTATTACTGATAAGGAAATGACACTTACGACTCTTGGAGGATTACCATCCGAATGGTACATGTTTAGGACTACTCTTCTGAATAGTAATGTAATTCCTGGTTTCAAGGAATTAATGGCTAGATGCATTCAAGAAGAAAAAATGGTTAAAGAGCAAGAAATGCCCATGCCTAAAGGTCCCCCTACTGCTTTTTATTCTCATGCTAAGAAAAAGAAAAAATCCGGGACTAAATAAAAAAGAAAGGTTGGACCTAAGGGTGGAAGAAAAGGACGATGTTACATTTGCGATAAACCAGGTCACTATGCAAGGGAGTGACCTGATAGAAAGGACTCACACCGGGACTATGATTAAAGTCCATCTCATGGAAATCAAAGGAATGACAAATTCAATAGCAAAGATAAAAGGAGTGCTGGTAATCAAGGAAAAGGACAACCATTTAAGAAGACTAAAAATTATAGGTACGAATCCAACATTGCTGAAAATAAGCAAGATGAATATTATTTACCAATTGCTCTATCTACCTCTGCTCCTTTGAACTCAATGGGAATATGGCTCATTGATAGTGGTGCGCCAAGGCTATTCACTGGTTACAAAGAATTTCTCCATAATCTAATAGAGAAGGAAACTAACCTAGAAATTGTCCTTGGAGATAATATGAAATATCCCATGAAAGGTGTACGCAATGTCTCTCTTAAATTGAATCCACTTACAAGATGTATTATCCACTTACAAGATGTATTATATGCACCTAACCTCAAGAAGAACTTGGTGTCCATCTCGGCAATGGAAGACAAAGGCTACAAGGTGAACTTCAGCGATGACAAGGTATGTATATGGAAAAACAATGTTAAATATGCCTTCACTCTTGGGTTTCTAGTTGATTCATTATATCAGGTCAGAGGAAGTCCGCTAGGTGTCATGTCTTGTGACACATCTCAAGCCTTGATCGAGAAAACCGAAAAGAAGATCAAGATCTTAAGGACTGATAATGGGACTGAATATGAATCTAACAAGTTTCATGACTTTTGTAAAGAGGCTGGCATTAAGAGGGAGACTACAACACCATATACACCTGAACAAAATGGTGTGGTGGAAAGGAAGAACCACACGATTGTGGAAGCTGTCTGTGCCATGCTCCATGATCAAAGACTTCCAAAGTTTCTGTGGGCCGAAGCTGCAAACACGGCTGTATATGTACAAAACCGATGCCCTCATCAAGAATTTGGTTCCAAGACTCTTGAAGAAATGTTCATTGGTAAGAAACCTAATGTATCTCATTTTAGAATTTTTGGAAGCCCTATATATTTTCATGTGCCTAAAGAGAAAAGGAATAAATTGGGTGCATCTGAAAAGAAAGGAATCTTCGTGGGCTATGGTGAAAATACTAAGGGCTATAGAATCTATGTTGTCGGTCAAAGGAAAGTCGTGATTAGTCATGATGTCACCTTTGATGAAGATATGGCTCTCAACAAGGTGGACAATCTTCTGAATTTGAGGAGCTCTCAAGAAGCCGACACCAGGGAATCGAAAGAAAAGGATGATGAAACAATCCCTGATGAGGAAGAACCCATGGATCCTATTGATCCACCTGAGCCTTCCTCTTCTAGGAAGAGGCCCTCTTGGTTTAGGGGGCTACTCGATGATGCTGAAGGACACACTACACCCCAAGGAACCTTTCGTGAAAGTAAGAAACCCAACAGGTATCAGGGATACCTGACCATCATGAGCACGACCATACAAAATGAGCCTTCATCATTCTCAGATGCCGTCAAGAATTGAGTATGGAAGGATGCTACGACCGAAGAATATGAGTCTATTATGAAGAATGATGTTTGGGAAGTAGTTCCCAGACCCCAAGACAAGACAGTTGTCACTTCTAAATGGCTTTACAAGATAAAGCATGCAATAGATGGAAGTACAGAAAAATATAAGGCTCGTTTTGTTGCTTGTGGCTTCTCCCAGAAGGAAGGTATAGACTATGATGAGATATTTGCACCTGTTTCCAGATATACCACCATCCGCTTAATCATAGCCCTTGCGGCTTCACAAGGATGGAACCTACATCAGATGGATGTCAAGACCGCATTCTTGCATGGTTCGATAAAAGAAGAGGTCTACGTGGAGCAACTCGAAGGAATTGAGATTTATGATCGAAAATATAATGTATGCAAGTTGAATAAAGCCCTCTATGGGCTGAAGCAAGCACCTCGAGAATGGTATGAGAGGATCGATAGCTACTTGATGAAGCTGGGATTCACTAGGAGTGAAGCCGATCTTAACGTTTACTTTAAGGTTGAAAATGAAAAACCTCTCATACTAGTGCTGTATGTGGATGACCTCTTCCTAACAGGTGCAGACCCTCTCATTCACAAATGTAAGAGGGAGTTGGCTTCTGAATTTGAAATGAAGGACCTAGGACTGATGCACTATTTCCTAGGACTTGAAGTCGGGCAAACGCCAAGGGAAATTTTCCTATCGCAAGGAAAATATGTGGTGAAGATTCTGGAAAGATTCGGTATGGTGGATTGCAAGCCCGTAACTAACCCAATGGAGCTTGACTTCAAAAAGTTAAGAGGTAGTGCTGGTGGACATGTTTTACCAAATGCCACTGAGAATTGTCAACTCGTCGGATCATTAATGTTCTTGGTGAACTCCCGTCCAGACATAAGTTTTGCAGTCAACTCATTGAGTCAACATATGGTTGAACCTCACCACATACATTGCATTGGTGCCAAGAATCTGTTAAGATATCTTCATGGCACAATCACTTTTGGGTTAAGATACACTGTTGGAGATGTGAGACTACTTAGATATACTGATGTTGATTGGGCAGGCATTGTGGTGGACCGTAAGAGCACTTCCGGGTGTTGTTTCACCTTGCGATCTACTTCGATATCTTGGATGAGAAGGAAGCAGAAGTCGGTGGCTTTGAGCACCACTGAGGCAAAGTATATTGCTGCTAGCATGGCCTCCTGTGAGGCAATCTGGTTGAGGAAGATCTTCAGTGAGCTGTTTGGATTTACATTGGATACCACCATGATCCTATGTGACAACCAGAGTGGGATTCGTTTGTCAAAGAATCTCGTATTTCATGATCACTTCAAGCATATTGATATCAAGTACTACTATATTCGAGATATGGTGCAGCAGGGAGCTATAAGGCTCCAACATATCGGTACAGATGAACAGGTCACCAACATTCTGACAAAGCCCCTATGGAAAGTCAAATTCCTGACTTTCCGAGAACAACTTGGTGTTGTTCAAAGACCCTCTGTTGAGGGTCCTGTATGATTCATTGAGCTTTTGGAGCTCCAGGGGGGTGCAGGGTACTTCTTGGAGTGACATATGACCACAGGGTGATTAACTATCCCTAGGTGGTGTGCATATACACCCGGTGGTGACTATTTAACAGGATGATTAATTCTCCTGTGAGGCCTAGATGATGTGTTCTCCATGGAATTTGTGTAGCAGGATGATTAGTTCTCCTGTGAGGACATGATTGATTAAGTTCTCGTGTCGAGGCATCCTACCCATGCAGTCTGGGACTTATGGTAAGTACCTTTTATCTGATTAATGAGCAGGGAAATGAAGTTAGGGGCCATAGTAGTACCGATGGACGCATCGTTGTATCTACTGTACTCCCTATGCTAGGATGACCTTCATTGATCTGGGATCAATGATACTAGTTTGGGACCAGTGGTAGGAGTTCTACCTACTATGACACTGACTTCGGGTTAGTTGAGACTGGTTTGGGACTAGTGGTACATACTCTGAGACTAACTTCGTGTCAGTTCAGGACTGGTCTGGGACTAGTGAGAGTGGTACATACTATGACGCTGACTTCGGGTCGGTTGAGACTGGTCTGGGGCCAGTGGTACGCACTCTGAGACTGACTTCGAGTCAGTGGAGGACGATATTGGTCTGGGACCAGTGGTAGGAGTTGTACTCACTATGACGCTGATTTCATGTTGGTTGAGACTGGTCTAGGACCAGTGGTACATACTTGAAGACTGACTTTGAGTCAGTATGATGCATCCTCGATCATTTCTTCTTCTTCATAATTTGGACAAAAGCAGAGCAGAACAGAACAAAGTAGAGTAGAGCAGAACATAACAGAGCAGAATCAAGCAGAGCAGTACATATCAGTACAAGGCAGAACAAGATAAATAAGAACAAACATAATAGAGTAGAGCAGGGCAAGGGTCAAGCTGTATAGGGCAGTGCATTTGATGGATGAATAGTAGCGATCGTCAGACAGATTGCAGATGGAATTCTCCCTAGTTGAGAGGGAGTGTTAAAATTGGCAACTAGGGATAAACTCCATGTGGGTCATCTTATTCATGGCTGATAATATTTTTATTAGATTCCTCTCATCAAGAGGTGTAGGATTGATCTAAAGATCATCCGATTTCGATAAGTATTTATGGAGATATGAATTTATTTGATTATGGAATAATTATCAAGTTGACCTGCACTCATGTAGGCTCAGAAGCCCAACAGTCGCATCTATTCAATTATCATAAGATGTGTATAAATATAGGAGGACTTTTCCTCATTTTCACTCACTTATCTCATCACATCTCTCTTTCTCTCTCGCAGAAAAGAGGCTCTTCTCTACTGCGCAAAAAAGAGACTCTATCTCACACATATGGAAGGAAGGATGCAGTTTTAAGGTTGCAACTGCAGAACCGAAGTTTGACTAGCGTTGACCAGAAGACCTCCTCCTCAGAACTGCACTATAGGTCCATCTAGAACTCCTCTGAAGGCCACATTTTTTGGTGGCAGAATCACGCTGATCCGATGGTCAGTTTGCGAGATATCGACTGCCCTAGTTTTGATGATGAAGTCGCTAATGCTGATGTTGCTGATTTAGGGTTTGCTACTACTGATATAAATCAAATTCTATTTGTACTATTTCTCTTTGCTGAATTATTGAAGATAAAAGAATATTTGATCAAAAGGTTTCCCCACACATTGTGGGGTTTGTCGCTTGCTAGCCGCCACATCTTGTGTCTCTTGTCTTGGCTTGTTTTCTGTTGATCATTTAATGTTCTATCTGCACTTTTCTTTATGTACATGTGATTGCTAATTTGTGGATAATAATAAGAAAGATAAGTAAACTGCTATAAGCATAGAACATACCATAAATTAACATTTCTTGATTCTTAATATTGATCCTTGATATATTGGTATACTTGATGTTTGGCTAAAATCT
This sequence comes from Pinus tabuliformis, assembly GCA_031772625.1. Lineage (NCBI taxonomy): Eukaryota > Viridiplantae > Streptophyta > Pinopsida > Pinales > Pinaceae > Pinus > Pinus tabuliformis. The sequence goes on along the minus strand of CM062812.1, from coordinate 586,310,142 downwards.
ATCATTTTGGATATCTTGATCCCATGAAGAAGGCTAGCACCTTGATTCTAATAGATGGTAACTTGATACTATTGATATTGAGCATGGTGGCAATGATGATAGAAGTGTAACAATGATATTTATATTTAGGATATTTTGTTCACCATGGTTATGCTTTGAGGTGCTTAGTAATAATGTCATATGGTAAAATTGAATGCCCTGACTTGATGGATTGAATTACGAAGAAGTAATGTTGTGATCATGTTTCTTGAAATATGCTCCTATTAGCTATTTGAAACTAACCCTTGATGGAATATTGATGTCACGATGTCATGGTGAAGTATCTTATGCTAACATATATGACCATGATGAATATGTGGATATAATATGACTTTATGATCTAACAGATCCATTGATGCATGATAGTATTATAGACAGGTTGATGACTAGATTGAAGATGACTGAAGTGGATTTCGATTCAGATGGAGAATCTCTCGATAATATGCTTACTTCAATTTCCATTGGTATTATATGTATATCCTTTACTGTTGAAGTATGATTAATGGGCATAAACAAACAAATATCTGACATTGTTGATTTGCAACAAAGTTTTGATATGAGAAGAAATATTTTTCCCTTGCTCTAAGCCTTAATCACATGGAAGCATGGTTACAGGTGCGACTGTATCCTTTCATCCGTACGAAAGTAAGGTCAAGGGTGCGACTGTAGTCTTCTAACATTACGCAAGAAGGCCTATGGGTGCGATTATGCTTGCTGGACACAAAAATAAAATTTTGTGCAAGAAATCAGATTGTTAGGGTCCAACCCTAACCCCCTTATTTATGTAATAGGGTCGAGTCATAGTTATAATTAGTTAAAGAGTCAATAAAGCCCATATTAATAATTGTAAGTGGTTGACCCACATTTAAAGAAGGGACCACAGTTAGTTGCAAATGGGCCATGGTATTAGATATATGGTATTAATAAGAACCATGGCACTGACCCATGGTATTTCATGTATGAATCCTATATAAAGGATAGAGACTCCCCATTGAGGAGTGTCGTGGCTTATGTTGTAATCGATCCCTGCTCTATTGGAGGTTGCCCCCTCAAAGAGGCAAGTGAACATTTCTTTCCTTTATGAATAATAAAATACATGCTGTTATTTCTCATTGTTCTGTGTTCTGGGTTATATTTCTTCGCATATTTGGTATTCTAGTATCTTCTCGCAGGTCAAGAGCATAACAAGTGGTATCAGAGCACTTTCCAAGGCCAGTGGGATCTCCATTTTTAGCAGAATTTTTATTTTGGCTAGAGACGTGTTCCGGCGTCTTTAAACCACAGGATTTGTCGTTGAGCGCATAAACCTACAGATTTGGGGAGGCATGCACGCAGGAAATACAAGAGGTGGTCACGCTTGTTCGACTCCCTTGTAACACCTGTGGGTACCCCTTTAAGTAGTAGCGCATTAGACAGAACCACGCACAGACTGTATTCCACATACCCTCTGGGCATATTAGAAGCCCCCTAGGCTCACTTGAGACCTCACCGTAGATAAACTGTCAACCATCTTGCTGCTATAGTACACCGAGAATAGCACTCGGGGAGATTACTCACGCGTACGATAGGGTAGTTGGGTAGTATGGCTAAGGGTACGGTTGATCTTCTTTAGTTAGTGCCCTGAAAGATTGGGCCAAGTACTACTGTTGGACCCTTATGTATATTGCCATCTATAGCACTTGGCACTCGTTGAGACCATAGTTCCCTTGTCTCTCTATAGATCACACATCATCTTCTTTGCTAGATCAGATCTAGCAGGTTGGGTTTTGTCGCAGCAACAACAATCAGATCCACCATTTATATCTAACAGCAGGGGTTCGGTCGCTGCCACATTCCTACTCACACTCAACAGTTGAGGGTTTCGCAGATAGATCTGACTATTTATGTAGGGAGGCTTGTGGCTCCTATATGTTGGGGTGATTCTTGTAGGACATTGGTCAAGATTAACTTTTCTAAAAATTGGCTACTGTAGTATTCCTAAGCGAGGAGTAAAACTCCATTAAGAGTAAAAAAAAAATAAAAAAAAAATCAAAAAACAAAACAAACAAACAAACAAATAAACAGAGCTCATGCTATGGCCAATGAGAAGATAGACACCCTTGAACAAAAGTTGGATGAATTAACGAAGAAGATCCAGTCCTTAAGTGATGCAATCACAAAGGGAAAGTCGGGGTTACAATAAGAGGCATATGCTTTTAATGAAAACCATGAGGGCGAATCTAGATATTCTCTTCACTTCTATGGAAACCACTAATAGTCCCACCCTCGACCACCCAAGCTGGACATGTATAAATTTGATGGCTCTCATCCCACTGTATGGATATCACAAATGGAGCAATATTTCACATTTAATCACATCAGAGATGATGAGACGAAGCTAAGTGTGGGAAGCCTTTACTTGGACCAAGAAATATGGCAATGGTGGTAATGGCATCAACAATGCTTTGCAAGGCCAATGACTTGGAAGATATTCTCAAAAGGCCTTTCTGATTGCTTTGATCATGAATCTAAATTTTTGGTTTGTCTTACGAAGCTCAAACAGGCAGACACAATACAAGAATATATTAAAGCCTTTGAAGCATTAGCCTCCACGCAGGAGGTCTAGCAGATGAATTCTACTTGGAATGTTTTATCAGTGGTCTCAAAGACGCCATACAAGCCCACGTCTAGATGCACCACCCAGTCACACGGCTGGCAGCTTGCACGGCATCTTGTAAAGTAGAACGTGCGTTAGTGGCCCAGTCGACTTGTCCAAATTTCTTAGCCAAGGGACACGCCATCCTGGCTCCGAGCACTACCCAAACTCTTAAGGTCCAAAAGGTGTCACCAGCAGAAATGATGGAAATAAGAAAGCAAGGATTATGTTACTACTGTGATGAGAAATACTCCCCTAGGCATAAATGCAAGGAACCCAAATTCTTTTAAATTGATGATACTGATCACAGTTCATCTGAGGAAGCCCCACCATTTGAGGGACCAGAGGAGGAAGATGAGGACAACTAGCCAGACAATGAGCTCCCTACTACACCAAAAGAACCAATTATCTCGCTCCATGCTTTGGCAAGCATTTATTCTCCCCAAACTCTCAAAATCAGAGGGTTTATTAAACATCGCCATGTAGTAGTCTTGATTGATAGTGGCAATACGCATAACTCTGTCCATCAAAGAGTCGCTGAAGCAGTGCATTGTTTTGTCAGAAAGTATCTAATTTCCAGGTCCAGATTGCTGATGGGGGGACAATGAAATGTGACGGTCGCTATGAAAATGTCAAACTTCATATGGGAGATTATCACCTAAATACCCACATGTTTTCCATCAACATGGGTGGGTGTGACATTGTCTTGGGTGCTGAATGGCTCCGCACACTCAGCCCAATCACAGTGGACTTCCAGGAGTTATATATGAGCTTTAATCATAATGACCACACGCATACCCTTTGCGGACTCCAGGCAGGTGCTCCTTCTATCATCAACTTGCATAGGATGGAAAAGTTGTTAAAAAAGGGCGACCATGGAGTTATAGCCCAATTTAATGCCATCCAGGCCTTCGAGCCCACTTCTCTTCATATTCATCCTGAGATGCAACAGGTCTTAAACAACCATCTGCAGGTCTTTGACAAGCCTCATGAGCTTCCACCCTCGAGAGGGGAACATGATCATAGCATTACTTTGGTCCCAGGGGCACAACCACCAAATGTGCACCCATATAGATATCCTTTTTCCCAAAAGAATGAAATTGAAAAAATCATCAAGGAACTCCTGGAAGCCGGTGTCATTCGTCCTAGCATTAGTCCTTATTCATTGCCTGTGGTCATGGTGCTCAAGAAATATGGGGAATGGCGTATGTGTCCAGATTTCAGGGCCCTCAACAAGCTAACGGTCAAAGATAAATTTCCCATCCCAGTTGTTGATGATTTGCTGGATGAACTAAATGGGGCTCAATTCTTTACTAATCTCGACTTTCGCTCGCGCTATCACCAAGTTTGCATGAATGAAGTAGACATTCCAAAGACTACTTTCAAAACTCATGAAGGCCATTATGAATTCCTGGTCATGCCATTTGGTCTTTGTAATGCGCCATCTCCTTTTCAGAGCCTCATGAATCACTTGCTCAAACCATATCTCAGAAAATTTGTCCTTGTTTTCTTTGATGACATCCTCATCTACAGCCTCGTTTGGGAAAAACATCTTCAACATGTAGACCTGCTCTTGCAATTGCTCCGGAAGCATAAATTATTTGTCAAATTGTCCAAGTGCTCTTTTGGCATGAAATAAGTCTAGTATTTGGGCCACATTGTGGGGAGTGAAGGTGTTAGGGTGGATCCCAAAAAATATCCAAGCAATGTAGGATTGGCCTCAACCAAATTCCTTGAAGAGTTTGAGAGGATTTCTGGGTCTCACCGGCTACTATCGCCAATTTGTCCGCAATTATGGTTGCATTGCTAGACCCCCCACTCACCTTCTCAAGAAAAATTCATTCGTCTAGAATGATGAAGCACAACAAGAATTTATAGATCTCAACCATCCCATGTGTTCCACTCTCGTATTGGCACTACCCGACTTCTCCAAAACTTTTGTGATTGAATGTGATGCTTTAGGTACGGGGATTAGGGTTGTCTTAATGTAGGAAGGTTGACACTTAGCCTTCACTGGCCAACAACTAAGTGGAACAAATTTGGGACAATCTACCTATGAGAAGAAGATGATGGCCATCTTACATGCAGCGGATACCTAGTGACCATACTTATTGGGGCAGTGTTTCCAAATCTGCATAGACCATCAAAGCCTTAAATATTTTCTGGAGTAATGCCTATCCTCGCCACAAAAAACTAAATTGCTAGCCAAAATGTTGGGATATGATTATGAGAATTTACAAGAAAGGGAAAATGTCGTAGCATATGCTTTATCACACCAATTTGAGGAGGAAAGCACCCTGCTAGCAATCTCTCTTCCCATTCTAGAGTGGGTTGAAGAGGCTCGCAAGGAATGGTTTTCACATCCTTCGCTCTTCCAACTCATTAAAAATTGCAGGCAGATCCAAATTACATAGCGGGCTACTCTTGGCAAGATGATATACTTTGCTATAAGGACAAAGTAGTGATAGCACCAACATCCACCCTCAAAAGTTGCATTTTAGCAAAGTTGCACTCATCTCCCACTGCAGGCCATTCAGACTTTCAGAAGACTTATGCTCGCACTCGGTGTTCATTCTTTTGGACAGGCATGAAAAATGACATTCTTAATTTTGTAGCTGAGTGTGATGTGTGTCAACGCCACAAAGGAGAAACAATCGAATCCCCAGGCACTTTACAACCATTGCCCATTCTTGGCTCAATATGGATGGAGGTTTCTATGAATTTCATTACTGGCCTTCCAAAGTCAAGAAAGAAGTCAGAGTCATCATGGTGGTTGTGGAAAAACTTTCTAAGTATGCTCATTTTTGCGCCCTACCCCACCCGTTTACACCCGCTTTGGTGGCTCAATATTTCATGGATGAGATCTTGAAATTGCATGGCATGCCCACTTCCATTGTGTCTGATCGTGACCCAATCTTCACCAGTAACTTTTGGCAGGAACTCTTCAAGCTACAAGGTACCCAACTACAACTCAATACTTCCTATCATTCCCAAACGAATGGTCAAACTGAAGCAATCAACAAATGTCTGGAGACCTACCTTAGGTGTTTCACTTCAGAAAAGAAACATCTATGGGTACAATGGTTACCTCTAGCCGAATGGTGGTATAATACTAACTATCATGCCACCACCAAGATGACTCCATATGAAGCAGTTTATGGCCAACTCCCCCCTTCACTTACTTCTTATATCCCGAGATGCTCTAAGGTACATGCAGTGGATCAACTCCTACAGAATTGTACAACCATGCTTGCCCCCTCAAAGATAATCTCCATCAAGCGCACAATCGCATGAAGCAATAGGCATACCAACATTGTTCAGAGCACACATTTCAAGAAGGGGATCTGGTATTCTTGAGGCTGTAACCATATAAGTAAACATCACTTAAAGACAAGGGTTGTCAGAAATTATCTCCAAAATTCTACGGACCATATCAAATACTTCAGCGCATTGGAGAAGTAGCCTACAAGCTAGCCTTACCACCCACTGCAAAAATCCATCCCATCTTCCATGTCTCATGCCTCAAGAAAGTGGTGGGGAACAATTGCAGAATTCAAACCAGTCTACTAGAATTGGATGAAGAAGGTGCTCCAACCTGAACAGTTTCTTAACATGCGAGAATGACACCTACATGGCCGCGCGATTAAGGAAGTTCTCGTTAAGTGGAAAGACACTTCTATAGAATATGCGACCTGGGAAACAACCATTGTTCTTTAGCAGTTTCCACAACTTCAGCCTTGAGGACAAGGCTATTTTTATGGGGGAGGGCATGTTAGGGTCCAACTCTAACCCCCTTATTTATGTAACAGGGTCGAGTCATAGTTATAATTAGTTAAAGAGTCAATAAAGCCCATATTACTAATTGTAAGTGGTTGACCCGCATTTAGAGAAGGGACCACAGTTAGTTGCAAATGGGCCATGGTATTAGATAGATGGTATTAATAAGAACCATGGTACTGACACATGGTATTTCATGTATGAATCCTATATAAAGGATCTCCCATTGAGGAACATCATGTCTTATTTTGTAATCGAGACCTACTCTATTAGAGGCTACCCCCTTGAAGAGGCAAGTGAAAATTGCTTTCCTTTCTGAATAATAAAATACATGTTGTTATTTCTCATTGTTCTATGTTCTAGGCTATATTTCTTCACATATTTGGTATTCTAGTACCTTCTAGCAGGTTAAGAGCATAACACAGATGTTCACCTGAAGGATGTAAGCCCTACAGATGTGGAGCAGACAACAAAAAGATATGTGAGCAAGAAAGCTCGAATGTTTACTACAATATGAATATATAGACTGAACTTGTGTTTGTAGGTGATTGGGACATGCATATAGATATGTCATTATGTTTAAAGTTTGTGCTATAAGAGTTTGACATGATTTGGCTTATTGATATAGATGAGTAGTGTTTGGAGTTTTGACTGATAATGAATTAGAACTTTGACTTGATGTTGAGATATGTTCTAGACTATAGATCTCTATATGATAGCAAATTTGGGATTTGACCTTATGACTAATGGTTTGATTTGACTATTGATGATTTTTCGTGATGAGAATGATATATGAACTTTCAATGACTAATATTGGTATTCGATAATGGTTTTACACTGGACTCCTCGTTATTATCACATTGGTTGAAGTATTGACAATTGTGATTGAGTATGAAGTTATCTCCATGAATGGATGGAACTTGCATGACTTATCCTTGGTATATGCATTTGCATCTAGTGACTTATATTATGATCATGAGGATGAATTGATGAAATTTGGATTGAAATTGCTTATGACGACTTGTTGGCATGATAATAGATGAAGTCATGACTTGATGAGAGATATGCCTGTCACTTGTTCCAAAGAATCTGATATTGGTTATGATCTGACATCTAAACTTTGATAAGTTGACTTAGTTGATTTGATTGCACAATATTGATTTATGTAAGGCTAAGAATATTGCTTTGGTAAAGTGTTACACTTGCAGAAAGAATTGTATGAAGCATGTTCCTCGATCCAAATATGTCTGCGTTGACAGTTATTTGGTAAAGCCAAGAAGATGTGTTGATCCAAACCTCTACTTTAGAAGTGTTCCAAGGTATGAATTTGATTTTGAATTTTGTTTTATATGTTGATTGTCTACTCTTGACAAGAAATGATCCTTTGACGATCAAAGTAAGAGGGTGATGGCTTTTGAAGCTTGAAATAACAATCATGGAATGATGAATCGATCTTTGAATTGGGATAAGAAAATCTATATTTCGAAGCTATTGAAGAAGTATTGCAAATGAAAATCCTTGGACACACCGATTGAATTTCAAGAACTTTGCAAATGGGAGTTGATTGAAGCATTAATATTCTGTTTGAGACACCCGTTCATATACATATATAGAACCTAATTTGATTCATGATTGAGGCACTTCATATACATTGAGTTTCACCTATCATCCTTCAAAATACTTGGATAGGAACATCATTTTTGTCCTAAGACACTCTTCTTGTGATATGTGACTACCTAGATTTACTAATGATGTTTAGGATAGTTATTGATGAGATGAGCACATTTGGATCCTGCCTTAGTATGAGATCTGCCATGATATCCTAGATGAGAGGTTTGTAACATGACTGAGGTTAAGTACGATGTTGCTAGCATGGCTAGCTGTGAGCCAGGATGAAGATGCTCCTTAGAGAGTCGTCTGAGAAGGATCTGGATATGACATGGATACATTATGATGACAAAGAGAGGGAACCAATTTGTAGAGAATCCTGCATATAGTTGGGACTAACCTTCATATATTGAGATAGTGTTGTTGTACGAGACTAACGCAGGCTTGTGGTTGGCACCTTCTTAAGAGGGAGGATGATTATGGTATCTTTTTTGTGATATATATGATTATTTATGTTTTAATATGATATTTGATTTGATGTCCTGCATGATCAAGAGACTACTGCTATTGTTACATGATGATCAAACTGATACCTAATATGAACATAACGATATGATAGAGAGCATCACTGGTCGAGGAAATTGAGCCAACTCTTCCTCCCCTATTTGAGCTCCCAGGGTGTGGAGTTGAGATAGAGGGACCTTGGGGTTGAGGGAACTCTGGACAATATGGTATCACCCCCATCTGTTACCCATAGGGTTGGAGTAGTATCTAACCCTATCTTGGTCTTTGCAGAGTATACCCCAGTTAGCATGATACCCACAAGTCAAACTTGTTGGGTATACCACTCTGTTTGGTCAAATGGTTGAGAGTGTACTTGGGGTGTACAACCCAAGTTGATTATGATGCAGGTGTTCTACCACATGAATTCGTAGAGTCATCAATGGGAAGATCAAAAAGCAATAGGATTAGGTTGAGATTTTCTCCCCTATGTGGTTCCAGGTTGAGAATGGGCTCCCTGATGTGATTCTAGGGTTGATGTGTTCTCCCTTGTGTGTTTTAATATCCTATTACTCAATATGGGGTCGTAGTAGCTCCCCCATGATATTTCAGGTTGAGATTGAGCCCCCCATGTGGTTTTAGGTTGAGATGTTCTCCCTTGATGGTATGCTCTTCGATGATGATACATATCACATATTTAGCTTCCTGTTGATAACCTTGGGTAATAGCTCGCTGACAAAGTTCTAGGTAGTAGCTTGATGGACAAAGGGTGGTAGATTGATCTCCCCTCCGAAGTCAAAATTCTTCTTCTTTTAGATTTAAGAATGTTCAACACATGAGCAGGAAGTATTAAGAGATACATAGGAATAAGAAAGAGATGAATTGAGATGAATAATGATGATACAGGATGATGAGATACTTAAGACTATATGGGATATGATGACAGGATGACATGATGATTGATAGTATGATATTAGCAGGTGGAATTCTCCCTAGTTGAGAGGGAGTGTTAAAAATATGCAACTGTGGTCAAATTCCACATTGGATAGATTACTTGATGGATATAATGATTGCATTAAATTCCTCTTTTCGAGAGGACCAAAATCAACCTAAAGATAACTCAAACTGAATAAGGGAAAGTGTACTTATGAAGAAAATCCCACATGTGCATATTTGATAAGGTCGACCCTAAAGCAAAGTGGACCACCTTGTTGGAAATAATACTGAGAGGGGGGGGTGAATCAATATTATCAAGTCAATAAAACTTTTTCATTTTCAAACTCTGATTCATATATGCTACTTCCACAACTTCTTATGATTTAGTTAATTGATCTTCAATGAGTGCATTAGAACATTATCAACCATATTAACAGTAAACAAATGCAGCAACATAGAATAGATCATCACACATAAGCCACACACATGAACACCATGATATAAGGTGGAAACCCAATGCGGGAGAAAACCACCTGCTGCAAGTCATCTCAATCTTCTTCTTAATAAGAAAATCCTTTTACAATATTTATGTACTGGTGCAGTCTTATACCAGTACACAGGCTTCTACCTACAGAGGGCTACAACCCTCGTCTCGTTCTCCAGACTCTCCTGGAAGGGAGCTACAACCCCCTATGCTCTTGTACTAGCCGATGTACTAGTACGCAGGCTACTACCTGCTACAATGCTCCAAAGATCTCAACTGCTACTAGAAGGGAGCTACCACCCCCTTAGCTCTTGTACTAGCTAAGTACGTAGGCATCAGCCTACAATATTCTCTCCTTCGGGTACCACGTTTCATACATTTTCAGATTGGATACATCTGAAGCACAACACATAATCTGAAAGGCCATGTTTCATCCAATTTTCATACTGGACCCATAAATAACATTGAAGCTCATAATCAATCAATCTTCTGAATCACCCAATCACCATATACAAGTATAGCATGTGTGTCAACAATCAGATCATATAAGGATAAGTCATTATGAACCCGATCCATTCATCTATCAAAACATAATCTATCACTTCTCAGAATACTGTTATCAGAACTTAATACCAGAAACCAGACATCACTTCAAAACCCAGAACACAACAATAATAAACAGGGGCAGCTAAATAGATTTCATGAAAAGTCCGCAGCTTCACCCATAGAACACCTGCGTACATCCGCACCTTCTCCTGCTGCTTGCCTGCGTACCCCCGCACTGTGTCTTATGGACTGCCTGCGCACCTCCGCACTGTGTCTAATGGACTGCCTGCGCACCTCCGCACCTTCTGCACTTCTGGGCTTGCGGACCTCCGCACCTGCAGCGCTTCTGGGCCTGCGTACCTCCGCACTGTTCCTTCACTGTACTTGCGGTCCTGTGGGTATAGATAATTTTCAGACTTCAAAGATAACCCAGACTGTCAGATCTACAGATATGAGCATGCGCCAAGGAGATCTCAGCCCATTAGTAGATCCGACTTGTAATCCTCATGCTTCTCCTTGATTTAGATTCAACTATTTCTCACAAATTGATTACAAGAATTTCAGATCTAGCTTCTCTTAAGATCTTCTAATTTCACAAGTGTCTAGCCAAATGATCTCCTTTGCTTTATATAGGCAAGCTCTTGCTAAAACCATGAATCAATACCATAGATAACCAATACAAGGGACTCAAAAACATGGGGCTCAATAATAATAATAATAATATAAAACAATACCACTGACCAAACCATAGGATCAAATACGTCGTGCTAAATACTATGGTCCACCATCGGATTCCCACATGAGAGTACTTTTTCACTGCATGAAAGTGCGTGAACTAGGGTCCGCACCTTTTTCATGGTGTACCTGCGGGTATGTACACACTTTATATATGACATGCCTGCGGGTCCGCACCTTTTGTACTGTGTACCTACGTACCTCTTATTTTCTTCATTATTTGTGAGCTACTCATCAATCTCTGCTACTAACCTGTTGTACTGAGATCTATCACCTGTATGAGTTGCCATCAAGGACAACACTTTAGCCATAATGCCAACAATCTCCCCCTTTGGACTTGATGGCAAAGCTTACTTGTCATACTAAGGTCTTGTCATTTGATTCCTTTGGACTGTCCTGCATCCATGTATTATGTCACATCTGATATCTCTTCTGTAGATTCATCTGAATGGATATAAATGAGATGTTCTTCTATGAGTGGGTTGCCATCAAGTACAACACATGCATCATAATGCCAACAATCTCCCCCTTTGGACTTGATGGCAACAACACCAAATCACTCTCCCCCTTTGACATCAAGGGCAAAGGGTTATGCTACCCCTAAGTACATGCTCCCCCTGACTATAAACCAGATCTGCTGAAGTCTCTGAATGAGCTCCCCCTTTGTATATGCCATGGTGCCCCAATCTGATCATGCTCTTTCTGAGAACATGTTGAAATCTCTGCTCTGTTGTATAGTGCTGTTCATGCTCCTCCTGACTGTAGGAAAGATCTGCAAAAGATGTTCTTCAAGAAGAACCAAGACTTATACATCATAAAAGACCTTCCTATCACCAAAAGACTCAATACATACATCCATCACTCAACCAAGTGGGGATCATCCACCGAACCAAGTGGGGATACATCTGAAATATGACAACCAAGTACATTACATCTTCATCCCAAGCTTAGTGGGTAAACCAACATAGGACGTTACATGACCTGAAGAGATGACTACAATAGATAGATACACTATTACATCATGAGTATTGATATGACCTTTACACCGAATGATATTCATAACAGAGACCAAACACCTAAATAAGATGAAAAACATCAGCAACAATACAGAATGATCTGCTCCATAGCATCTGTCAATAGAAAGTAGCCCAGCAACTTGCATTAGTGCATGAATCATCAAGGCATGTCCACATCAACAAAATTTCACGTTCTATGTGAGAAACACCATAGCTATTCAGATCTGCATGAACCAAGTATCATGAATTGGAAATATCTGCATCAATCAACATATGTAGCCTATCAACATATAGGTAGGAACTCATCATCATCATGTCTCCAACAATGCAACTTTGAATAATCATCCATGTATCCAGCCAACAATCCTCATCCATATGTGCCAAGAATAATAGGAATCTTGCATCATAACTGTAATATATGATCTTTATGCATATGATGACAACAACATATGAGTGACTCATCATCAAGAAGATGTGAATTCAAGCTAAGTATTGCTCCTTATCCTCATGAAGATTACCATACAAGCACCATTAGAGAATCTGATCAAAATATCAACTATGTAACCCCAAGAATCATCTGAACAACTCATGACCATATCATAGCAAGGTGAATCATTTAACCATAATGCCAACAATGCATTAAGAGCATATGCTCCCCCTAAACCTGTGCCATCTGTCAGATCTGATCATGCATATCAATAAGAAGTATCGAGATATCATCAATATCAAGTTAGAGTCAAAACACTTCTAACCATCATATCCACACATCATCAGCAAAATGCAACCATTATTAACTAGAGCAAAATTGATCCTTGAACCTGTCCCTACTGCCTTTCTTCAAACAATCATATACGCGACTGTGCAGTAACTAACTCGCGTATATACGCAACTTCCTTTTATCAAGCTTGCATATGAGATTGAAGTTTTACACTTCCGGCTTCCTCTGATTCTGTTATGTCTGTATGTTGTGCTATGCCGCCTCTTTCTGACTGTACTTCCTTTTTCTTCCATATCTTCAAGCGTGATGACATTTTCTCCTTTTGGTGTGATGTCTGTGCTTTGTTCCTGCATTCCTTTGCTATATGTCCAAGCTTGTTACATGCATAACATCTTACATATTTCATATTCCTCCTGTAGCAATCAACAACTTTGTGACCATACATATTGCAAGCAAAGCAATATCCATTAAAGTACCTTGAATGTGATGATCTTTCTGCATGATGGTCTTGAACCCTTATTCTTCTACATCTAGCTGCAACATGTCCAAGATTATGACATACATAACATTCAACATTATTCATAGGAGGAGTAAAAGATTTTCTTTGAGGAGTCTCTTTCCTTGAATGTTGATGGGGTTGACCTATCTCCTTGATGATCATTTTAGATTTCTCTTTAGAGTTCCTTGCCTCACCTTGTGAACTAGATTCACCTTCAATAGATTCATGAAAACCAAGACCAGTTTTGATAGCAGGAGACCTTTGAATATTAAGAATATCATCCAAGACCTTAGTACTATCTTGAAATCGTAAAAGCTTATCCTTATCTTCTAATTTACCTTTCAAGATATTTACCTCAACCTGAAGTTGTTCCTCCTTTTCAAGACATTGCTTCTTCAAGATTTCTTCAGATTTTCTTCCTTCTTCCATTTGTTCCCTTAGTTTGAGTATCTCCTTTTCTAGTTCTTCATTCAGGTCCTGCTGCATTTGACGAATTCTGAAGGCACATTCCAACTGAGATTTTAAGCTGATGACTTTGTTTTCCTGTTTTTCAATAGCTTGGAGTAGATCTGTATTCTGCTTCTTTGATTCTTCAAGATCTTCTTTTAGTGAGAGGTTTGTAGCTTCAAGACTTTCATAGTAGCTGGATCTATCTCTGAGTTTCTTGATGGTTGTGTCCTTTTCATTGACTTCATTTCTTAGTGATGTTACTTCATCCAACAATTTTTGATATTTGTCCTTTAATAGCTTCCTTACCTTGCTTCCTCTCTCTAGATGAGCTTTTAGTTCGACAGTTACCCTTTCGAAAGCACAGTTCCTATTGTTCAATAGATGATCTTGCTGATTTCTAATTTTGTCTGTAAGACTTTTAAATTTTGCCTCTATTTGATATCTTTCTTCTTCATCCATAAGAGAAAATTCAATAGTTTCATTATCACTTTCATCTTTTTGAAAAGGATAGATAGCTGGAACATCAGAGGATAACAAATTCATACCTGATAGTTCATCTTCATTCTGAAATGATTCTGAATCTGATTCTGAATCTGAGGAGCTTCTTATACCTAATCCCCAATCGATTCTCCCACTGTCATAGTTCTTCTAAGATGACTTCTTCTTCTTAGATGCTTTCTTCTTAAGCTTCTTTCCCATTGTTCCACGGATCTCCTTCAAGCGATCAAGCTTCTACCAAAGGACCTGCTCTGATTCCAATTGTTGGAAATAATACTGAGAGGGGGGGTGAATCAGTATTATCAAGTCAATAAAACTTTTTCATTTTCAAACTCTGATTCATATATGCTACTTCCACAACTTCTTATGATTTAGTTAATTGATCTTCAATGAGTGCATTAGAACATTATCAACCATATTAACAGTAAACAGATGCAGCAAGATAGAATAGATCATCACACATAAGCCACACACATGAACACCATGATATAAGGTGGAAACCCAATGCGAGAGAAAACCACCTGCTGCAAGTCATCTCAATCTTCTTCTTAATAAGAAAATCCTTTTACAATATTTCTATAATGGTGCAGTCTTATACCAGTACGCAGGCTTCTATCTACAGAGGGCTAGAACCCTCCTCTCGTTCTCCAGACTCTCTTGGAAGGGAGCTACAACCCCCTATGCTCTTGTACTAGCCGATGTACTAGTATGCAGGCTGCTACCTGCTACAATGCTCCAAAGATCTCAACTGCTACTAGAAGGGAGATACCACCCCCTTAGCTCTTGTACTAGCTAAGATACTAGTACGTAGGCACCGGCCTACAATATTCTCTCCTTCGGGTACCACGTTTCATACATTTTCAAACTGGATACACCTGAAGCACAACACATAATCTGAAAGGCCACGTTTCATCCAATTTTCATACTGGACCCATAAATAACATTGAAGCTCATAATCAATCAATCTTCTGAATCACCCAATCACCATATACAAGTATAGCATGTGTGTCAACAATCAGATCATATAAGGATAAGTCATTATGAACCCGATCCATTCATCTATCAAAACATAATCTATCACTTCTCAGAATACTGTTATCATAACTTAATACCAGAAACCAGACATCACTTCAAAACCCAAAACACAACAATAATAAGCAGAGGCAGCTAAATAGATTTCATCAAAAGTCCGCAGCTTCACCCATAGTACACCTGCGTACATCCGCACGTCTTCCTACTGCTCGCCTGCGCATCCCCGCACTGTGCCTTGCAGACTGCCTGCGCACCTCCGCACTGTGTGTAATAGACTTCCTATGCACCTCCGCACCTTCTGCACTTCTGGGCCTGCGATCCTCCGCACCTTCAGTGCTTCTGGGTCTGCGTACCTCCGCACTTTTCCTTCACTGTACTTGCGGTCCTGTGGGTATAGATAATTTTCAGTCTTCAAAGATAACCCAGTCTGTCAGATCTACAGATCTGATCATGCGCCGAGGAGATCTCAACCCATTAGTAGATCCGACTTGTAATCCTCATGTTTCTCCTTGATTTAGATTCAATTATCTCTCACAAACCGATCACAAGAATTTCAGATCTAGCTTCTCTTAAGATCTTCTAATTTCACAAGTGTCTAGCCAAATGATCTCCTTTGCTTTATATAGGCAAGCTCTTGCTAAAACCATGAATCAATACCATAGATAACCAATACAAGGGACCCAAAAACATGGGGCTCAATAATAATAATAATAATATAAAACAATACCACTGACCAAACCATAGGATCAAATACGTCGGGCTAAATACTATGGTCCACCATCGGATTCCCACGTGAGAGTACTTTTTCACTGCATGAAAGTGCGTGAACTAGGGTCCGCACCTTTTACATGGTGTACATGCAGGTATGTACGCACTTTATATATGACATGCCTGCGGGTCTGCACCTTTTGTACTGTGTACCTGCGTACCTCTTATTTTCTTCATTATTTGTGAGCTACTCATAAATCTCTACTACTAACCTGTTGTACTGAGATCTATCACCTGTATGAGTTGCCATCAAGGACAACACTTTAGCCATAATGCCAACACACCTTGGAAGGCTATAAATGTAAGTGAACTCTACCTCATTTAGACACAATTATGAGACACTATTCTATATTTTTTTTGGCTCGCATAGGCCTGAGGCTCATCCATGGAGGATTAGGTTCACTCTAAGGTGAAATTGCAGGGTTTGAAGTTCGCATTTTAGATCTAGGGTTTGGATCACAGTCACAGGAAAAACAAAGAAGGATCCCGACTATAGTCACTCTCTCAGAAGCTCATGCATGTGACTGAAGCCTTCTAATTGTACAAACAACTAACTATGCATGTGACTGGGAGTTAGGGTTTCCGTAGTCCAAATATGACCCCAGTCGCTTACTTTCCAGGCTTAAGGGAGTGATTGGGCAACCATAATCACTCACATATCTCCTCCTTTATGTGACCAGGGCCTAAAAGAAGAAATACCAGTCTTCCAAAGTTTTAATTTGTTGTCTGCAGTGTTCAACAATTGACCGAAGGCAGTTATAGTTCATCACAAACTTCATGTTGGAAATAATACTAAGAGGGGGGGTGAATCAGTATTATTATATCAATAAAACTTTTTCAATTTCATACTCAGATTCATATACGCGGCTTCAGTTCAGTATATCAGCGTATATACGCGACTGAGTTAAAGGAAACTAGCGTACATGCAATAATATTATGATTCAGTTAGCTTATCTTCAGTAAATTCATCAGAACATTATTAACCATAATAACAGTAATCAGGTGCAGTAAAAACAGAACAGATCATCACACATAAGAAGTACACAGGACCACCATGATATAAGGTGGAAACCCAATGTGGGTGAAAACCACCTGCTGCAATTCGTTTCTATCTTCTTTTATTAAGAAACTTCTTTTACAATGTACTGGTGCAGTCCTTTACCAGTATGCAGGCTACAACCTGCAGAAGGCTGCAACCTTCTCTCATTCTCCAGACTCTCCTGGAAGGGAGCTCCAACCCCCTTTGCTCTTGTACTAGCTCAGATACTAGTACGTAGGTGCCGGCCTACAATCTTCTCTCCTCTAGGTACCACGTTTCATACATTTTCAGACTGGATACTCCTGAAGCACATCACTACAATCTGAAGACCACGATTCATCCAATTTTCATATTGGTCCCATAAAGATCATTGAAGCACAAAAACAATTAATACTAGCATCATCAATCCTTGAATCACTGAAACACTGAAACCCAGTCAACAACGCAGTCACCAGAACACAGAGCAGACAACAGAACTCTGCAACAACAATCAGACCCAACTGCAACTTCAAAGTCAAACTTTAAGATGTATACGCTACTTCAATGAATCAAACCTGCGTACATACGCTCTTTTTCCAAGGCCAACCTGCGTACAGATCTAAAAATATTTTCTTATAACTTTTGCAGTTTGTATCAGACATCAGACATACTCAGAACATAACATGCGTCAGTATGCAGATCTAGAATAAGCGTAATGAACCATATAAAGATAGTTCATTTCAAACCATTTGGTCCCGATCTATCCTTAGATCTTGTCTTCCATCAACCAGTGAGATCCCTTCTTAGCTCAGATCAAGCAATGCATCATCAACCCAGAACCTGCATACTAGATCTCTTTCTTCATCAGATATTCAAGACTTTTCGATGCACTTGCCTAATGATCTTCTTCTCCTTTTATAGCCTTAGGCCCTTCACAATACCACGGTCCAAAACCATAGTAACACAATACCATCAACTCAATACTAGGGATCAACACGTCTGTCGAGATACCATGGTCCAAATCATAGGTTCAAATTCCAAGGACTAACTGCCATGGACCAAAGGTAAGTTTTCCAACATATACGTGCTTTTACTTGCATGAAAGTGCGTGTATACGCATATACGCACTTTTATAGAGTCCAACCTGCGTGTATACGCGACTTGGTCTTAATGAACCTGCGTATATGAATTTCCCTTCATTCTTGCAGTCTGAACTGAGATCTGTATCAAAGAGTGTTGCCATCAAGGACAACCTCTGTACCATAGCGCCACACCTGTGCCATAATGCCAACAATCTCCCCCTTTGGACTTGATGGCAACCCCAAGATCCTCAAAGTCATTCTCCCCCTTTGTCATCAAGGGCAAAGGGTTGTGCTCCCCCTGAGTACATGCTGATGTCTCTACTCTGCTGTGCTGAACATGCTCCCCCTGGCTGTAGGCAAGATCTGCAAAAAGATGTTCTTCAAAAGAACCATGACTTATACATTATAAAAGACCTTCCTATCACCAAAAGACTCAATATATACATCCATCACCCACTCAAGTGGGGATCATACACCCAACCAAGTGGGGTTACATCAGAAATTTACATATGACAACCAATTACATTACATCAATCATCCCAGGCATAGTGGGGAAACCAAAATAGGTCGTTACATGGCCTTGACATCATAAAAGAGATACCACAAGAGAGATACATGACAGAGAGACAAAATATCTAGACCAAGACTTATGAAAGTCATCAGCAGCATCTGTTAATCACCATTTAGATCAGCAACCAAGATTTCATTCTGTACTCCTTCTCCTGAAAACAACAGTTTTGAACTAGAACCAAAAGCTTCTAAGGTAATGCCAACAATGCATTATTAGAAGTTAATCTGCTACCCCTAAACCTGTGCCTGATGGTCTCTGACAGACCCATCT
The DNA here is from genome assembly GCA_031772625.1 of Pinus tabuliformis. Classification (NCBI taxonomy): domain Eukaryota; kingdom Viridiplantae; phylum Streptophyta; class Pinopsida; order Pinales; family Pinaceae; genus Pinus; species Pinus tabuliformis. Next base: position 586,290,959 of record CM062812.1, on the reverse strand, counting down.
CAGACTCTCTCCAAACAGAGTCTGCCCTTCCTGATTTTCCTCAGAAATCCATATACGCTACTGCACCTGCATAAATTGGCGTATGTACGCGGATATCCCTTATCCAACTTGCGTACACCAACTTCTCTTCAGAACAGACAAGCTTCAACAGCAGGATGAAGCATCAACGACTCCCAGCTTTTGTCTGAGATATTCAAAAGTTTCCCTGGGCAGTGGTTTGGTGAGAATATCAGCAACTTGTTCCTTAGAAGGAACATACTCCAACTTGACTTTTTGTTCAAGCACTTGTTCCCGGAGAAAGTGATACTTGATTGGTATGTGCTTGGTCTTTGAATGCATGACTGGATTCTTTGAAATGCTGATTGCACTTGTATTATCACATAAGATAGAGACAGGTGGAGAGCAAGTGATTTGAAAATCCTGCAAGGTTTGCATCATCCAAAGGAGTTGTGTGCAACAAGATGCCGCAGCCACATATTCTGCTTCAGCTGTAGATAAAGCAATCGAACTCTGTTTCTTGCTGAACCAAGATACTAATCTGGAACCCATGAAGAATGCACCGCCACTTGTGCTCTTCCTGTCATCCACGCTTCCGGCCCAATCTACATCTGTGTAAGCATGAAGAGTGAGATCTGTATCTGTAGGATACCATAAGCCATAGTTTTGAGTTCCTTGAAGATACTTGAAGATTCTCTTGACTGCTTGAAGATGAGTTTCCTTTGGGTTGGCTTGAAACCTTCCAACTATTCCCACTGCATGCATAATATCTGGTCGAGTACCTGTCAGATAAAGCAAACTCCTAATCATGGATCTATAGGTTGGTTGATGTACTGCTGCTGATTCATCATTTGCACTGAGGTTGCATCCTGTAACCATGGGGGTACATACTGGTTTCGAATCTTCCATGCCATACTTCTTCAAGATCTGTTTGAGGTACTTGGTTTGAGACAAGAAAATACCTCCTTCATTTTGTTGGATTTGCAATCCAAGAAAATATGTCAATTCTCCAAGTAATGACATTTCAAATTCTTTCTGCATCACCAAGGCAAAGCTTTGACTCATAGCCTCTTCGTTGCTGCCAAAGATAATATCATCTACATACACAACAAGTATTAGCAATTTTTTATTTTCAATTTTTATATAGAGATTGCTATCTGCTGATCCTTTTGAAAAACCTTGTTGATGAAGGTATTTATCTAACCGATAGTACCAAGCCCTTGGAGCTTGTTTAAGCCCATAGAGAGCCTTTTTAAGTCTGCATACAAGATTGGGATCATTTCCAAGGATAAAGCCATCTGGTTGCTCAATGTACACTTCTTCTTCTAAGTCTCCATTCAAAAAGGCTGACTTCACATCCATTTGAAATACTTTGAACTTTTGAGAGCTAGAGAGGGTAAGGAACATTCGGATGGCCTCAAGTCTAGCAACCGGAGCAAAAGTTTCTTCAAAGTCTATTCCCTCTTGTTGAGCATATCCCTTACAAACCAGTCTTGCCTTATTTCTAACTACTTCCCCATTTTCATTTAATTTATTTTTGAAGATCCATTTTGTCCCTATGACATTCTTATCTTTTGGTCTAGGAACCAATTCCCAAGTGTTGTTCTTTTCGATCTGCTCAAGTTCTTCATCCATAGCCTTGACCCAACATTCATCTTTGCATGCTTCTTTTACACTTTGTGGTTCAGTGGAGGAGAGAAGTGCCAAATAGCTTGATGCTTCTGCTATTGTTCTTCTTGTTTGTACACCTGCCTCTTTCTGTCCCAAAATCTGAGATTCTGGATGATTCTTTTGAACATACCTAGATGGAGACTTCTCTTCTATCCTTATCTGTTCCTCTGGTGCCTCTTGAGGTTCTTCTTCTTCATCATCAGTTTGATTTGGAAGGTAGTCTTCATCTTCTTCGATATCTTCATGATTTACTTGCCTAGGAATGTATCCTTTTTCATCAATCACTACATCAATATTGTCAACTATTCTTCCAAGTCTTTTATTGTAACACTTATATGCTTTGCTGTAAGGAGAATAACCAAGGAGAATGCCTTCATCTGCTCTAGGTTCAAGTTTTCCAAGCTGTTCATCTGTATTCTTGATATAGCATTTGCTTGCAAAAATTTTGAAATGTTTCACGGAAGGAGTCTTACCGAACCAGAGTTCATGAGGAGTTTGAGTGTTGTTCACTCGTACATTTGTTTTGTTGAGAATCACTACTGCGGCATATGCAGCTTCACCCCAGAAGGTTGCCGGAGTTCCAGATTCATCAAGCATGGCACGGGCCATTTGTTGGATTGTTCTGTTCATTCTTTCTGCCACCCCATTCTGCTGAGGAGTCCTTGCTGTAGAGAATTCCCTTCTTATTCCATGTTCTTCACAGAAATCAAAAAATTCATTTGAAGTAAACTCCCCACCTCTGTCGGATCTGAGGCACTTAATTTTGTAACCTGATTCATTTTCAACCAATGCCTTGAAAGATTTGAATTTTTTGAATGCTTCGTCTTTGTGCTTCATAAGTCCCAACCAAACAAACCTGGAGAAATCGTCAATGAATAGTATCAAGTATTCTTCTCCTCGAGGTGTCCTTTTCCTAAATGGACCACATACATCTGTATGGACTAGTTCAAGAGGCATGCTAGCTGATCCTTCCTTCTCCGGAAAGTTAGTTCTGGTTTGCTTTCCAAACTGACATGATTTGCATATGGTGTTGTCTGGAATTTTGATATCTGGAAGACCACGAACTGCCTGGTATTTGCAAGCTTTCCTTATTTGTGAGAAACTTAGATGCCCCAACCTCCGGTGCCATAACCAATGTTCCTCATCCTTGCTCAAATAGCATTGTTGTTGTCTTTCTTCAAATATGTATAGATTATTTGGAGTCCTTCTACCTTTGATCACTGTTTCACCTGTATCAAGATCACGAACGCAACATCCATTTGATCTAAATATTACCTCGGTTCCTTGATCGCACATCTGACTGACACTCAGAAGATTATGCTTCAATCCATCAACATACAAAACATTTCCAGCTTTGACCTTTTCTTTCAATTGAGCAACGCCTTTTCCTTTTATGGCTGCAGAGATATCATTTCCAAAAGAAACCTTCTTTCCCTTTTCTAATGCAATATATGATTCGAGCTTTTCTTTGTCCCCTGTCATATGCTTCGAACATCCACTGTTGATGTACCATAGACTTTCTTTTCCTTCTGCATAAAAAGCTATCCCACATCTTTCTGGTTGTGATTCCTTCATTCTCCATGTTCTGGCACTTGAGATTTGTTCCTTCTGTGTTGTCTTCCAAAACCTGCTCCTGCATTCAGAGTCTTCATGACCAAATTTATTACAAATAGAACATTCAACTTCATTTTCAAGGACCGAAAAGTTGTTATAAGTCCTTTTCGTAGTCCCAGTCATACTTCTTTGCTTTTGAGCTTCTCTAGTCATGATTGTCTTGTAGGCAACACATTGAGCTGCTTTGTGACCGAAGTTATGGCAAGAAAAACATTGGCCATTGAAGAAACTTCTGCGATTATCAAATCTATCATCCAACCGATTGTAGTTTCTATTGACATCCATTCTTGGGGCAAATTGGGAAGATTTTACCTGTGACTGATTGTAGCTTCTGTTTGTCCATAAGGTAGCTTGTCCTCGAATTTCTTGATAGTCTTTATTCGTTCTTGAGGTGAACTGTCCCTGGTTCACCTGATGACTTCTATTAGGTCTTTGCTCGCTCCTCCTTGCTGCATCAAGATAACTTTTGGAGGTAGAAGCTTGAGATATTTCTCCATTATATCCCAGACCTGTCTTGATCAGTGGAGAACGCTGCACATTGATAATCTCATCCAAGGTTTTAGATCCTTTAACAAATTTAAGATTAATAGCTTTTGTTTTCTCAATCTCCTTTCTAAGGCAGACAATTTCACTTTCCAATTTTTCAAGATATCTTTCCTTTTCAGCCAGTTGACATTGTAGAGAATCAATAATTGCACTTTTCTCTTCTAAGAAAACTTTGAGATTAGTCATCTCTTCACAAAAACCTTCTACATCTATAGCATCCATGTAGTCATCATCTTCAAAAGCCATTAAAAGTTTATATTTATTACCTTGTTCATCTTCGTCACTATTTGAAAGACCATCACTATCTTCATGAGTGTAATAGATTTTCTTATTTGCATTCTGTTTCTTGTTCCATTTAACAGGTTCCTTTCCTTTGTCAATCCTATCTTTATGAGGACATTTGGCAGCATAGTGACCTACTCTTCCACAAGCAAAACATTTGAAAGGTAACTTACCTCTGAATCTTCCAGTACCCCGTTGAAGATTTCTTACAAATTTGATTCTTCTTCTTCTTCGTGCCCTGATTCATAGTATTCTCCTTTGAAGGCAGCTTCTCTCCTGTCTGATGGACCTCCTTTTCTCATTTCATAAGCAGTTAAAATTCCATGTAGTTGAGACATGGTGAGAGTTCGTAGATTCTCCTTTTCTTCTATAGCGGACACTTTAGATTCAAACTTGGGGGACAGGGATCTTAGGACTTTTTCAACCACAATAGCCTCTTTTATTTCTTCACCCAAGTTTTTCATGCAGTTAACAATCTCATCTACCCTAAGGAAATATTTAGCCACACTTTCATCATTATACATTCTGAGATTCTCATACTGAATCCTGAGAGTTTGAAGTTTAGCACGCTTTACCTGTTCGTCTCCTTCATAGCTCAAGACAATCTTGTCCCATATTTCTTTTGCGGATTTATAGTGCATCACCTTCACGAATTCTGATTGAGATAAGCATCCCAACAGAGTATTTACTGCTTTAGCATTTGTTTCATATTTCTTTTTCTCGGCCGAATCTGTAGGAGTAGCTGAAGGAAGAGTGTAGTCTGTCTCTATGATATCCCAAACTTCTGTACCAAGAGATTGAAGATAGGCAGTAACTCTTATCTTCCAATAATGGAAGTTTGTCCCATCAAAAATTGGTGGCCTGATTGATGCTTCCCTCTCATAGTTGCTCATGATGAACGATCTTCCTTCAAGCGATCAAGCTTCTCTGAAGGACCTGCTCTGGTACCAATTGTTGGAAATAATACTGAGAGGGGGGGTGAATCATTATTATTATATCAATAAAACTTTTTCAATTTCATACTCAGATTCATATACGCGGCTTCAGTTCAGTATATCAACGTATATACGCGACTGAGTTAAAGGAAACTAGCGTACATGCAGTAATCTTATGATTCAGTTAGCTTATCTTCAGTAAATTCATCAGAACATTATTAACCATAATAACAGTAATCAGGTGCAGTAAAAACATAACAGATCATCACACATAATAAGTACACAGGAACACCATGATATAAGGTGGAAACCCAATGTGGGTGAAAACCACCTGCTGCAATTCGTTTCTATCTTCTTTTATTAAGAACTTCTTTTACAATGTACTGGTGCAGTCCTTTACCAGTACGCAGGCTACAACCTGCAGAAGGCTGCAACCTTCTCTCGTTCTCTAGACTCTCCTGGAAGGGAGCTCCAACCCCCTTTGCTCTTGTACTAGCTCGGATACTAGTACGTAGGTGCCGGCCTACAATCTTCTCTCCTCTAGGTACCACGTTTCATACATTTTCAGACTGGATACTCCTGAAGCACATCACTACAATCTGAAGACCACGATTCATCTAATTTTCATATTGGTCCCATAAAGATCATTGAAGCACAAAAATAATCAATACTAGCATCATCAATCCTTGAATCACTGAAACACTGAAACCCAGTCAACAACCCAGTCACCAGAACACAGAGCAGACAACAAAACTCTGCAACAACAATCAGACCCAACTGCAACTTCAAAATCAAACTTTAAGATGTATACGCTACTTCAATGAATCAAACCTGCGTACATACGCTCTTTTTCCAAGGCCAACCTGCGTACAGATCTAAAAATATTTTCTTATAACTTTTGCAGTTTGTATTAGACATCAGACATACTCAAAACATAACATGCGTCAGTATGCAAATCTAGAATAAGCGTAATGAACCATATAAAGATAGTTCATTTCAAACCATTTGGTCCCGATCTATCCTTAGATCTTGTCTTCTATCAACCAGTAAGATCCCTTCTTAGCTCAGATCAAGCAATGCATCATCAACCCAGAACCTGCATACTAGATCTCTTTCTTCATCAGATATTCAAGACTTTTCGATGCACTTGCCTAATGATCTTCTTCTCCTTTTATAGCCTTAGGCCCTTCACAATACCACGGTCCAAAACCATAGTAACACAATACCATCAACTCAATACTAGGGATCAACACGTCTGTCGAGATACCATGGTCCCAATCATAGGTTCAAATTCCAAGGACTAACTTCCATGGACCAAAGGTAAGTTTTCCAACATATACGCGCTTTTACTTGCATGAAAGTGCGTGTATACGCATATATGCACTTTTATAGAGTCCAACCTGCGTGTATACGCGACTTGGTTTTAATGAACCTGCGTATATGAATTTCCCTTCATTCTTGCAGTCTGAACTGAGATCCGTATCAAAGAGTGTTGCCATCAAGGACAACCTCTGTACCATAGTGCCACACTTGTGCCATAATGCCAACACTTCAAAATCAAAGTTTTGAGTATATACATTGTTGGGTTCATTTCATAGATGTTGTAGTTTTTGTTTGTTTGGTTAGTTGCATAGATGAAGAAATGTATCATTGTACTCTATTTTGTTGAATAATTTGATTAAGATCTAATAAGAAGAATAATTTGATTAAGATCTAATAAGAAGAATAATTTGAAAGGGTTTTCCCCATAGTGGGTTTTTCCCTGGTCTCCAACCAATTCTGGTGTCTCTATGTGCGAATATTGTTCCTTTATGTTCCGCTGCATTGATGATGATGATATTGTTCTTTCTACATAGTTGCATATGCTACTAAAAAATGATGTAAATCTAAATAATGTTATGATGTTATGGGGTGACTTAATATGTTAATGAAGAAATGCAATTATCAAAGCAAAGAATAATATAGCCCTAAGAAAAATTATCACTTGACCCTATGGTAAGTTTTTAAAAAGCTCAAGTGCCCTACTAAGGGGGAGGTGTGAAATTCCAAAAGAATCTTTTGCTTGAGTTGGGAATTATTACAAATATATAAGGGACATTTGTACCATAATGAATAAATTTTCAAGCTAAATGTATCAGATTTACTGGGATGTTGTTGCAACTTTTGAATGAGTGTCCACACCTCTTCGACATTCTTCCATTCATCCCTTGCTTTGGTTATCCAATTAGGTTGGATAATAGAAATGACACAAATAATTTCTTCCACATCCTCATCCTTTCTTGAGAGTGCATCTGCAACAAAATTTTGCTTCCTTTTTTTTTTGTAGATGATTTCAAAGTCATAACCCAACATCTTTGTGACTCATTTTCACTATTGTTTTGAAGTTAAACTTTGTTCCAAAATGTTTTGAAGGCTATCATGGTCTATTTGTACCTTGAAGTGACTTCCCATTAGGTAAGGTATTCATTGCTTTAGTGCATGTAGTATTGTCAACATTTCCTTCACATAAATAGGTTTGTGTAAATAATTTCCTTTGATTGGACGACTTTCAAAAGAAATGGGTCTTCCTTCTTGCATCAAAACAACACCAATTCCATTTTGAGGCTTCATATTCCATAATAAAGGTTTTTGTGAAGTCCAACGTATCTAAGACTAGTGCATGGAACATTGCCTCTTTAAGATGTTCAAAGGCCTTAGTTGCTTCTTGAGTCCAAGAAAATGCATCTTTCTTCAATAATGTTGTTAGAGGTGCTTCTATTCTCCCATAATTCTTAATGAACTTGCAATAATACCTTTTCAACCTGAGAAATCCTTGAAGATGCTTTATGGTTGTGGGGATTTTCCATTTCTGAATGGATTTAATTTTGTTAGGGTCTATCTTAACACCCTCATGAGATATAATATGACCCAAATATTCCACTTCCTATACTCCAAAGAAACATTTGGAGGTTTTGCATATAATTGTTTCGCCTCCAATAGTTTGAGCACCATGTCAACATGTTGAATATGATCCTTCCAAGACTTGTTGTAGATTAGTATATCATGAAAAAATACTAACACAATTTTTCTAAGGGTTAAAAAATGGAATTCATCAAACCTTGAAATATGGGAGGTGCATTAGTAAGGCGAAAGATATGACCAAAAATCCATAATGATTTGATGAATTCAAAGCTCTGATACCAAGTGTTATACAATCAACTCACAAAATAGAAGAAAAGATAGATCAACGACTTAAAAATTAGCCTATTCAAGGGAGAAACCTCCTTTACATAAAATAAATGAACAATTCTTGGATGATACAAATGATAAGACCTCCTTGGTATATATAGAAGTCTAAGGGGTCATAATATAATGAGATCCTACATAACAATAATAATGTAAGGGCACAACAATAACAATAGTGGGATTACATGGGGCATAACAATAACAAGATGGGGGATACATGGGAACAATAATAACAATATGGGTCTACACTAACAATAAAAATAAGGGAAATACACTAGTATTATAGGGACCTAACATTTTTCACAAAGATCCTTTATCTCCCCATATGCAAGTAATTTCCTTGAATCAATTGCACACATACTCTCTATGATTTCATAATATTTAGTATAATCAAACCCTATGGCTTTCATGATGTGAAGTGGCATGGCGTTACTAGTGGCTCAACTATTAATTAGATAATAATGTATAATGAATTCAGGATTTTCGAGGGATATCTAAAAGGTAAGTATTTTTCCATGTCATTTGCCTTGATCAATGGATTTGCTTGTGGCCAGTTCATCGTAGCATCTTCAATCCTTGTGAGGAATTCTTCAGCCTTAATATTTTGAATAAGAATATCTTCTTTGTTGAGGAATTTTGATGACCTCATAAAAATGTAAGGTGATTTTTAAAATTTTCAAACCATCCATTATATTGTAAGCCATCTTGGTCAAGCTTGAGATGACACATCTTTATCTTGTGACTTACTGGCTTGTACCATTATTTTAACTTGATGTGGACTTGGATGAGTCATCATTGTTTTCCCCTTAGTTTTGTTTAATTGAGTTAAAGTATAAACCACGTTTTCTTGATCCACCTATTATTCATCTTTGTGTACCCACTATTCCTCAAAGGAGAATACTGGATTGTCCCCCATTTCCATTGATTCTCGAGGAGAAATATTTTCTTGAGGCTCATCCTTCAATGCATGGGAAGAATCCTCTTCTTGAACTTTTTGGTCATCAATTATTACTACACTAGGATTATGATATCTTAGGGGCCTTGGACCTATTGGTGGCATATTACCTGAATTTTGATTTCTGGGCAGTCCAGTGGTCAATTTTTATTGAGGCGTTTTTCCATCATTTTTCCTTAACCGAAGGATTTCATTTTACATTTTTTTCATTGTTCTATTTAATTGAGAAATATCAAAATCAACATTAGAATTAGATGCTTCCTCAAGCCTTGGAACATTTATTATATTTGGGGAATGCCTTGAAAAACACATTTCCCTATGGCTATTTCTTGTAAATTTTTGGTATGAGTTGGTTTGTTTGAATCTATGATTATGAGGGAAGCCTTCTCCCTTTATGTTCTCCCAAAAATGATTTCTATATCATCATCACTCTGCAAAGTATATTCTTCCATCCCTTGGGCCTTCATCATTTTCTTGTAAGGTTTCTATCCGCGCTAGCCTCACGACATAATTGAAATTTCAAGGCATAACATTTATATACCTACAAAATATCACAAGATCAGTGGGAAAATATTGTTTAGGCATCACTGTAATGTTTTGAAAAGTATGAGATTGAAATTTATGATTTCTTTCATTTTTTGAAGCCTAATTTGGGTAAACTAAGTGAGTAGAGTGTGGTACCCTATCTGACGAACATATCATCCAATGAATGCATTTTCAATATCATGAAAATAGATGCTATACTAGTAGGTAAATACAAGTACCAATCATAAGCATATGCTTTGAGTGTTTAGAGAAAAAATCTTACCATTACATCATCTTGACTCTAATTCCATGAATGTCACATATTACCAGGAATTGGTACATATCTTTCTTAGGATCCATGACACCATCTTTGTTAAATATCGGCAATACCCCAATAGGTAATGTTGCAAAAGGATGTTGTTCACCTTGTAATGCAAGTGGACTTTCTCTAACCTATCTTATTGGATTTCTTCCTTCTTGTCTTCCTCTTCTATCATCCCTTGGTTATTCTCCTCTTTATTTTTCCATTTCGCTGTCACTTGAGGGAAAGAAGAGAAACACTAATTGGTTGGAGGAAGTAGCAGTTTCTTTTGCAATTTTCTTGTTATTACTTCTTGTCAATGATCCTTTAAAATTTTCAGCGTTCTCTAGTTTAAACTCTATTGGTTTGGAGTCACCTATTAGGAATTTTGGGCAGTGGTAATTCTTGTTGACCTAAAACGTCCAAAGATATTTAAAGTTCTTCTCTATTTCTTGTTATTTAAATGACATGATCATATAACTGATTCAAAATGATTCTTTTATCATCAAGTCAAACGAGAAGGTGATTTTTAACAAGATTCGTTTAAGTCATTTACTAGTAACTGAATATTGGTTATTCAAATCCCTAGTGGAGTCGTTCAACCTCCTAGGGCCTAAGTGTAGGCCCCTCTACATTTTCATATAAGTGATATTCCTATTTATGAACACACTCAAATAACTTGAAGTAATTAAAAATAATAATATATCCATTTGTGCGTGGACCAAGTGTTTTTTCAAGAATACAAGGAAAGGAATAACTAGAGAAGTTAAAATTTAAGCATCATATCCATTTGTTCCATCACTATAAGAAAATACCATTGAAAGATATCAAAAGACAAAAAAGTTCACATATCAAAGAGGTATAAAATCATTTCATTAATGTAAAATCATGATATCGTGGGAAAAACATTCAGGAGATTCATACAACTTTGAATCAAGTTTCTGAAACACAAATGAACTTCTCTCCCTTCTCTCCCATAAAGGAGCTCTCTACAAAAGTTAAAAAAATGCTACATATTTAAGTTTTTGATTTTTTTTTTGTGCATAAGGCACTCAAGAAAAACCCTATACTTAAACATAATTTAAACACATTTGTATCAAGGGTGACTGGGATTTGGCTCCTGGGAATCAAAACGTAAATAAGATACCTGAAAGAAAAAAAGAGTTGCAGTCAAGGATCAACTTAAATGATGAAAAATACAGTTAAGAAAGCTAGATGATAAAATGTTGGGAGGAAGAGGGGAAGTGATTCAATATTTTGATGTACTTAGAAAATGTGGATGGATGTAATTGCTAATACTTAAGTCTCTATTGCCTTTTATCGCTAGAGATGTAGTCATTATGATAACTATTTTGAGAGCTATTTGGGATTTATGACTTCTTAAATTGACTTCTTGAACCATTCTTCAATGTAGTCTTTCATCAAAGGAATTGTGATATCCATCTTGACACGTTGATCAAATATCTACTTCTCAATTTCCTGGGCATCTTCTTGCAACTGTGCAACTAGGGAAGATTGATCTTCATTTATATTTAGAAAAATACCTAAACTTTTTTAATTTCTTCTTCATAAAAATAAATTATATTATCAAATTCCTACCCCATTGACTCCTTAACATCATTCAACTCATAGCCCACGGGGCTTTGGATTGACGGTGAATGGGTGCATTGTTAAAGCACTCCTTGCGATAGGTCACCGATTCAAATCCCCCGTGGGTACTTAGCTTAGTCTTAACTTAGAAAAAAAACATCATTCAACTCATCCTTTAATATATCATTTGGAATAAATGTAGAATCTCTTATCATATGAGGACCATGTAGATCATCAACAACTTTTATTTCCTTGAGAAAGACATTAGTTCTTTTATATTAATTTTATTACACTCAGAAAAAAAAAATCTCCTCTAATACAATAATACTTGTTGACCTTTTGACTCTGATCTACTTTAGTCTTGCGACTCATAGGAGATTCCGTTGTGATCTACATAACTTGCTAGGTGAATTAATTTTTTTCAGTAAAATTAGATAATTCATTATCTACAAAATGTCAATCATGCTCAAGGTCTCTTTTGAGATAGTCAATAAAGGAAAAAATTCTTTGTGTTATTTTTCTTAAATGGAAATCTAATTCCCATATATCTTCAATAATGTTCACTCTTCTACTAATATTATTAAAAATGTAATATTTGACTCCATTGAGGAGGTAGGCCACTTTTTGGATCCTGTGAGGTGTTTTGGAGGTGGATATTGCTGCTACTAGTGCTTGCATGGCAAGAGGAGTCATAAATCAAGGGTCTGGATTAAGAGATCCTTCTAGCTCTTTTATTCTTCTTTATAATTACAATTTTTTTCTTCTTTCTAGGTGACCAAATGTGTGGATGATTATAACATGGTCTGATGTAATTCTAAGTGCCCATTGGCTTTGACTTATGAAATATCAACATTGATCTTATTCTGGCCAATAATTTTTCTTCTCTGAATCCTCACCTTTTCAATTCGTAAATTATTATTATTTTTTCAAAATTTTCATTTTGCAAAGTGACAAGGCGATCTTCAAATGCGGTTGCGTCTTTAGTGATTTCTTATATTTTTCTCTGGGTTTCAGCCATGCGGGTTGTAACCCAATCAGGTAGTATGGTACCATCAAATTCAATATCAATGTTGTCCTACATGTTTAGTGCTTCTTTCTAACCTTTAACCTTAGATGATTAAATTGTATGTGACCTTTTTGGGGTCAATATAGGAGGGGTTTCTTATTTGTATCCTCCACCTAAGAGCTTGTCATTACTTCGTCTGCCATTCAAAGTAGCATTCTTTTTTTGTTGAGTGGAAGAGAACTTGGGAAAGTTTAGGGTGTAGAGGTCGACAAAGGGTATATGGGCTTCTTGCTTCTTTCCTTATTTCTTTCCCTCATGTTTGTTCTATTTTTGTTAGTGGCTTCTTCAACATGGCTAGGCAATTTTTTCTAATTTGATGGACCAACATGACTTTCCTCACTTTCTTCTAAAATTCTTGTGAACAAATCTTCATATCTCACCATAATTAAGTTCTTAGAAAATAATCCCTTTGGGTCGAAGCCTTGAATATCCTCTACTTCATTTAAATTAAAAGGATTCAACAACTAAGTAAAATCTATAAAATGAGTTTCATTTGTTATAGTAAAAGGAAAGGAAATAAATTACTTTTTATTTTTTCACTCAAATAAAATTAGCCAAGGGTGATATTGCCTACAAAGTTCAATAACAAAATATTTTTCCATCACAAGTTTAGGTAACAACAATGCCTTGGCTTGGAATCCATATATTTGAATTATCATATTATCTTCTTTTTCTTCGTCGATCCCCTTCCCCATAGGAAAGATTGTGCTTGTCCTAATATACTTGTAGGTTCAAATCTAGTAATCATGTAATTAACTTCTCTCATAAACAAATCTTGAATTTGGAAGAAATGAAAGGGGCCTTTATGTCTCCATAATACTGGAAACCAAAATTGAACTAGTTCTTCATTATGATTAAAATTGATTTTATAGGGTAATACGTTGAAAACATGACAAGATACAACAAATTTTATTAATACAACTATCATGAAAAACCTATGCGTCTTTGAAAAATTCACCAATCGGAAGGGTAGCTCATTTGAGATGAGGTTCACCTAGTGAAACAAAGAGTCTATTTTATAATAATAATATAGAGCATAAAGTACAAATTGTAGAACATTGGATGTGGTTTCTCATCCCATTGCACGAGAAAAAATCCAAGAAAAATATTTGTAAGGCACTGCAAATATGGAAATATCCAAGAAAGAAATGTCATAAGGAACTTGTGAGGCTAGTGAGATGAATTCCTTAATAATGTTCATTTCACTAGCTTGAAAGTCTATGAAATTGCATGGTTTAGGCAAATTTAATAGATTATTTGGCTCTAGAAATTTGAATATATTTTTGAATGTTTTAGGGGTCAAAGGGATTGGATTCCTCTTCACTCCTTCTCTAACTGTCCTTGTCTTTGTCAAAATGTCGAGTGCAAAGGTAGACTATTTCTTTAAAGTTAAAAACTTCATGAACACATCCAACATTTTCTAACCCATTGGTCCATATTTTATTATTCTGATTCTATTCAACTGATAATTACATACCATTGGTATACATTTGACCAGTCAAAGTTTTTGTTTTGGTAGGAAAGTGAGTTAAAAATGTCGCTACAAATTTCATCCTTATTTCTTTTGCTAGCCATCTTCCTTTTGTACTAAGAAACATGTGAGTAATTATCAATGTTATTAGTAGCTCTCAGCTATGATTTTCTCGTTCTTTGATATAATTAAAATCAGTCATCCTTTCACATGTGAATTCGTTTGATGGGACAAGAAAACAAATAGAAATTTAATACATTAAGGTCATTATTTTTGGGAGTTGATGGAAAGAAATCTCGAAGTGTTAAAGATGTCATGTCCCTTTAACTTGAATTTTGATGTGAGAAGAGAGGAGGTGCACGAAGCAAGGAATATGAGCTTTCTTATGCACATGTTAAATTTGACTAAGTATAAAAATATTCAAGAGAATGAAACTTTGGGTGTCAACACCTACATAAACAATGAATACTGAATATGTAATAATATCATTAAACATCCATTAAGGATCTCTTTGGTTAAGTTAGTCATGTTGTGTTAGATCATTAGTGCTACAAGTGTCATATTCTCATTAAGATACCAATTTTTTTCTTATTATCGTTTCTTCTTCTTCCAACAAGAAGATAGACAATTATGAGATAACTAGGAGAAAGTTCTGGGGAACCTAGTTTAAGAGGAATGCTACAAGGTTGTAAGGAAAGGGGTGCCACAACCCAAAATTTGAATTTATTATTGTCCCTATGTGACATAAAAGTGTATATGAAGGATTTATAATAACTGAAGCTTTGAAACATAAAGCATTCTTATATATTGTGTTTCAAAGGTTTTTATCTATCGAAAAATTGATAATATAGGTTCCTAATAAATATCTATCGGGTATGGTGATTCTAATGTCAATTGTGCCCTAGGGACATAACCTACTATTGTTGGTCACACTAGCTTTATTTATCCTTTGGACTAAACAATACTAAGAGTTGATTGTGGCTATTTTGTACTAAATAGTCAACCACCTCCACTAGGCACCCAATTTCCTTGACAGTCAAATATTGTTTCCTACTGTGAGATTCCCGTGTCATAGGTTTGATGATGTTTTTTCTTTCTTCATTTTTTTTGCAACATTGATCACCATCATATGATTCTAAGACTTCCAACATGCAATTTATTGAGATGAGATGTGTTCCAGAGACACCCCATACAAGCTCACATATCCTCCCTCTACAAATGTATGTTCTAGTTGAACATCAGATAGCATGTTTGTTTCATTTACATAGGTGATACAACATTAAAAGGTGGGGAAAATGAGATGTCCTAATTTGGACCTTATACATCTCTCTTGAAGCTTGATTTACTTTGGTTCATAGAGATCTTTATAAAGTGATTAGTTCTCATTCATGGTACAAGGATATTTATGCTTCTAGAAGTTTGAATTTGGATCTCCATTCACTTGAATACTAACCATTGAGATTAGATTGAACCCATGTTGCATCAAATCACATCATGAGATTCCCTAAAATTTTGAAATGTCATATAGATACCATTAATAATACTTGATGTTGTGGCTTTACTCTAGTTAGTAGGTAAATCAACTTGTCAAAACAATTTCTATTTATTTCCCACTATTTTTAATGGGCATTTTGTCATTATGATAAATTCTAGATTGAAAGTGTCTCTTTCTTGTGAAATTTAAGGTCATAACATTATTTATTTTTGCTCCTGCTATTCACATATTTCTCAAGTCTTGAAGATGGACCTAGATAGTGGTTATGAAACTTAAACTTAGAATTCTAAATTTGTGGATCTTCCACCAAATAATTAACAATCCCATACACATCAACCTTAAATTTATATATTTAAGGTCATAAATAGTTTCATACCTTGAAGCTTGTTAGCTTTTGAACTTTTGTAAACCACATTTGAAATTATGTCTTTTTTTTTCCAACATGTCCTTCTAACTGTGCTTTTTATTAGGAATGGATAGGGTATTATGTTTATTTTAGTATTTATTGTGTATATTCACTTATAGGGTTGGAGATATTTCCGTAGTCTTTTTATATTTCCTTATGAGGCTAAAGCTTATGTATTGATTTTAAAACTTGGTTCAACTGGGTATATTCCATTAATGAAAAGGTGATGGTGGTTATGTAAGAGTCGTTATTGTTCATTAATTGTGGTTTTCAAACATAAGAGCCAAAATCTACAAACCCTAGTTGAAATCCACATCCACTAAGCCAAGGATGCCCCTAGCTTGAAAAATTTAAACTTCACCACTACTTGGACAATTGCATGTAGTTCAACAACAACCCCATCTGTATATATATATCTATATATATATATATATATATGGACACACACACCATGCCCCTTGTAGTTACCTTATAGCATGCTTTGGAATTAGATGGTGCAAAGGTGAGGAAAAATTGTAGCCTCCTAAACCATAACGTCTAAGGGAATTAACATAACTATTTTCTATTTTATGGCTAATAATACTAATATTAATACCACTTCAAAAATGCCTTTTGCATTCCCAAGTATCTGAAGGGTTACCGCACATACATTATTGGTAATGTTTAGTGGGTTCACAAAATGAAGAAGTACTATATGCCTTGGAGGATCAAACAAATAAAAAAGGATGCAGTAGTTAGATAGGAATGTAATGTGAATAATTCATAGTTTTGGCACTTATTCATGAGAACTTTACCGAATAATAAACTTGCATTTGATCTTATTAGGACATGGTGCCAAATTACCAACATTCTAGTAAATTGTGTTAGATCCCTGTGACAATTTCATTTGTTAAGGAGTGATGAGTCAAGAGAAATGTTACATAGGTGGATGGTCTCTTAGAGTGCCACGTGGAAGTTTGTTGTAGTTTTCATGGGTACAATATTCCCAAGGATCATATCCTAAAATCCTAACTTTCCTTTGTTTGAATTTTGCGAGAACCTTTTCACCTTACCTAAATAGTGTTTTCTACTCAAACCCTATATTTGAATTCTTTGAGTGGGTAGTCATGTTACATATTTTGTTTCAATTTAAGAAGCTAAGGGCACATTGTTATCTTGAGTGACAAACATGCTATGTTTTCCAAGACAAAAGACCTTCAAGGTCAAATGTGTCTAGAAAGTAAATTAGTTGAAATCATACTTGCCTTTTCATGTGAGATAAGTTGGGGCCATGGTTTTCCTATTGATCATAACACTCTCTAATAAGAAACTACAAAAGAATTGTTCTTTCTATAGGAATCTGCTAAAAATACTACAGTTTCATTTTTGACCTTCTCTAATCACTAAAACTGATCCCAATTCACAGTTTCGATTAAATCTTGGAGTCAACACCAACCATACTAGAGGTTTAGTGCATTAATCCTAGGTAACATTTGGCTATTATTCAAACTCCAATTTACATTCTTCTTTTGGTATAGGGAATGAAGCCAACAAGAATGATACTATAGTTTTTGTTCTTTCCTTCCCAACTACTAACCATCATCTGTCAGGTGTGATTTTCTTCACCTCAATATCTAGAGTTCTCTTAATAAAACCCAAGGCAAATCAAATTAGATATTTACTACTTTATATGCATAAGTGGAATGATAGTGTCTGAGCCATCCTTGTAGTCCTTTTCAAGAAGATTATGCATGCTACTATTGACATCATGAAATAATATCAACCTCTTGATTCAGACACGTTGGAAACACTTTTTTTAGGAGCCTTTCTCAGCATATTTAGCAAGGACCCAAAATTTATATAGTTGACCAATCAATTCTCTTGTTGGAATTAAATATCTCCAACAATAATTCATTTTGACACGTCCCCTCTTGAAATTGAACATTCTTAGAAGTTATTTCAATGATTTTCACATTAGAATGTGGACTATATAGCAAGACTATTACAATGCATGGTTCCTTAGCTTGACAAAGTTGACAAAAGGATCAACTATGAATCAATGAATTGGCTATGATCTTGTAGTGTATTCTCACTTGAAATACCTGCGAGATTTGTGATTTATGCTCCTTCCTATAACTGTGAAAAAATTAATAATGTGATGCATACTAATGAGGTTATAGATGCCATGTTTGATGGTCTTAATAAGGAGGTTGAATCCTTCTAAGTTTTTAAATAATTGATTTTAATGGTCATAATGATCTATATGAAGAGACTAACTTTCATAACTTTGTTAGTATGGAGTGTATATTGAATACTAACAATTGAAATTACAGGATGATAACTATGACTAATGTTAATATGTGCTCCTGAAATTGAAAGTAAGCTCATGTAAATGTTTATTTGACAGAGATGTATAATTGATAACAATCCTATTGATGTGTGAACAACTACATGATAACATGTTAAGTCCACTTGGCAAGATGACCACTGGTACAAATGTTTGTTTTTCTATTTTTCATTAATGAACTAATAGTTGGGTGTGTGTGGCAGCACATGGGAAGAATAGAATACTTGAAGGCTTAACTTAGGGAAATAGAAACTAAGCTCAGGATTTGCAAGGTAGATATAAAGAAACTTGTCAAGAAACAACAAGAACTAATAGATTGGAACTTTGAACTAAAATAACTTTTGCAAGAATTGACATGTTAGGTTCAACACATAGAGAAGGGAATTGATGATGAAAGGAAAAGGCCCCATAAAACTGATTAGGAAAGAAGACCATTTTTTTTGGTCTTGTGAGGAAGAGCATCTAAAACGAGACTGTCCCCACAAATTGAAAAAGAAGGGAAATATATATATATATATATATATATATATTCATGGTTATTTTGGATTAGTGACTTCTTGAAGTGACTACCTTAACCACTCCTCAATGTAATCTTCCATTGGAGGAATTGTGATATCCATATTCACAAATTGATCAAATATTTCCTCCTCAATTTCCTGGGAATCTTCTTACAATTGTGTAACTAGGGCATATTGATCTTCATTTATATTCACAAACGTAACTAACCATTTTTTAATTTATTCTTTAGAAAAATCAGTTATATTATCAAATTCCAATCTCATTGACCCCTTAACATCATTCAACTCATTCTTTAATATATCCTTTGGAATTAATGCATTATCTCTTTTCATAAGAGGATCATGTAGATCTGCATCAACAAATTTATTTCCTTGAGAAATACATTACTTCTTTTATCATTAATATTATGACACTAAGAAATAATATCCTCTAATACGTTGATTCTTGCAAACCATTTAGCTTTAATTTGATTTAGTCTTTTGGCTCCTTGGAGATTATATTGTGATCTCTGTAACTTGTCAAGTGAACTGAACTTTTGAATAAAAGTAGATAATTCATTATCTCCAAAATGTTGATCATGCTCAAGGTCTCTTTTGAGATAGTCAATAAAGGAAGAAATTATTTGCACCATATTTCTTAAATGGAAAGCTATTTCCCATATATATTTGATAATATTCAGTCTTCTGTTATTAGCAATGTAAGATTTGACTCCATTGAGGAGGCATGCCACTTTTTTGATCCTGTGATGTGTTCCAGAGGTGGATATTGTTGCTATTGGTGCTTGTATGGCAAGAGGGGTTGTCAATAAAGGGACAATATTAAAAGATTCTTCTAGCTCTTTTATTCTTATTTTTAATTTTCAATCTCTTGCCCCTTTCTCAGTGACTGAATGTGCTAATGCTTCTCCTGTGGTTTGATGTAATTTTAAGAGTCCAATGGCTCCAATTTTTGAAATATCAAAACCCATCATAGTGTTAGGAAACCAACTCACAAAAAGATAAAAAGATAGATCAACGCCTTAGAATTCAGCCTCTTCAAGGGGGAAACCTCCTTTACATTACATAAATGAACAATTCTTGGATGATACAAATGACAAGACCTCATTTCTATATATAGGAGTCTAAGGGCTCATAATATAATCAGAACCGACATAACAATAATAATGTAAGGGCACAATAATAACAATAATGGGCTTCTATGGGGCACAATAATAACTATATGGGGACTATATGGGTACAACAATATAATAAGGGGGTTGTACTAATAACAATAAAGAGTTACACTAGTAGTATAGGGGCCTAACATGCCCCTCTCCTTCAAAAAGTGTTGTCCTCAACGCTTGAGTAGTTCTTGATGCTTCTGTATAAAATTCTTTTCCTCCCATGTGGAATCTTCAGCGAGTAAGTTGTTCCACTTGATGAGATACTCTAAAATTGATTGATTTCGTAGCTGTCGAGTTCTTGTTTCTGTGATTGCTCCAGGTTCCAATATGATTTTTCCTTCCTCGTCAAGTTATGGCAATATTGTTTGAACGGGGACCTTCTGCAACTTTTGAATGAGTGGCCACACTTCTTCGTCCTTCTTCCATTCGTCCCTTGCTTCATTTGTCCAATCTTGCTGGATAATAGAAATAGCACAAAACAATGCTTCCATGTGCTCATTCTTTCTTGAGAGTGCATATGCAACAACATTTTTCTTCCCTTTTTTGTAGATGATTTCAAAGTCATCACCCAACATATTTGTCACCCATTTTTTCTGTTCTTCTAAAGATAATCTTTGTTCTAAAGCCTATTTAAGACTATCATGATCCATTTTTACCTTGAAGTGTATTCCCATTAGGTCAGGTCGCCCTTTCTTAAGTGCATGTAGTATTGCCAACATTTCCTTCTCATAAATAGCTTGCTTAAGATGTAGCTGTAAAAATACCCAATTGCCTACATCAAAACTTCTTTCACTGTGATCTTGATTTTCCTGTTGTTTCATTCGATTCTGCACCAAAGTAGCGTTATCCTTTAAAAATTGGAGAACTTGTTGTTGATGCTTGATGTGATCTTTCACTTCTTGAATATTTTTCTTCTTGATATGTCCTTCTATATTGAGAGTTTGAAGAGTGATAATTTCTTCCAATTCATTACAAGATATGGTCAGATTCATTTCTTCATGATCGATGTGATCTTTCACTTTTTGAACATTTTTCTTCTTGATATGTTCTTCTATATTGATAATTTGAGGAGTGGTAATTCCAGCCAATGCATTACAAAATATGGTTGGATTCATTTCTTCTTTATCGATGTGATATTTCACTTCTTGAACCTTTTTCTTCTTGATATGTCCTTCTATCTTGAGAGTTTGAGGAGTGGTAATTCTTGCCAATGCTTTACAAGATATGGTTGGATTCATTTCTTCTTTCTCTGGGGTTGGTTCCTGGTGTATATCCTCTTCTTTTGATGTTTCTTGATCCTTTTCTTCCTCCTCTTCACAATCAATGTAAAATAATTTCTTCTCAACACACTTATGACCTTTAATGTATTTGTTATCACAATTGTAACAAAGTCTTTTTGCTCTTTTTTCTTCCAATTGTTGTGGTGTCACCCTTGTAGGTTGTGGAAGGCTAGGAGAAAGAACATTTTGATCTTTATAGTTGTGAGGGGTAGAATTCCTTGTTTCCATAATATCGCTTTCAATTTTTCTTGCCAACCTGAATGCCTTCTCCAATGAATCAGGTTCCCAAAGACGAACCTCATGTTGAATGTTATCCTTTAAAGTCCCTATGAAGACATCAATCCTTTGCTTCTCTGGAATATCATTTACCCTTATATTCAATTTTTGAAAGTCTTCAATGTGCTTTGCCATTAAACCCTTTTTTTTGAGATTTATCAACTGGCTAAATAAGGCATTTCTCTTTGTATCCTCATAATGTGCTATCATTTCCTACGTGAAAATTGACCACGTGACAAGTGGTTTACAAGAACAAAGCCCTTTATACCATAACAATTGATTTGGTTCTAAATAATTAGATGCAATGCATACATTTTGTAACAGTGGTACACCATGTAGATCAAAATATTTCTCCATCTGTAGATTTACTGGATCCTTGCCATCAAACTTCCTCATCTTGCTTTTTCTTGATTTTGGGAGATCGATCTTGAAATGACTGTAACTTTGTAATATCAGATCTTTCAGTTATGAAATCACGACCTACCGTAGCCCTCTGTGTCCTCCTTCCAATGCCACCAGTCTGATTTAAATTTGATTCTCCAAGAAATAGTTATACACAATCTCCCAAGATGACATGATTATATACCTGTTCAGAAGAGCGAACTTGTATGAAGTTCCACATGTCACTGTTTTGACCTTCAGATTTGAAAAATAAACATAGAAAACTACAGTTCGTCCTCTTCTCACGAAATTTCAATATGATGCTCAGAGAAATAGTTACGACAATTTACCCCAGGTTACCTGTTTAGGATGTAATTCGGGAGTCTGCAAAAGCCCTAACTTTCTTATATCATATATCTGAAAATGTAGAAAGACAAGGTTTGAAATTTGGACCTGATATTCAGACCAATCTCTTCTCAATTTTTTTTTTCTTTAGCTTATGAAACTTCATAGCAAAAATGTTATAGCAAAAATACCACAATGACCTGTTTTAGATGAAATTTTGGAGCTTGCAAAAAACACTAACTTCCTCAAATCATATCTTTGAAAGTATAGTGCGACAAGATCTGTAATTTGGATGCGTGGTTTAGAAATATTTCTAATCAAATGGGTTTTTGTTTTAGCTTTTGAAACGTCACAAAAATGAAGTTATAGCGAAAATACCACAATGACCTATTTGGAGCAGCGAAACCCTAGAATCCAAAGCTCTGATACCAAATGTTATGAAACCAGCTCACAAAAAGATAGAAAAGATAGATCAACGGCTTAGAAATTAGTCTATTCGAGGGGACAACATCCTTTACATTACACAGATGAACAATTCTTGGATGATATAAATGACAAGGCCTCCTTTCTGTTGGAAATAATACTGAGAAGGGGGGGGGGGGTGAATCAGTATTATCAAGTCAATACAACTATTTCATTTTCAAACCCTGATTCATAGATGCTACTTCCAAAACTTCTTATGATTTGGTTATTTGATATTCAATGAGTGCATTTAGAATATTATCAACCATATTAACTTTAAATAGGTGTAGTAAAATAGAACAGAACATCACACATAAACCACACACATGAACACCATGATATAAGGTGGAAACCCAATGCGGGAGAAAACCACCTGCTGCAATATGTCTCTATCTTCTTTCAACTGAATTTCTTTTACAATGGGTTTGTACTGGTGTAGTCTTTTACCAACGCGCAGGCTGCAACCTGCAGAGAGCTACAACCCTTTCTCGTTTTCCAGTCTTTCCTGGAAGGGAGCTACAACCCCCTACTTCGTTCAAGGACCACGTTTCATTAATTTTCAGACTGGATCCAAGAAGATCAAATGATCATTGATTCGTTAGAAATACCCAAAACACAGATCAATACATATTTTCTTTATACAGCAGATTACCCAAGCGCCAACCCAAGCACTAGCTATAAATAAATACCAGATCTGGTCACCCTTTAATCAGAGCCAGAATCATACCATAATGCAGAAGATATACATGTCATAGAGTTCAGGACAAACCAAATATCTGCACCCAGAGACCTTTAGCGTACAAAGGAAAATGTTATATCAGAGATAAGGAATGACTGTGACTTCCTTGCGGTTGGCCACCATACCCGAGGCGATGCGAATCTGTCGTCCTTTTCTCTGTTCGCGCATTCTTTTCGAATTCAGTTTAGTAGATTGCTCCTTCACAGATCATACAAATGCCAATCTATTCTCACTTCAGATCTTCAATTCACAATCGATGCCTTGCCAAGGGTTCTCTTTCCTTCTTATATAATCACGCTTTTGATTAAAACCATGAATCGAAACTAGAGGATCCGAAAACCTGAGGCGCAATTGTTTTGAACGATCTCATAAGAGAAGGCTTTAAGCAGGAAAATAATGAAAACGGTCCAAAACCTCAAAAGCCAAACTTTTGACATAATGTACCCAAAATAATAATATATCGGGTCCAATTCTTATTGCTATCGGCGCCTGCCCATCTCATGGTCTAATCCCGACATCTGATCTGATGGATCGGATGCGACATGCCCCATTAACCAGCCTTTATTTATATATCGGGTCCATTCATTTCATCGCTATCGGCGATTAGATGCAGGAAGACTTTATAAAATGGGAGAATACCATGAATGCGATATTAATATATATATTCCTTTAAATCTTCCATCGGGTCCGACCCCTCTTATCGCAATCGGAGGATTGGGGTGGGCGACCCTTTATGTGTTGCGATATACTGCGGATGAGATCTTGTTATAAACCATGTTTGATGCCACCATCGGGTCCGCTCGCAATCGGAGGTTCTAACAAAGTCACATAGCCGAACCCCTGCTGAACTGCGGATGCGATATTATTATAAGCAAATTTGATATGCCATCGGGTCCGCTCGCAATCAGAGGTTTCAACGGTGTTACATACCCGAACCCCCGACGAACTGCAGATGCGATATTTTTATAAACCATGCTTGATATGCCATCGGGTCCGCTCGCAATCAGAGGTTTCAACGGTGTTACATACCCGAACCCCTGACGCGCATATATGCTGATATATATGTATTAACTCATATAACTATGTTTATCCGCCGAAAGAAGGAAATGCTATTGTTTATTGTATAATACATATATATGGGTTTTATGCGCCCAAACACCTCCCTATATTATAAATGCATGCATATATGGGTTTTAATAAACCTGATAGCTCCCGATAATGGTTAAACATGAATCCAAGGGCCCGATACCGTCTGATAAGCTCTTTACATATGATAATGAGCCTCTATTGATCCGATAGGCTCCCCAAGGCTCATTAACTCCCGATAACTGCTTCTTTGGCATAGATATATGTATATGGCTCCTCTTGGCTCCTCTTGCTCCATCTGCTCCTTTTTGCTTATGGCTTGGCTTTCCGGATGAATCTCATCCCATGTATATTGTCACATCTGATATCTCTTCTGTAGTTCTTCTATGAGTGGGTTGCCATCAAGTACAATACATGCATCATAATGCCAACAATCTCCCCCTTTGGATTTGATGGCAACAATACCAAATCACTCTTCCCCTTTGACATCAAGGGCAAAGGGAGAACCAAGATATTCTCTAGCATTCTGTTGTTTATACTCCCCCTGAGTACCTGCTGAAATCTCTGAATGAGCTCCCCCTTTGTATATGCCAAGGTGTACCAATATGTCCATGCTACATGCTGAAAGCTCTACTCTTGCTGAATTGTGTTGTGCATGCTCCCCCTCAGAGCCTCCGTTAATTGAATTTGACACCTTTATTGCCATGGGTATTGTGACCAACAAGAACTTACCGAGGCCTGCCAGCTGTCTTGTTCATCTACCAACATATTACACCTTCTATCATACTATAATGCCAACAATGAATTATGCTCCTCCTGGATCTTGTACGCATAAACCCTATAAGACCCTCGCGTACACACACTAGTCTAAGAATCAACAGCAAGATGATGCGTCGATAACCCCTAGCTTTTTCCTGAGGTATTCAAAAGTCTCCCTGGGTAATGGTTTGGTAAATATATAAGCCACTTGTTCCCTAGAAGAAACATATTCCAACTTGACCTTTTGTTCAAGCACTTGTTCCCTGAGAAAATGATACTTGATCGGTATGTGCTTGATTTCTGAATGCATGACTGGGTTCCTTGAAATGCTGATTGCACTTGTATTATCACATAAAATGGAGATAGGTGGAGTACAAGTGATTTGGAAATCCTGTAATGTCTGCATCATCGAAAGAAGTTGGGTGCAACAAGATGCAGCAGCTACATATTCTGCTTCAGCTGTAGATAAGGCAATTGAACTCTGTTTCTTGCTGAACCATGACACCAATCTGGAACCCATAAAGAAATCACCACCACTGGTGCTTTTCCTGTCATCCACACTTCCAGCCCAATCTGCATCTGTGTAAGCATGAAGTGTGAGATCTGTGTCTCTAGGATACCACAAGCCATAGTCTTGAGTTCCTTGAAGATATTTGAAGATTCTCTTCACTGCCTGAAGATGAGTTTCCTTTGGATTTGCCTGAAATCTTCCAACTATTCCAACTGCATGCATGATATCTAGCCGGGTACTAGTCAAATAAAGTAGACTTCCAATCATAGATCTGTATGAAGGTTGATGAACTGCAGCTGTTTCATCATTCGCACTAAGACTGCATCCTGTAACCATGGGAGTACATACTGGTTTTGAATCTTCCATGCCATACTTCTTCAAAATATGTTTGAGGTACTTGGTTTGAGACAAGAAGATACCGTCTTTATTTTGTTGGATTTGCAATCCAAGAAAGTATGTCAATTCACCTAGCAGGGACATTTCGAATTATTTCTGCATTACCGAGGCAAAGTTTTGACTCATAGCTTCTTCATTGCTGCCAAAGATAATATCATCTACATACACAACGAGTATTAGCAACTTGTCATTTTCAATTTTTATATAAAGATTGCTATCTGCTGATCCTTTTGAAAATCCTTGTTGATGAAGATATTTGTCCAAACGGTAGTACCACGCCCTTGGAGCCTGTTTAAGACCATAAAGAGCCTTTTTTAATCTACACACAAGATTTGAATCATTCCCAAGAATGAAACCATCTGGCTGCTCAATGTATACTTCCTCTTCTAAGTCTCCATTCAGAAAATCTGATTTCACATCCATTTGTAATACTTTGAACTTTTGAAATCTTGAGAGAGCAAGAAACATTCGGATTGCCTCAAGTATTGCAACGGGAGCAAAAGTTTCTTCAAAATCTATTCCTTCTTGTTGGGCATACCCTTTACACACCAGTCTTGCCTTATTTCTAACTACCTCCCCATTCTCGTTCAGCTTATTTTTGAAAATCCATTTTGTTCCTATGACATTCTTATCCTTTGGTCTAGGAACCAACTCCCAAGTGTTGTTCTTTTCGATCTGTTCAAGTTCTTCATCCATTACCTTGACCCAACATTCATCCTCGCATGCCTCTCTTACATTTTGTGGTTCAGTGGAAGAGAGTAGTGCCAAGTAGCTTGAAGCTTCTGTAGTTGATCTTCTTGTTTGTACGCCTGCCTCCTTTTGTCCCAAAATTTGAGATACTGGATGATTCTTCTGTACATACCTGGATGGAGTCTTTTCTTCTATCATGGTCTGTTCTTTGGGTGCCTCTTGAGGTTCTTTTTCTTCATCATTGATCTGATTTCGAAGGTAGACTTCATCTTCTTCAGTATTTTCATACTTTACTTGCCTAGGAATGTATCCTTTTTCATCAACCACTACATCAATGCTATAGACAATTCTTCCAAGTCTTTTGTTGTAACACTTATATGCTTTGCTGTGAGGAGAATAACCAAGAAGAATGCCTTCGTCTGCTCTAGGCTCAAGTTTTCCAAGTTGTTCATCAGTATTCTTAATATAGCATTTGCTTCCAAAATTTTTGAAGTGTTTTACCGAATGAGTCTCCCCATGCCAGATCTCATGCGGAGTTTGAGTGCTGTTCACTCGGACATTTGTTTTATTAAGAATAAAAACTGCAGCAAATGCAACTTCACCCCAGAATGTTGAGGCAGTTCCAGACTCATCAAGCATAGCACGAGCCATTTGTTGGATTGTTCTGTTCATCCTTTCCACAACTCCATTTTGTTGAGGAGTCCTGGCAGTAGAGAATTCCCTTCTTATTCCATGTTCTTCACAGAAATCAAAAAATTCATTTGAGGTGAATTCCCCACCTCTGTCAGACCTGAGGCACTTAATTTTGTAATCTGATTCATTTTCTACCAAGGCTTTGAAAGACTTGAACTTTTCGAATGCTTCGTCTTTGTGCTTCATAAGTCCTAACCAAACCATCCTAGAGAAATCATCAATGAATAATATAAAATATTCTTCTCCTCGAGGTGACTTTGTCCTAAATGGACCACATACATCTGTATGTACCAGCTCCAGAGGCCTACTAGCTGATCCTTCTTTTTCAGGAAAGTTAGTTCTGGTTTGCTTACCAAACTGACATGACTTGCACATTGTGTTGTCCGGAATTTTGATGTCTGGAAGACCACGAACTGCCTGGTATTTGCATGCTTTCCTTATTTGTGAAAAGCTCAAGTGCCCCAACCTCCAGTGCGATAACCAATGTTCATCGTCCTTGCTCAAATAGCATTGTTGTTGTCCATCTTCAAATATGTATAAATTATTTGGAGTTCTTCTGCCTTTGATCACTGTTTTTCCTGTATCGAGATCACGAACACTACATCCATTTGATCGAAATATTACCTCTGTTCCTTCATCGCACATCTGACTGACACTCAGTAGATTATGCTTCAGGCCATCAACATACAAAACATTTCCAGCCTTGACCTTTTCTTTCAACTGAGCAGTGCCTTTTCCCATTATGGCCGTAGGAGTATCATTTCCAAAAGAAACCTTCTTTCCCTTTTCTAGAGTAGTATATGACTCAAGTTTTTCTTTATCACCTGTAATATGCTTCGAACATCCGCTATCGATAAACCATAAATTTTCTTGTCCTTCTGCATAAAGAGCTATTCCACATCTTTCTAGTTGTGGTTCCTTCATTCTCCATGTTTTGGCATTCGGGCTTTGTTCCTTCTGAGTTGTCTTCCGAAACTTGCTCCTGCATTCAGATTCTTCATGACAAAAATTATTACAAATAGAACATTCAATTTCACTTTCAAGGGCAGAAAAATTGTTATAGGTCCTTTTCTTGATTCCAGACATATTTCTTTGTTTTTGAGCTTCTCTAGTCATGATTGTCTTATAGGCAACACATTGAGCTGCTTTGTGACCAAAGTTATGGCAAGAGAAACATTGCCCATTGAAGAAACTTCTGCGATTATCAAATCTGTCATCCAACCGATTGTAGTTTCTACTAACATTCATTCTTGAGGCAAATTGGGAAGATTTTACCTGTGGCTGGTTGTAGCTTTTGTCAGTAGCTTGCCTCTGATTTTCTTGATAGTTTTTGTTCGTTCTTGAGATAAACTGTCCCTGATTTACTTGATGATTTCTATTAGGCCTTTGTTCGCTCCTTCTTGCTGCATCAAGATAACTTTTGGAGGTGGATGCTTGAGATGCTTCTCCATTATATCCCAGACCTGTTTTGATTAATGGAGAACGCTGCACATTGATGATCTCATCCAGAGTTTCATATCCTTTAGCAAATTTAAGGTTAAGAGCTTTTGTCTTCTCCATCTCTTTTCTAAGACCAACAATTTCACATTCCAATTTTTCAAGATGTTTTTCCCTTTCAGCTAGTTGACATTGCAGAGATTCAATAATCACATTTTTCTCTTCTAAGAAAATTTTGAGATTAGACATTTCTTCATACAAACCTTCTTCATCTACAGCATCCATGTAGGCATCATCTTCAAAAGCCATTAAGAGTTTATAGTCATTACCTCGTTCATCTTCGTCACTAATTGAGAGTCCATCACTATCTTCATGAGTGTAATAGCTTTTCTTATTAGCGTTCTGTTTCTTGTTCCATCTAACGGGTTCCTTTCCCTTGTCATTCTTTTCTTTATGAGGACATTTGGCAGCATAGTGACCCACTCTTCCACATGCAAAGCATTTGAAAGGTAACTTACCTCAGAATCGTCCAGCACCCCATTACAGATTTTTGATAAAATTTGATTCTTCTTCTTCTTCTGATATGTGTCCCGACTCATAGAAATCTTCTTTCCCAGAGGCCTTGAAGGCAACTTCTCTCCTGTCTGATGGTCCTCCTTTCCTCATTTCATAAGTAGTTAGAATTCCGTGCAGCTGAGACATTTTAAGACTTTGTAGGTTCTCCTTTTCTTCAATTGCAGAGACTTTAGATTCAAATTTAGGTGACAAAGATCTTAGAACCTTTTCAACCACAACAGCCTCTTTTATTTCTTCACCCAGGTTTTTCATACAATTAACAATCTCATCCACACGAAGAAAATAGTTAGCCACAATTTCATCATTATACATCTTGAGATTTTCGTACTGAATTTTGAGGGTTTGAAGTTTTTCTCGTTTTACTTGATTATCTCCTTCATAGCTTAGGACAATCTTGTCCCATATTTCTTTTGCGGATTTATACTGCATAACTTTCACAAATTCTGATTGAGATAGACATCCTAGAAGAGTATTGACCGCCTTTGCATTTGTTTCATATTTCTTCTTCTCAGCTGAATCTGTCGGAGTAGCTGATGGAAAAGTATACCCTGTTTCTATGATGTCTTAGACTTCTGTACCCAGAGATTGAAGATAGGCTGTAACTCTTACCTTCCAATATATGAAGTTTGTCCCATCAAAAATAGGTGGTCTGATTGATGCTTCCCTCTCGTAGTTGCTCATGATGAATGATCTCCTTCAAGTGATCAAGCTTCTTCAGAAGGACCTGCTCTGATACCAATTGTT
The DNA here is from genome assembly GCA_031772625.1 of Pinus tabuliformis. Taxonomy (NCBI): domain Eukaryota; kingdom Viridiplantae; phylum Streptophyta; class Pinopsida; order Pinales; family Pinaceae; genus Pinus; species Pinus tabuliformis. The sequence continues at coordinate 586,260,498 of CM062812.1, read as the reverse complement.
GGAAATAATACTGAGAGGGGGGGGGGTGAATCAGTATTATCAAGTCAATACAACTATTTCATTTTCAAACCCTGATTCATAAATGCTACTTCCACAACTTCTTATGATTTGGTTATTTGATCTTCAATGAGTGCATTTAGAATATTATCAACCATATTAACTTTAAATAGGTGTAGTAAAATAGAACAGAACATCACACATAAACCACACACATGATCACCATGATATAAGGTGGAAACCCAATGCGGGAGAAAACCACCTGCTGCAATATGTCTCTATCTTCTTTCAACTGAATTTCTTTTACAATGGGTTTGCACTGGTGCAGTCTTTTACCAGCGCGCAGGCTGCAACCTGCAGAGAGCTACGACCCTCTCTCGTTTTCCAGTCTTTCCTGGAAGGGAGCTACAACCCCCTACTTCATTCAAGGACCACGTTTCATTAATTTTCAGACTGGATCCAAGAAGATCAAATGATCATTGATTCGTTAGAAATACCCAAAACACAGATCAATACATATTTTCTTTATACATCAGATTACCCAAGCGCCAACCCAAGCACTAGCTATAAATAAATACCAGATCTGGTCACCCTTTAATCAGAGCCAGAATCATACCATAATGCAGAGGATATACATGTCATAGAGTTCAGGACAAACCAAATATCTGCACCCAGAGACCTTTAGCGTACAAAGGAAAATGCTATATCAGAGATAAGGAATGACTGTGACTTCCCTGCGGTTGGCCACCATACCCGAGGCGATGCGAATCTGCCATCCTTTTCTCTGTTCGCGCATTCTTTTCGAATTCGGTTCAGTAGATTGCTCCTTCACAGATCATACAAATGCCAATCTATTCTCACTTCAGATCTTCAATTCACAATCGATGCCTTGACTAGGGTTCTCTTTCCTTCTTATATAATCACGCTTTTGATTAAAACCATGAATCGAAACCAGAGGATTCGAAAACCTGAGGCGCAATTGTTTTGACCGATCTCATAAGAGAAGGCTTTAAGCGGGAAAACGATGAAAACGGTCCAAAACCTCAAAAGCCGAACTTTTGACATAATGTACCCAAAATAATAATATATCGGTCCAATTCTTATTGCTATCGGCGCCTGCCCATCTCATGGTCTAATCCCGACGTCCGATCCGATGGATCGGATGCGACATGCCCCATTAACCAGCCTTTATTTAAATATCGGGTCCATTCATTTCATCGCTATCGGCGATTAGATGCAGGAAGCCTTTATAAAATGGGCGAATACCACGGATGCGATATTAATATATATATTCCTTTAAATCTTCCATCGAGTCCGACCCCTCTTATCGCAATCGGAGGATTGGGGTGGGCGACCCTTTATGTGTTGCGATATATTGCGGATGCGATCTTGTTATAAACCATGTTTGATGCCACCATCGGGTCCGCTCACAATCGGAGGTTCTAACGAAGTCACATAGCCGAACCCCTGCTGAACTGCGGATGCGATAATATTATAAGCAAATTTGATATGCCATCGGGTCCGCTCGCAATCGGAGGTTTCAACGGTGTTACATACCCGAACCCCCGACGAACTGCGGATGCGATATTTTTATAAACCATGTTTGATATGCCATTGGGTCTGCTCGCAATCGGAGGTTTCAACGGTGTTACATACCCAAACCCCCGACGCGCATATATGCTGATATATATGTATTAACTCATATAACTATGTTTATCCGCCGAAAGAAGGAAATGTTATTGTTTATTGTATAACACATATATATGGGTTTTATGCGCCCAAACCCCTCCCTATATTATAAATGCATGCATATATGGGTTTTAATAAACCTGATAGCTCCCTATAATGGTTAAACGTGAATCCAAGGGCCCGATACCTTCTGATAAGCTCTTTACATATGATAATGAGCCTTTATTGATCCGATAGGCTCCCCAAGGCTCAATAACTCTCGATAACTGCTTCTTTGGCATATATATATGTATATGGCTCCTCTTGGCTCCTCTTGGATCCTCTTGCTCCATCTGCTCCTTTTTGCTTATGGCTTGGCTTTCCGGATGAATCTCATCCCATGTATATTGTCACATCTGATATCTCTTCTGCAGTTCTTCTATGAGTGGGTTGCCATCAAGTACAATACATGCATCATAATGCCAACACTTTCTATATAAGAGTCTAAGGGGTCATAATATAATTAGAGCCGACCTAACAATAATAATGTAAGGGCACAATAATAACAATAGTGGGCTTCTATGGGGAACAATAATAACAATATGGGGACTACATGGGCACAACAATATAATAAGGGGGTTGTACTAATAACAATAAGGGGTTACACTAGTAGTATAGGGACCTAACATGCCCCTCTCCTTCAAAAAGTATTGTCCTCAACGCTTGAGTAGTTATTGATGCTGTTGTATAAAATTCTTGTCCTCCCATGTGGAATCTTCAACGGGTAAGTTCTTCCACTTGATGTGATACTCTGAAATTGATCGATTTCGTAGCTATCAGGTTCTTGTTTCTGTGACTTCTCCAAGCTTTGTTACAAAGGGTCTGTGGGCAAATCTTTGAAGGACTCCCTTGGTGGCTTTCTCGTTTCTATACTAGGGTGAATAAAATTATCGGCCAATAAGATATTGAATGAGGAATCCTGACTTACATTGTTCATCTGCTCAACCTCTTCTTCCTCAGTTTCTTCTTCTTGTGAATCTTCTTCTTTCTCAAAGTCCTTGTCGAATGTATTGCTTTGGTCAACCACATTGGTGGGTGCCAAGGTATTCAATACCTCTTGCTGCTTTCCCTCATTCTTCTTAGGAATAAATTTATTTTTCATATAAGTTTTGGGATGTTGGTGCTTGATATTCTCTTGCTCTAGGGTAACAAACTTTTTCATAGTAGCCTTTTGAGAGGCAGACATCTCACTAACCTTATTTGCTAACATTTGCACAACTTCTTTCATTCCATCACCTTTCTTGCTTTTAGCAACTTGGAGCTTGGCTCAGGGATAATTGAATATATCAATATGAGAAGAGTTGATGTTTTATTCAGATTTATGGCCATATCCTTTTCCTCATTATATATTTTGGGTTCCTTTTCCCTAATGATATATGCAAAATGTCCCCCAACAACTTGTGTGAACTTATCCAACACAATGTCTTCAATGGGCTACAACTTATCTAAGATGTCCCAATATGAAATTTCAAATATTTGAACAAAATATTGCATATTTTCATTACTAGATTTAATCATATTTAGGAATTTACCAAGTGCCATACCTCCATCCAGGTGATTATCTCACCGTTTCTTGAAAATTTCTTCAAATGCTTCAAAATCAGGAATACTTCACTTTGGTAATCGTATATATCGATCCCTAACTTTACCCTCCAAGGATAATGCAAAAATAATAAGAACAATGTATTCTTATTCTGCCTTGATGTTTTTTAAACTAATTTTCCATATGAAGTCAGAGACATGTTTCTTAGCACTCTTTGTGCCATCCCCATTGAACTTAAGTAACCACTCATGATATTTTTCATGTAAAAGGTGAGGAGCATTGGGATATAGATCAAAGTTCAATGGTTTGAAGGATGCCACAAGCCACCTCTTTGGTTTAGGAGGATTTTTATTAGCATTTTGATTATTGGCAATGGCTTTTACATTAGCATTTGCAATTGCATTTTGGTTATTCATATTGTTGTTAGTATTATTATCAACTTCCTCAAAATCGGGGAGTAGGTTAGTTCTAATAGGAGATGGAGTTCTTTCCCCTCTTCTTGTAGAAACCCTAGTACTAGGAGGAATGGTGTCTTCAAGTTCTTCTTCTCCAAAGTAAACTAGGAGTTTTTATAAGAAATGGATTCACCAGAGGAATATATATAGTGTCTTTCAAGAATCAATTCCTCAATGATCCATAAGGAAGGGAGATTTTCTTCCTCCCTAGCAGCGGCGCCAAAAATGTTGTTGCAAAAACTAGCAGACCTTGTAGAGAGGAAAAAGCTAGAGGACACAACAACACTTGGGACAGAGGCCCACTGTTACCACAACTTAAGTCCCTTATTTTTCTCAGATTTTCACCGACGGGAGGAGTCTCAAAACTACTCACTTGTGATATATGTCTCTATGATATGTTTGAAGTGAGGCAAGGTTGCTCATTGAATGGAAAGCTTCAACAGAGGTGAAAGCGTTGGGAGAAGTTACTAATGCTTTCCATGCAAAAAATCCTTGGAAGGGAAACCACATGAGACCTAGGGTTAAAATTTGACATGATATATATATATATATATATATATATATATATATATATATATATATCAAGAGCGAGAGAGAGAGAGAGAGAGAGAGAGAGAGAGAGAGAGAGAGAGAGAGAGAGAGAGAGAGAGAGAGAGAGAGAGAGAGAGAGATATCCAAGGTCAAGGTAGGAGAGAGAAAAATAGATGAATGATTTACTTCACCAAGTAATAAAGGGATTTTCTTCGAAGAGTCCCTAAGTTGAAGGATTAGCTTCTAGGGTTCCCTCTTGATGTGACAATTAGGGAATCAATATTTATGGAGAATCCATCATGGGAATTCCACCAAAACTTGAGAACCTTTAGAAGAGATACAGACGAATATTTCTATATGGATGGAATTCAAAAATTCCTCCTTTATTAGAATCCACACCAAGCCATAGATGAGCCTCCTTATCCTTAAAGAGACAAAAAATATAGGTTTGAAGAAGGATAGTTTTGATTTATGATGACCACTAAGGATTTAGGGTCAGTGCCTAGCCATTGGGAGTTTTGGAGTCATGAATGGTCTTAATATAGGAAACTTGTTCTTCAAGGAGACCTAAAGGTTAAGGATTTCACTACCCCTTTATATATTTATACTTCTTAGACACTTGTTAATGGAGTTTCAAGGATAAAATGCAACAATCCCATAGGAACATTCAGTCATTCACTATCCAATGAGTAACACATGCAAAAAATTCCCAATAGTTACAAATCTAAGTTGTATTCAATAACTAGGACACTATAATAACCATGAGATATTGTTCCATGAATTAGACATTAGAAAAATTTAAAAAAATCAACATTAAATAGAAATTACAAGATAGCGAATAGTATGTCAATCCAATAACAATACCAATTAGAAGCTCCAAAAATTAGACAAGATTAACCAGACATCAAAATTCATACATAAATTTCAAAATCATCCACAAATTACATGTATGAATTTTCCAATGAGGATGAAAACCCAAGAGTTCATGGTTTGAAATGGGAGAGAGTCTCTCCAATTTATACAGGACTAGGTATTTTAAATAACAAATGAAATAAGCCCCTCTAACATAAATAATATCATAAGTAACCCACCCATGGTTACAAGCCAACCATGATAGCTTTTAAAATAATTTTTTCTCTCTCCAAATCCCATGCAAGGTTGGTTTCATGCATGCATGGAGGCTTAGAGAGGCAACATCTCTTGTGCTTAAAATGTGGGAGATGGCCTCAAAAATCATGATGAAGAGGGTGATTCCCTACTTATGTTGCAAAACTTCTTTGGGACCCATATTTTAGTTTTAGGGTTCTAAACTAGATTGCATGGGCCTCCAAGTGGCTCTAAATCAGGTCGATGCTCCATTAATGAGGGCTCAATGATGACACATGCCACCTCATGTCTCCCTAGGAAAGACATAACCTTCTATGGGCCTTGGATCAACTGCTAAGTGTCGGGTGCAATGTGTAGCCGGTAGGGAAACCTGTTTGAAGTGTATCATAATCTCAAATAATTGGGACACAAACAAGCAAATGATGGTGTTGAAGAATCTTGTGTTGTGACAATCAATGCTCTACATGAATGGAGGCCATGGCTCTCAATGATCACCCTACAAATGCCACTATGATCCTCTAGAGGGTTGGTATCGCGTATAGGGAGACCAATTCCAAAATTAAACATCACTTGTAATCCTGTATAAGATCTAATGTGTCTTCTCACCTTCAAATACAATGATTCATTATTGCAATTGAGTGAATATGCTTGTTAATCAAGGACAAAAGTGAGAATTTCATAGTGTTTTTCCCTTCCAAATTTGGGCCTTTGAACATGTAATAATTTTATCTTCCTTGGTAGAAGTGGTTAATTTAAGTTGTATTCAGTAACTAGGACACTTTAATAACCATGACATGTTAAAAGGCCCAAATTTGGAAGGGAAAACCACTATGAAATTCTCACTTTTGTCCTTGATTAACAAGCTTATTCACTCAATTGCAATAATGAATTGTTGTATTTGAAGGTGAGGAGACACATTAGATCTTATACAGGATTACAAGTGATTTTTAATTTTGGACTTGGCCTCCCTATACAAGATCCCAACCCTCTAGAGGATCATAGTTTCATTTGTAGGGTGATCATTGAGAGCCATGGCCTCCATTCATGTAGAGCATTGATTGTCACACCACAAGATTCTTCAACACCATCATTTGTTTGTTCATGTCCCAATTATTCGAGATTATGATACACTTATACCAAGTTGCCCCAACCGGCTACAAATTGCACCCAACACTTAGCAGTTGATCAAAGGCCTAGAGGAGGTTATGTCTTTCCTAGGGAGACAAGGGATGGCATGTGTCATTATTGAGCCCTCATTAATGGAGTATCGACTTGATTTAGAGCTACTTGGAGACCCATGCGATCCATTTTGGAACCCTAAACCTAAAATATGGGTCCCAAAGATGTTTTGCAACATAAGTAGGGCATCACCCTCTTCATCATGATTTTTGAGGTCGTCTCCCACATTTTTAGCACAAGAGGTCTCAACATTGCCTCTCTAAGCCTCCATGCATGCATGACATCAACCTTGCGTGGGATTTGGAGAGAGAAAATTTTATTTTAAAAGCTATCATGGTTGGCTTGTAACCATGGGTGGGTTACTTATGATATTAGTTATGTTAGAGGGGATTATTTCATTTGTTATTTAAACTGCCTAGTCCTGTATAAATAGGAGAGACTCTCTCGCATTTCAAACCATGAACTCTTGGGTTTTCATCCTCATTGGAAAATTAATACATGTAATTTGTGGATGATTTGGAATTTATGGATGAATTTTGATGTCTGGTTAATATTGCCTGATTTTTGGAGCTTCTAATTGGCATTGTTATTGGATTGATATACTATTCGCTATCTTGTAACTTCTATTTAATGTTGATTTTTTATTTTTATTTTTTTCTAATGTCTAATGCATGGAACAATATATCATGGTTATTAAAGTGTCCTAGTTATTGAATACAACTTAAATTTGTAACTATTGGGATTTTTTTGCATGTGTTACTCATTGGATAGTGGATGAATGAATGTTCCTATGGGATTGTTGCATTTTATCCTTGAAACTCCATTAACAAGTGTCTAAGAAGTATAAATATATAAAGGGGTAGTGAAATCCTTAACCTTTAGGTCTCCTTGAAGAACAAGTTTCCTATATTAAGACCATTCATGACTCCAAAACTCCCAATGGTCAAGCACTGACCCTAAATCCTTAGTGGTCATCATAAATCAAAACTATCCTTCTTTAAACCTATATTTTTTTGTCCCTTTAAGGATAAGGAGGCTCATCTATGGCTTGGTGTGAATTCTAATAGAGGAGGAATTTTTGAATTTCGTCCATATAGAAATATTCGTCTGTATCTCTTCTAAAGGTGCTCAAGTTTTGGTGGAATTCCAACGACGGATTCTCCATAAATTTTGATGCCCTAATTGTTACATCAAGAGGGAACCCTAGAAGCTAATCCTTCAACTTAGGGATTCTTTGAAGGCAATCTCTTTAGTACTTGGTGAAGTAAATCATTCATTTCCTTTTCTCTCTCCTACCTTGACCTTGGATCTCTCTCTCTCTCTCTCTCTCTCTCTCTCTCTCTCTCTCTCTCTCTCTCTCTATATATATATATATATATATATATATGTATGTATGTATGTATGTATGTATGTATGTATGTATGTATTTATCTATGTGTGTATATATATATATATATATAGATACATATACATATATCGTGTCAAATTTTAACCCTAGGTCTTGTGTAGTTTCCCTTCCAAGGATTTTTTTCATAGAAAGCATTAATAACTTCTCCCAACACTTTCACTTATGACTAAGCTTTCCATTCAATGAGCAACCTTGCCTCACTTCAAACCTATCATAGAGACATATATCACAAGTGATTAGTATTAGGACTCCTCACGTTGGTGAAAATCTAAGAAGAATAGGGGACTTAAGTTGTGGTAATAATGGGCCTCTATCCCAAGTGTTGTTGTGCCCTCTAGATTTTTCCTCTCTACAAGGTCTGCTAGTTTTTGAAACAACATTTTTAGCGCTGCTGCTAGGGAGGAACAAAATCTCCCTTCCTTATGGATCATTGAGCAATTGATTCTTGAACAACACTATACATATTCCTCTGGTGACTCCATTTCTTATAAAAACTCCTAGTTTACTTAGAGAAGAAGAACTTGAAGACACCATTCCTCATAGTACTAGGGTTTCTACAAGAGAAGGGGAAAGAAATCCATCCCCTATTAGAACTAACTTACTCCCCGATTTTAGGAAGTTGATAATAATACTAACAACAATATGAATAACCAAGATGCAAATGTAAATGCTAATTCAAAAGCCACTACCAATAATCAAAATGCTAATAAAAATCCTCCTAAACCTAAGAGGTGGCTTGTGGCATCCTTCAAACCATTGAACTTTGATCTATATCCCAATGCTCCTCACCTTTTACATGACAAATATCATGAGTGGTTACCTAAGTTCAATGGGGATGGCACAAAGAGTGCTGAGAAACATGTCTCTGACTTCATATGGAAAATTAGTTTTAAAAACATCAAAGAAGAAGAAGAATACGTTGTTCTTATTCTTTTTGCATTATCCTTGGAGGGTAAAGTCAAGGATTGGTATATATGATTACCAAAGTGAAGTATTCCTGATTTGGAAGCATTTGAAGAAATTTTCAAGAAACGGTGGGATAATCACCTGGATGGAGGTATGGCACTTGCTAAGTTCCTAAATATGATTAAATCTAATAATGAAAATATGCAATATTTTTTTCAAATATTTGAAAGTTCATATTGGGACATCTTGGATAAGTTGTAGCCCACTGAAGACATTGTGTTGGAGAAGTTCACGTAAGCTGTTGGGGGACATTTTGCATATATCAATAGGGAAAAGGAACCCAAAATATATAATAAGGCAAAGGATATGGCCATTAAATCTGAATAAAACATCAACTCTTCTCACATTGATATATTCAATTATCCCTGAGCCAAGCTCCAAGTTGCTAAAAGCAAGAAAGATGATGGAATGAAAGAAGTTGTGCAATGTTAGCAAATAAGGTTAGTGAGATATCTGCCTCTCAAAAGGCTACTATGAAAAAGTTGGTTACCCTAGAACAAGATAATATCAAGCACCAACATCCCAAAACTTATATGAAAAAGAACTTTATTCCTAAGAAGAATGAGGGAAAGCAGCAAGAGGTATTCAATACCTTGGCACCCACCAATGTGGTTAACCAAAGCAATACATTTGACGAGGACTTTGACAAAGAAGAAGATTCACAAGAAGAAGAAACCGAGGAAGAAGAGGTTGAGCAGATGAACAATGTAAATCAGGATTCCTCATTCAATATCTTATTGGTCGATAATTTTATTCACCCTAATATAGAAACGAGAAAGACACCAAGGGAATCCTCTAGAGATTTGCTTGTTGCTGAAGTGGATGGGAAGTTCAAGGGAAAAAATTAATCTAGGAAGAATGAAAAACAACCTCAACCATCAACCATCAACTAAAGAGAGTATAAAATGTACTCCCAAACCATCTAAACAAATGGTAAAGGTTCCTTCCCAAATCCAACCCAAGCCCAAGAATAAACAAATTGAGTTGAATATTGATGCTAGTAGCGCAATCGGAAAAATGATGGTGCAAGTACCAATTAAATAAATTGTGAAATTACTTTGCTCAAAGGAAGAAAATAACCAAATCTTTAGGGCTTAAGGAGGATCCCCCGAGAATGTTTCAAGCCATCCATGTGACAAAGACTAATATTGGACATATACATTTTTCCTAACTTTGACCATACATAAGCTCTTCCTCCATAATTGGATGTTTGATTCTAAGGCTGCAGCCAACATCATGCCTTTAAAGGCCCTGAATCAATCAGAATTGAGTATTAGAAGACCTTATAGAAATGTATGTGGTTTTGATTCCAAACCCTGCCATTATTGGCCATATGAATGACCTTAAAGTATGTCTAACTTTCAATAATGGTATAGCCATGCTTATGGATGTTGTGGTGGCAGATATCATTGATGTTTGGGGAATGTTGCTATCAAGAAAATGGGGAGCATTGATAGGGGGTCATTTACAATTTGATTTTTCATATGCTACTATACCTCTACCTGATGGATCCCCTTTCATATTATATATAGAACCATTACTAGAAAAATATATTGAAGACATTGAACCATATACATGCCATGATCATAATCCAAAAGGGAATATCTCTAGGAAAATCAATCTCCCTCCACCACAAGATGTTTTTATCCTTAAGAAACCACAACCCAAATCAAACAAGCCTAAGAAGCAGTGGGTGGCTAGACCTAAAAGGGAATTCAAGCCTGGGGATGTTGTCTTAGTTGGGGACAATCCTATGCCCGTCAAAATCCATGGGAAGGTTGGTGATTGATATTATTATATAGCTAACTTAGATGGTGAGACTTGGTCTACACTAGTCAAGTCAAACACCATTACCCCTTTCTTAGAAACTTGAGATTGTATCATATGCATGTTAGAGTAGGTACATGGCATATTGAGTTTTTCATTAAATTAATATCATATTGATTGCTCATGATAGATTAGATTTCATTTAGCTTAGTACTACATATTAGAGTAGATTTTATTTATTGTATGGTTTATTATATATTTGATGAAAAAGAAAGGTTATCAATGATGCCTAGTGCAGATGCTCTGAAACATATTTTGTGATGTGCATGTAATAAGTTTACGATCCCAGAGGATTGTTGATATTCTCATGACCTCTTCGATCGAGTACATGGCTCAAGCACTCTATGCTGAGCTCATGTTCGAGTTGGAGCCAGATGTATCCCACCAAAAGTGGGGCACCCCTTTGGAGAGATTTCTTTCTAATGTTACTTCCTTCAGCTGGAAGCAACAACCCCTGACAACCAATTGATATTTTTCATGTGCTACTTTATCTCCACCAATTGAGCCAACTATTGTGTATCCTCTCTCATCTGTCATGATCGTATGTTTGAAGATGAGACACCCAATCCCAAAGGTATGATTTTTAATTATTTAATTGGGTGTTTATGCTTGTTTTTCTTGGGCACACATGGGCATGGATTACCGGGTGACTTGGAAGAAGGAATGGTTTTGAATATACTCTTGTTTCCTCAACTTAACTAGGGGTTAATCCTGAATCCTAGTCCTGCGAGATCTCCTTTATTGGCTATTAGATTTAGGAAGGAAACTACATGGGAAACCTTGATTTTGGTTGTGTGGTCCCACTTCTTGATACCATATATCTCACTCCCCTCCGATCATCACAAGCCTTTTTCACATTTTCCTATATGTGTCCACATTTTTCCATTAGGTCCAAAAGGTGTTAGCATCCCTTCCCGTTGTCAACACCTTGTGTCGAATCTGGAATGATGCCCCAAAGGTTGATGCAAAAAAATAAATAAATAATATGGCCACATACAAAAGGAAATGTACCACAAAATGAAAAAGATGGTTAGGACAAGTAAATTAGTGCATGGGAAAAATCCAAGCGTGAGCTCTACCCATTATCACTAAGGGAATAATCATTGTTATATCATACACATCATGCTCTCATTCCCTAGAGCCCCGAGCAGTAAAATAAAATAAAAATTAATAAAAGGAAAAAGGAAAATGAAGAAGGGTGGAAAAACAAAGGTCGGGGTAAATCATGCACCACAATTGTTCTGTCCTACATTCATATACCCAAGGTGTGGGTACTCCTTATCATAGTTTCCCTTGTACCATGGCACGTGGATTAGATATTTCCATTTGTCTCCACCCTATTCCATCATTATTTCATGTGGAACCTACCATTTGAAGGATGTACTTTGGACTTTCCATTCCCTTAAAGGTTGAAACCACCTAATAGGGTCCTTCATTAACCAATACTAACCAAGAAGGTAACATTATTACATGTTCAAAGCCCCAAATTTGGAAGGGAAACCCACTATGAGATTCTCACTTCTACCCTTGATTAACAAGATAATTTACTCAATTGCACTAATGAGTATTGTATTTGAAGGTGAGGGGACACATTGGATCTTATACAGGATTGGAGGTGGCTTTTCATTTTACGCTTGGCCTCCTTATACGTAATCCAAGCCCTCTAAAGGATTCCAATGGAATTTGTAGGCTGAAGGTTGAGAGCCATGGGCATCCATTCATCTAGAGCATTGATTGCCACACCATGGGCTTCTTCAACACCATCATTTGCTTGTTCACACCCCAATTGTTTGAGAAGATGCTAAAATTGGACCAAGTTTCTTGAGCTAGCTACACATTACACCCAACACTTGGCAGTTGATTCAAGGCTTAGAGGAGGTTATGTCTTTCCTAGGGAGACATGGAAGGGCATGTGTCATCATTGAGACCTCATTTATGGAGCATCGACCCAATTTTGAGCCACTTGGAGACCCATAAGACCCATTTTTTAGCCCCAAACACAAAATATGGGACCCAGAGATTTTTTGCAACATAACCAAGGCATTACCCTCTTCATTGTGATTTTTAAGGCCCTCTCCCACATTTTTATCACAACAAGCCTCAACACGGCCTCTCTAAACCTCCATGCATGCATGATGCTAGCCTTGCATGGGCTTTGGAAAGAGATAAAATAATTTTAAAAGCTATCATGGTTGGCATGTAACTGTGGGTGGGTTACTTAGCATCACATTTATGTTATAGGGCCTTTTTTTCATTTGTTATTCAAACTACCTAGTCTTGTATAACCTGGAGAGAGTCTCTCCCATTTAAAATCATGAACTCTTGGGTTTTTGGCCTAATTGGAAAATTCACACCTGTGATTTGTAGATGATTTTAGAAGTTTATCGATGAACTTTGATGTTTGGATAATCATGTCTCATTTTTGGAGCTTCTAATTGGCATTTCTATTGGATGGATAGAATCTTCTCTATCTTGTATGTGCTCTTTAATGTTTAATTTTTGAATTTTTCTAATGTATAGTGCATGGAATAATATCTCATGGTTATTAATGTGCCTTAGTTATTGAATATTGTTTAAATTTGTAACTATTGGGAATTTTTGCATGTGTTACACATTGGATGGTGAATGAATTAATGTTCCTAGGGGATTGTTTCATTTTATCTTTGAAACACCATTAACAAGTGTCTAAGAAGTATAAATATCTAAAGAGGTAGTGAAATCCTTAACCTTTAGGTATCCTTGAAGAGCGAGCTTCCTATATTAAGATCATTCATGAATCCAAAACTCCCAATGGCCATGATGCTAAATCCTTGGTGGCCATCATATCTCAAAACTATGTTTCTTTAAACTTATATTGTTTGTCCCTTTAAGGATAAGGATGCTTATCTAAGGCTTGGTGTGAATTCTATTAGAGGAGGAGTTTTTGAATTTGGCTAAGATATAAATCTTCCTTTGTGTCTCCTATAAAGGTGCTCAAATTTTGGTGTAATTCCCATGGTGGATTATCCATAATTTTGTATGCCCTAATTGTCACATCAAGAAAGAACACAAGAAGCTAATCCTTCAACTTAGGGGCTCTTTGAAGGAAATATATTTAGTACTTGATGAAGTAAATCATTCATTTCATTTTCTCTATCCTACCTTGACCTTGGATGAATATTCAACCCTAAGTCTTGTGTAGTTTCTCTTCCAAGTGGTTTTTCGTGGAAAGTCTTAATAACTCTTCCCAAAGTTTACACTTTTACTGAAGCTGGCCTTTGGATGAGCTACCTTGCCTCTTAAAACCTATCATAAAGACATATATCACAATTGATTAGTAATAGGACTCCTCCTATCAGTGAAAATCCAATAAGAATAGGGGACTTAGGCTATGGTGACAATTGGCCTCTATCCCAAGTGTTATTATGCCCTCTAGCTTTTGCCTCTCTACAAGGCTTGGTAATTTGTGCAGCAACATGCCATACTAGCATATATTAAATCATTAATATAAAAACTTAATTTCTCTCCTTGTATATATTTTGATCAATACGCATGGTTCTTGCACCAATTTACATATTTTACTTCTCAATTCCATGATTTATATGCCCAATAGCATGTAAACACTAGGTCATCATTGTTCTCTCTCTAAAACATTGGAGCATATACATAACTCATATGTACAAGATTCTTACCCTTAATGCTAGGTGCTTACTCATCAATCTTTAATGTTCAACCTATCACATTTTTTTCCCTTGCTAAAAGATATATAGTCATTATCATTGATTATTTTAACCTTTAAACATTTTCACAATTCCTAGTTTATCACTTGTCATTGCTCACCAATTATGAGTTTTCATAGCTTCCTATTTTGACAATTTTAAACCATCATAGATTCATCTTAAAACCAGAGCTATCAAGCACGGAGAGGAACCAAATTTATTAAGGTACAATTCTTTGATCATTTAGTTCCATGTTAAGTATTTTTTTGTGAACAAGTAAACAACTTTAATTAGCAAAAATAGTGTACATAGGTTACATGAAAAAATTCATGATGAGTCCTGGCTCTAAGGCTCCACTGGTAAGAGATTGATGAGGACCATCTGTCGCTAAGAGGGGAAATAAGATGGTTTATTAAGGAGGTAAAGGTATGATATACATTCATTATCTAGGAAAAAATAAAAACACATACATTTTATAAAAAATCTGCAAAAATGATTGCAAATGCAACGAACCATGTTGGAAATATCATTGAAGCACAAAATCACCCAATACTAAATCAACACTTTCACCAAAACCAACCTGCGTTCAGTTCTGCAAGCTGTTCCATACATCAGTTATACTCAAATCATACCATTCATAAACATATGCCAATAATTCAGATCTAATTTATCAAACTAGATAATGATAAACATTTCAATCCTTAAGATCCCGATCCATCAAGTATCAAATAGATCTACAATCAACCAACTTCCTTGTGCATAAACTTAATCAATACTTTCTCAGCACACAGCAACCAAATATCAAAACAGAACCCTGAACACCGCAATAATAGACAAAAGACAGCTAAACCATATTTCAAGAAAAGTTCGCAACTTCACCAATAGAAACTCGCGGATGTTCGCACTTCTGCTCTGTCTAGACTGCACACCTTCGCATCTTCTCCTACAGCTTGCCTACGCACCTCCACACCTGCGCTGTGGCTATCCTACGGATCTACGCACCTATGCTGTGTATAGCCTGCGCATCTACCCCTTGTATGCACTTGCGGTCTTGCGGGTATAGACATTTTTTCAGACTTCAAGCATACCCCAGACTATCAAATCTATAGATTTGATCATGCGACAAGGAGATCTTGACCCAACAGTAGATTTGTCTATAATACTCAAGTTTCTCCTTGATTCAGATCTAGCTATCACTCACCAACCGATCACCAGAATTTCAGGTCATTTTCTTCTTAAGATATTCAATCTATCAGTGTGTCCTCCAAATGATCTCCTTCCCCTTTTTATAGTCTAGGCCTTTCTCAAACCATGGACCAAAACCATAGAGATCCAATACTAGGGATCCAAAACTGGGGTTTAAGCCTTTATATGCAAAACCACGGACCAAACCATAGGTTCAAAAGCATCAGACTAAATACCATGGACCGCCCATAAGATTTCCCACGTGCGCGCGATTTTCTCTGCATGAAAGTGTTTGAACTGGGGTCCACACCTTTTGAACTGTGAACCTGCGAACATGTCCGCACCTTCTAAACGATGCACCTATGGAACCTGCCGATGACTGCACCTTTTGATCGGTGCACCTGTGAACTTCTTATTCTTTATTCTTTGTAGGCTGGTCATCAATCTTTGCTATTGACCTGTTGCATTATGATCTATCATCTGTATGAGTTGCCATCAAAGACAACACTTGAGCCATAATGCCAACAATCTCCCCCTTTGGACTTGATGGCAAAGCTAACTTGTCATATTAAGGACTGTCATTTGATTCCTTTGAGCTATCCTGCATCCCATGTATTATGTCACATCTGATATCTCTTATGTAGATTCATCTGATTGTATATAAGTGAGATGTTCTTCTATGAGTGGGTTGCCATCAAGTACAACACATGCATCGTAATGCCAACAATCTCCCCCTTTTGACTTGATGGCAACAACACCAACTCACTCTCCCCCTTTGACATCAAGGGTAAAGGGCGAACCAAGATATTCTCTTTCCTTGATAAACATTCTGTTGTCCATACTCCCCCTGAGTATCTGCTGAAATCTCTGAATGAGCTCCCCCTTTGTATATGCCAAGGTGTACCAATCTGACCATGCTCCCTCTGAGTACTGTTGAAGTCTCTGCTCTGCTGAAGAGTGTTGTTCATGCTCCCCCTGACTGTAATCAAGTTCTACAAAAATATGTTCTACAAGAAGAACATGACTCTATACATCATAAATGACCTTCCTATCACCAAAGACTCATACATACATCCATCTCCCACCAAAATGGGGATATACCAAACTTGACTCATCCACCCAATCAAGTGGGGATACATCAAGGTTTACACATGATAGCAAGAGTATAACATCATCCATCCCAGGCATAGTGGGGAAACCAACATAGGCCGTTACATGACCTTGATAATGACTGAAATATTCCATCATCCTTCCTATGCATGGGGGTACAAATTACATCATATGACCAGAAGAGATTTCATCAAGTGACTACACTATTACATTATGAGATTTGATATGACCTTTACATTGAATGATATACATGACATTTATAACAGAGACCAAATATCTAAATAATACCATGGAAGTCATCATCAACTATCATACATAGTGTATGATTTTCTCTATAAGCAACATCCAGACCAACAACCTGAATATGTCCATTAGTGTAGATGAAATCAACCTGTGACAAGATATGTCATCATCAACTTCATCCAGAATCATTATATCATATGTGAGAAATACCACAACCATCACATCAACATCAATATCTGCATGATCCGAGTATCATCACTTGGGAACATCTGCATCAATCAACATATGTAAGTATCAACTCATTCATGACTCCAACAATGCAACTTTGAGTAATCATCCATATATCCAGCACTATGTATCTTGAGCTTAAGATCATGACTTCTTGATATCATCAACAGCAACAGTCCTCTTCCACATGAGCACTAAGAATTATAGGAAACCTGCATCATAATTGTATTATATGATCTTTATGCATATGACGACAACAACATATGAGTGACTCATCATCAAGAAATGAAGATGTGTATTCAAGCTTTTTACTTCTCCTTATCCTTATGAAGATCATCATGTAAACACCATATATGTATCATCAGAGAATCAACCATAAATCTAATCAACTATGTAACCCCAAGAATCACATGAAAACAATATATAAGCATCATCACTAAGGACCATAATGCCAACAATGCATTATTAAAAGCATAAACTCCCCCTGAACTTTTGCCATCACTAAGGACCATAATGCCAACAATGCATTATTAAAAGCATAAACTCCCCCTGAACTTGTGCCATCTGTTTACTGTCAGATTTGAACATTCATATATCTGCAAGGATTATTAAGACATCATCATCATCAAGTTAGGCGCAAGAACACTTCTAAACATCTTACAAGTGTCAAGACATTTCTACACATCATCAGCAAATTGTAACCATTATCCAACAGAGCAAATAATAAACTGAATCATATCAGACTCTGCTAACATATACGCGACTGTGCAGTGACTATCTCGCGTATGTACGTGTATTCCCTTTATCAAACTTGCGTATGAGATTTAGGACACTGAAGTTTTACACTTTCAGCTCCCTCTGACTCTATATATTGCGTTGTACCACATATTTCTGTCTGTACTTCCTTCTTCTTCCATATCTTCAAGTGTGATGATGTTTCTTTTGGTATGGTGTCCATACTTTGTTCCTACATTCCTTAGCTATATGTCCAAGCTTGTTACATGCATAACATCTTACATGTCTCATATTCCTTCTATAGCAATCAACAGCTCTGTGACCAAACATATTGCAAGCAAAGCGATATCCATTAAAGTACCTGGAATGTGATGATCTTTTTGCATGATGACCTTGACCCATTCTGCATCTGGATGCAACCTGTCCAAGATTATGACATACATAACATTCAGCCTTATTCATAGGAGGAGTAAAATATTTTCTTTGAAGAATTTCTTTCCTTGGTTGATGATGAGATTAACCATTCATCTCCTTATTGAGCATTTCAGATTTTGCATTAGAGTCCCTTGTCTTACTAGATTCACCTTTAACAGATCCATGAAAACCAAGACCAGCTTTGATAGCAGGAGACCTTTGACTACTAAGAATATCATCCAAAACCTTAGTACTTTCTTGAAATCGTAAGAGCTTATCCTTTTATTCTAGCTTATCTTTTAGCATATTTACCTCAACCTGATGTTGCTATTCCTTTTCAAGATACCGCTTCTTCATGTTTTCTTCAGCTTTTCTTCCTTCTTCCAACTGATGTCTTAGATTGAGAACTTCAATTTCTTGTTTTTCATGAGCTTGGAGAAGTTTGTTATTCTGCTTCTTTGATTCTTCAAGATCTTCCTTTAGTGTGAAGATCGTAGCTTCAAGCCTCTCATAGTAACTGGATCTATATCTGAGTTTCTTGATTGTTGTGCTCTTCTCATTGACTTCATTTCTTAGTGATGTTACTTCATCCTGCAACTTTTGATATTTTTCCTTGAATAACTTCCTTACCTTGTTTCCTTCCTCTAGTTGAGCTTTTAGTTTGGTAGCTTCTTCTTTGAAGGCACATTCCATTTTTTTCAATAGATCTTGTTGATCTCTAATTTTGTCTGTAAGCCTTTTAAATTCTGCCTCTATTTGATATCTTTCTTGCTTACCCATAAGAGAAAATTCAGTTGTTTAGCTATCACTTTCATCTTTTCCAAATGGATAGATAGCAGTATCACCAGAGGATAACAAATTCATATCTGATAGATCTTTTTCATCTTCATTCTGAAGTGATTCTGAATCTGAAGTGCTTCTTCCACATAATCCCCAATTGATGCTCCCATTGTCATAGTCTTTCTGAGATGTCTTCTTCTTCGTAGGTGCTTTATTCTTAAGCTTTTTCCCCATTGTTCCACGGATCTCCTTCAAGCGATCAAGCTTCTACCAAAGGACCCGCTTTGATACCAATTGTTGGAAATAATACTGAAAGAGGGGGGGTGAATCAGTATTATCACATAAATATAACTTTTTCATTTCCATATTAAGATTCATATATGCTACTTCAGTTAAGGCAACAAGCATATATCCAGTAAATTTATGATTCAGTTAGTTGATCCTTAATGAGAGAACCATAACATTATTAACCATAAGAACAGTAAATAGGAGCAGTAACACAGAACAGATCATCACACACAAGAAGCACACATGAACACCATGATGTAAGGTGGAAACCCAATGTGGGTGAAAACCACCTGCTGCAAGTCGTCTCAATCTTCTTTTTAATAAGAAACTTCTTTTACAATGATTTTGTACTGGTGCACTCCTTTACCAGTATGCAGGCTGCAACCTACAGAGAGCTACAATCCTCTCTCATTTTCTAGACTCTCCTGGAAGGGAGCTACAACCCCCTTAGCTCTTGTACTAGCTGAGCTACTAGTACGTAGGTGCTCACCTACTGAAGGCTTCAACCTTCTCTTTTCTTCCAAGGACCACATTTCATACATTTTCAGACTGGATACTCCTGAAGCACAACACATAATCTGAAGGCCACGTTTCATCCAATTTTCATATTAGACCCATAAATATCATTGAAGCACACAATCACCCAACACTGAGTCAACACTTTCACCAAAACCAACCTGCGTTCAGTTCTGCAAGCTATTCCATACATTGGTCATACCCAAATCATACCATTCATAAACATATGCCAATAATTCAGATCTAATTTATCAAACCAGATAATGATAAACATTTCAATCCTTAAGATCCCAATCCATCAAGTATCAAATAGATCTACAATCAACCAAATTCCTTGTGCACAAACTGAATCAATACTTTCTCAGCACACAACAACCAAATATCAAATCAGAACCCTGAACACCGCATTAATAGACAAAAAACAGCTAAACCATATTTCAACAAAAGTTCGCAACTTCGGCAATAGAAACTTGCGGATTTCCACACTTCTGCTCTGCCTGGACTGCACACCTCGGCATCTTCTCCTACGGCTTGCCTGCGCAACTCCGCAACTGCGTTGTGGCTATCCTGAGGATCTACGCACCTGCGCTGTGTATAGCCTGCGGATCTGCGCACCTGCGCCTTGTCTGCACTTGCGGTCTTGCGGGTATAGACAATTTTTCAGACTTCAAGCATACCCCAGACTATCAGATCTATAGATCTGATCGTGCGCCAAGGAGATCTTGACCCAGCAGTATATTTGTCTATAATACTCAAGTTTCTCCTTGATTCAGATCTAGCTATCACTCAACAACCGATCACAAGAATTTCAGATCATTTTCTTCTTAAGATATTCAATCTATCAGTGTGTCCTCCAAATGATCTCCGTCCCCTTTTTATAGTCTAGGCCTTTCTCAAACCATGGACCAAAACCATAGAGATCCAATACTAGGGATCCAAAACTAGGGTTTAAACCTTTAGATGCAAAACCACATACCAAACCATAGGTTCAAAAGCGTTAGACTAAATACCATGGACCGCCCGTAAGATTTCCCACATGCACGTGATTTTCTCTACATGAAAGTGTTTGAACTAGGGTTCGCACCTTTTGAACTGTGAACTTGCGAACATGTCTACACCTTCTAAATGATGCACCTGCGGAACCTACCGATGACCGCACCTTTTGATCGGCGCACCTACAAAATTTTTATTTTCTTCATTCTTTGTAGGCTGATCATAAATATTTGCTACTGACCTATTGCACTATGATCTGTCATCTGTATGAGTTGCCATCAAGGACAACACTTGAGCCATAATGCCAACAAACCATACATGTGTTATTATGAGAGCAATGGAAAATAAAAGAAAGTAAATCAAACTAGTGAAACTGCTCATGCTAATGGATTTCCTTTCGAGCCTTGGAGAGACGGTGTCACTTGATTGGGATCAACTTCAACATTTCTCTTTATTATGAAACGAGCTCAAGAAAAGATAGAAAAGATAGATCAACGCCTTAGAATTTAGCCTCTTCGAGGGGGCAACCTCCTTTACATTACATAAATGAACAATTCTTGGATGATACAAATGACAAAACCTCCTTTCTATATATAGGAGTCTAAGGAGTCACAATATAATCCAGCCGACCTAACAATAATAATATAAAGCCACAAAAATAACAAAAGAGGGATTCTATGGGGCACAGAAATAACAACATGGGGGTAATAGGGGCACAACAATATAAATAAGGGGTATAACTACAATAGTAATGGGGTAATCACTAGTATTATAGGGACCCAACATGCCCCTCTCCTTCAAAAAAGTGTTGTCCTCAACGCTTGAGTAGTTCTGGATACTTCTGCATAAAATTCTCATCCTCCCATGTGGAATCTTCAGCGGATAAGTTCTTCCACTTGATAAGATACTCTGAAATTGATCGATTTCGTAGCTGTCGAGTTCTTGTTTCTGTGACTGCTTCCGGTTCCAATATAATTTTTCCTTCCTCGTCAAGTTCTGGCAATATTGTTTGAACTGGGAGCTTGTCACCTATAACCTTCTTTAAACATGAAACATGGAAAACTGGGTGCAATCGAGAAGCTGCAGGAAGCTCCAATTTGTATGCCATAGTACCAATCTTTTGCAACACCTTGTACGGACCATAATACTTTGGTGATAATTTATTATCCTTCTTAGCTTGCTTTAGGGACATTTGCTTATATGGTTGTAGCCGTAGGAATACCCAATCACCTACATCAAAACTTCTTTCACTGCGATGTTGATCTGCCTGTTGTTTCATTCTATTTTGTGCCAACACGAGGTTATCCTTTAAGAGTTGGAGGACTTGTTGTTGATGTTCGATGTGATGTTCCACTGCCTGAACCTTAGAATTTTCTCTTAAATATGATGTGATGGATGGTGGTTGATACCCATAAAGTGCCATAAATGGGGTCATTTTTGTTGCTGTATGGAAGGAAGTGTTATACCACCATTCAGCCAGAGGCAACCATTTGACCCATTGTGTCTGTTTATCAGATACAAAGCAACGAAGATATCCTTCCAAACATTTGTTTACTATCTCAGTTTGCCCATCAGATTGAGGATGATAAGATGAGCTATGAGCTAACTGAGTACCAAGACAAGAAAATAATTTTGTCCAAAAATTTCCAGTGAAAATGGGATCTCTGTCACTTACAATAATCTTTGGGTTTCCATGTAGCTTTTGAATTGTTTCCATAAATGCAGTAGAAACTGTACTGGCTTTAAATGGATGTGATAATGCACAAAAGTGTGCATACTTGGTAAGTCTGTCAACTACCACCATGATGACACTCTTTCCCTCAGACTTGGGTAAACCTGTGATAAAATCCATTGAAACCTCCTCCCAACGTTGGCTTGGAATGGATAAAGGTTGTAATAGACCCGGTGTCTTAATTGTTTCAACTTTATTTTGTTGGCAAACCAAACATTCCGCCACAAACTTTTGAATATCTGATTTAAGGCCATCCCAAAAAAATTCCTTCTTAACCCTGTGGTAAGTTTTTAAAAATCCTGAGTGCCCTCCTAAGGGAGAAGTGTGCAATTCCATAAGAATCTTTTGTTTTAGCTGGGAATTCTTACAGAGGTATAAGCGATCTTTGTACCATAACGAATCATTTTTCCAGCTAAATGTATCAGACGTACTGGAATCTTGTTGTAGCTTTCGAATAAGTGCCCACACTTCTTCGTCATTCTTCCATTCCTCCCTTGCTTCGTTTATCCAATCTGGTTGGATAATAGAAATGGCGCACAACAATGCTTCCACATCCTCATCCTTTCTTGAGAGTGCATCTGCCACCACATTTTGCTTCCCTTTTTTGTAGATGATTTCAAAGTCATAACCCAACATCTTTGTGACCCACTTTTGTTGCTCTTCAGAGGATAATCTTTGTTCTAAAAAGTATTTAAGGCTATCATGATCCGTTTTTACCTTGAAGTGTCTTCCCATTAGGTAGGGTCGCCATTTCTTAAGTGCATGGAGTATTGCCAACATTTCCTTCTCATAAATAGCTTTGCTTAAAAACTTTCCCTTGATTGGACGACTTTCAAAAGCAATGGGTCTTTCATCTTGCATTAGAACAACACCAATTCCATTTCCTGAAGCATCACATTCCACAATAAAGGTTTTTGTGAAGTCCGGTGTAGCTAAGACCGGTGCTTGGCACATTGCCTCTTTAAGATGTTCAAAGGCCTTTGTTGCTTCCGGAGTCCATGAAAATGCATCTTTCTTCAATAATGTTGTTAGAGGTGCTGCTATTCTCCCATAATTCTTAACAAACTTGCGATAATACCCTGTCAACCCAAGAAATCCTCGCAGATGCTTTATGGATGTGGGGATTTTCCATTCCTTAATGGCTTTAATTTTGCTAGGGTCTACCTTAACTCCTTCATGAGATACAATATGACCCAAATATTCCACCTCCTGGACTCCAAAGAAACATTTGGATCTTTTTGCATATAATTGTTTCTCCTCCAATAGTTGTAGCACCTTGTCAACATGTTCAACATGATCCTTCCAAGACTTGCTGTAGATTAGTATATCATCAAAAAATACTAACACAAATTTTCTAAGGAATGGTTTGAAAATTGAATTCATCAAACCTTGAAATGTTGAAGGTGCATTGGTAAGGCCAAAAGGCATGACCAAAAATTCATAATGACCCTCATGAGTTCTAAATGTCGTTTTTGGAATGTCTTCAATCTTCATTCTGATTTGATGATATCCCGAACGAAGATCCAACTTGGTGAAGTAAATTGATCCATGCAATTCATCCAGTAATTCATCAATGACAGGAATGGGGAACTTATCTTTAATAGTGAGCTTGTTGAGCTCCCTATAATCTGGACACATGCGCCATGATCCATCCTTCTTGTGCACCAATACTACTGGAGCAGAGAAAGAACTTTGACTTGGTTGAATTATACCAGCCTCTAGCATTTCTGCAACCATACGTTCAATTTCACTTTTTTGGACATAGGGATATCTGTACGGCCTGATGTTTGGAGGAACACTTCCTGGAATCAGATGAATAGCATGATCATGATCACGCATAGGTGGGAGACCTTTGGGAGTCTCAAATACCTTGGAATGATTGTCCAAGACTTTTTGGAGATCTGGAGAAATAGATGATTCCAATGTGGAAACATCTAGCGAACATAATTGTGCAATTACACCTCTTTGCTCCTTTTTTAGAAGCTTTGTCATACCATTAGAGCTGATTATCTTTCCTGGTTTCCCTGCAATACCCCTTAATTCAACTTCCTTTCCTTCCGTAGAAAATTTGATGAAAAGTTCTTGAAAATTAAAAGCTATTGTACCCAAGGATTGTAGCCATTGGACTCCTAGTACAACATCAGCACCTCCCATTGGAATGGAAAGCATTGGGCTAGTCAATACATATTCTCCCATGGATAGCTTGATATTATGGCACTTTCCAGAGCAATTTATTGTTCCTCCATTTGCAATCATCACTTGACACTCTGGTGCTGGATATAGGAAGCAATTCAATTCTTTTGCTACCTTACAATGAATAAAATTGTGGGTGCTTCCTGAATCAATCAACACTATTACCTTTTTCTTCTTGATTTGTCCTTCTATCTTGATGGTTTGAGGAGTGGTAATTCCTGCCAATGCATTACAAGATATGGTCGGATTTATTTGTTCTTCATCTAGGCTTTGTTCCTGGAGTATATCCTCTTCTTTTGACCTTTCTTGCTCCTTTTCTTCTTCCTCTTCACAATCTATGTAGAATAATTTCTTCTCAGCACACTTATGACCTTTAGTGTATTTGCTATCACAACTGTAACAAAGCCCTTTTGCTCTTTTTTCTTCCAATTGTTGTGGTGTCAACCTTATAGGTTGTGGAAGACTAGGGGCAACAACACTTCCGTCTTTATAGTTGTGAGTGGTATGCTTCCTGGTTGCCATAATTTTGCTTTCCATTTTTCTTGCTAACCTGAATGCCTTCTCTAATGAATCAGGTTCCCAAAGGCGAACATCATGTTGGATATTATCCTTTAAAGACCCTATGAACACATCAATCCTATGCTCCTCTGGAATATCTTTTACCCTTATGTTCAATTTTTGGAACTCCTCAATGTGCTCCATTATTGAACCCTTTTGTTTGAGACTTATCAATTGGCTAAAAAAAGTGTTGCTTTTTGTATCCTCATAATGTGCTATCAATTCTTCCGTAAAAATTGCCCAAGTGATAAATTGTTTACGAGAGCAAAGCCATTGATACCATACAAACTGATTTGGTTCCAAATATAAAGTTGCCATACGTACCTTTTGTGCGTTTTGCACATTATTGAGATCGAAGAATTGCTCCATCTGTAATATCCATGTGGCGGGATCCTTGCCATCAAACTTCCTCATATCGATTTTTGGAATATGGTGAGTCTTCGATCCAACATTAGCGTCTATGGAATCATGATTAACATTTCTTTTGTTCTCATCATGAGTTTCCTTTACTACCTTTTCACCATTAGTAAGTATTTCTTGTAGAAAATTTGTCAAATCTGTCTTCAAATCTGCCATGCCCGTCTTCAAATTTGTGTTCAAATCAATCTTCAAATTGTCCATCTTAGCTTCCATGCCATTCATCTTAGCTTCCACGCCATTTATCTTAGCTTCCACGCCATTTATCTTAGCGTCTGTTAGCTTTTGTGAGCGTGACATTTGTTGCACTTGTTCTTGTAATTTTGATATATCATGTAGCATTTCTTCCTCTTCTTCATGAGTCATGCTGGAGCTTTCAGGTTCCTTACTAGGTGTTTGAATTTTCTTTCCTTGGGGCATCATTTACCGATAATAATGCTTTACTATGCCCTTTGAATTCCTTTAAACCAAGCTTACACAAAAATTTAAAAAAAAAACTACACACCTTTTTTCACTTTGTAGAAGCCTGATATTGAATCTGAGGTATCTCTGTAATTTCAGATCATCTGGTTCTGAAATTGTGATTTGTAGTAGCCTTCTGCGTCCTCTTTCCAATGCCATAGGTCTGACCCAAATTGGATTCTCCAAGGAAGAGTTATGTGAAATCTCCCACAATGACTTGATTATAGACTAGTTCAGTAGAGCGAAATTGTACGACGTGCCACGAGTCACTGTTTCAACCTATGGATCTGAAAAATGCATACAAGAAACTACAGTCTATACTCTTTCTGTACCTTCTTACGAAATTTCAAACCGATCCCCAGAGAGAAAGTTATGTCGATTTTCCCCAGGTCACCTGTTTGGAATGTAATTCAGGATTCTGCAAAAAAGACTAACTTCCTTAGATCATAACTCCGCAAAAATAGCTCGAAAAGCTCTGAAATTTAGACCCAAGGTTCAGCACGATGTCTTCTCAAATGGGTTTTTTTTGCGACTTCTGAAACGTCACAGAAAAAAAGTTATAGCGAAAATTCCACGATGACCTGTTTGGAGTAGCGAAACCCTAGAATCCAAAGCTCTGATACCCACAGCGGAAGCGTGGTGGGCCCATAACCCACAGGTCCCAGGATCGTAACCTGGCTCTGATACCAAATGTTATGAAACCAGCTCAAGAAAAGATAGAAAATATAGATCAATGCCTTAGAATTCAGCCTCTTCGAGGGGGCAACCTCCTTTACATTACATAAATGAACAATTCTTGGATGATACAAATGACAAAACCTCCTTTCTATATATAGGAGTCTAAGGAGTCACAATATAATCCAGCCGACCTAACAATAATAATATAAAGCCACAAAAATAACAAAAGAGGGATTCTATGGGGCACAGAAATAACAACATGGGGGTAATAGGGGCACAACAATATAAATAAGGGGTATAACTACAATAGTAATGGGGTAATCACTAATATTATAGGGACCCAACACTCTTAGTGCTAGAGGGACCTACATTTGGAGTTTTTTCCATAATGAAGCATCCGAAGGGGCTTGGGCATGGAGGAGAGAGTACCTTGCTTATGAGTTAAACAACATTGATGAAAAGAAGTAACTAGCTACTCCATTGGAAAATACACTATTGATTTGGAGGATCATGGTTAGATGAGCCCTTGCTATGCCCATATCTAGCTAGGATGATGGATGGAGAAGCAGAACTAGGTTGTTGAGAAGGGTGTCAACCTAATGGCCATTTCAAAGAGCTTGAAAAAAATGGAGGTTGCAGGCACATGAGGAAAATTTATGCAGTGATTCTAGAGAGGTGGTGGAGTGAGGTTCAGATGTGGCTAATGTAAGTATTTGACGCTGCTACCCTTTGTTCTACTCCAGCTCGAGCACATTCCAAGTTCTAGAGATGACACACCAATGAATTCCTAACTGTGTCCCAGTGCCCATCTCTAACTTTTCCACTCCTCCACCTCCATAGTGGAACACTACATCGAATGTGCTTAGAAATGTCTAGATCAAATAGTTCCATGTGGTCTCCTACCCAGGGAGTAGTGGGAGGGCGCCCATGTCCTCTGCCACCACATAACATGATCTCACTCTCTAACCATGGTTCCTATTCAAAAAGCTGAAAGGCTTACAGAAGGAGCTTGGATTGCACATAATATGGGATTATAGAGAAGCTTGATTCTATTCTAATCAAGTATCAACATGAAGGAATAAAGGGAGAGACCATTCAATAGGTACATAGGCATGAGAATGTTCATTAATGTAAACATTATTATTGATAGTGGGGAGATCACCAGGTAGATGCAGAGTATTGAAAAGGATGGGTTGTAATTCCTTGAGGATAGATTACATGGTTTAAAACATTTAAATATGGTTGCTAGATGGAAGCAAACATCATGACAGGTGTGGGCGGTGTCCTGCCTAAGTTATTGGGCTAAAATTGACTAGGAGACACCTGGATCCTAGTGAGTTCCATGTCATATATTAATTTTTTCATATTAAGTGATTAAAAATTCACATCTTAAGAAATTTGATCTGTCTTGGTATTTTATAGGTTCAGGTTTAGGATGGATCTATACTGGTTTGTTTTTAGATGTTGTCATGTATCTATGTACATGCATATTTTTGTTGTTGTTGTCACAATATTATGTGACATCTCCCACATACTAGATCGTATAGCACCTCGTAATGCAATCAACTATGAACAAAGTCATTTTTTTGTTGTCAACTGATTAAAAAAAAAAAATCATATTTCATTAATAACTCGTGAACATAAGTAAATATTCATTACTTTTTTTTTTAATTATAAAATAATTAAGTAGACATTTTATTTTTATTTTTTAGAACCAACTCATAATCATAAGTAAATATTTGTTATTATTATTAACATATAGTAAAATCACCAATCTTTTCTATTTTTATTTCCAAGTCAAAAACATAAATATAAATTTACTTTAAAATTAACTTCTACTTTTTAACTTTAAAGCCAACTTGTGCTTTTTTACTTTAAATCCAACGTGTATTTTTTATTTTAAATCCAACTTGTACTTTTTTAGTGCAAGTATTTTTGGGTATGTGTTATATTCTTTGCATGACTAGCTCCACGCATTGTATGTTGCGTCGAGCACAAGGGGGTTTTATAATATTCCTAACTAGAAAATTAACAACAAATACCAAATCAATGTACAAGGAACAACAAGATAAATAAAAATCATAGCCATAGATCAGTACACAATAGACACCAAAAAAATACTCTAAGCCATTTTATTAGTAAACTGGAACTGGGTACTTAAAATGAGCTAAAATGAAAGAACTTGGGCTTGCTAAGAAAGCTATGCAAAACCCAGAAATTTATCTCTAACCTAGATGAGGTAACCCATAACAAGAAATTTGCACTGCCTAATGAGTGATCTATTGTTGGTTGTTGGATGGAAAAATGATTTTAGGGTCAAATACCCCTCATGATGATTTGAAAATTTAGTCTTGGTCTCCTCTCCCAAAACTCACAAAAACTTGGAAAAGGTTTGGTCCAACTCCAAGAAGTGAGGAAGCCCTCCAAGTGGTGTGAATTTCCTAGCTAGTCATTGGTGCGTAGTACTATAGAAATTCCCTGCTAAAGCAATCCTCAACCCCTCTACTGAAGAATTCCCCAATCAATCCAAGCCTCCCCCTCAAAATCAAAAATATTTCAGCCCCTTAACCCTTCAATTTTCCCAACTCCTAAGCCTACATAGGCCTTGCCCAAAAAGGCCCATATGCTACCAAAATTCGATGAAATTGGCACTAAAAAATGGCTCAATATTGACCCTGCAAAATACCACCAAAATCATGGCATTAAAATGGGAAATTCTCCTGTAATTTCCATCTCACCTAAATCATTATAGTTGGCCCAATTTATATTAGCTTTAACTACCTCTTTGCCCAGGAAGTGTGCACAACTAGATAATTTATTGCAAATATCACCTTGTGGAATCCCCATAATGGACTCCCAAAATTCTTAGCTAGGGAGACGGTTAGATTTCTCTGAAACTGGTGTGGATTTCACTTGAAACCCTTGTGCTCAACAACACTCCAGCCCTTGCACTAAACAACTCCAAGAGAGGTACAATTATAAAGTGTAATAGTCAAAAGATAATATGGAAATGCCTCCCTTTTTCCTTATATACTCCTAGCCCATGTGTACTATTTGGTGGCCCCCACTTCCCACTAATTTGCACTCTCTCTCTATAAAGGGTGTGTATTGCCTCATTTTTTAGTGTGGGACCCACTTACCCACTTCTCTTAAGTCCAAAATTGCCAAAACTTACCTCCAATGCCAAAAAATACAAAATTTTTCTACATTTAGCAACTTTGTGGAATAGGGATATCACATTCCTCCTTGCCAAAATTTGCTTGTCCTCAAGAAACTGTAATGCTGAGTGTTGTAATACCTTCTCTCCTTCCCATGTGGCATCCTCCTCAGGTAAGTGCTTCCATTTGACAAGGAACTCCTCGATGACCCTATTCCTGAGCTTCCTCTCTCACACCTCCAAGATAGCTTCAAAAGCCAATACCAAATGCCCCACATCATTCGGTCGTGGTAACTCTGTAGTAGTTGTCACTTGTTTCCCTAATTCCTACTTAACTCAGGATATGTGGAAAACATTATGTACCCAACTCCTTGGAGGAAGCTCCAGCTCATATTGCACCTCTCCTACTCATATGATCACTTTGTAGGGCTCGTAAAAAATGAGGGTTGAAATTCTCAACCCCCTTTTTCTTTATTGGAGATTTGCGGTACAATTGCAAGCGAAGGTACACCAAGTCCTTGATCTCAATCTCCTCTCTATCCTGTTGCAGTCTACATACATCTTCTGATGATTATGTACCGTCTACAAATGATCCTTGAGAGCCCTAAGGATCTCTTGGCTCTTTTGGATCCAATCCCTCACCCTTGTGGCTCTACTATCAAAAAACACCATATCTACGAAGGATAGAGCCTACTATCCATAGAGTTTTCTGAAAGGATTCATCACAATGGACATATGGAACGAAGTGTTACAATAATACTCCCCCAGATGTAGCCACTTCACACATGCTTGTTGTTGTATCATCACATAACTATGAATGTACCTCACAAGCCATTTGTTCACAATCTTCATTTGTCCATCAGTCTAAGGGTGATAGTTGGTACTGGGTGTGATTAGTACCCACCTATCTTAAAATATCCAACCAAAAGTTCCCTATAAATCTACTATCTCTATCATTCATAAAGGTATTTGGAATACCTTGTAACCTGATCACCTATCTAAGGAAGTACTCAACTACTTCCGAAGTTGAGTACCTGGATGCGATAGAAAAAAAGTGGGTGAACTTGCTCAACTTGTCCACCACAAAATAGATGCAACATTTCCTTTGAACAACTGGAAGGCCTGCGATGAAGTCCAGGGATACTTTCTCCTATTTCTACTCTAGAATAGGTAAATCTTGAAGCAATCCTACCAGGTGTGTGTGCTCTACGTTATTCCTCTGGCATGTACTGCACTCCTGCACATATATTAGAATATCCCCTGGCCACTCCATGTGAAATGCTCCCTGATATCCCTATAGTTCTTTAAGAAACCTTGATGGCCTGGAAGAGGTGAATCATATGCTACTCTCAGGATTCCCTCTCAATGTTGAGACACTAGAACTAGATAATTCTAGGCCTTGTAATATATCACCTCATCCATGACTTTGTACCTGTCATCTCCAAAGGTACCATCCAAATTCTCACATGTTTGCTAGTTCTTAGAGTACTCTACTAGAAGTTATGCCCTTTAATCCTGCGTGATATCCATGAGAGAGAGTGTTGGGGGTATCTTGGAAAGCCAATCAACTACTACATTATGCTTCCCCTTGACATACTTATCTCAAATTCATAGGATTAGATATTGCACTTCTGTTATCTATTATTATGCTCCTTCTATTCTAAGAATAACTGCAAACTGTTGCAATATGTCTTCACCCTGAACTGATTCCCCACTAGGTACTGTCTAAATTTTTCCAAGGCATGAATGATGTCTAACATCTCTTTGTCTTATATGGAATACAGTCTCTCATAGTCTTGTATTTTTTCACTCATAAGAAATTGGGTGACCACCCTACATTAAGGCTACTCCAATTCCCTCACCTAATGTGGTGACACTCTAGTATGAAGGGTTGTGATAAATTTGGTAATGCTTATATGCGGTAGGAACTCATCGCTACCTTGAGGTGCTCAAAAGCCTCCTGTGTTGTATCTGTCCACTCAAACACCCCCTCATTTGTGAGATCTGTGAGGGGTGCTACCAGTTGTAAAAAATCATTCATAAACCATTGGTAATATGTGCATATCACGCAGAATCCTCTTAGATTTGTCATTACCCTGGGAGTAGTCCAATCCAAAATGGCCCAGATCTTCTCCTAATGAACTCGTATTCCATCATCCCCAATCATGTGGCCCAAGTACAACATCTCTATCAGGCCAAAATCGCACTTGGAAGTTTTTGCGTACAACTATTTCTCCTCCAAGATGTGAAATACCTCATCCAAGTGTTGTGAATGCTCCTCCCAACTCTGTCTGTATATCAATATATCATTGAAAAACACCAAAAAATACCTACACAACTTCTTGTGGAACACATGGTTCATGAAAGACTAGAAGGTCGTCAACTCATTGGTTAGCCCAAAGGGCATAACCAAGAACTAAAAATGGCCATAGTGACATCGGGAAGTGGTATTAAGGATGTCTTGCTCCCTCACCTAAATTTGGTGGTACCTCGAGTGCAATTCTATCTTGGAGAAGTAATTAGATCCTCTTAGCTCATCCATCATCTCATCTATGTGCCAGATGGGGTGCCTGTTCTTCAGGGTCTTCTTATTGAGATCCCTGTTTTTGATGCACATACGTAGAGTCCCATCCTTCTTCTTTACCAATGCCACAAAAGAAGCGAAAGGACCAAAAATCAACCTAATATGGCCCTAGGAAAATAACTAATGAATGTACCTCTAAATCTCATCGTGATAGGCCTTGGGATGTCTATAAGGGTGATGATTGCTTGAACTGCCTCCTCCATCTCAATGGTGTGCTCAAACCCTCTGCTTAGGGGATGACCTAGAGGAATGTCTCTAATATCTACATAATGTCTCTATAAAACTGCTAAAATGCCTGTCTGATGTTGCCATTCTTGAGCCCCTATCCTCGTCTTTGAAATTTGTAACTCCACTATCCATGATATATCACCCTTACATAGATTTTCCTCCATCCTATTAGTTGTCACAAACTAAGGTGGGTAGGAATACATGCCCCTTAAAACCACCTTATTCACATATGTCCCTATGAACTCCATCTCCATTTCCTTGTATTCTATGGTGTAGCACCCTATAGAATACAACCACTCAAAACCCAACACCACATTGGTGTCTGACACATTCACCATGAAGAAGTCATTGGCGATCATCTAGTTCCTCATCATCAACTTCATGTTGGGGATCATCCTGGTACACTCCATAGTTCAGTTCCCAAGTATCATAACCAAGAAGCCCTCAAAAGGTTGCATCTCCAAAACCCTCTGGTCTACCAGATGTGCATCAATGAAGTTGTGGCTGGCCCCACAATCGACCAAAATCCTCAATGTATAGTATCACAGAATCCTTATAAGTGAAGCGATAATGCCCCACTTCACACCCTAATAATGTGACTCCTCCCCTGCAATGTAGTGCTCCTCCTCTCCTCCTACTCACCCTCCTCCTTAGCATCAGTGTCAAAAAATACCTTAATATAGTGGGCCTCTCCCTTGGAACACTTGTGCCTAGGTTCCCATGACTCCTAACATGTAAAACATAGATTCCTCCTCATAAGGTCCCTTTTGGTCTCATCATCCTTCTTTCTACATCATATCCAATCCTTTTGAGGAGGTCTAATGTATTTACCCTTCTGAGGAAAGGTAGGTCTCGGAGGTACTCTAGTCTTAGGGATTACCAATCATGTCCCTAGTCATGGTAATAACATCATGTAAACTCACAAGCTTATAAGCCCTTACCCACCAACACAATGGGTTTGGCAACCCCTCAATGAACAACATAACCAATATCATCTGTAAGATATTTGATACCATCACTACAATCCTCTAGAAATCTGTAATATCTGCTTTTGCACTTCTTGCGTGCCTTAGTTGCACTAACTCCTTGAAATGTAATTCTAGGTCCTTCCTGTCAAATCACTCTATAAGCCTTTGTGTGAACTCCCTGTAGGAAGTAATGGCAGTGTGACCCAGGGTTACTAATACATGATACCACCACTCCTGTGCATCTCCATCTAGGTGCAAGGTTGCAAACTTAATCATATATTCCTACCTCATGTGGTTTAGCTGGAAGTAGGTGTCCATGTTCTTCATCCATGCCCTAATAGATCTCTTGGTTGATCCATCAAGTATAGGTAGGGTTATTTTTCCCTTTATCCTTTGTACATCATGGTTCTATTGACCTCCCCTATATGATGCCCCAAATCCAGTTA
Organism: Pinus tabuliformis; assembly: GCA_031772625.1. Classification (NCBI taxonomy): domain Eukaryota; kingdom Viridiplantae; phylum Streptophyta; class Pinopsida; order Pinales; family Pinaceae; genus Pinus; species Pinus tabuliformis. Next base: position 586,226,144 of record CM062812.1, on the reverse strand, counting down.
TATGCTTCTCTTTCAAGTGGAAAAACTCCCTGAAAGACATGGCCATATTAATTCTTTGATTCAATGCATCATACTCCTCAATCCCCTCTAAGAATGACCTCATCAAAGATGAAAAGGATTCTGGTTCGCTTGAGCTCTAATTTACAAATTGAGGAAAAGTGGGATGGATGAAATGACCAGTTATATGCGGCGTATCCTGGTGGTTTTTGTATGCATCTGTTCGGCTCCCCTCACCAGTTCGGGATCCACCTTCCCCATGATTGTCCCATATTCCCTGGTTCTGTAAATACATGTTATCCAACTATGTCAGCATGTCCATCATAAGATTTTGTTTCCTAACAAACTCTACCAACACCAGCTCCTTAGCCCCCTGTTCATGCCCCCTCATTCTCCATGGCCTCTTCATCCTATTTATCACACCCTCTTGCGTGGTATACCTTAGTGTCTGAAAAAGGGTCAGGGACCCAACCTTTACCTCATCCTCTTCTTCCATGTCCCTTGCCTATGGGAAATACAACACCACTGAACTAAGGTGGTATCCCTAGTTCTTGCTCCCACAACTAGCAAAGAACATGCCTTGATACCACTATAATATTCCTAACTAGAAAATTAACAACAAATACCAAAGCAATGTACAAGTAACAACAAGATAAGTAAAAATCATAGCCACAAATCAATACACAATTGACACCAACAAAACGCTATGAGCCATTTTAATAATAAACTAGAACTAGGTACATAAAATGAGCTGAAATGATAGAACTTGGGCTTGCCAAGCTATGGAAAACCCAGAAAGATATATTTGACCTAGATGAGGAATAACGCAGAATAAGAAATGTGCACTGCCCAATGAGTAATATAGTGCTCTCTCTTGGCTGGAAAAATGATTTCATGGGCCAAATACTCCTTAGAATGCTCTGAAAATTTAGCCCCAAATTCCTCTCCCAAAACCCAAAAAAAATCCAGAAAGGGTTTGGCCCTACTCCAAGTAGTGACGAAGTCCTCCAAGTGGTGCAAATTGCCTAGCTATCTACTGGTGCATATTGTTTTAGAAATTACCTATTGAAGCAATTCTTAACCCATCTACTTACAAATTCCCTAACCAATCGATGTCTCCCCCTGCAAATCCAAAATATTTAAGCCCATTATCCCTTTGATCTTCCCAACTCCTAAGCCTATGCAGGATTTTCCCAGAAAGGCCCACACACTTCCAGAATTAGATGAAATCGGTCCTAAAAGTTGGCTCAATACTAACCTTGCAAATTTCCACTAAAATCATGATACTAACATGGGAAATTCTCTTGCAATTTCCAACTCAACTAAATCACTATAGCTACCCCAGTTTCTGCTAGCTCAAACTGCCTATGCACCCAAGAAGTGCAAAAAACCAGATAATTTGTTGCAAATATCACCTTGTGGAAGCCATGGAATGGTATCCCCAAATTCCCAGCTAGGGAGACACTCAAATTTCTCCAAAACTGGCGTGAATTTTGAAACCATTGTGCTCAACAACACTCCAACTCTTGCATGGAAAAACTCCAAAAAAGGTAGAATTGTGAAATGTAATATTCAAAAGATAATGTGGAAATCCCTCCCTTTTGCCGTATATACTCCTATTCCTCACTTCCCACTAATTCACACACTCTCTCTCTCTAAGGGGTGTGTATTGCCTCCTTTTTGAGTGTGGAACCCACTTATCTCCTTCTCCTGAGTCTAAAATTGCCAAAAATGACCTCCAACACTAAAAGTTACAAAAATTTAATACACTTATAAAATTTATGGAATAAGGGATATCACAGGTTTTGTAGGGGACACAAGCCCCCTTGTGTGGAGTTTGGGGGTAATGCCCCCAAAAATATTTTTTGGTTCCTATTTTGTGTTCCTTTTTGTTGGTTTTTGGCACAATATTTTTCTTAAAGCGATTTTGTGTTGCACGATATTTTTTCCCATGGTTTGTAGTTTCAGTTGAGGAACTATAGTTGTATTTAAATATAGGGTAAATGAATTTGTGGTTCATGGATGCCACGAGATATATATTGTATTGTAATATTGTACAAGACATATATATATATATATATATATATATATATATATATATATATATATATATATATATATATATATATATATATATATATATATATATATATATATATATATATATATATTGAAAAATATTTCTAGCACAGTTGGTTAGTGCTCGAAAAGAAATTTCCAACGGTATGTGGAAGTCTACAAATGGCCTCCTGGATCAAGAGTTATAGTCAGTTGAAGTTGGCAGACAAAAAATCTCATTCATTCAAGACTTAGGCAAATTTTGAACTAAGGTCGGGACTTAGGTGAGTTGGGCCTAGTCAGAGGCCAGGCTGCACAGAAGAGTTAGCAGGAGAACAAAGATCCCACCCCTGACCCCCTACCTGTGTAGGACCACCTTCTAAATGGGCATGTGGATTAGTCGACACTCATCCAAGTTGGGAGAGACGTCTAGTTGAGACCTATCAGAGGTTAGGTCGTGCAACAAATTTTAGCAAGAGAAAAAGCCCCAACTCCCAACCCCCGGTCTGTGTGGGAACCTGTATAGGCAAACAAATGGAAAAATGCAATTGTCTTGCGGTGATGTGTTTGAAGAAACATGGTAGATGATATCAGCATAACCTGGTAGTACAAAGCACACGTGGCAGGAAGATTCGACATTTTTGGGTGGCCTAATGGGCAAAATCTAGGTGACATGTGTCATTATATAGGGGGTTGCACATGGCACAGAAGATTCAACATGACATAAGCTAATGATGTGGAAAAACCTCAAAGTTTGCGCCAAGGGGTTGTTTTGTGAAGTTTTTCCCATGTATTTGGTTCTTGGCTTTGAATCGATAAAATGGGCCTAGAGTTGTGGAAAAGGATTTTAGTCGGGTCTACAAGCAAGTCAAACTTGAAAGAAACACGGGTGCAGAAGCAAACAAAGTGGGCCGACTCCCGAACTCCCGACCTACATTGAAAGGTGTGCCCAAGTCATGGTTATAAGATGTTTTTGTGTGTTATACATCTAAAGGCCTTTGTGTTGAAATAAATGTATTGCAAGTCTACTACATAGGGTCGTATGACCCAAGGCTCGAATAACATACTAATAGACCTAGAGTAAAGGGAATTGATAGGAAAACCGAGATAGAAGGAAACAAGGACCTTGATCAGTAGCATATTAATGTTTTTTCGGCACATTTAAACCCAATTTCTCCTCATGCCACAAATTATAAATGAGAATAATGGAGATTAGACCAAGCTCAATAAATCCATGTTGTTTGTACAGGAAAAATTTAAATGGAGGAGATCCTTGAGTGTGCAGGTGGACTAAGAATTAATTCTCAACATGGAAGAATCACTAAAGCCCATTCTCAAATTTAATACAGTTACAGTGGCCAGGTGTTGGGATGTAACAAGAGAATGGAGAGCCTTTCAGGAGTACACACTCGGGTAGAGTGAAGCACAGAGTGAGCCTCGCTGAAGAACCACAAACATTGAGTGAACTAATCCTACCTACAGAATTGAATTCATATGTCAACCCTCTGCAATAAATCAGTGGTCGTGACTGAGAACATAAGCTACAACAACATTAAAGAGCCTTGCTATTTTGGGTTCTTTCTTTTCATTAATTATAATACAGCTATAGTTGGATCCCATGTCAGTGATTAAGCAGTTGCAGTGGCCTTGCACTCTGATGGAACAACAAAATGGAGAGCCATGTAGAATTACACTTCAAGGCACTGTGTTGTAAAGACAACATCGATTACAGTGCAGAAGCAGAACAAAATAGCGGAGAGAAGTTATGCAAAGTGGGGAATGAAACATAGTTGATAGATATGTGTGGAGATATCTCTGTGTGTGCACATTATTGAGGAGAGGCCAAGTGTGCATGTGTTGTAGAGAGAGGAAGAGAGTGCCCTTGTAGAGGAAAAAGACCCATAGTGTGCCAAGGTTGTTGTTTGAAGTCAAGAGAGTCTGTGGAATAGAAGAGGCTCAAGAGTAGAAGAATGATGCCGCAAAATGGGGAGAGAGAGTTGTGATGGCTTATAATAGTGAATGTTGTTGAGAAGAAAAATGGGTTGTTGTAGAGGAACCAAAGGACATATAATGTTGCGTGGGCCAAGGGAAAAGGATAAAAAAGAGTTGAAAATAGGTTGAGAGGTTCCCAATTATAGTGAGCAGTAAGTTATGTTTTGAGTGTGGGTTAGAGCTTGCATACAGGAAGTTTCTACTTCAATCTATAGTGGGTGTCTGAGAAGGCTTGGGGGTTGGTGCCTCCTACAAGTTGGTGCTTGCAACAAATCCATGAATTTAGTTCTTTAGATGGTGCTTCTTGTAGGCTGATCAGGGGTTTACAAAAGGAGGGAGTTAGTGTTTCTTGCTAGTGGGTGCTAGAAAATAATCAAAGGGATTTGGTGCTTCCTGTGAGTGGTTGATCACAAATAGTTTGATGTAATAGAGTAGGTTCTCTTATTTTTACATCAATAACAAAAACGAGATTTGGTGGTTTTTCTCCCAAAAGAGTTTCCACGTTAAACCTTTGTGTCATAAGTGTACTACTTGTGATGTGTATGCGTGTGTTGATTCATATGGTTTTTGTTATGGTTTGTTAATGGTTGCTCTTATTTACTGGATGAAAAGTTTGAATGAGTAAATAAAAAATTGCATAAAAGTTTAAATTAGCCTTAATATTGATTCACCCCACCTCTCACTATTATCATTGTTTCCAACAATCGGTATTAGAGCATGGTTCCTTCAAGAACGACTTAACTACTCAAATGTATATCAGAGGGAAACATTGGCTAATCAAGTTTGGCTAACAACAGAAAGAGTTCCATTTTTAAATGGACTAGATTATGTATTTTGGAAGGTTAGAATGGAAGCCTAGTTAATGGTAATCAATGAAAACATTTGGCTGTCTATGATATATGGAGAGAGGAATGAGTTTGATGTAGAATCCAAGTAGATTATCTTGAAAGGGTTGTCTAATCTAGATGTTGATGAAGTAATGCATTGTGAGACAAAAGGGGAAATCTTGGACAAATTGCAATGTCTACATGGAGTAGAAAGCTCCACAACTCAAGAAAAGGTTGAAGAACCTTGTTGCTCAAGCAGTGAACCTGGATCTGTAAAGGCTGCTGATAATGAAAAGAAGAGAAGGAAGAAGAAGAAAAAGGCATCCTAGAGGAAAGATGCTCAAAATATTGAAGATACTTCTTCCAATAAGGAGGTTGTTTCTCATCGCTCTAAAGTTGATGATGAAGATTACTCAGAAGAGAGGCCATGATGCTCATAAGGTAAGTTATTTCTTTGTGATAAATATAAAGAGATAGGTAATTTTTCCACTAGTTTTACTTATTATTCTTGTGAAGATGAAGATAGTCATACATGTAGTTGTTGTGAAGAGAGACACACTTTAGTAGCAATAGCAAATGAGGAATCCTCTGAAGAAGAAGAGAGTATATCTCGTAAAGAGAATAGGGGTATCACTAGCATTTGCACCATATGTTGCAAAGAACATGCCGTAAGGCAATAGAAAAGGAACTAGTAGCTTGAAGTGTCTTGTAAAATCAATGCAATCTCTACACATCATTATAATGTTTCAAAATTATATATTTACAATGTTCAAGATCATTCAATCAACATTTATTACCATGACAAATAACAATATAAAGACCTGGGAAATAGGCTTGTGATCACTGTATGAGTGTATGAGGACACAAATGAGAATGATGAAGGTACTTTCTTTGGAAACAACTTATGAATGGTGCTAGATAATATTTACAATAAACATATGATAGATATTGTATAAAAATCAATTTTGGAAACAAGTTACAATTCTAATCAAAATCAATGTATCTATCTATCTATGTTTTTTTATATAAAGATTAAAGTCATGATAAGTCAAGTTGATTGTTAGGCATGGATATCTTGTTCTTGCATAAAATTTTGTATAAAATACCATAGATGTTGTAAGCCATTGTTGAGGGAAGGGACAGATGGAAAGAGGCACAAAAAATCTGATGGCTTCTTCAATGTTCCAAGCATTCTTGCAGCAAGCTGCATTGTGATGATCTCCATTATCCAATGATGTGCATGTGATTAGTGACCATCTTGACTACTATGATAGCAGTAAGAATGCTCCAGACAAATATCCCACCAAAACTAAGTACAAGGTCGGCCCATCATAAAGAACTATATACATAATAACATATATTAAACAAGAGGGCATGGGTCCAAGCATCACACCATACATAAATAGGAAGCAGATTACCAAAGTAAATTCAAGCAGCCTGAAAATTTTCACCACAGATCATGGTCCTTTGCCTTCTCTAGAATGTACGAGCTTGAAAGGTCTTATTCGTCTCTAATACATAACCAAAAGCAACCCTGGAAATGTCAAACTTGGGTATGAGGTGCAGATTATCATATGCTTTTCTCTTTTGTGGATCAGACAGAGTATCATAAGCCTGATTTATCTCAGAAAAGGCTGATAATTAAGTAAGCTTGTCCTCCAATGTGAACTCGAGGGATGCAACTGTTCTCTCTAGCTCATCCTTACAACGTTTCAGCGTATCCACACCAGTATCTGAATTTCTCAATGTTTCTTTCAGTGAGCTAAGGTGGTCCTCCAAATTTGTTTTTTCTTGACCAACTCTCTGCAAAGAAGCTTCTAGACCATTCCTCTCTCTTTTATAGCCATGTAAAGTTATTTCACAACTCTCAAGTTCAGTGTTACAATGACACTATCCAGATCTAATAAAAATCAACCAGTAGTTTAACAAAAGTATGATCGTGAAGGAGGCATTACCAGTGTCATGGGTGTATTTCAAATTTCAAAATCAACTAATGGATACTTTACCAATGTCTATAAATGAATTTCCACAGATCAATTGAAGCAACCCGTAGACTACGATATCAAATTGTGTTGAAATTAGAGAAATAGTTGGAAACAACAAAAAAATTCATATAATATTGTTCTAGTTTACATTCCTTATTCAAGACCTTTGTAAGGACATGGCCTAAAGGTAAGAGTAAAGGTATTGGCACTTATAAGTTGGAATCCATAAAGAATTGTTGTAAATATGTTAGTATGACTTCACCACCATGGCAGAAGTTGAATCTTTCAAAACATAGCTTATTGTTCAGCTTACATGTTTGAAAATTACATGAACCTGTAGAATCAAAGTCTAATAACATCAATTAGACAACCATATGCAGCTGAACAAGAATTTGGATTCTCTTAGAATGGCCCAGATTATGCAGTTTGCAGAGCTGATAATGTTCCCCGAATACATTCTGCAAGAAGAGAGGTCTTTCGATTCAAACAGAGGTATCTCCAACAAACATTCTGTAAAATATACAGGAATATTTCAGGGATAATAACCAGAGATAAACCAACTTTAATAACAAGACCATCATTTTTTCCCAAGATTTTATGGTTTTCTTTGTAAGTAATGCCAGCCAACTTTTATTCCCTTCACCTCTGAAAGTAAATTTAACTGTGAATTATTCAATCAAAGCTATGTTAGTCTAGACTTTTTCTGAAAGTGTGCTTCAATATTCACCATTCAACAACAAATGATGAAAATTTATTGCAACAACAATACATATTTACGAATCAAGAGGGATCAAGGAAATATTGTTTGAGATTTTACTGAAATATTACCCTTCCAAACAATATCTAAATCTAATCACTTAGAAAAGACGTCACTCCTCTCTTGTATCTTATTCTAATGCCTTCTATCAAGGCCTTCAAATGTATGAGCTTACTCGTGACCATTAAAGCCAAGATGCATTTGTGTCCTTACCTCAGACCTCCAAAGTTTATCATGTATGCTTCTGGGAATAATGTGAAAATGTGTCTGGAACGATCATGTCGCATTTTTCAGATACACATGACAAAAATATTATTCTTCCAATGAATAATAATTAATGCAAAAACAGTTGTTGTAGAAATACAAGATCTTAAAATGCCTTACATGGAATATCACTTGTCCAGCAACAACATCGTTGTTAACTCATAAATTGAATGAATATGTCATGTGAACTTTAGTAAGCTCGTAGATGATGCACACATATCTTTACAATCATCTTCTTTATGCATATTGTGTGTTCAATGAGAAAATTTATTTAATATCTAATAAGTGCAATATTGTAAATCTCCTTTCACTTTCTTGTAATTAAAAAAGGTTGTGTAAAAAAAACACAAATACACTGCATCTCTTTGAAAATGTATACAACAAAGATTTACTCTTTTTATTTAAAATCTATGTAAGAAGCATCAAAAATCAAAGCACCCAGGCGTCCTGTTCATTACATGCAATAACTCTGAAGTTGATGTTGCCCCTGGCTGCTTGTTTCCCTTTAGCTAAACCATTATAAACTTATGATCATACTTCCAGGGGTTATCTACGGGGGACTTCATGGCCTCAAGGATCTTGGCAGCTTGTTTAGCTCTTTTTTTATTGAAAAAAGCATACCCCCCATTGCAATAGGGAAGATTGAAAGACGCCACTCCTCTCTTACATCTTATTATAATGCCTTCTATCAAGGTCTTCAAATGTATGAGCTTACTCGTGACCATTAAAGCCAAGATGCATTTGTGTACTTACCTCAGACTTCCAAAGTTTATCATGCATGCTTCTGGGAATAATGTGAAAATGTGTCTAGAATGATCAGGTCGCATTTTTTCAGATATACATGACAAAAATATTAGTCTTCCAATGAATAATAATTAATGCAAAAACAGTTACTGTAGAAATACAAGATCTTAAAATGCCTTACATTGAATATCACTTGTCTAGCAACAACACCGTTGTTAACTAATAAATTGAGTGAATCTGTCATGTGAACTTCGATAAGCTCGCAGATGATGCATGCATATCTTTACAATCATCTTCTTTATGCATATTGTGTGTTCAATAAGAAAATTTATTTAATATCTAATAAGTGCAATATTGTAAATCTCCTTTCACTTTCTTGTAATTAAAAAAGTTGTGTACAAAAAAACACAAATACACTGCACCTCTTTGAAAATGTATACCACAGAGATTTACTCTTTTTATTTAAAATCTATGTAAGAAGCATAAAAAATAAAAGCACCCAGGTGTCCTGTTCATTACATGCAATAACTCTGAAGTTGATGCTGCCCCTGGCTGCTTGTTTCCCTTTAGCTAAACCACTATAAACTTACGATCATACCTCCAGGGGTTATCTAGGGGGAATTTCATGGCCTCAAGCATCTTGGCAGCTTGTTTAGCTCTTTTTTTACTGAAAAAAGCATACCCCCATTGCAATAGGGTAGATTAAAAGACATCACTCCTCTCTTATATCTTATTTTAATGCCTTCTATCAAGGTCTTCAAATGTATGAGCTTACTCATGACCATTAAAGCCAAGATGAATTTGTGTACTTACCTCAAACCTCCAAAGTTTTTCATACATGCTTCTGGGAATAATGTGAAAATGTGTCTGGAATGATCATGTCGCATTTTTCAGATACACATGACAAAAATATTAGTCTTCCAATGAATTAATAATTAATGTAGAAACAGTTACTGTAGAAATACAAGATCTTAAAATGCCTTACATGGAATATCACTTTTCCAGCAGCAACATTGTTGTTAACTAATAAATTGAATGAATATGTCATGTGAACTTCAGTAATCTCACAGATGATGCACGCATATCTTTACAATCATCTTATTTATGCATTTTGTGCATTCAATGAGAAAATTCCCGGACATCTAGAATTCTCAAACCCTCCAACCTCGCATCTCCATTGGTAGGAGAAGACAAGCTGCATGTAGAGTCCTCGAACACGTCCTGCACGTGAGCATTCAAAACCCCCAAATTCTGGACTTGATAGACAACATCATTATTCTTTGTATCTGCATCCCATACCGACCCAAGAGAGCCTGAATTCTCATATGCAACTGAAATTTCTGATGGAAGTAGAGAACCCATTTGGCAAGATGCATGCATGAAGTACTGAATGTGCTAATAATTAATGCAAAAACAGTTATTGTAGAAATACAATATCTTTAAAATCATCTTCTTTATGCATATTGTGCGTTCAATGAGAAAATTTCTGGACCTCTAAAATTCTTAAGTTGTTCCGGGCATCCAAACCCTCCAACCTCGCATCTCCATTGGTAGGAGAAGACAAGCTGCATGCAGAGTCCTTGAACACGTCCTGCACGTGAGCATTCAAAACCCCCAAATTCTGGACTTGATAGACAACATCATTATTCTTTGTATCTGCATGCCATACCGACCGAAGAGAGCCTGAATTCTCATATGGAGTTGAAATTTCTGATGGAAGTAGAGAACCCATTTGGCAAGATGCATGCATGAAGTACTGAATGCGCTAACAATTAATGCAAATACAGTTACTGTAGAAATACAAGATATTAAAATGCCTTACATGGAATATCACTTGTCCAGCAGCAGCACCGTTGTTAACTAATAAATTGAATGAATCTATCATGTGAACTTCAGTAAGCTCACAGATGATGCACACATATCTTTACAATCATATTCTTTATGCATATTGTGTGTTCAATGAGAAAATTTATTTAATATCTAATAAGTGCAATATTGTAAATCTCCTTTCACTTTCATGTAATTAAAAAAGTTGTGTAAAAAAACACAAATACACTGCATCTCTTTGAATACAACAGATATTTACTCTTTTTATTTAAAATCTATGTAAGAAGCATCAAAAATCAAAGCACCCAGGTGTCAAGTTCATTACATGCAATAACTCTGAAGTTATGCTACCCCTGGCTGCTTGTTTCCCTTTAACTAAGCCATTATATACTTACGATCATACTTCCAGGCGTTATCTAGGGGGAACTTCATGGCCTCAAGCATCTTGGCATCTTGTTTAACTCTTTTTTGATTGAAACAAGTATACCCCCATTGCAATAGGGTAGATTAAAAGACGTCACTCCTCTCTTATATCTTATTCTAATGCCTTCTATCGAGGTCTTCAAATGTATGAGCTTACTCGTGACCATTAAAGACAAGATGCATTTGTGTACTTACCTCAGACCTCCAAAGTTTATCATGCATGCTTCTAGGAAGACCTCCAAAGTTTATCATGCATGCTTCTGGGAATAATGTGAAAATGTGTCTGGAATGATCATGTCGCATTTTTCAGATACACATGACAAAAATATTAGTCTTCCAATGAATAATAATTAATGCAAAAGCAATTACTGTAGAAATACAAGATCTTAAAATGCCTTACATGGAATATCACTTGTCCAGCAGCAAAACCATTGTTAACTAATAAATTGAATGAATCTGTCATGTGAACTTCAGTAAGCTCACAGATGATGCACGCATATCTTTATAATCATCTTCTTTATGCGTATTGTGCGTTCAATGAGAAAATTTTCAGAGCTCTAGAATTTTTAAGTTGTTCCGGGCATCCAAACCCTCCAACCTCACATCTCCATTGGTAGGAGAAGACAAGCTGCATGCAGATTCCTCGAACACGTCCTACACGTGAGCATTCAAAACCCCCAAATTCTGGACTTGACAGACAACATCATTATCCTTTGTATTTGCATCCCATACCGACCCAAAAGAGCCTGGATTCTCATATGCAGTTGAAATTTCTGATGGAAATAGAGCACCCATTTGGCAAGATGCATGCATGAAGTACTAAATGCGCTAATAATTAATGCAAAATCAGTTACTGTAGAAATACAAGATCTTTACAATCATCTTCTTTATGCATGTTTTGCGTTCAATGAGAAAATTTCCAGACCTCTGGAATTCTTAAGTTGTTCTAGGCATCCAAACCCTCCAACCTCGCATCTCCACTGGTAGGAGAAGACAAGCTGCATGTAGAGTCCTCGAACACGTCCTACACATGAGCATTCAAAACCCCCAAATTCTGGACTTGATAGACAACATCATTATTCTTTGTATCTGCATCCCATACCGACCCAAGAGAGCCTGAATTCTCATATACAACTGAAATTTCTGATGGAATTAGAGCACCCATTTGGCAAGATGCATGCATGAAGTACTGAATGTGCTAATAATTAATGCAAAAACATTTAATGTAGAAATACAAGATCTTAAAATGCCTGACATGGAATATCACTTGTCCAGCGGCAGCACCGTTGTTAACTAATAAATTGAATGAATCTGTCATGTGAACTTCAGTAAGCTCGTTTATGCATATTGTGTGTTCAATGAGAAAATTTATTTAATATCTAATAAGTGCAATATTGTAAATCTCCTTTCACTTTCTTGTAATTAAAAAAGTTGTGTAAAAAAAACACAAATACACTGCATCTCTTTGAAAATGTATACAACAGAGATTTACTCTTTTTATTTAAAATCTATGTAAAAAGCATAAAAAATCAAAGCACCTAGGTGTCCTGTTCATTACATGCAATAACTCTGAAGTTGATGCTACCCCTGGCTGCTTGTTTCCCTTTAACTAAGCCAATATATACTTACGATCATACTTCCAGGGGTTATCCAGGGGGAACTTCATGGCCTCAAGCATCTTGGCATCTTGTTTAACTCTTTTTTGATTGAAACAAGTATACCCCCATTGCAATAGGGTAGATTAAAAGACGTCACTCCTCTCTTATATCTTATTCTAATGCCTTCTATCGAGGTCTTTAAATGTATGAGCTTACTCGTGAGCATTAAAGACAAGATGCATTTGTGTATTTACCTCAGACCTCCAAAGTTTATCATGCATGCTTCTGGGACTAATGTGAAAATGTGTCTGGAATGATCATGTCGCATTTTTCAGATACGCATGACAAAAATATTAGTCTTCCAATGAATAATAATTAATGCAAAAACAGTTACTGTAGAAATACAAGATCTTAAAATGCCTTACATGGAATATCACTTGTCCAGCAGCAGCACCGTTGTTAACTAATAAATTGAATGAATCTGTCATGTGAACTTTAGTAAGCTCACAGATGATGCACACATATCTTTACAATCATCTTCTTTATGCATATTGTGCGTTCAGTGAGAAAATTTCTGGACCTCTGGAATTCTTAAGTTGTTCCAGGCATCCAAACTCTCCAACCTTGCATTTCCATTGGTAGGATAAGACAAGCTGCATGCAAAGTCCTCGAACACGTCCTGCACGTAAGCAATAAAAACCCCCAAATTATGGACTTGATAGACAACATCATTATTCTTCGTATCTGCATCCCATACTGACCCAAGAGAGCTTGAATTCTCATATGCAGCTAAAATTTCTGATGGAAGTAGAGCACCCATTTAGGAAAATGCATGCATGAAGTACTAAATGCGCTCTGGAATATTTGAGGCCTGATCATGGGAGGTTACAAGAATTATGGAGTTTGATGTGCGGGAGATCTGGGAAGGACATTCAGTCCTACAGCCCACGTTCAAGCCAGTTTTAAGTAGGTTAGGCTAGCTAGGGAAGGAGATTAGGTTAGTTAGGCATTGAATGTTTCTATTTGTAATTGAACTTATAACTCACAGGTCCCAAGATTGAAACCTGGCTCTGATACATTCAGATCTGCGCAAAACAGTTTTACATCAGCCTGGTAACTTGCTTCTCGTTACCTCTAAAAAACGGAAGGAACTTAAAATACGATTTTGGAAAACCAGAGATTGATAGATGTGAGTTTGAAAACACCCTAACCGGTTTACCACGACGAAAGGAAACCTTCTTCATGATTCTCGAATAGAAACCTTCTTCACGATTCTCGAACAAATTCTCTTCACTCTTTGTCTTGAACCGATTCTTGCTTTACATGGATTTTTTCAGAATATTGTGAAATGGTCATTATTGTAGTCCCAATAAAATCCCACACAAATGAGTTGCAGTTCTCAATCCCACAAAAGTGCGTTAGTTGTAGGGCCACGTCGAAGGGTATTCACAACCTGGTCTTGTAGCTCTTTGGCCCTTTTGCAAATGCGTTACCCTCTGGATTTCTTGGGTATTTTGATCTTTTGTAGTTGGGTTAGCCCTACGGCTCTCCATGACTTGCTCTTGCAACTTTTAAACTTTTAGTGCTTTGCATTGCCTTTATGGGTTTCGGCTATATGTTTCACATCTCTTTGCGACCTACTGTAAATCCAATAATTTCCATGCCAGAATCTTGAATTTTCAGCTTCGGCTTCATCTTCTGTGAGTCCACGGAATTTGTGTGCTTGTAAAATTCGACCTGGAAGATATGTACAGCGAGGGCAAGTGCAAGGTCTCCACACGGAGAAGCACCTGGAAGTGGAAGCAGCGTAGCGTCACCTCGAAGTGGAAGCAGCGCAGCGTCCAGCGAGGGCAAGCATCGATCTGCTGGGTTGCATCGTATACCCGCGGGGTCGCATTGTATACCAGTCTGATCAATTGGATGGGTAAGATCATTTTCATCGTCTAACATTTAAATCAAAGGCTCAGACATGTACACGTAACCCAAAAGCAAAGTTGATTTCAAATGGAAATGCCTTACGGCATAAAAATATTTTTTTCCGACTCTAGCTCGTATTTCTAGGTCGTACTTGGAGTTATGTGCATCTATGAACATATTGTTTATAACCATTAAAATCAATCATATAGATCTTTCCATCCATAATGGTGTTTGGATTCCCCATGCTTCATGTAATCTGGCTTTATTTCAAACCATGTATTTGTAATGAGAATGTACATGCCCCCATTCATACGACCTCAAATTCTTTGTGGTCCTGTTACACATAAATTCCCATCTACCACTACTACATGTTTAAGGTGACTATAAATATTGCTAGCAATGGCACCTCGTGCACTTATTTCATGCCTTCATGCGTTTGTAATGGGATCATAAACTTAGAAGCAAAGGAGGGAATAACCTGTGAGATGGCACATACCAGACCCTCCAACTACATATTGTTTGTTGTCAATTACTCCTATGAGGCAACTAAAATGAGGAGTTGACATGGATGCCATATTTATCCACTTATTCTTCCTTAGATCATGCATCCACACATCCCTTATTGCTTCTTTACAAAATAGAGCACCGCCAATGACATAAAGCTTTCCTTGCATGACTGCTGATGCGACACCCAAAATTACTTTCCCTCTAGTCAGAGCTCGATCATAGGGTATTGGAGGAAGTGCCTACCACCTATATCTCTTTGGACATACTTGGTAAATTATAGTAACACAGTCATAACCCAAGACAAAGTGACCTGCATCTAGAGGTTGGAAACACAGTAACTACGCTCATACAAAACTCTGAGCCGCACAAGAAGAACAATCAACTACTCTCCCTCCCTCCATTCATATCTCTCTATCCACGAAAATTTGTCGAAAAATGGCACAGGTCATAGGGAGTCCTTATTTCATAATCAACACCCTTTCCATGTATTAGAGATCGTCTAGTACGAGACACACTTCGATCCACCCATTTTGTTGTCAGTACACATGGACAGAGCAACAAATATCTCAAATAGAACATCAAATTCATCCCTTCATGGGAAATATCAATCTGCAAGGAAATCATACATGCAGGATTTGGAAATCAGTTGTATACTTCACATTGGAATTCAACGAATTTTGCCCTCGATTTAAAAATCACTTCTCGCTTTTACACGCATTCCAACCTTGTCATGGGTTGGAAGAAAAAATTTGCTGGCCGACAAAACATGAAACATAATTAATTCCAAATACGTTAAGACCGTTGTGGCCCCTTAATTTTACTGGTCAGTATGAGAAACTAACTCCCTCCCTTGCCTTGTGGCTCTCATGATACCTACCTCCGAGTAAATCACAAATCATATGTGCAGGTTCATTGTATTTACATTCTAGATTTAACTTGGAAATCAAGAACCAAAGTTTGAAGTTGCAATTTAACTACCACCTTCAACCTTGCCTGGTATGTGATGCATTGTCCTCCTTTATTATAACATCCTGAATTCAATCTCATTGGAATTTATTTGAATCATTTAATCCATTATAGCCCCTTCAAGATGATTGCTCTGTCCTAGATGCAATAAAATGAATGCTTATTTGCAGCGCACACCTCTACTATGGCATCCGTTATACTTGTACAAACTATGTAAAAGTGCCAGGTGAAATAAAAAATTTAATAATTTTGAAAGACATAATGATCCAGACCATCCATTAACATTCCAGACTTAGGTGTAATGCATATTGCTATGTTATCGACATTGGTTCCAGACTTAGGTGTAATGCATATTGCTATGTTATCGACCTTGGTTCCAGACTTAGGTGTAATGCATATTGTTCTGTTGTCGACATTGTAACACTGCCATCACATAGGAATTATGTTAACACTGCCAAAAGATAGAAAATCTAATATTATGTTTGGAGTAAGCAGAAGATACATTCAATCATACACATTTGGAACATGAATATTGAAGAACATTCCATTCTGAATTGTAACACAATCATCTCTGGCTTTGTATTAACATAACATATCGATAAATTATAGGTTTGTTTCATCTTTGTTCTACTATGATTGAAACTCTTCAGATAGGTATACATGTAACACATAACCATCGTCTGCATTGTTGGAAATATCAATTAAGAAACTGAGGTTGGCACATGCATGTGCTCTCTAAATAATCCAATATTGCGGAACTATAACATAACCACCGTTGCACCCTCACTGCTTTGTTGAATGCACTGGGGCCTAAAATATGTCACAAAAACTGCTCAACATGTTGTTCCATAACATTTAAATAATGTTTGCACCTGTTGCATTGTTATCAGAATTGTATGGATTTACTGAAGTTCGCCATGCTAAAGGAGAAACACTTATAGAACATGTAAAATTTAGCAAAATATTTCTTGCTTCTATTTGTCATTACTCATAACTGTAAAATGATCTCTCCAAGTGTGGAATCAGAAGTAAATTTCAGAAAAAAATAATAAGAATTGGAAGTAACTATTTTTGGGTTTGTCTACTTTGATCTATGAGCCGCGAGATCAACTTTTCTTGGTTTTATGAAAGTATCTTACATGGTCATCACAAGTCCTGTCCTCTTGTGTTTTCTTGAGATCTCTCACCAGGATAATGTAGAGAATCCTAGAGTGTTTGCTCAGAAATTGTGGCTGTCTTACACGATATTGTTGAACCTTTGGTATTGTTGCTAGAATCTTGAATTTTCAGCTTCGGCTTCATCTTCTGTGAGTCCACGGAATTTGTGTGCTTGTAAAATTCGACCTGGAAGATATGTACAGCGAGGGCAAGTGCAAGGTCTCCACACGGAGAAGCACCTGGAAGTGGAAGCAGCGCAGCGTCCAGCGAGGGCAAGCATCGATCTGCTGGGTTGCATCGTATACCCGCGGGGTCGCATTGTATACCAGTCTGATCAATTGGATGGGTAAGATCATTTTCATCGTCTAACATTTAAATCAAAGGCTGAGACATGTACACGTAACCCAAAAGCAAAGTTGATTTCAAATGGATACGCCTTACGACGTAACTAGAAGTGATGAAGATGGAATACTCTTTAGACTTATGGAATATTCCTTGGACACATAGATGGATTTATATCTTTGTGGTGGCTCATCTAACACCTCTGATAGTGAAGAAAAGCATCTAGATTAAAATATATTTTTGAGGAATAAGTTGATCTCTACTCTAAAAGAGAACAAGGAGCTATTAGAAGAAAATATCAAGAAAAAGGAATGGTTGCACAAGTATGAGCTTGAAAATGAAAAGTTGAGAAAAAAAATAGTTGATCTAAATGCTCAACAAGAAGAGGATAGCAGATTGAATGGGAGGCTAACCATTCAACTAGATGAAAGAGAAGCTCACTGTGAGAGACTACTAGTTGAAGTAGTCTCATTGAGACAAGACTTAGAGTTGTCTCAATCCAAATGTTTGAGGAGAGCATGGAGGCTTTGAATGAGATTTTTGTTAAGCAGAGATCCCTAGTCATGAAGGTTGGTTTGAGTTTTGAAGAAGAATCAAGCTCCATGAAGGAAAAGGATGAAGGGTAAACTATCCTAGTAAGGGAAGCTAGAGGCTCCAACAATAACAAGGGAAAATAGGTTGTTGGACAACAACAACAAGAGAAGAAGAGGCAGCAATAGAATGTTAAGCAATAATGAGGAGAGAAACATAAGAGAGCCATTCAACGACAAGAAAGAATGCAAGGTGGAAATGCAAACCAAGATAGGTCCTTTCCTCCTCAAGGACAAAGTACTCAAAGAAAAGGTATTTTCAGTCCTCAAAATCTATTTTATGGATATTATTTTTCTTACAGTAATTTTGGACTTAAAGCCATAGACTATAGATGGCATGTAAGAAAACGAGACATGTTGGGTAGAAGCAACCAAAAAATGTGCAAAGTAGCTAGGAGAGGGTATGATTTCATAATTAGAAGTTATGAAATATAATGCTAATAGATATGGTAGGTCCCTTTCTCCATTCTTAATCCATATTGAATGCTACAACTTTGGTAACTCTGGGCACAAGGCAGTGGACTGCAAATATGATAGGACAAGGAATTTCCTTCAAAACCTGCAGCAAAACCAAGCAAGTCAATCAGTGAGGTTGAGAAGAGATGGAAGAGCAAAGGAATCCAAGTGTGTCTTCAGTACTTCATGTCAAAAGGACTTGCTAAGTAAAGGAAGGAGAAAGTCGTATGTAGCCTCCAACCATAATGATCACAAGCCTCAAGTGCATAATGGAAGTGACAACCTAATTACCATTCTCTTTCAAACAAAGAAAAAAGGTGGAAAGAGGATTTGGGTGAAGAAAGAGGAGTTGAAGGAGAATTTTTCTCCATCCATGCACAGCCTAGGAAAGGCCCAAATATGGGCAAAGGAGAAGTTGGGAAGAAATAATGTTGTTAGGACTAGGCCATTGAAGTTTTGGGCCAAGAAGGAGGACCATTTGCTCAAAGGGGGGGGGGGGGGGGGACCTCTATTTATATTTAGTAAAGGAAGAGAATGGACTCAAGGGAGGTCAAATAAGTCAGATGCAGGAAGCTAGAAGGAATAAATAGAAAGGTGCATTTGATTATTGAAGGTACAATCAAGTCCCCATGTTGATTACAATAATGTATTTGTTTATTTCAAATGTATCAATATTGAAAGAGAGAAGAAAGTGCAGTCAACATGGTTTTAGGAGGAGTACACAACAACATTTTATGTTGTGCGAGAAGATGAGTTGTAATAGAAGTGTGGAATAACAAGTATTCCATAATCAAGTTAGGTCACAAGGATCTATCCCCATGCAGATGCAAGGAAACATATAAAGGAGATAACAAAGAATTGACTGTCAGGCGGAAGGAGTCGATTGTGCGGACACAACCAACCTCCCTAGGAGCCTAAGACTCTCTAGTGACAAACAAGACAAACAAGAGCAATCCTTCTCTAAACATGCATTTACTATATGGGAAATCAAGTGTTTAGATCCTACCTGTAATCCAACGCTGTTGTAGCAGTCCAACTCCTCTGATCCGGATGAGCTCCTCCTTCACTTTGAAACCTGCATACACTAACAATCAAACGATTAAATAGCACTTGATAATCTCATAAAATAAAACATATTTAACACATAGACCAAGGAGTACATGAAATAACTCATAAACAACAAGTTATTGAGAAGAATGGACTCATTTGCATTAATAGGTAACAAAAGGAACAAATACAACCTGAGCCTTGGTGTTGTGCAAGTCCTTCCCAGGGTCCATCAAGAGTTCTCCTTTACTTTGACAAAGCACACCCACTTCCAAATAGAACAAGCAAAGATGGCAATCTCTCCTCACAAGTTTCTAAATGGGAGTCCTAATTCCTGCAGCATTTACCCTTAGAAAATGTATAGCTTCAACCTCCCCTCCTTCTGGCCCAATGCCTGTATTTATAGTGCTCAAGAGGAGGTTAATCAGGTCCACCATCAATGGGATAATCCCCTCTTTGGGTGGGATAGCTCCCTTATTGATGGGATAAGTTCCTCTTTGATAGGAGTGCATGAACCATCTGGAGGCGCTCAATACACGTCGAACAACCTTCTATAATGCTCTAGAAATGACCACAAGTAACTTTTTAAAGATGAAACTTGCGCATTCTAACCTTTACAGGGGGACGCACCTGCCCCTTTACATACAGAGCGTCCAAAGACGCAGTTTTTGTGAACATTGGGAGCGTCCCCGCAGGTAAGGTTGAGAGAACCTGCGTCCCCAGAGATAAATACATTTATACAAGACTTTCTCTCTTTTTGGAGTTTGACATGGAGAGCAGAGGTATAAGACTTGCCTAAGAGGGTAGCATGACTGTTGATTGAGCCATACTAACTGTAAATAGTCATGGTGACATTTTTTAGTGTAACAGATTGCCCCCTAAAGTGCGAAGCCTGTAATAGATTAGGGTTTGTATTATCTAGGAAGGGTGAAGCGCTTTATCATTTCAAGGATTATCTCGTGGAGAGCCTGGTCAGAACCTGCAATTTTCAACACAAAATACATGTATAAGATTATATCATCACTGAGGTAGGCATTCCCATACTCAGATCAAAACTTTAACTAACAGACTAACTACTCTGATACAGGAATGATCTTGCAGTACATCACAATCATAGACTTTTGTAGACACAGTATGGACGCAACCATCTGTTTATGATTAGTCTACTTAGATAATGAATACAAAACTCCTCGCAGCCTGGATGGTGGAAACTAGATCCAGGGTCTTCATTTCTACTTCCCGAATTGGTACGATTCTAGCCATGCGAATAAATGAGTTGATGTCGAACATGGTAGAAACCACTTGATTACCATTCGATGATGTAAATTGTTAACAAGCGTGAGAGAGACCACCAGTAATGTCAATGGTTCTCAAAGTACCCAGTACAATCCATGAGATGTGAATGAATGAGTTGATGTCGAACATTTCACGGAATCCTTCGATCGAAAGTCAATGATGTAAACTGACGTCAAAGGCGAGAAACCTGCCATTGATGCATGCAGACTTCAAGGTACTGACGATTTCTAAGTCATCTCTCTAGATAATGTGCTGATGTCGATAGAAAGCGACCCGTTGCAGGCAAGCCCGCAACACGAAATCATTGTCCAAGTTGAAGAAATGTTGCTGTAAGGACTGACTCAGGGATGGTCAAATGGATGACAAGTATTTTGCAGATGAAAGTTTTGCTTGCAGACCTCTTGAATACATAACGACACGACAGATGGCTTGGTGACGAATAACTCAAAGTTAATCCCCGGAACCCGGCTGAAGACTTTCAAAGTGGTTTGATCAACTGTGAGGTAAAAGATTTCCCAACCCAGGTGAATGAAAAGTGTCGTGTTCAAGAGTGGTAATAAAGTTTCTTCTGAGACAAAAGGTAACAAACAGGTTCATTCTTCTCTCTTTTCCCCCACCATTTCTGGCAAGTACCTCTTTATTTTTAACAAGCTTGAGGAGGATAACATATGCTTGATTATAAGCTCATCCTTCGGATGAGTCCAACCTAGTTTTGATTCGAACCCTAGGAAGGAGTGGTTCATTCCTGTTTGTAATTGAACAGGTCCTTTACTGTGAAATGTTTAACGAGCCCAGTATAGGAGAAACTCGGTGTTTTTCAATTTTAGAGAGTCTGAAAAACTTAAGAAGACTCCAAGTTGAACTTTTTCGTAGATTTGTGTCCCTCAAGCCCGAAAAAGTATAAAATAATACCTGGGGGAACCGCTTGATCTTGCGACCAAGGAGTACTTTCATAATTAGTGCCACTGACCTGAAAAGTAAAAAGCGATCAAGGACACGTCGTTTTATTTCCGTATCGAGTTTGAAACGACAAAAACCCGGCAATCTTTTCCTGATTTTACGGTCAGAAAAGAGCTATAAGGGGACCGTCTTTTAATTCCGTTTTAACGAGTGTAAAAGAAACGCTCGGCAATCTTTTCATTTTCTAGGAGTCAGAAAAGGGCTTAAAAGATGACTCTGATATTTTGGTTCGTGAAAAATGACAATTTTCCCTCTAAATCCCTTTGTCCTGCACAAAAGCAACACATTACTCATACCTGTTTAAGATAGGAAAAAATACATCGAAAAACATCTTTTCATGGTGAAAAATGAACAAATTCATCCAAAAAACCTATAAAAAGACTTTTTACCATGTCATTTTTACCATTTTACTGTTGAGGTTGAAAAAAGGGCTTTTGGCAAGAAACTTCCCGTGGTCGCTGCGGAAAATCTGACCGTCAGATCAAACGCCGTCTCTTTCAGGTATTTTACAACATCCTACTCTTCATTTCTATCCGATTAAAATTGTATTTTAGGTTTTAGTTTTGTTTTTTGGGAGGGTTTAGGTTTCAAAATGCGCTCCTCGGTGGACGCAGGTGCCCTTCGGGTGACCTGCGTCCCCCGAATTTTTCCTATACAGGAAAATGGTCGGGGGACGCAGCCCACCTTCAGGCCAGCTGCGTCCCGACGCCCTGTGTTCCAAATGTGGGGTGCGTCCTCCGTGGAACGCGGAATTTGAAACCCCAATCCTCACAAATAACCATTCAAATTTCCCCAAATTAATTCTAATCATTATTTCTTGGTGTGTAGGGCACTCACCATGTTGGATTGGAGAGAAAGAGAGCACGAGGAGGTTGATGAAGCTGCAATCGAACACCAACCTTCCCTGGATGCCCTAAAAGCATGCGGGTTATATAAATACTGGGCCATACCGGGCATGAGGGCTCAGGTAAGATTCTTGGAATGGCTGGTTGAGAGATGGAACGTTCAAGAACAATGCTTTTACATCGGAGGGCACCAGCTTGAGATAGAGCCCTCTGATGTATACTTTCTCACTGGCTTGCCGAATAGAGGTGAGCAACTCAATCTAGCCGGGACTAGGCCGGGTGGCCAATCCCTTGTTAGTCTCCGGGAAGATTGGTGCACACCCAATGCACACCATGCGAAAGGCGTGGAAATCAAACACATCTCTCTGCGTGAACTCAAAGTTATAGTTTTCACGGTTACCAGAATTTGCGGCGCGGCCGCTTTGCACATTGCTTCTGGGTCCCAAATGCGGATGGCAATTGACTGTTACCAAGGCACCATTTTCAACTGGTGTGATGCTGTGTCGGCTAATATGAAGAGCCAACTGACTAAGGCAAAGAACGGACGACTGAAAACTTTTGGATATGGGCCTTTAGTCGTGAGCTTCGCCTTAGAGAGAGTTCCGATGCTGATCCCTCAGCAACTCACTGTTGATATTTTGGGTCCTCGGGAGCCAAAGCTGGTACGATGGGTTGCGGTGATGGCCCGGCATCCTGACGAGGGCGCGGCGGTTGTTCGATTCACTGATAGTTATTTTCACTGGTTAGAGGACCAGGTTATTTCGATCCAGGACTTTCCGTATGCCGGAGTAGATTTTCGACATGATCCGGACATGGTTCTTCCACAGGGAGAACAATGGGATGACAGAGGTACTTTATTTTATATATATCGTCTCAAAACTGACAGTAAAATTTTCAAAATGCAGATGTTGGTCCACAGCGCCCAGCCAACCTCCGGCCTTTTGAGAGGAGACATCCAGTTGCACCGATACCGGCCCCACAGGATGCGGCTGCAGAGGTACTAGCTGAGTTGGAGCATGATCTAGAGCGTCTGACGGCAGATATGCCTGAGACTACTATGGATGATATTCCTATCAGGCTTCAGCGCTTTGTAGTCGCAGTCCCTGGACCGTTTAGGAGATTTTTGCGTAAGGTAGCCCGTGCAGTGGTGTCGTATAGGGAGCACCACCAGTGATTGACTAGTCACTTTTGTAGACACATATGACATTTTTGGCTTTTTGTACTTATCATTTTTGCCGATCATAAGGTGTTTTTCAACCTATGATCGAAGACGATGTATATTTTTTGACACACTCCTATCTATATATATATCACTATTACCGGCTTATCTTGTTTAACATATGTGATGAAATGTTTTTAAATTTACTTGCATGATTATCGTAAATGTCTGTCCAACATTCGAGAAGCAATTGCATCTGCTAATGTATTTAAAGACCTTGGAATATGCTGATATTCAATGTAATCAAATTCACGTTCCAAGAGACGCACTCTCAAAAACAACCTTAATAACACAGGATTTCTAATGGCATAAACTCTATTAAGCTGTAATACAACAAGTTCAGAATCTAACCTCACTATCAAACGTCGAATTCCAAATGAAATAGATTCGGATAATAATTCAACCACTGCACTGTATTCTGCAATGTTGTTCGTTGTTTGACCGAGGCTTACCCCATGCATAGAAACTAACTCGTCAGAGGGCGAATAGATAACCCAAGCTGCGGAAGAGATATTCCGTGTACTACGACAAGCACCATCAGCAAATCCAATGTATGTTTGGAGAGGCATTGACATCTGTAATATCAAGAGTAAAACCAAGATAAGCCAGAATAACGACGAAAAACACACTCTCTAAGCTAAGCACACTGACTAACTAACAAACATACTAGCTAGAAAGAAAATCTAACCTATCTAAAAATTTCTCCATACCCGTCATTTAAGCATAATACCTCTTTAGGTAAAGTCCATTTCTGGGTTTACCCAAAGAGTCCCCATCAAAATCAACCAGCTCATAAGCCCCTTTTGCTAGCTTTCGCTTTACAATGTAGGGTCCATGCCACATAGGAACGAATTTTCCAGCACCTAGCTTATCGTTAGCTTGATCATATAATAGCACTAGGTCTCCCTCCGAAAAACTTCGAGGGGTCACATTTCTATCATACTGAGCTTTCATTCGCTTTGCGTGAGTCTCGAATGCCAATGTAGCGTCACGTCGAGTCTCATCTAATTTAGCCAAGTACAATAAAAGTTTCTCCTCTTCGGAAGTAACTGGAAGTAATTCGACAGCCATTTGAAGTGATGGGATTTTGCATTCAATGGGTAACACAGCTTCCAAGCCATAAACTAGCTGGAAAGGAGTGAACCCTGTTGAATTTTTCACTGAGGTTCGGTATGCCCATAGCGCTGAAAATAACATGTTGTGCCAATTCGACCGATGAATACCAATAGTTCGTCGGATCATGATAACTAGAACTTTGTTGATAGACTCAACCAAACCGTTGGCTTGCGGATAATAAGGAGTAGAGCTATCGTGGCGCAAACCAAGCTGGCTTGTAAGCTCAATCATCATGATGTTTCGAAAATGGCTCCCATGGTCAGTAATGATTGCTTGTGGGACACCAAACCTAGTTATGATATGATTGAATACGAAAACTGCAGCTGTTTTTCCGCTTGCGTCGAATGTAGGCATCGCCTCGGCCCATTTAGTAAAATAATCAACCGCGAGGATGATATACGCATGCCCCCCGGCCGAGTGAGGGTTACAAGTAATAAAGTCGATACCCCATTTGGCGAATGGACCAACGACAATTATAGGGTGGAGAGGAGCAGGTGGAGCGCGCATCTTGCGATCAAACACTTGACAGTTGTGGCACTTCCTGACTGCAATGATACAATCTTTAAACATAGACGGCCAGAAATAGCCAGCGCGCAACACCTTCTGATCTGTGGCATACCCAGACATATGACCGCCACATGCTCCAGAGTGACAATCATTCAAAACCCTCTCAGCCTCTTCGTGAGTTAAACAACGTCGAAAAACTAAGTCTGCCCCCTGCGATAAAGTGTATCTCCAATAATTTTGTATGGCTGGGATTGAAACCGAATTTTTCGACGTTCTGCCTTGGAAGCTTCAGGCCGAAAGGTTTGGGTTTGGAGATAGATGATTATATCCCCGTACCACGGATCTAAAGTACTGATAAGAAACAAATATTCGTCCGCAATGGACTCCTCTGCCACAGTCTCTGTGTCAGCACTCGGGAAATCACACATCAATTCCGCAAAAACTAAGGATTTCTTAGACTTGGACTTCTCGAACTCCAAGTCGAACTCTTGCAGGATAACAATCCATTTAGAGTACTTGCCCCCTAGCAGTTTTTTTGTCAAAATATAAATCATAGGGTTGCAATCCGAAATGACTGTAGTTTTACGGAGAAGAATGTAGTGACGAAAACGCTGGACAGCTTGAACGGCTGCCAGGGCCAATTTCTCCACATGCGAATATTTTAACTCAGTGGGATTTAAGGTCCTACTAAGATAATATATCACATGTTCTGCTCCGAATTCATCTTCTTGAACTAACACCATTCCAATGGTGGAATGCGAAGCTGCGAGGTATAAGAAGTAGTCCTGGTTGTAGTTGGGAGGATGCAACAACGGTGCATGGGTCAACGCGTGTTTAAGTGCATCAAAAGATTGTTGAGCAATCTCTTCCCAAAAGAATTGTGCGTTCTGTTTCAACAACCGTGTAAAACCTTTAGTGACCTCGGCGTAGTTTGGGTTGAATCGGCGTAAAAAGTTTGCTTTCCCTTGCAAACTTTGGAGTTGGCGCAAACTCGAAGGAGGAGGCAATTTGATGATAGCTTCGACCTTCGAGGGATCGACGCGAATGCCGGTTTTTGAAACAACAAATCCCAGCAATCGACCTGTTTCTATACAGAAAACACATTTGTGGGGATTCAACCGAATTCGATAATGCCTACACCTCATAAAGATTGCTCGTAGGTGGACAAGGTGATCAGCTCGATGTAAAGAATGAGCAGGCAAATCATCGAGATACGGTTGCACAATGTGCTTGATGTCATGAAATGCATAAGACATCGCCCGCTGAAAAGTGGCCCCGGCATTCTTAAGCCTAAAAGGTAATTTGCAATAAGCAAATGTCCACCATGGACAAATGAATGCCGTTTTTGGTTGGTCGGCAGGTAGAATATTGATTTGATTATAGCCTGAAAAACCATCCATAAAGGAAAACATTTCACTTCCGGCACAATCATCAATAATTTGATCGATATAAGGCGTAGGATAGTTGTCTTTTGGACAAGCTCGATTTATATCCCTATAGTCGATACAGATTCTTATTGTTCCTTGTTTCTTGTTGACCGGAACAATATTCGATACCCAGTCCGTTAACGGGATCGGATATATGAAACCTGCTTTCAACAGCTTTTCGACTTCTGCTTTAATCGCAGCCGCTTTCGAGGGTGAATCTGACGCAACCGTTGCCGGACGGGTTTAGCATCCGGGTAGGTCTTTATTTCATGAACAACAATGGCAGGATCGATTCCCGGCATTTCCTCGTAAGACCAGGCAAACACATCGCGGAATTCTTGGAATAGGGCCTTGTAAGTTTGGATTTCATCTTCTGTACAAGCGGCACCTATATGAATGTTTTCCTCAATTCCGGGCTTCACTGAAATATCAATGGGAATAGTACGAGAAATATTCCCTAAATTCAACTCTGAATCAGAATGTTTCGTTGGATCCTGAGCGTCTTTGACATATTGAATTGGATCATTCGTTAGGCGCGTCAAGTCTGGTAAATCCAAAGTTGCGATAAACGGTAACTGCCGGTTAGGATCTCTAAAACTCTGGGTCACAATACCAGCCCCAGGAGGAGGATATCCAGGATAACTAGGAACAGGAGTCGCATTTGGGATATTATATCCTCCTGGAAAACCAGGATTAACCGGACCGTACTGGGGTTGTTGAGGTTGTTGATAAGTGTACCCAGGATACGGTTGATACTGGTAAACCGGCTGTTGGACAGCTTGCCCATGTTGGTACTGTCCCTGGTACAGAGGTTGAACAAATTGAGGTTGCGTAGTAACAACCGTACTTATACCAGGCTGACCTACAGGCATCTGGACCATGGTTTGAATCGTAGATCTAGACAACGGTAAAGATGTCTGAGGCGTGGTTACAGAGACAGTAGAAACAGGAGCCGTCGATACTCCAGAAGTAAGTGTGGCAGATGTAGCGGTAGTTGCAGTAGCCGTTTGAGATGGAGTACTAGGTGCAATTGGCGGCTGAGTAACTACCGAAGTTACAGAAGTTTGAACATTTGACTGGACAGGTTGCGGTTGTTCGGGTGGGCCAGAAACTACGGGTTGTCCAGCTTGAGGAACCATCTGTATACTTGGCTGCAACACCTGTTGACCCTGCGATGGATCCCACACTAACATTCCAGGGTATTGACCCGTAACAGGTTGAGGATACTGAGATCCATAACCGGATTGAGGGTAGGATTGATAATTGTAAGGTGCAGTTCCCATACTTAGAACATATGACTGACCTTGAGGCGGTTGATAACCTTGACTCGAGTATTGACCTTGAGGTTGATAACCTTGAGGTAAATACTGATACTGGGGTTGACCTTGACCTTGAGGTTGGTACCCTTAAGGTTGATAACCTTGGGGTTGATACCCTTGAGGTTGCCATCCTTGAGGTTGCCATCCTTGAGGTTGATATTGATACTGAGGTTGACCCTGGGGTACATATTGAGGGTGGGGTTGACCTTGAGGCACGTATTGCACCATAGGTACATACTAACTTTGAGGTTGCCCCCCAGACACGATTTGTGTACCTTGAGGTTGCCCCCAGGCGTTAACTGCGGTTGCCCCCCAGGCGGTAATGGGCCACCTTGAGGTTGGGAAACGGGAACTGAACCTGACATCATGTAAATGTCTCCTACACCCAATGGTATATTACTACTATTTCCAGCAAATAACCCATGATCAACGGGTTGAGGAGATGCCCCCGCAAATGTACCAGAAAGTGATTGATACCCAGTGGGAATAGAAGGACCGCCGTGTAAGAAAGATTCAGGACTTTGAGTAAACATAGACGACTGACCAGACATATTTACAGGAGTATAAATACCTCCAGGTGGAAAAGGAGTACGAGGTGTAGAAAAACCTACCCCTGAGTTGTCTAAAAAATTGGTTAACGCAAGGTACCAAGAAGTACTTCTAGGAGGACTGTAAAAGATGGATTCACGCTCCCTTAGATCAATAGTAAGTTTACCTTCAAGGTTAGAGACACCTATATCCTCCTCTGGAGCAAGTTCTTCTATAGCAATCAAACCAGTAGGAAGATTTTCGGTGATAATTCTTTCTATTCTCGGTGAATCTGGAACACTAGAAGTTGGAGTAACAGGTTCAGATATTTCAGGTTCTTCGCCTGTATCACTAGTAGACGAAAAACTACCAACAAGCTCAGAAACTGTAACAGCTTCGGGATTATAACCTGTCTCTAAACTTTGGTAATCTGGATGGACTACCAAGGAAGATTCTCCTTCTTCAGGTGAACCTACTCTACTGCCACTAGGAGGAGTTACAAGGACCTTCAACCCTTCCGGAATGTCTTCAGGAGATTCACCCCGCGATTTACGGAGTTTTCTTAACAAATCTATTCGGTAACAATCTCAGGAGACTTGCTCCGAAGTCTACGGGACTGTCTCGGTAATTCCGCCACAGCTAAAAACTTTTAACTACTACACACGAAAACAAAGTAAAATTTCAAATCAAACCACCTAAAGTCTCTAAAGAACCAAACAAATTTGAATCACACGCCTAAAGAATCTAGGGCGTCAAACCAAGCACAAACAGTAGCCTTCCAGACCGAAAGCGCTAGTTGGTGATGAAATCCAACCTCGCCGGATTCAGTACAGAAGTGGCGGGTGGAATAGTTACCCCGACAACCTGCTTAATGAATAGACTGGACCAAGTTCCTCCACTTTAACCGTCTCGAGTGCAGTGAACCCCCCAGAAAATCCAAGTGAGTCTAGCCGACGTCTGCTCCAGGTACAGTGGGATCTTCCCTCCACCGTCACCTCGGTAGAATCCTAAAGATAATGGTCACTAAGGTTACCAACCGCAACAAATGCACCTGGGGGAACAGTCTAAACTCCGACAGCACGCAAGGGCAGAGTATCAAGCTCAATCCCCTTGCCGGCTCCTTGACAATAATCCAAGGTTTACCGACAAGTGACCCCTGGCTCCTCGACAATGGTTAATCCGAGGTTTACCGTTTGTAATACGTGCGTGTCTGGCGTCGTTCCCAACGAGGGGGGATTGATCCCCTCACTGGTTCGGACACGAGCTCGTGCTTCTCCTTTAAGAGGAGCTTTCCCAGAGTACAAATGAGACAATTGGATTTAATCTATCACAAGATAAGCTACTTGTTTGGTTTTGTTGTCTTGGAGAGTTAAGTACTCACCTACTCCAAGACACTAGCCTGATCTAAATTGGTGTTTCAGAGCCCTAGTAAATAAAAGTTACTACGTCGATTTTACTTTAAGCGTTAATTTTATGGTTTTTTCTTAAAGACAAAAGGTAGCGGAAGTGAAACCAATGGTGTGTAGACTCGACTCAAACCACTACAAAGATGCACCTAAGATGATTTACGCTACTTTTCCTTTTTCAATGAAATTCTTAACTAAGAGAGTTGAGAGAATGCAAATTTTAAAGGAAACAACTTTCTTAATAAAGGCAATCAAAGAAACAATTCTCTTTATCTTTTCAAGCATACAAACATGACCACTCTTTACGTGCACGAAAATCTCTTTTTCTTTCAAATCTTTTCAAAGCTACTTGAAACAAAACTTTTCAAAGGAGATATTTTTGTATTTTCTCTTTTTAATAAAGCATATAAATCTATTGTAACGAAAATCAATCTTAAAAGCTATAAAAACTCTGAAAACTTGACTCACAAGCAAATCAAAAGGAAATTACTCTAAGCAAACTTAACAAGGCAAAAGCTCACAAAGATGATTCTAGGTTGTTTTACTTGACCAAAATCAAATCAAGGACTAGCTAATGCAGAATCAAAAGACTAGTCAAAACAAAACTCAAATCTTTTTGTTCTTTTGTAAAATGGAATTCAAGACTTAATCAACAAGCACTTCGAAATTCACCAACGAGACAACTCAATGGTAAGTTGCTCACACAGGTAGACTTTATGACAGGTCTGACTTCTAAGAATGTTGACAAAACCAGAGAGATCTAAGGCTTGACAACTTCTACCGCCAAAGTCACTACAAGACCTACTCAAAAATCAAACCCTAGGGCTTAAACTTCTATGAAATCCACTAAAACACTCAATGCTATCGAAACAAGTTCAGGTGAAGATCTTTGACAAGGGACTAATGAATCTGGGCAGTAAAAACTAAGAAAAAACAAAATCTAAGAGTAAAAAGCAAAAAATGGAGTTTTCTCAAATTTTAGCAGGGGACGCAGGCGACCCGTTAGAACAGGTGCGGGCCCGCTCTGTGCACACAGCAACAGTGCGTCCAGGGACGCACTGTGCAACACTCAGAGGGTGCGTCCTACTGAAAAACTCAAGAAAAACTAAAAGGATTCTAACTCTAAGCTAACCCACCCAAAGACAAAGTCACAGAGCCAAAAACCAGAAAAATAAACTAATTTTCTCAGAGCAAAGTTCATACAAAGGAAAAGACTTTTCACATTAATGGAATCCCCAGTGGAGTCGCCAATTTGTCAGGCGGAAGGAGTCGATTGTGCAGACACAACCAACCTCCCTAGGAGCCTAAGACTCTCTAGTGACAAACAAGACAAACAAGAGCAATCCTTCTCTAAACATGCATTTACTATATGGGAAATCAAGTGTTTAGATCCTACCTGTAATCCAACGCTGTTGTAGCAGTCCAGCTCCTCTGATCCGGATGAGCTCCTCCTTCACTTTGAAACCTGCATACACTAACAATCAAACGATTAAATAGCACTTGATAATCTCATAAAATAAAACATATTTAACACATAGACCAAGGAGTACATGAAATAACTCATAAACAACAAGTTATTGAGAAGAATGGACTCATTTGCATTAATAGGTAACAAAAGGAACAAATACAACCTGAGCCTTGGTGTTGTGCAAGTCCTTCCCAGGGTCCATCAAGAGTTCTCCTTTACTTTGACAAAGCACACCCACTTCCAAATAGAACAAGAAAAGATGGCAATCTCTCCTCACAAGTTTCTAAATGGGAGTCCTAATTCCTGCAGCATTTACCCTTAGAAAATGTATAGCTTCAACCTCCCCTCCTTCTGGCCCAATGTCTGTATTTATAGTGCTCAAGAGGAGGTTAATCAGGTCCACCATCAATGGGATAATCCCCTCTTTGGGTGGGATAGCTCCCTTATTGATGGGATAAGTTCCTCTTTGATAGGAGTGCATGAACCATCTGGAGGCGCTCAATACACGTCGAACAACCTTCTAGAATGCTCTAGAAATGACCACAAGTAACTTTTTAAAGATGAAACTTGCGCATTCTAACCTTTACAGGGGGACGCACCTGCCCCTTTACATACAGAGCGTCCAAAGACGCAATTTTTGTGAACATTGGGAGCGTCCCCGCAGGTAAGGTTGAGAGAACCTGCGTCCCCAGAGATAAATACATTTATACAAGACTTTCTCTCTTTTTGGAGTTTGACATGGAGAGCAGAGGTATAAGACTTGCCTAAGAGGGTAGCATGACTGTTGATTGAGCCATACTAACTGTAAATAGTCATGGTGACATTTTTTAGTGTAACATTGACTCAGGGGGAGTTGTTTTTGTAAGAAGTAACATGAAACAATACTCAGCCTTAGAAACAATTATTTATGTGTAATTGAAAGGTTTTCACCTTGGCTGGAATACCCTTATTTCATTCAAGTTGTGTGTGTACATGGTCTTTAAAATGGTATCTCTATGTCAGTTGATATTTTGGGATCATACGAAGTAACCTTGTTTGCTAGTGAGCATTTCTTTCTAAAGAAAAATGAGTTATTATAGTTTTCCTGTGATATTTAAGCAACAATCCATATTTGGAGTAACCTGATCTTAGGAGGAGAAAATTTGGTTAATGTAGATGATCAGGAGAAGTGAGCATAGACGATGAAGTGACAACAATAGTGAATATCAAGCTCAATGCATCACTAATGATTGGTATTTACAACAACAACAATACCATGAGAAATTTTAATTGGTATCAATAAACAAATTGATACAAAAGATGCATTGGAAGAGAGAGTATTCAGTCGACATCCATAAGTTGTCAAAAACTAGAGAAATTCAAAGCAGAGGCAATATATTTTCAGGGGGAGCATATCATATATGTCCAGTTTATAGATCAACAATAGCTATAAGTCCTTGAAGAGAATTTTAAAGAGCATAATGCATATTAGCAACCGGAGCCTCAGTCATTGACAGTCAACGATTACATGGGGAAGAAGAAGAAACTTGTAAGCCCTTTTCCAAGGATTTCAAAGGGGGAGAGAAGCTTATTGGAGAGAAATTTTTGATGGTGTAACAACCCTAGTTAAAAATCTATGTAAAAATATATAAAACCATGATCATGGGACATGTATTCCAATATGAATGCGAGAAAAGCATCCTAGTGGGGTGACATTTTGGTTTATTAATGACTAAGGAAATTGGAAAAGGCTTTGAAAAGGCATGAGGAATCATTTGGAATTTATTTATGAAAATAAAGGGAATTAGGAGAAAAGGAAAGTGAAAGGTCACAACTTGCACGTGAGGAGGAAATTGAAGGAAAATAATGGAAAATGAAGAAAATAGAGGCCTCATTAATAAAAAGGATTCTGAGGATCAATTGGAAAGTTTTTGACATTTTTTTGTGGAGCTCTCTTATATTCTCTCTCTCTCATACTCTTGGACACTTAAAGTTACTTGGATCACTCTTGGAAGAGTGTGGCATACTTTGGATTTTGAGCAAGAAGTCAAAGGAAAAGTAGGAAAGAACGACATGACATTGGGATCAATAACTACAACAGGTTTTGCTTGCAGGTACCGAGTTGCATGTATGCTTTCCTCACTAGTTTTGGCATGCATGACATATGCATGTTGTTTATTGGTTATGATCTGTCATTAACATGGAGGATTTTCTGGATTTGTAGTGGTTTTTCCTAGCATTTCCATTTCTTGGATATCCATGGTGTTGTGGGTTTTTCTTTTCTTTTTTTGGTTGGTTCTCATGTTCCTTTGGTTGTGAGTTGAGTTATTATTTCTTGGAAGCCTTGGTTTGACAAACGTTCTAGAAGCCATGTAACAAGTTGGGTTGAGTTACTATTCGTGGAAGCCTTGGTTGGAAAAACACTATGGAAGCCCTTGGTGGGTTGAGTTACTAATACTGGAAGCCCTGGTTGGAGAAATAATCTGGAAGCCCGACGACAACTGTGGGTTGAGTTACTAGTCCTGAAAGCCCTAGTTGGAACAAATTCTCTGGAGCCCTAGGTAACTTGGGTAGAGACCAACCTGGTGATGGTTAGTGATGTCCGACCATGAGCTGGAATCACTGGTTGAGGATTGAGGTGGTTTGGCCTATGGAAGCCCTAGATGGTTCTAATTGATTTGTTTTAGGAAATCCCACTTTCATGCTTGGAATATTCCATGGGGGTCACTAGATGAAAGAAATATTTGGTTCAACCTAGTCTATGATTAGGTGGTTGATGGAAGTCCAATACCTGGTCGACTTATGAAATCATCAATAAGAACTCTCTTTCTCTTTGGTATTTTAGGGGTAAATATACTTGTTTATATGTGGTTTATATGGTTGGTATATGCTTGATATTTATGTTGGTTAAATGTTTGTTATGAATGAGTTTTATGACAGTGGAAATGTATGGTTCTCATCATGTTTTGGCTAATCACTGAATATACAATGAATATATGGTTTAATAGATGGTAATGCAGTTATTGTGATGAGGCATCAATGTTGCTTAGTGATTCTCAGATAAGTATGAGACCTTTATGCTCATATCTATTGTTTAAACCTATAGATTGCATCTTTTTAACATGTTTGACGAAATGCTTGTCATGGATAGTAGGGGTCCAGTCAAGTCCTTGTTCAAGTAATTACATTTTTGTCATTAATATATTGTTATCTTTCATTTCTGGAAGTGTCATGGAGTTATGGGTAGTGACCTGAGCCCTGGGCCTAAAAAAGTGGCACAAAATTTAGAGTCACAAGCACATAACTGCTTGGGAAAGTCCCCAATCGTAGGCATACCCATGTTGTGGGAGCAACTGGAGGGTCTCATTCACACTCATGACCATGTAATGGGATAAAATCGGGGATTAATTCAGTAAGAATTTAGTTTGTCTCAGAGGCTAGTCACTTGGAAGATTTCGATGGCTCCTCGGGGTTCTACAATATGCATGGAAGGTCTGTGTAGTGTGTTTCTTCAATTTTACTTCCTTAACTAACACATGGGTAGTTGAATCATGTCATAGTAACTCTTTGTCACATGTTTACCCCGGTTGGTTTGTTACTTGAGTAAATGTGGGAGGAGGGTGTGACAGAGTGGTATCAAAGCAGGTTATGTTCTCTTTGGGCAGTGTCTAATTTCCATTCTCCTTGTGTGATATCTGATACCATATAGTGGTATCAGAGCATGGTTCAACACTTGGACTGGATGGGAGGAATATATTTGTCTTACATGTGTGTAGGTTGTATATGTGCTTGTTATGTATGCATGGTGATGGTCATTGTTTCAGTTTTGTTTCCATGTAGGATTTGATGATGTTCTTGTTGGAATGAATTTTTCATGAATGCATGTCAGTTTTATACGCATTTGCTATGGATTTCAGTGCCTATATGTTGTTATGCATGAATTTTCATGGTTATAGTTATGCATATATAGTAGGTCAAGCATGCATTGTGAGGTCATTGTATGGGATTAGGTCATCATGATGCTATTGGTATGTTATGATGCTAATGTGTTGACTAAGATAGAGTAGGAGATGCAGACTATCAGAGTGAGGTTGCAACACTAGACTTTGGGGGTAAGATCAGATCATAATACAAGTTTGTATGGTGGGCATGTAGGTATGTTGGTTAATGGTTGTTATAAAAATTAGGGTTATGTACATTTATGTTAGTCTATGGTTTTTGTGGTTACATGTATGATAAATGCTATTGAATCAGTGTGGTCATATGCACGTGCATTGAATTGTCATGAAGGATAGTAACTTGTTGTATGCATTGTTGTTGTTGCTATACATTAGTTAACTTGATGATTAGGGTTATTTAATTGAGATCTTGATGTTGTATATATCATGTTGACCTGGATTATTCTGTGTAGATGGCTATGGTTATGACATTCAAGTATGAGATGATATACTTGTGATATTGTTTTGTACTAATCTAGACTAACTGTGTATATGTGATTGTTATGCATGAATGACAATTGTTTATGAACTTATGAGGTGAACATGTTAGCTAGTTATTGTTATGGATATCATAACCTTATTTATGTTTGAGTTGATGTGTTGTGAAGTTATATCGTGCTAATCTAGGTTGATTGTGAAAACATGATAGCCTCTCCTAAGATACATTAAGGTATGATTTTTCTTATGTCGTCTATTTGGTGTTTGAATATGTCGTTTATTTGGTGTTTGAGTGTTTGGTGTTTGTTATGTCGTCTATTTGTTGTATTAATGTTTGATAACTTGGATGATATGAATATGTGTCTATATGATAGCATGACGAAATGATCTTGTTTTAAGATGATTTTACTAACACATAAGTGTTGAGACAATTGATATGTACTTGATTATAAGTAGGTGATAGTTGTAGCATTATGTATTATGACTGATGAATGTGAGTTGATTGTTGATTATGACATGGTTGTTCATCTCGGTAAAGGTTGATTTAAAATTCATAGACATGATACCTTGATTTGTAGAACATGTGACTGACATGTGTAAACAGCTACAGGAAACATGCTTGGTATTAGCGTGACAAGGTAACAATTGATATGTTTACATAACTAACAGTCAGGTGATGTGATAGTACATAGTAAGACTCAATTGCAACAAGGTAAAAAGCTAAAAGTAAGGAATTGGGCAAGAATTCCTTTGGCTATGTTTGGAAACCCTAATTCCAAATGAATGAGTGCTTTGCATATAGGAAGTCTTCTTAACTTGATTTTATTTGACATTATGTGGATATGTGCTATATTCATGGACATGTCTTTGATGGGTACAACAATTGGTGTCTATTTATAGCTAGATCTGTCAAGGGAATTGGGGTCCCTTGAGAGAATTCATGGATGTGTTCATCTACAAGGAAACGTGCTTGGCACAACAAGGTAAGATAACTAGTATATTGTTATGTTTATTTATGCACTGACATTTATGTTTTTATAGAAGTATTATGCAAGGGATTGCATGGAAAAAGAGACTGCCATGAAATTCTGAAGAAGGCTCAAGTTGAGCTTTCCTTTGGAAGCACTGTGAACCCTGGGGATTGAGTCATGTCGTTTGTTGTCAGCCTTGTGCTTTTGATCTTTTGTGATTTGTTGCGCTCGATTTGTGGCTTTGTTTATGTTTAGTGTATGGCCATACCACCTTGTTTGTGGTGTCATATTTCTATTGGTCTTTCATGGTTTCTTATTGTTTTTCCTTCTTCTTTCCTTTCATGTTTGAGGGTCTTAGGAATTGGTTTGGGAAATAGGAAAGTTAATGGAGCTTAGGGAGACCTGCGTCATATCCATCAGGTGATATAAGCCTCGAATGAAGCTCGGTGCATGTATAAGTGCATTTGAAGACAAGAGTATGATAATTGGTTGGATTTGTTTCGTCCATTTGTGTAAATGAACAGTGGCAATACAATAATGAGCAAGGTAATCAAGAAAGGTAAGGTAAATAGATTTGAGCCATTAGATGCCTTGGCTATGTTGGGAATTGTTGTTATCAACGTTGTGCATGTTGTGCATGGATAAAGGGTGTTCTTTTAACCTTGACCTTATGTTATCTGGTAATTATGTTGTGATCGTGATTAAGATGGTGTTTATATATGTATACACGTATATATGTATGTATGTTGTGTCTAACAGGGTCGTCATGGATCATGGTTGTTTAATGCTAATGTTTATATGTATATATGTGTGTATGTATGTCATTGTCTCACTGGATCATGATTGTTTTATGCTAATGTATATATGTATGTATGTCACTGTTTGGCAAGGTTTTCTAGGGATTA
The DNA here is from genome assembly GCA_031772625.1 of Pinus tabuliformis. NCBI lineage: Eukaryota > Viridiplantae > Streptophyta > Pinopsida > Pinales > Pinaceae > Pinus > Pinus tabuliformis. The sequence continues at coordinate 586,188,307 of CM062812.1, read as the reverse complement.
TTCTGTGGAGGAATGATTACTTATGCAAGTGAATAACATGAAGAGGTTCCTGGTCTTATGAGGAATCAAGTGGGAAGAGTAACCTTGATAGATATACAAGGTCAGTATCATGTGGATATGAATTGATATTATGTGTTTGTACTATGTCTATGTTTACGTTATGGATAAGTAATGCTGAGAGATACATCAATGTAATGAAAACAATGTGATGCACGACATGCTAGGATAAGCATGGATGGCGGAGAGACACTAGAAGAAGGGTTGCTTGGTAGAGACATTGTGGTTTTGGATGTGTCGTGCTACTGCTGTTTATATGTTGTACATATCGTATTGTGCGCATGATGGATATGTGGTGCTGTGTGCATATAGTGCTATGTGCATGTTAGATATGTAGTGTTGGGTACATATGGTGTTATGTACATGTTGTATATGCAGTGCTATATACATATGGTGTTGTGTGCATGTTGTACATGTGGTGCTATGTACATATGGTGTTGTGTGCATGATTGTACATGTGGTGTTGTGTAAATGTTGTACATGTGGGGCTATGTGTAGGTGTTTTTGTGTACATGTCATGCACGTGGCCTTATGTACATGCGGTTTCGTGTACATTTCGTGCATGTGGTGTTGTGTACATGTGGTATTGTGTACACGTTGTACAAGTGGTGTAGTGTACAAGTGGCGTTGTGTACACGTTGTGCAGATGGTGTCATGTACATGCATTGTTGTGTACACGTTGTGTACAGGTGGTACTATGTACATGTTGTGCATGTGGTACTGGTGTACATATGCTATTGTATGCATGTCGTACATGTTGTGTTGTGTACATGCGATACTATGTATATGCATTATGTAGTCGTGGTGTCATGATGTGTATGTGTTGTGTTGTACTTTTTGTACGTATATGTATGTATTGTGTTTCACATTGGGTGTAGGTGTATGTATTGTGTTGGGTTGTACCCCAGGTTTAGGAGTATGTGTTGTTTCATACACTATTTACAGGTGTATATGTTGTGTTGTACGCCTAGTGTAGGTGTATGTGTTGTATGTTAGGTGTTCGTGTATGTGTTGTATGCTAACCCTTGATGCTCATAATATTTTTACTGTTGCTAATGTTTCTATTATTTTCATCTCCAAAGTAAAGTTGTTAGTATCTCTATGTATTTTATGTCTAAAGCATGATCCACTTAAACATGTGCTTTCTGTATTTACTATACGAATAAGTCAAAAAAAAATGGAGGGTGTGACATCTAAGAAAAAAGTGTATGGAGAAGTCATTAGAAAACTGATGTCTAAAATGGTGCATGATTCATTTAATTTGCATATCTTCATAGAATAATTGATATTAAGATAATATTTTCTAACATTAGTAACATCCAAATATAAAACCTATATTGAGATTTGAACAAAATGACAATGCATGCCTACTAATATTAATCTGTTGAGGAAATGTGATGCACAATTTGTGAAACTTAAGATTCTTATATATCATTGTTGATGATATCTCTAGGGAAATACAAGATGTTTCCTTATAGTTATGTATGATATTTCTAGGAATTACATAGGTTTAGATTAATGAATCGCATTCAAAGATATTCAAATTAAACAACAAGAAATTAATCCATAAATATTAATTTTATTAATCTAATCATTGACAATGATTTAAAGGTTAATTTGATTCACAATATAATCGTTTCTTATGAAAATACTCAAGCTTGGCATGGAAACATTATTGCAAGTGTGGCATTTTTCTTATGGTTTTTGGTGTTTCTATTGTTTGCATCTCCAAAACATAACTCATTTGAATGAGTGGTTTAAATTTACCATGTTACCAAGTCAAGAAAAAAAGAAGTGGTTGGAATTTAGTATATAAAACATTTGTTTGGGGGATGACCTAGAGGAATGTCTCCAAAAACTACCTAATGTCTCTATAAAATAGCTAAAATGTTTGGATGATGTTTTCGTTCCTGAGCCTCTGTCCTTGTTTGGAAATTTGTAACTCCACTACCCATTATATATCTCCATTACATAGATCTGCCTCCATCTTGTTAGTTGTCACGAAATGAGGTGGGTATGAATGCATGCCCCTTAAAACCACCTTCTTTACATCTGTCCCTATGAAATCCATCTCCATGACCTTGTATTCTATGATGTATCACCCTCTATAATACAAACACTGAACACTCAACACCACATTGGTGTGTCACACATTCACCATGAAGAATTCATTGGTGACCATCTAGTTCCCTGTCATCAACTTCATCTTGGAGATCATCCTAGTACACTCCATAGTCTGGTTCCCAGGTATCATAACCAAGAAGCCCTCAAAAGGTTGCATCTCCAAATCCCTCTAGTTTACCAGATGTGCATCAATGAAGTTGTGGGTGGCCCCACCATCAAACCAAATCCTCAATGTATGGTACCTCATAATACTTGTAAATGAAGCGATAATGCCCCACTTGGCACCCTAATAATGTGACCCCCCGTCTGCAATGTGGTGCTCCTCCTCTCCTCCTTCCTGCTCCTACTCACCCTCCTCCTCAGTCTTGGTGTCAGAAAATACCTCAATCTAGTTGGCCTTGCCCTTGGAACACTTGTGCCCAGGTGAGCATGACTCTTGACACGTAAAACATAGCTTCCTCCTCCTAAGGTCCCTCCTGGTCTCATCATCCATCTTCCTACATCATATCCACTCCTTTTGAGGAAGTCTAGTGTATTTTCCCTTCTGAGGAAAGGTAGGTCTGGGAAGTACTCTAGTCCCAGGGACTGCATCCAGCATGTCCCTAGTCATGGTAATAACATCATTTAAACTCACGGGCTTATAATCCCTCACCCAACCACATAATGGGTTCGACAACCCCTAAATGAACAACATAACCAATGTCACCTCTAATATATTTGATGCCATCATTACAAGCCTCTAGAACTCTGTAATATATGCCTTTTCACTTATTGTGTGCCTCATTTGTGCTAACTCTTTGAAATGCAATTCTGGGCCTGTCTTGTCAAATCACTCTATAAGCCTTTGTTTGAATTTCATGTAGGAAATAATGGCAGCATGACCTAAGATTACTAATCCAAGATATCACCACTCATGTGCATCTCCATCTAGGTGCAAGGTTGTGAACTTAATCATATCTTCCTACCTCATGGGGTTTAGCTGGAAGTAGGTGTCCATATTCTTCATCCATGCCATAGTAGAGCTCTTGGTTGATCCATCAAAGATGGGTAGGGTTATTTTTGCCTTTATCCTTTGTATGTCATGGTTCTACTAACCTCCCCTATATCATGCCCCAACTCTAGTTCTATGCTTCTCTTTCAAGTGAGAAAAATCCCCGAAATACATGGCCACCTTAATTCTCTAGTTGAACACATCATACTCCTCGATCCCCTCTGCAAATGACCTCATCAAAGATGTGAATGAGTTTGGTTCTCTTGAGCTCCCATCTACAAATTGAGGAATAGTGAGATGGATGAAATGATCAGTTATAGGTGACATATCCAGGTGGTTTTTGTATGCATATGTTTGGCTCCCCTCACCATTTAGGAATCCACCTCCCCCATGATCGTCATGTCTCCCCTAGTTATGTAAATGCATGTTATCCAACTATGTTAGCATGTCCATCATAAGAGTTTGTTTCCTATCCAACTCTTCCAACATCAGCTCCTTGGACCCCTACAAGCCCCCCCCCCCCCCCCCCAATTCTCCATGGGCTTTTTATCCTAGTTATCACACCCTATTGCGCGTTCTACCTTAGCTCTGAAAAAAGGTCAGGACCCAGTCTCTACCTCATCCTCTTCTTCCTTGTCCCTTGCCTCTGTGAAATAAAACACTATTGAACTGAGGTGGTATCACCAGTTCCAGCTCCCCCAACTGGCCAAGGACCTGCTCTAATACCACTATAATATTCCTAACTAGAAACTTAACAACAAATACCAAAGCAGTGTACAAGTAACAATAAGATAAATAAAAATCATAGCCACAAATCAACACACAATCGACACCAGCAAAATACTATGAGCCATTTTAATAATAAACTAGAACTGAGTACATAAATTGAGCTAAAATGATAGAACTCAGGCTTGCTAAGTAAGCTATGCAAAACCCAAAAAGATGTCTTTGACCCAGATGAGGAATAACCCAAAATAAGAAATGTGCACTATCCAATGGGTAATCTATTGTTGGTTGTTAGCTAAGAAAATCATTTCAGGGCTGAATACTCCTCAAAATGCTATGAAAATTTAGCCCCAAACTCCTCTCCCTAAACCCAAAAAAACTCGGAAAGGGTTTGGCCCTACTCCAAGCAGTGAGGAAGCCCTCTAAGTGGTGCAAATTCCCTAGCTAGCTATTGGTGCGTACTACTATAGAAATTCACTACAGAAGCAATACTCAACCCCTCTACTAAATAATTCCCCAAGCAATAAAAGTCTCCTTTTGGAAATACAAAATATTTAAGACCCTTATCCCTTTGATCTTCCTAACTCCTAATCCTACACAACCTTTTCCCAGACCCACACACTGCAAGAATTAGATGAAATTGGTCCTAAAAATGGCTCATTATTGACCTTGAAAAATTCCATTCAAATCATGACACTAAAATGGGAAATTCTTTTGCAATTTCAAACCTAACTAAATCACTATAGCTGGCCTGGTTTCTACTAGCTCAAACTGCCTATGCACCTAGGAAGTGCACACAACTAGATAATTTGTTGCAAATATCACTTTGTGGAAGCCCTAGAATGGTATCCCCAAATTCTCAGTTAGGGAGACACTCAAAGTTCTCCAAAAATGGTGTGGATTTCACTTGAAACCATTGTGCTCAACAACACTCCAACTCTTGCACTGAAAAACTCCAAGAAAGGTAGCATTCTGAAGTGTAATATTCAAAAGATAATTTGGAAATGCCTTCCTTTTTCCATATATACTCCTAGCCCATGCATACCCATTGGTGGCCCCCACTTCCCACTAATTCACAACACACTCTCTCTAAGGGGTGTGTATTGCCTCCTTTTTTAGTGTGGGACCCACTTACCCACTTCTCCTAAGTCCAAAATTGCCAAAAATTACCTCCAACACTAAAAATTACAAAAATTTGCTACACTTATAAAATTTATGGAATAGTGGATATCACAGGTTTGTAGAGGACATAAGGCCCCCTGTGTCGATTTTGGGGGTAACGCCCCCAAAAATATTTTTTGGTTGATTTTTTGTGTTCGTTTTTTGTTTTTTTCGACACAATATTTTGCTAAAAGCTGTTTTGTGGTGCACAATATTTTTACTCATGGTTTGTAGTTTTAGTTGAGGAACTGTAGTTGTATTTAAATATAGGGTAAATGAATTGGTGGTTCATGGATTCCACAAGATATATTTTGTATTTTAATATTTTACAAAACCTATATATTGAAAAATATTGCTAGTGCAGTTGGTTAATGCTCAGAAAGATCTTTCCAACGATATGTGGAAGTCTGCAAATGGCCTCCTGGATCAAGAGTTATAGTCAGTTGAAGTTTGCAAACAAAAAATATCATTTCCTCAAGACTTAGGCAGATTTTGAACTAAGGCTGGGACTTAGGCGAGTCAGGCCTAGTCGAAGGTCGGGTCGCATAATAGAGTTAGCAGGAGAACAAAGGTCTGACCCCTGACCTATGTGGGACCAACTCCTAGTCAGGCATGTGGATTAGTCGACAATCGGCCAAGTCGAGAGAGTCGTCTAGTCGGGACCAGTTAAAGGTCGGGTCATGCAAAAAAATTTAGCAGGAGAAAAAGCCCCGACTCCCAACCCCTAACCTATGTGGGACCCGTTACAGGAAAACAAATGACAACATGTGATTGGCTCATAGTGATGTGTTGGAAGAAAATTGGAAGATGAAATCAGCGTGACGTGGTAGTACGAAGGACATGTGGTAGGCATATTTGGCATTTTTGGGTGGCCTAATGGGCCAAATTTAAGTAACACTTGTCACCATACCAAATGTTGCATGGGCCAAGGGAAAAGGAGAACAAAGAGCTGAATATAGGCTGAAAGGTTGCCAATTACAGTGAGAAATAAGTTTTCTTTTGAGTATGGGTTAGAGCCTACATACAGTAAGTTGGTGCTTCCATATCTAGTGGGTGTCTAAGAAGGCTTGGGGGTTGGTGCCTCCTACAAGTTGGCGCTTGCATAAATCCAAGGAGCTACAAGTTGGTGCATGAAGTTGGTGCCTCTGTTAAGCTGATCAGGTGTCCATAACAAGAGGGAGTTGGTGCTTTCTACTAGTTGGTGCTAGCAAATAATCAAAGGGAGTTAGTGCTTCTTGTGGGTGGTGGCTCACAAATAGATTGATGTAATAAAGTAGGTGCTCTTATTTCTACATCAATAACAAAAATGAGCTTTGGTGGTTTTTCTCCTGGAAGGGTTTCCACGTTAAACCTTTGTGTCATATGTTTGCTACTCATGATGCATATGCTTGTGTTGATTCATATGGCTATTGTTATGGTTTGTTAATGGTTTCTCTCATTTAGTGGATGCCAAGTTTGAATGAGTAAAAGAAAATTTGCATAAAATTTTAAATTAGCCTTAATACTGATTCACCCCCCTCTCAGTATTAACATTGTTTCCAAAAATTGGTATGAGAGCATAGTTCCTTCAAGAACAACTTAACTACTCAATGGTAGATCAGAGGAAAATAATGGCTAATCAAGTTTGGCTAATAGTAGAAGGAGTTTCATTTTTAAATGGATTGGAGTATCTACTCTGGAGGGTTAGAATGGAAGCATATTTAATGGTAATCAACGAAAACATTTGGTTGTCTATGATGCATGGAGATAGGAATGAGTTTGATGCAGAAGTCAAGAAGATTATCTTGAAAGGGTTGTCTAATCCAAATGCTGATGAAATAATGCATTGTGAGACGACAAGGGAAATGTTGGATAGATTGCAATGTCTACATGGGATAGAAATCTACACAACTCAAGAGAAGGTTGAAGAACCTTGTTTCTAAAGCAATGAACTTGAATATGTAAAGGTTGTTGATAATGAAAAGAAGAGAAGGAAGAAGAAAAAGAACCCCAGAGGAAATATGCTCAAAATATTGAAGATCCTTCTTCCAATAAGAAGGTTGTTGCTCATCACTCTCAAGTTGATGATGAAGATGAATTAGAAGAGAGGCAATGTTTCTAAGAAGGTAAGCTATTGCTCTGTGATAAATATAAAGAGATAGGTCATTTTTCCACTAGTTTTACCTATTATTCTAGTGAATATGAAGACATTTATACATCTAGTTGTTGTGAAAAGAGACCCAATTTAGTAGTAATAGAAAATGAGGGATCCTCTAAAGAAGAAGAGAGTATATCCCATGAATAGAATAGGGGAATCACTAGAAGTGATGAAGATGGAATACTCCTCAGACTTATAGAAGATTCCATGGACAAAAATATGGATTTAGATATCTGTGGTGGGTCATCCAACACCTCTAATAGTGAAGAAAAGTATCTGGATTAAAGGATCTATTTGAGGAAGAAGTCGATCTCTGCTATAAAAGAGATCAAGGAGATATTAAAAGAAAATATTAAGAAAAAGGAGTAGTTAAATGACTATGAGCTTGAGAATGAGAAGTTGAGAAAAATAATATTTGATCTAAATGTTCAACAAGAAGAGGCTAGAAACTTGAATGGGAGGCTAACCATTCAACTAGATTAAAGAGAATCTCACTATGAGAGACTACAAGTTGAAGTAGTCTCACTGAGATAGGACTTAGAAAATTCAAATAAAGAGTTGTATCAATACCAAAAGTTTGAGGAGAGCACAAAGGCTTTGAATTAGATGCTTGTTAATCATAGAACCCCACTCATCAAGGTTGGTTTGAGTTTTGAAGAAGAATCAAGCTCCATGAAGGAAAATTTTGAAGGGTCAACCATCTTAGTAAGTGAAGTTGGAGGCTCCAACAAGAAGGGAAAATAGGTTGTTGGATAACAGCAACAACAAAAACAAGAGAAGAAGTGGCAAGATAAGAATGTTAATAAACAATGAGGAGAGCAACATAAGAGGGGAAAGTAGCAACAAACAAGAATGCAAGGCAATAGTGAAAACTAACATAGGTCTTTTCCTGCTCAAGGACGAAGCCCTCAAAGAAAATATATCTTCAGTCCTCAAAATATCTTTTATGGATATTGTTTTTATTGCAATAATTTTGGACTTAAAGACATAGACTATAGATGGCATGCAAGAAAACAAGACATGTTGGGTAGCAGCAACCCAAGAATGTGCAAAGTAGCCAAGAGAGGACACGATTGCAACAATAGAGGTCATGATAATAATTTGCAAAGTAGCCAAGAGAGGGCATGATTGCAACAATAGAAGTCGTGACAAGAATGCTAGGAGATATGGTAGGACCTTTGTTCCATTCTTAAGCCATATTGAATGCTACAACTTTGGAAACTCTGGGCACAAGGTAATGGACTACAGACATGAGAGGATAAGGAATTTACCCCAAAATTTGGAGCAAAACCAAGCAGTCAGTCAGTGGGGTTGAGAAGATATGGAAGAGAAAGTGATTCCAAGTGTGTATTCAATGCTCCATGTCAAAAGGACTTGCTGAATAATGGAAGGAGAAAGCGTATGTAGTCTCACACTGTAATCAACACAAACCTCAAGTGAAGAATGGAAGCGAATAGCTAATTACCATCCTATTGTAAACAAAGCAAAAAGGTGGCAAGAGGATTTGGTTGAAGAAAGAGGAGTTGAAGGAGAAGTGTTCTCTAGCCATGCATAGCTTAGGAAAGGCCCAAATATGGGCAAAGGAGAAGTTGGGAAGAAATGATGTTGTTATGACTAGGTCATTGAAGGTTTGGGTGAAGAAGAAGGATAATCTGCTCAAGGGAATAAAAACATCTATTTCTATTCATTGAAGGAAGAGAATGGCCTTAAGGGAGGTCGAATAAGTCAGGTGTAGGAAGCTAGAAGGAATAGACAGAGAGGCGCATCTAATTATTGAAGGTATGGTCAAGTCCCCATAATGTTTATAGTAATGCATTTGTTTATTTGAAATGTATCAACATTGAAAGAGAGAGGAGAGTGTAGTCAACATGTTTTAGGAGGTGTACACAACAACATTTTATGTTGTGCGAGAAGAAGAGCCGCAGTAGAAGTGTGGAATGACAAGTATCCCATAGTCAAGTCAGGTCCACAGGATCTATCCCCACTCAGATGCAAGGAAGTAGCTGAAGTAGATCAAAGAGCATTGACTTAGGGGGAGATGTTTTTGTAAGAAGTAGTAGGAAACAACACACAACCTCATAAATAAATATTTATGTGTAATTGAAAGGTTTGCACCTTGGGTGGAATGCTTTTATTTCATTCAAGTTGTGTGTTTACCTGAGATTTCAATTGGTAGCTCTATGTCAATTGATAGTTTGGGATCATATGAAGTAACCTTATTTGCTAATGAGCATTTCTTTATGAAGAAAAAAGATTTATTAGAGTTTTCCTATAACATTGTCAAATTTGTATCAACCTTTTGGTGAAATTGGTGACATTTAACTAGTAATCCATATTTGGAGTAGCATAATCTCAAAAGGAGTAAAGTTGGTTAATGTAGATGCTCGAGATAAGTGAGCAAAGAGGGTGAAGCAACAATAATAGTGAACAACAAACTAAATGCATCACTAATGATTGGTATTTGCAACAACAACAATATTATGAGAAATTTTAATTGGTATCAATTTCTTTTCATTGGTACAAAAGATGCATTGGTAGAGAGAGTATTCAGTCGGAAGCCATAAGGTGTCAAAAACTGTAGAAATTCTGCAAGTTCTCTACAAATCTCATTCTGAGACCTCTGTAGAAAATATGACTGTAGATTAACCTGATAATACAATATAACCAAAGAAAAATACTATAACCTACTTCTACTATAAATTTTCTTTACAGAAGCTTAAATATCGAGCTGAACAATATAACCATAAGAAGAAGAATCAATGCACAATACACATGAAAATACTTTGGGGAAAGTCTCAGCTAAAAACCCCACTATCTGTATTATCATACAAGGTGGAAATACATCAAAATTATACAAATCCTTAACTCTCACAACTAGCCAGCTCTTAGTACAATCCTCACAGATGCTCACAGGTAATCTTGGCTTCTCACAAGCCTTCTCCTCTGCCCTCCAAGCTCCTATTTCCTTGCACTATTTCTCCTGGGTGATCCTCCTTTTACCAAGTGGAACACTGATTTCTCACACTGTTCTCACACCCTGTATGAACTGCGCAATCCTCAAGGAACCTTGCCTTGACTACATGCATGAGTTTAATTTATAGGAAAACACATGCAACTGATAGTACACTGTCCTTGACATTTAACTCAGCTAGATCTTTCTCATAATAGACATGCATGAGTTTTTGATGAGGGAATCTTCAGTTATCTGGAGTACACTGGTTGAGTGCATGCATGCATCAACTGACTGTTATCTCTATATTAGTTCCTAAAATAGTTTGGAACTATTTTAACTGGACTTAACTCAGTAAAATGAGTTAACTAATTACAACTCAAATATAACTTAATCTTATCTCCTTAATTAAGGGATAATGTCCTTAATTTAAGGGATAACTGTTGCATGACTTCAGAAAGAATTCTAACTTGAATTTCTCCAACTAATTAATCCATAATGAATTAATTAATTATTTCCAAGTAGTTGGTAAGACTAAATTCGATTTTAATTCACAATTTTAATTCAAGGACAAATTAAAATTGGAATATTCTAGATTCTATTTTTATCATTTCTTGTTGCTATTTTCAACACTCTCTCTCAACAAGAAAGGAATTCAACTCGATCCCAATCGTGAACCTTTGGAATGTTATGCATGCAAGAATTTTCTCAAGTGTTGTTGCTCCAAAAACTTCAGAAACAAAAAAAACATCCAACCTGAATCAGTATGATGCATCTATCATCAAAGTCTCTTACTGTTATTGCCTCTGTCAACTGAAAACTTTGTGCTTCTGTTGACTCTACCTTTCTGCATTGTTTTCAATCCTTCTTTGCGTTCATCTGTATCTGACTGCTCTAGCCTCTATCACTTTGATCTCTGACTACATCAATCCCACTGATTCCTCCCACTACTATGTACTTTGGGCTCCTGTAGCAAGGTACGATCCATGAGATAAAACCTCTCAATGGACCCTGCCCAATTTCAGCCTTCTTGGAACTATCGCTTCACATCGCCCCACCTCACACCTGGAGGTATGGCTGCATGTGATCCCTCCGCCCACTTAGATCGAAATCCCCCCTTAATGGAGGTATCTCCATGAGTGGATCTCTTCACTCGGTCTCCTCTCTGCTTCTCCAATTGTGGGTCCTCCACAATTGTCTGAGACTTATTCTGGGGCTGCATGTTGAGAGGTAATTTACTCTCCCTCTCAAACACCAAGTCTCTAACATTTTCCTTGCTCCTCAAGGCTTTTCATGCATCTTGAACCTCAGGAGCATATAGGTTCTTAACTCGTGAACTAATCTATTTCACCTGTCTCATGGTGATGCGTCTAAGGAACGCCTTTCCTTTACTGAAGACAACATCGTAGCCTTTGTCCTCCAACATCACGACTGATACCAAGCTCTTCTTTAGTCCAGGCACATACTCCACATCTGTCAAGGTGATAGGAGCTCCATGATCCCTCTGAAAAGAAACCGTACCCACTCCTAAAACACTATACCTTTCATCGTCACCCATCTCTATGCGCATCAAGATACTAGACACAACCCATCATCAATGACACAATGCATGCGATGAGGGTAAAGTACATTTCGAACTGAGAGGCCAATGCCTCACCTTCCGATCTTTCCGAGGATCCTTTCTTGGACTTCTTCAATGGGAAATTAGTTGCATAATGTCCCATATCATGACAATTAAAGCATATCACTTTAGACTTGTCACCTTTCTTCCCTCCATGAGAAGAATTTGATTTGGAATGGGACACTTTCCCCTTCCCTTTCCTTGCCTTACTTGCTAAGGCCAGATTTTCTTCATCATCATCCTTGGATGAAGAACCATCTTATGTGCTCTTCCTGATCTCAACCTGCATGAGATTTGACCAGAGTCATTCCCAATCTGACAGTTTCTCCCTTCCATTCACAGAGTCCTTGTAGATATTCCAGCTCTCTGGAAGACCAAGGAGAGCGAGGCTCACCATATCATCATCGACAATAGTTATTCCCACACTGCTAAGCTCATCTCTGCAAGTGGTGAGCTTGTTCATATATGTGGAAATATTATCGCCATTCTCCATCTTGATTCTTCGAAGCTTATCCTCGAGCGCCAATTTCCTCTAGTCACTACTGTTCTAGTAGAGGTCCTTCAATGTCTTCCACATTGAAAATGGAGTATCCTTCCCATGGAGACTCGAAACAATATGGTTTCGAACTCCCTCAAGGATGATCCGTCTCGCCTTTTCCACACACTTATTCCACTCAGTCAACTGTTGTGCATTAGTTGAAGCTAGCTTTGGGATATCTTGATCAATGAAATCCTTCAAGCCATTTTCTTCTAATACAACCTCCATTCTATCTCTCCATGCTATGTAATTCAAGCTACCTTCCAAGGCATACTTGAGTCTCAAGCAATAGAACGCCATTGGACAACCTTGAAGTATGATAAGAATTCGATTTGCACCTACAACCCCAAACTTCAGACTTCAAATTCTCTTCTCTGTATAATGTTCACAACTCTGATAAACCTGGCTCCAATACCATGTAGAAATTCTACAAATTCTCAACAAATCTCGTTCTGAGACCTCTGTAGAAAATTTGGCTATAGATTAACCCGATAATGCAATATAACCAAAGAAAAATACTATAACCTACTTCTATTATCAATCTTATTTGAAGAAGCTTAAAGATTGAGCTGAACAGTATCACCATAAGAAGAAGAATCAATGCACAATACACATGAAAATAATTTGGGGAAAGCCTCAGCTAAAAACCCCACTATCCGTATTATCATACAAGGTGGAAATGCATCATAATTATACAAATCCTTAGCTCTCACAGTTAGCCATCTCTCAGTATAATCCTCACAGATGCTCACAGGCAATCTTGGCTTCTCACAAGCCTTCTCCTCTGCCCTCCAACCTCCTATTTCCTTGCGTTGTTTCTTCTGGGTGATCCTCCTATTACCAAGTGGAAAACTCTCAACCAAGTGGAACACTAATCTCACACCCTGTATAAACTATGAAATCCTCAAGGAACCTTGCCTTCACTACATGCATGAGTTTCCTTTATAGGAAAACACATGCAACTGATAGTACATTGTCCTTGACATTTAGCTCAACTGGGTCTTTCTCAGAATATACATGCATGAGTTTCTGATGAGGGAATCTTCAGTTATCTAGAGTACATTGGTTGAGTGCATGCATGCATCAACTGACTGTTATCTCTCTATTAGTTCCTCAAATAGTTTGGAACTAATTTAACTGGACTTAACTCAGTAAAATGAGTTAACTAATTACAACTCAAATATAACTCAATCGTATCTCCTTAATTAAGGGATAATCTCCTTAATTTAAGAGATAATTGTTGCATGACTTCAGAAAGACTTCTAACTTGAATTTCTCCAACTAATTAATCCATAATGAATTAATTAATTATTTCCAAGTAGCTGGTGAGACTAAATTCGATTTTAATTCACAATTTTAATTCAAGGACAAATTAAAATTGGAAAATTTTGGATTCTATTTTTATCATTTCTTATTGCTATTTTCAACAAAAACTGGAGGAATTCAAAGCATAGGAAGTATATGTTTAGGGGGATCATAGCACATATTTCCAGTTTATAGAGCAACAACAACTATCAGTACTTGAAGAGAAGTATGCAAAGTAGAATGCAAATTAGCAACCAGAGCCTCAATCATTGACAATCGATGATTGCATGGGGAAGAAGAAGCAACTTGTAAGACCTTTTCCATTGATGTCAAAGGGGGAGAGAAGCTTATTGGAGAGCAAGTTGTGATGGTGTAACAACCTTGGTTAAAAATCCATCTAAAAATATATAAGACCATTGTCATGGGACACGTATTCCATTCTGAATGGTGGGAAAAACATCCTAGTGGGGTGTCACTTCGGTTTATTAACGACTAAGGAAATTGGCAAAGAAAATGGAAAATGATTTGAAAAGGCATGAGGCATTATTTGGAGTTTATTTATGAAAATAAAGAAATTAGGAGAAAAGGAAGATGAAAGGTCGCAGGTTGCATGTGACAGGGAAATTGAAAGAAAATAATGGAAAATAAAGAAAATAGAAGCCTCATTAATAAAAAGGATTCTAAGGATCAGTTGGAAAGTTTTTGACAGGTTTTGGTGGAGATCTCTTCTATTCTCTCTCTCACATACTCTTGGACACTTAGAGTTTCTTGGAGAACCCTTGGAAGAGTGTGGCATACCTGGGATTTGAAGCAAGAAGGCAAAGGAAAAGCATGAACATTAGAGGAATTTTGAGGTCTAAAATGGGCCTCCTAAGAAAAATTTACGACCAAAATAAACTTTATGAGAACCAATAGGATTCAAGATGATGATGTCAACCATGGGGGATGACTCACAAGAAAAAAGATGATGATGTCAACCATAGGGGATGACTTACCATTTTGGAGTAAAAAAGTAAAAATATTAATAAATTATTGAAATGATGATTGGCTAAAAGAAATATTTGGTTCAGCCTAGTCTACAGTCAGGTGGCTCATGGAAGTCCCATACCTAGTCAGCTTATGCAATCATCAATAAGAGTTATCTTTATCCTTGGTATTTTATGGGTAAATATACTTGTTTATATGTGGATTATATGGTTGTTATATCCTTGATATTTATGTTGGTTATGAATGAGTTTTATGATAGTGGAAATGTATGGATCTCATCATGTTTTGGTTAATCATTAAGTGTACAATTAATATATGGCTTAATAGATGGTAGTGAAGTTATTGTGATGAGGCATCAATGTTTCTTAGTGATTCTCAAATAAGTATGATACCCCTATGTTCAAATCTATTTTTTAAACATAAATATTGCATCTTTGTGACACGTTTGACAAATTTCCTATCATGGCTACTAGGGGTCCAATCAAGTCCTTATTCAAGTAATTACACTTATATCATTATTCTGTTGCTATCTTTCATTTCTAGAAGTGTCATGGAGTTCTGGGTAGTGGCCTGAGCCCTAGGTCTGAAAAAGTGGCACAAAATTCAGAGTTGCAGGCACAAAATTGTTTGGGAAAGTCACCAGTCATGGGCATACCCATGCTGTGGGAGTGAATGGAGCGTCCTAGTCGCACTCAAGCCCATATCATGGGAGCAACTTCAAGATTAATGCAGTATAAATTTAGTTTGTCTTAAGGGCTAGTCACCTGGAAGGTTTTGATGGCTCCTGGGGGTTCTACGATATGCATGGAAGGTCTGTGTAGTGTGTTCCGTTGGTTCCACTTCCTTAAATGACACATGGGGAGTTGAATCATATCATAGTAACTCTTCGTCGCATGTTTACCCTGGTTGGCTGGTTACTTGAGTAGATGTGGGAGGACAGTGTTACAAAGTGGTATCAAAGTAGGTTCGTTCTCTTTGGGTGGTGTCTGCTTTCCGTTCTCCTTGTGTGATATCTGATACCATAAAGTGGTATTAGAGCATGGTTCAACACTTGGACTTGATGGGAGGAATGTGTTTGTCTTACATGTGTGTAGGTTGTATATGTGCTTGTTATGTATGCATGGTGATGGTCATTATTGCAGTTGTGTTTCCATGTAGCAGTTGACAATGTTGTTACTGGGATGTGTTTGTCATGAATGTATGTTAGTTGTATATGCATTTGTTATGCATGTCAATTCATATATGTTGTTATGCGTGCATTTTCATGGTTATAGTTATGCATGTAGTAGGTCAAGCATGAATTGTGAGGTCATTGTAGGCAATTGGGTCATCATGATGCTATTGGTATGTTATGATACTAATGTGTTGACTGAGATAGGGAAGGAGATGAAAAATATCAGAGTGAGGTTGTCACACTAGACTTTGGATGGACTTTGGGGGTAAATGCAGATCATCGTAAAGGTTTGTATGTTGGGTATGCGGGTATGTTGGTTAATGGTTGTTATAATAATTAGGGTCATGTACATGTCTGTTAGTCTATGGTTTTTGTAGTTACATGTATGATAAATGCTAGTGAATGAGTGTGGTCATATGCACATGTGTTGAATTGTCATGAATGACAGTAACTTGTTGTTATATGCATTTTTTTTTGTTATTATACGTTAGTTAACTTGATGCTTAGGGTTATTTAATTAAGATATTGATGTTGTATGTATCGTTTTGACCTTGATTGTTTTGTGTAGATGGTTATGATTGTGACATTCAGGTATGAGATGATATATTTGTGATATTGTGTTGTACTAATCTAGACTAATTGTGCATATTTGATTGTTATGCATGAATGCATATTTTTTATGAACATATGAGGTGAACATGTTAGCTAGTCACTGCTATCGATATCATGATCTTATTTATGGTTGATTTGATGTGTTGTGAATTTATATCATGTTAATATAGATTGATTTTGAAGACATGATAGCCTCCCCTAAGATACATTAAGGTATGAGTTTGCTTATGTCATATATTTAATGTTTGAATGTTTGATTATGTCGTTTATTTGGTGTTTGTTGTGTCATCTATATGTTGTTTGAATGTATGATTACTTGCAAGATATGAGTATGTGTCTATAAGATTTCATGAATAAATGATATTGTTTTAAGATGATTGTACTAACGCATAAGTGTTGAGACAACTAATATGTAATTGAGTGTAAGTAGGTGATAGTTGTAGCATTATGTATTATGACTGATCAATGTGAGTTGATTGTTCATGGTTTTTAGTCTTGGTAAATATTGATTTCAAATTCATAGAAATGATGTCTTGATTTGTGGAAAATGTGACTAACATGTGTACACAATTGCAGAAAACATGCTTGGTATTAGCGCGACAAGGTAACAATTGATATGTTTACATAACTAACAGTTGGGTGATGTGATAGTACATAGTAAGACTCAATTGCAACAAGGTAAAAAGGTAAAAGAAAGGAATTGGGCAATAATTCCTTTGACTATGTTTGGAAATCCTAATTCCAAACGAATGAGTGCTTTGCATACAGGAAGCCTTCTTAACCTTGATTTTGTTTGACATTATGTGGATATGTGCTATATTCATGGACATGTATTTGACAAGTATAACAGTTGGTGTCTATTTATAGCTAGATATGTCAAGGGAATTGGGGTCCCTTGAGATATGACATGGATGTGTTCAGCGACAAGGCAACATGCTTAGCACAACAAGGTAATATAGCTAGTATATTGTTATGTTTAATTATGAATTTACAGATATGTGTTTATGGCAGTATGATGCAAGGGATTGCATGGCGAAAGAGACTACCATGAAATTCTGAAGAAGGCGTGGGTTGAGCTTTCCTTTGGAAGCACTGGGAACCATGGGGATTGAGTCATGGTGTTTGTTATCAGTCTTGTGCTTTTGGTCTTTTGTGATTTGTTGCACTTGATTTGTGGCTTTGTTTATGTTTAGTGTATGGCCATACCACTTTGTTTGTTTTGTCATATTGTTATTGGTATTTCATGGTTTCTTATTGTTCATCTTTGTTCTTTCCTTTTGTTTTTGAAGGTCTTGGAAATTGGTTTGGGAAAGAGGAAAGTTAATGGAGCTAAGGGAGAGCTGTGTTGTATCCATCATGTGATATAAGGCCTTGATGAAGCTCGGTGCATGTATAAGGGAAGCTGAAGACAAGAGTATGACAATTGGTTGGATTTGTTTGGTCCATTAGTGTAAATGGATAGTGACAGTACAATCATGAGCAAGGTAATCAAGAAAGGTAAGGTAAATAGGTTTGAGTTGTCAGAGGCCTTGGCTATGTTTGGAACTGTTGTTATCAATGTTGTGCATGGATAAAGGGTGTTCTATTAACCTTGACCTTATGCTATCTGGTAATTATGTTATGATCATGATTATGATGATGCTTATATATGATGGATCATAGTTGTTTAATGCTAATGTTTATATGTATATATATGTGTATGTATGTCGTGTTTTTATAGGATCATGATTGTCTTATGTTAATGTTTATATGTATGTATGTCATTTTCTGGTAGGGTTGTTAGGGATCATTATGTGGAGGAATGATTTCTTATGCAGGTGAATGGCATGAAGATGTTCCTAGTCTTATGAGGAATCAAGCGGGAAAAGTATCCCTAACAGATCTACAAGGTCAGTATCATGTGGATATGAATTAATATTATGTGGTTGTACTATGTCTATGTTTATGTTATGGATAGGTAATGATGAGAGATACATCAGTGGAATGAAAACAAGGTGATCTGCGGAATGCGAGGATAAGCATGGATGGCAAAGAGACAATAGAAGCAGGGTTTCTTGGTAGAGACAATGTGGTTTTGGATGTGTTGTGCTACTAATGTTTGTATGTTGTAAATATTGTACTATGTGCATGATGCATATGCAGTGTTGTGTGCATATGGTTTTATGCTCATGTTGGATATGTGGTGTTGTGTACATATGGTTCTATATACATGTTGTATATGCAGTGTTATGTACATATGGTGTTGTGTGCATCTTGTACATGTGTTTCTAGGTACATATGGTATTGTGTGCATGATTGTTCATGTGGTTTTGTGTGAATGTGGTTTTGTGTACATGTTGTACAGGTGGCACGGTGTACATGTGGCGTTCTATACACATTATGCAGATGGTGACGCGTACATGTGGTGTTGTGTATAGGTGGTACTGTATACACGTTGTATATGTGGTATTGTATGCATATCATACATGTTATGTTGTGTACATGCGACATTACGTATCTGCATTGTGTAGTCATAGCGTCATGACATGTGTATTCATTGTGTTGTACTTTGTGTATGTATATGTATGTATTGTGTTGTACACCAGGTGTAGGTGTATGGATTGTGTTGTGTTGTACACCGGGTGTAGGAGTATGTATTGTGTCATACACCAGGCATATGTGTATGTGTTGTGTTGTATGCCTAGTGTAGGTGTATGTGTTGTATGTCAGGGGTAGGTGCATGTAATGCATCATAGACCAGATGCAGGCATATATTTTGTGTTATATTCCTAGTGTAGGTATATGTGTTGTATGTCGAGTGTACGTGCATGTATTGTATGGTGTTGTATGTCATGTGTGGTTCTATGTGTACATGATTGAGGAAAAGAAAAGGCACTCGATGTTGCTGGGTGTGGAAACCAATCTAGTGTACGTACGGAAAGGATAAAGGTAGAAGCTAAGGATCGACTAAAGGATAAATATTAGTATTTTATTTCAATTTTATTATGCATGTGATCTATGATTCTAACTTATGATGGTTACATGTAATTTGTGATTATCGTTTATGATTATTTCATGCGATTCATAATTTTAATTTATGAAGGTTTCATTTTGAGCTAAAAAGATGTGATATGTTTATACATGATGATTCAATTAAACAACTAATTTGATTTGTTGTGATAGGAAGTGAACAAAATTGCATGTGTACCTTATTGACAGGCCACTAATGAGGTATGATTTGAAGTTATTTCAATTTATTTTAAATCTAATGGAAATTATAAGCTTGGTATAGGAAAGCATGCAATGCTTGGTTTGGGATGGTTGAAATCGATTGCAAAAATTAACAGCGTCAACGAAGGAAATTGAAATAAGAAACAACATGTTGGTAAAGCACTTCAAGAGCAAGGCCATTGTGGGACACTAGTACCCAATAGTGTCCATTGATTTCCATGAACATGCTATGGCCGGTATGATGGTTTTGAGGAAGGGATATGCCTTGGTTGTTTATACCTTTCAATGTGAGGAAACGTTGACAAGGGATGGACTTCTCAGGATAGGGGTGCTAGCAGAACTTGGAAGGTGTGTAACTACATGGAAGGGGGTAACCGAATTACCTGAGGGATTGTGTAGCAGAGAAGGGAAGTTTGAGAATGGATTTTTTCTTGTAATTATCATTGCTAGATGGAATCTGATGCGCATTAGGAGTGTCCCCTGGAACAATTATCTGGTAATTGTTCACTGAGGGTACGGTAGCACAGGATTGTAGTGCTAGACATTGGATGCAGACTTTGACTTGACAGTGGATTCTGGACTCTTGGGAAGGAGGTGAATGTTGGTACTACTTTGAGGGTGAATGTGTGAGCCTCTAGATTCCCTTGTTGTCGATGCATGCACATTGTATCCTTTATTTGTCGGTCGAGAAAATATGCATATGTGTATATGTGTATATTATTGTAAATATTGTATCGAGATGGATTTATAAAGCTCCATAGACATTATGGTTATTTGTTGGTTGAAGAAAATGTGCATGAGTATATGTGTTTGTTATTGTAAATACCATAATGAGTTGTGTTATAAAGCTCTAGTAAGTGGTACGTTGTTATGTTTTCAGTAGGATGTCATTGTAAAATACTGCAATGAGTTGGGTCATAAAGCTCCATGGGTAGTATGTTTTTCTTTTTAGTGGTCTTACTGGTTGTAGGTGTCATTGAACACCGAGGACAATGTTCCCCCAAGGGGGAGGGTTCTATAATAGATCTGATTAAAAATCCATGTAAAAATATATAATACCACGGTCATGGGACATGTATTCCAAGATGAATGGTGGGAAAAACATCCTAATGGGGTGTCACTTCGGTTTACTAATGGCTAAGGAAATTAGAAAAGACTTTGAAAAGGCATAAGGAATTATTTCGCATTTATTTATGAAAATAAAGGAAATTAGGAGAAAATGAAGGTGAAAGTTCACAGGTTGCATATGAGGACGAAATTGAAGGAAAATAATGGAAGATGAAAAAAATGGAGGCCTCATTAATAAAAAGGCTTTTAAGGATCAGTTGATAATTTTTTGACGGGTTTTGGTGGAGATCTCTTCATTCTCTCTCTCTCATATTCTTGGACACTTAGAGTTTCTTGGAGGACCCTTGGAGGAGTGTGGCATACTTGGGATTTGGAGAAATATGGAAAAGAAAAAGTAAGAAAACACAAGAGGACATTGGGATCAACAACTACAACGAATTTTTCTTGCAGGTACCGAGTTGCATGTATGTTTTCCTCACTAGTTTTGACATGCATGGCATATGCATGTGGTTTCTTGGTTATGATCTATCATTGACATGGAGGATTTCCTGGATTGACAATGGTTTTTCGTAGCCTTGCATTTTCCTGGATAGCCATGGTGTTGTGGGTTTTAATTTTATTTTTTGGCTGGTTCTCATGTTCCTTTGGCTGTGGGTTGAGTTATTAGTTCCTTGAAGCCTTGGTTGGACAAATGTTATGGAAGCCCTGTAACAACTTGGGTTGAGTTACTAGTCCTGGAAGCCTTGGTTTAGAAAACTCTCTAGAATCCCTTGGTGGGTTGAGTTACTAGTCTTGGAAGCCCTGGTTGGACAAACGCTCTGGAATCCCGATGACAATCGTGGGTTAAGTTACTAGTCCTAGAAGCCCTGTTTGGAACTAACGCTATGGAGCCCTAGACATCTTGGGTAGAGATCAATATGGTGATGGTTGGTGATGTCTGACTGTGAGATGGAATCATTGGTTGAGGGTTACTGGATGAAAGAAAGATTTGGTTCCTCCTATTCTATGGTCGGGTGGTTCACGGAAGTCCCATACTTGGTCGGTTCAGCAATCCTCAATAAAAGCTCTCTTTCTCCTTGGTATTTTATGGGGAAATATACTTGTTTATATGTGGTTTATATGGGTTTTATATCCTTGATATTTTTGTTGGTTATATGTTGGTTATGAATGAGTTTTATGACAGTGGAAGTTTATGGCTCTCATCATGTTGTGGTTAATCATTGAATGTACAATGAATATATGGCTTAATAGATGGTAATGTAGTTATTGTGATGAGGCATCAATTATACTTAGTGATTCTCAGATAATTATAAGACCCCTATGCTCAAATTTGTTGCTTAAAACTGTAGATTGAATCTTTATGACATGTTTGATGAAATGCTTGTCATGGCTAGTAGGGGTCTAGTCACGTCATTATTCAAGTAATTACATTTGCATCAGTATTCCGCTATTATCTTTCATTTCTATAACTTTCATGGAGTTCTAGGTAGTGACCTAAGCCCTGGGCCTAAAAAAGTGGCACAAAATTCAAAGTCACAGGCACATAACTACTTAGGAAAGTCCCTAGTCGCAAGCATACCCATGTTGTGGGAGTGACTGGAGGGTCCTAGTTGCACTCATGCCCATGTCATGGGAGTGACTGGGGGATTAATGCAATAAAATGTTAGTTTGTCTCAGGGGCTAGTCACCTGGAAGGTTTGGATGGCTCCTGGGGGTTCTGCAGTATGTCTGGAAGGTTTGTGTAGTGTGTTCCGTCGGTTCCACTTCCTTAACTAACACATGGGGAGTTGAATCATATCATAGTAAATATTCGTCACATGTTTACCCTAGTTGGTCGGTTACTTGGGTAGATGTGGGAGGAGGGTGTTACATATGGCCCAAGAAGAGAACAGAAATCCATTAGTGGCTTATGCAAGGAGATGTTGTTATGAAACCAGCTCAAGAAAAGATAGAAAAGATAGATTAACACCTTATAATTCAGCCTCTTCGAGGGGGAAACCTCCTTTACATTACATAAATGAACAATTCTTGGATGATTCAAATGACAAAACCTCCTTTCTATATATAGGAGTCTGAGTCACAATATAATCCAGCCGACCTAACGATAATAATATAAAGCCACAAAAATAACAATAGAGAGATTCTATGGGGCACAGTAATAACAATATGGGGGCAATAGGGGCACAACAATATTAATAAGGGGTATAACTACAATAGTAATGGGGTAATTACTAGTATTATAGGGGCCCAACATGCCCCTCGCCTTCAAAAATGTGTTGTCTTCAATGCTTGAGTAGATCTGGATACTTCTGCATGAAATTCTCATCCTTCCATGTGGAATCTTCAGCGGATAAGTTCTTCCACTTGATAAGATACTCTGAAATTGATCAATTTCGTAGCTGTCGAGTTTTTGTTTCTATGACTGCTTCCGGTTCCAATATAATTTTTCCTTCCTCGTCAAGTTCTGGAAATATTGTTTGAACTGGGAGCTTGTCACCTATAACCTTCTTTAAACATGAAACATGGAAAACTGGGTGCAATCGAGAAGCTGCAGGAAGCTCCAATTTGTATGCCATAGTACCAATCTTTTGCAACACCTTGTACGGACCATAATACTTTGGTGATAATTTATTATCCTTCTTAGCTTGCTTGAGGGACATTTGTTTATATGGTTGTAGCCGTAGGAATACCCAATCACCTACATCAAAACTTCTTTCACTGCGATGTTGATATGCCTATTGTTTCATTCTATTCTGTGCCAACACGAGGTTATCCTTTAAGAGTTAGAGAACTTTTTGTTGATGTTCGATGTGATGTTCCACTGCCTGAACCTTAGAATTTGTTGAGATTGCAACAAGATGATGGAGCTTAGTGAAAAGAGTCGCCTTCACTAAGTGGGCCCGCAGGCTATTTTTGGCGCAAGTCTATTTTTAGACTATGTCTATTTTTAGACATATGGATCATGTCTATGTTTATGGATGATTGATCAAGTTGGGAAAAATAGATGGACTTCTATTTTTGATGAAAGTGTGAGTGATCACAGTGTGAGTGATCAAGTCTATTTTTAGACTGGCTGTCAAAAATAGAAAAGTCAAATATTATTATCTCACAATAATATTTGGACTATAAACTTAATCTTATTCTCTTGGAGCACTTCAGTTTGAGCTACGGAAGTGGCACATGCAGCTGTCAGAAGGAAATTCGTTTTTCTTATGAGTCAGTTGAGTTGTTGCATGCATGACTTCAGTTAGAACTCAAGTGAGTTGAGTTTAGTGGACTGGAGGTACAGTTGATGGAGTTGTGTTCAGTTTAACTTAGTTAAACTGGTTGTAGTTAGTCTAACTGCAGATAGACTAATGATGAGTTGTTAAACTAATTATTAACTCATAATACAACTAAAGAATACATCAGTTAACTCAGTTTCATGTCAGTGCATGTTCAGTTCAATAGGGACAGGTGGTAGAGAATCAGATTGCTATTAGTTGTGACTATAGTTGTGCACCAGATCTTTCACAATCAAAGGATTGAGTATGCCAATGAGTTTGCTCACGTATTTGGCCCACATTTTAGCCTTTGCTCACGTCCAACAAAGAGTGAGTGACTATTTTGCAGGTGAAAATCGAGTTTGGGAAGCAATTCTCATCAGTTCTTGAGCAGGTATTGAGTAGTAGAGGCAGGCAAGCAGCGGAAGAGATTTGGAGATCAGATCTGAGCTGTATTGTGTGTAACAGAGGTGGAGATACTTGTGAGAAGTATTATGCTGTGTAATGTTACATGACTCAATCATTAATATACAGATAGTGTGGGGTTTTTAGCGAGATGCTTTCCCCGGGATACATACTGTGTTAATGTGTGAATGCTCTTGATGTTTTTATTGTTATTGATGCTGCTATATTCTTGATCAACGTAGAGGAGCTTATGTATTGTGTATGTTTTCCGCATTAGTACATGATCAGGATAATCTCCATTGAATATGTGTTAAATTATTCAAAATTTCTACATGGTATCCGAGCTAGATAATTGTAGAAAAAATTTCTACATGGTATCGGAGCAGCTTGATTTGTAGAAGAGATTTTTACAGGATATCAAGCGAGGGTTGATCGGAAGAAGTTGAGTTTGGAGCTGGTGGAAAATCGAATTTGCAGCAGTGTTGTTGAAATGTCTTTCAACGGATTGCAAATGTTATTCCAAAGCAAGAGCGACCTGGCGCTCAAGGATAAACTCAGAAACAATAAAGGTGAGAATGGATCTTCATCAAAGGTATCTGATGAAGAGAATTGCGCTTTGGCTGCCAAAGCAAAGAAAGGGAAGAGCAAGAAAGCTTCTCAGTCTGGTGCGAAAGGCAAGAAGCAGGATATGTCCAAGGTGAAGTGTTTTCACTGTCACCAGCATGGACACTATGCCACAAATTGTCCGCAGAAGAAGAAGAACAAGCAAGCTGCTGGATCTGCAGGGGGAGAGGCTTTAGCTTCTCAGGTTGAGCTTGATTTTTCATTGATCGCATGCTTGGTTTCAAGTGTGATGGGATCAGTGTGGTTCCTGGACAGTGGTGCGTCTTTTCACATGACGGGAGATAGAGATTTGTTCTCTGATCTGGAGGACAAAGATCTTGGAGTGCACATCGAGATGGGCGATGATGGTAGATACAGTGCGACCGGTATCGGTACCATCTCCTTTGAGAGGGAGTCTGGTAAACCCTTTGTATTGAAGGAAGTCATGCATGTTCCAGGATTGAAGAAGAATCTCATCTCAGTGGAGATGTTAGAAGACAAGGGGTATGATGTTGTTTTCAGCGAGGGAAAGGCCTTCCTGCGCAGCAAGACAACTGGTGAGACCCGGAAGATAGGGGTTCGAGTGAGGAACCTTTATCAGTTGCATGTAGATGGATGCGCAGCAATGGCAGGCAAGGCAGAAGGATTGGTGAGCCGGGATGATGGCGAGTTGTGGCACAGGAGATTGGGTCACCTTCACCATGGAGCCTTGAAGATACTGCAGCAGATCACTATAGGGCTTCCTAAAGGCACACTTGCGCAGTCAGATCAATGCAAGGGGTGTACTTTGGGGAAGTTTGTGAAAGCCACCTTTCACGAGAAGGATAGTCGCGCCACGACGATCCTTGAGAGAATTCACACAGACGTGTGTGGACCTTTCTCAGTTGCTTCGATAGCAAAACACAGGTATTATGTGATTTTTGTCGATGATTTCTCTCGTAAGTGCTGGATCTTCTTCATGCAGAAGAAGAGCGAGACATATTCAAAGTTCTGTGAATTCAAAGCACTGGTCGAGAAGGAGTCGGGGAAGAAGGTGAAGGCTCTTAGGAGCGATAATGGTGGTGAATACATCTCGGACGAGTTCAAGGATTTCTGCAAGGCAGAAGGGATTTGTAGAGAGCTCATAGCTCCCCATAACCCACAGCAGAACGGGGTAGCTGAGCGGAAGAACAGAACGATTGTGGGTGCTGCACGGGCAATGTTGCATGATCAGGGCCTACCCCTTCACTTGTGGGCGGAAGCATGCAATACAGCAGTTTATGTGCAGAACCGTTGTCCTCATAGGATACTTGGCATGAGTACACCCGAGGAGACTTATTCTGGTAAGAAGCCTGATCTTTCTCATTTGAGGATTTTTGGTGCTAACGTTTACATGCATGTGACGAAGGATGCCAGAAAGAAGTTGGAGCCGACTGCAGAGGTTGGGATATTTGTGGGGTACACTGATACGCCCCACAACTATCGTGTGTATTTGCCAGACAGTGGTAAAATTGTTGTGCGACGGGATATAAAATTTCAGGAGGAGAAAGCCATGAAGTGTTCGCTTGAGAGGGAGCTACACTTGCATGCAGATGAGGAGCTATTAGTTCCTAAGGATGAGCTTCAGGACGTGGATCAGCCACAGGACGAGGTTCATGGAGTGGAAGAGACCACTCATGCAACGCCAACCATCAGAGGGCGAAAGCGCTTGACAGAAGCTGAGCGACTGGCTCAAGATGCAGAGAAAGTTGTAGGACCACCTACAGCCCAACGCAGGCAGAGACAGTCACCTGATCGGTACACTGGATACATGGCTCTTATGAGCAAGTGTGTTGTGACTGAGCCATCCTCTTTCGAGGAAGCTGTGGAGGATCCCGCATGGGTAGACGCCATGGTGGAAGAGTATGATTCTATTGTCAGAAACAGTGCATGGGAGATTGTTCCTAGACCGGAAGGGAAATCAGTGGTGGGTTCGAGATGGATCTACAAAGTTAAGCAGGCAGCTAATGAGAGTGTGGAGAAGTACAAGGCAAGATTTGTTGCCCGAGGCTTTTCACAGATTGAGGGGATCGATTATGAGGAGACCTTTGCACCTGTCGCAAGGTATTCTTCCATACGGACGATTCTTGCTCTCTCAGCGCAGATGGGATGGCACATTCATTAGATGGATGTGAAGACTGCGTTCCTCAACGGAGTCATTGAGGAGGAGGTGTACATTAAGCAACCCGAAGGCTTTGAAGTCTTCAGCAGCGAGTCGCATGTGTGCAGGCTCAAGAGAGCGCTGTATGGGTTGAAGCAAGCACCACGTGCTTGGTACACACGGATAGACAGCTATTTCACAGGACTTGGATTCTCCAAGAGCGAGGCGGATCCGAACCTATACCAGATTGTGGTGGAGGGTAAGTTGCTTATCATTGTACTGTATGTTGATGATTTGATTCTAACGGGTGATGAGCTGTTGATACTATCATGCAAGAAGGATCTTGCTACAGAGTTTGAGATGAAGGACTTGGGCCTCCTTCACTATTTCCTAGGATTGGAAATATGGCAGCGCAGTGGTGGACTGTTTGTTTCTCAGGGCAAGTATGCTCGGGAGATACTGGAGAAGTTCAACATGCATGGCTGCAAGCCTGTTGATACTCCTCTTCCTGGAGGTTGGAGGAAGGAGGATGCCACTTCGGGAGAAGAAGTGGATGCCACTGTTTATCGACAGTTGGTGGGGTCGCTGATGTATTTGGTCAATACACGACCTGATATATGCTATGCAGTTAACCAGCTTTCACAAGCTATGGTTAAGCCTACCAAGCTCTTCTGGAAGGCGGGCAAGCATGTATTGCGCTACTTGAGAGGCACATCGGGATATGGTTTGTGGTACAGACAGGAGGATGAGGTGAAGCTATGTGGCTTCACGGATGCAGATTGGGCAGGGAGCCCAACAGACAGAAAGAGCACATCAGGAGGGGTCTTTAGTATCGGATCGACAGCAGTTTCTTGGTACAGCAGGAAGCAGAGATCCGTGGCACTCAGTTCAGCGGAGGCCGAGTATATGGCAGCAAGTTTGGCTGCATGCGAGGCTATATGGATGAGGAAGATCCTGGTTGGTTTGTTCGGTTCTCATTTGGATCCTACTGTGATTTACTGTGATAACCAGAGTTGCATTAAATTCTCGGCTAATCCTGTATTTCATGATAGATCTAAACATATTGACATCAGGTACCATCATATCAGAGATTGTGTGCAACGGAGGATCATGTTACTTTCGTACATTCCAACGGAGGATCAGGATGCTGATATTCTGACGAAGGCTCTCACCAGGAGCAAATTCGAGTACCACCGAGGCAGGATAGGGGTTGCTGATAATCCATATCTTGTCGAGAGGGAGTGTTGAGATTGCAACAAGATGATGGAGCTTAGTGAAAAGAGTCGCCTTCACTAAGTGGGCCCGCAGGCTATTTTTGGCGCAAGTCTATTTTTAGACTATGTCTATTTTTAGACATATGGATCATGTCTATGTTTATGGATGATTGATCAAGTTGGGAAAAATAGATGGACTTCTATTTTTGATGAAAGTGTGAGTGATCACAGTGTGAGTGATCAAGTCTATTTTTAGACTGGCTGTCAAAAATAGAAAAGTCAAATATTATTATCTCACAATAATATTTGGACTATAAACTTAATCTTATTCTCTTGGAGCACTTCAGTTTGAGCTACGGAAGTGGCACATGCAGCTGTCAAAAGGAAATTCGTTTTTCTTATGAGTCAGTTGAGTTGTTGCATGCATGACTTCAGTTAGAACTCAAGTGAGTTGAGTTTAGTGGACTGGAGGTACAGTTGATGGAGTTGTGTTCAGTTTAACTTAGTTAAACTGGTTGTAGTTAGTCTAACTGCAGATAGACTAATGATGAGTTGTTAAACTAATTATTAACTCATAATACAACTAAAGAATACATCAGTTAACTCAGTTGCATGTCAGTGCATGTTCAGTTCAATAGGGACAGGTGGTAGAGAATCAGATTGCTATCAGTTGTGACTATAGTTGTGCACCAGATCTTTCACAATCAAAGGATTGAGTATGCCAATGAGTTTGCTCACGTATTTGGCCCACATTTTAGCCTTTGCTCACGTCCAACAAAGAGTGAGTGACTATTTTGCAGGTGAAAATCGAGTTTGGGAAGCAATTCTCATCAGTTCTTGAGCAGGTATTGAGCAGTAGAGGCAGGCAAGCAGCGGAAGAGATTTGGAGATCAGATCTGAGCTGTATTGTGTGTAACAGAGGTGGAGATACTTGTGAGAAGTATTATGCTGTGTAATGTTACATGACTCAATCATTAATATACAGATAGTGTGGGGTTTTTAGCGAGATGCTTTCCCCGGGATACATACTGTGTTAATGTGTGAATGCTCTTGATGTTTTTATTGTTATTGATGCTGCTATATTCTTGATCAACGTAGAGGAGCTTATGTATTGTGTATGTTTTCCACATTAGTACATGATCAGGATAATCTCCATTGAATATGTGTTAAATTATTCAAAATTTCTACAGAATTTTCTCTTAAATATGATGTGATGGATGGTGGTTGATACCCATAAAGTGCCATAAATGGGGTCATTTTTGTTGCTGTATGGAAGGAAGTGTTATACCACCATTCAGCCAGAGGCAACCATTTGATCCATTGTGTCTATTTATCAGATACAAAGCAACGAAGATATCCTTCCAAACATTTGTTTACTATCTCAGTTTTCCCATCAGATTGCGGATGATAAGATGAGCTATGAGCTAACTGAGTACCAAGACAAGAAAATAATTTTGTCCAAAAATTTCCAGTGAAAATGGGATCTCTGTCACTTACAATAAACTTTGGGTTTCCATGTAGCTTTTGAATTGTTTCCATAAATACAGTAGAAACTATACTGGCTTTAAATGGATGTGATAATGCACAAAAGTGTGCATACTTGGTAAGTCTGTCAACTACCACCATGATGACACTCTTTCCCTCAGACTTGGTAAACCTGTGATAAAATCCATTGAAACCTCCTCCCAACATTGGCTTGGAATGGATAAAGGTTGTAATAGACCTGGTGTCTTAATTGTTTCCACTTTATTTTGTTGGCAAACCAAACATTCCGCCACAAACTTTTGAATATATGATTTAAGACCATCCCAAAAAAATTCCTTCTTAACCTTGTGGTAAGTTTTTAGAAATCCTGAGTGCCATCCTAAGGGAGAAGTGTGCAATTCCATAAGAATCTTTTGTTTTAGCTGGGAATTCTTACAGAGGTATAAGCGATCTTTGTACCATAACGAATCATTTTTCCAGCTAAATGTATTAGACATACTGGAATCTTGTTGTAGCTTTCGAATAAGTGCCCACACTTCTTCGTCATTCTTCCATTCCTCCCTTGCTTCGTTTATCCAATCTGGTTGGATAATAGAAATGGTGCACAACAATGCTTCCACATCCTCATCCTTTCTTGAGAGTGCATCTTCCACCACATTTTTCTTCCCTTTTTTGTAGATGATTTCAAAGTCATAACCCAACATCTTTGTGACCCACTTTTGTTGCTCTTCAGAGGATAATCTTTGTTCTAAAAAGTATTTAAGGCTATCATGATCCGTTTTTACCTTGAAGTGTCTTCCCATTAGGTAGGGTCGCCATTTCTTAAGTGCATGGAGTATTGCCAACATTTCCTTCTCATAAATAGCTTTGCTTAAAAACTTTCCCTTGATTGGACAACTTTCAAAAGCAATGGGTCTTTCATCTTGCATTAGAACAGCACC
Source organism: Pinus tabuliformis (assembly GCA_031772625.1). Taxonomy (NCBI): domain Eukaryota; kingdom Viridiplantae; phylum Streptophyta; class Pinopsida; order Pinales; family Pinaceae; genus Pinus; species Pinus tabuliformis. Next base: position 586,157,616 of record CM062812.1, on the reverse strand, counting down.
AATTCCATTTCCTGAAGCATCACATTCCACAATAAAGGTTTTTGTGAAGTCCGGTGTAGCTAAGACCGGTGCTTGGCACATTGCCTCTTTAAGATGTTCAAAGGCCTTTTTTGCTTCCGGAGTCCATGAAAATGCATCTTTCTTCAATAATGTTGTTAGAGGTGCTGCTATTCTCCCATAATTCTTAACAAACTTGCGATAATACCCTGTCAACCCAAGAAATCCTCGCAGATGCTTTATGGATGTGGGGATTTTCCATTCCTTAATGGCTTTAATTTTGGTAGGGTCTACCTTAACTCCTTCATGAGATACAATATGACCCAAATATTCCACCTCTTGGACTCCAAAGAAACATTTGGATCTTTTTGCATATAATTGTTTCTCCTCCAATAGTTGTAGCACCCTGTCAACATGTTCAACATGATCCTTCCAAGACTTGCTGTAGATTAGTATATCATCAAAAAATACTAACACAAATTTTCTAAGGAATGGTTTGAAAATTGAATTCATCAAACCTTGAAATGTTGAAGGTGCATTGGTAAGGCCAAAAGGCATGACCAAAAATTCATAATGACCCTCATGAGTTCTAAATGTTGTTTTCGGAATGTCTTCAATCTTCATTCTGATTTGATGATATCCTGAACGAAGATCCAACTTGGTGAAGTAAATTGATCCATGCAATTCATCCAGTAATTCATCAATGACAGGAATGGGGAACTTATCTTTAATAGTGAGCTTGTTGAGCTCCCTATAATCCAGACACATGCACCATGATCCATCCTTCTTGTGCACCAATACTACTGGAGCAGAGAAAGAACTTTGACTCGGTTGAATTATACCAGCCTCTAGCATTTCTGCAACCATACGTTCAATTTCACTCTTTTGGACATAGGGATATCTGTATGGCCTGATGTTTGGAGGAACACTTCCTGGAATCAGATGAATAGCATGATCATGATCACGCATAGGTGGGAGACCTTTGGGAGTCTCAAATACCTTGGAATGATTGTCCAGAACTTTTTGGAGATCTGGAGAAATAGATGATTCCGATGTGGAAACATCTAGCAAACATAATTGTGCAATTACACCTCTTTGCTCCTTTTTTAGAAGCTTTGTCATACCATTAGAGCTTATTATCTTTCCTGGTTTCCCTGCAATACCCCTTAATTCAACTTCCTTTTCTTCCGCAGAAAATTTGATGAAAAGTTCTTGAAAATTAAAAGCTATTGTACCCAAGGATTGTAGCCATTGGACTCCTAGTACAACATCAGCACCTCCCATTGGAATGGAAAGCATTGGGCTAGTCAATACATATTCTCCCATGGATAGCTTGATATTATGGCACTTTCCAGAGCAATTTATTTTTCCTCCATTTGCAATCATCACTTGACACTCTGGTGTTGGATATAGGAAGCAATTCAATTCTTTTGCTACCCTACAATGAATAAAATTGTGGGTGCTTTCTGAATCAATCAACACTATTACCTTTTTCTTCTTGATTTGTCCTTCTATCTTGATGGTTTGAGGAGTGGTAATTCCCGCCAATGCATTACAAGATATGGTCAGATTTATTTGTTCTTCATCTAGGCTTTGTTCCTGGAGTATATCCTCTTCCTTTGACCTTTCTTGCTCCTTTTCTTCTTCCTCTTCACAATCTATGTAGAATAATTTCTTCTCAGCACACTTATGACCTTTAGTGTATTTGCTATCACAACTGTAACAAAGCCCTTTTGCTCTTTTTTCTTCCAATTTTTGTGGTGTCAACCTTATAGGTTGTGGAAGACTAGGGGCAACAACACTTCCGTCTTTATAGTTGTGAGTGGTATGCTTCCTGGTTGCCATAATTTTGCTTTCCATTTTTCTTGCTAACCTGAATGCCTTCTCTAATGAATCAGGTTCCCAAAGGCGAACATCATGTTGGATATTATCCTTTAAAGACCCTATGAACACATCAATCCTATGCTCCTCTGGAATATCTTTTACCCTTATGTTCAATTTTTGGAACTCCTCAATGTGCTCCATTACTGAACCCTTTTGTTTGAGACTTATCAATTGGCTAAAAAAAGTGTTGTTTTTCGTATCATCATAATGTGCTATCAATTCTTCCGTAAAAATTGCCCAAGTGATAAATTGTTTACGAGAGCAAAGCCATTGATACCATACAAACTGATTTTGTTCCAAATATAAAGTTGTCGTACGTACCTTTTGTGTGTTTTGCACATTATTGAGATCGAAAAATTGCTCCATCTGTAATATCCATGTTGCAGGATCCTTGCCATCAAAATTCATCATATCGATTTTTGGAATATGGTGGGTCTTCGATCCAACATTAGATTCTATGATATCATGATTAACATTTCTTTTGTTCGCATCATGAGTTTCCTTTACTACCTTTTCACCATTAGTAAGTATTTCTTGTAGAAAATTTGTCAAATCTGTCTTCATATCTGTCATGCATGTCTTCAAGTTTGTGTTCAAATCTATCTTCAATTCTTCCATGTCTATCTTCAAATATGTCTTCCAATCATCCATCTTAGCTTCCACGCCCTTTCTCTTAGATTCCATGCCATTTATCTTAGCTTCTGTTAGCTTTTGTGAGAGTGACATTTGTTGCACTTGTTCTTGTAATTTTGATACATCATGTAGCATTTCTTCCTCTTCTTCATGAGTCATGCTAGAGCTTTCAGGTTCCTTACTAGGTGTTTGCATTTTCTTTCCTCAGGGCATCAATTACTGATAATAATTCCTTCAAAATAATTTTCAAATTGATCTTAAGCAAAAATTTAAGAAAATCTACACACCTTTTTTCACTTTGTAGGAGCTCGATATTGCCTCTGATGTATCTATGTAATTTTTAATCATCTAGTTCTGAATTTGTGATCTATAGTAGCCCTCTATGTCCTCTTTCCAATGCCACAAGTCTGACCCAAATTGGATTCTCCATTGAAGAGTTATGCGAAATCTCCCACGGTGACTTGATTATAGACTAGTTCAGTAGAGAGAACTTGTACGACGTGCCACGAGTCACTTTTTTAACCTTTGGATCTGAAAAGTGCATACAAGAAACTACAATCTGTCCTCTTTCTGTACCTTCTTACGAAATTTCAATCCGATCCCCAGAGAGAAAGTTGTGACGATTTTCCCCAAGTCACCTGTTTTGAATGTAATTCAGGAGTCTGCAAAAAGACCAACTTCCTCAGATCATATCTATGCAAATATCGTGCGAAAAGCTCTGAAATTCGAACCCAAGGTTTAGTGCGATTTCTTCTCAAATGGGTTTTTTTTGTGACTTCTGAAACGTCACAGAAAAAAGTTATAGCGAAAATGTCACGATGACCTGTTTGGAGCAGCGAAACCCTAGAATCCAAAGCTCTGATACCAAATGTTATGAAACCAGCTCAAGAAAAGATAGAAAAGATAGATCAACACCTTAGAATTCAGCCTCTTCGAGGGGGCAACCTCCTTTACGTTACATAAATGAACAATTCTTGGATGATTCAAATGACAAAACCTCCTTTCTATATATAGGAGTCTAAGGAGTCACAATATAATCCAGCCAACCTAACAATAATAATATAAAGCCACAAAAATAACAATAGAGGGATTCTATGGGGCACAGTAATAACAATATGGGGGCAATAGGGGCACAACAATATTAATAAGGGGTATAACTACAATAGTAATGGGGTAATCACTAGTATTATAGGGACCCAACAGATGTGTGGAAGCATCATGAGGATTGGCCATCAGTATGAAGAAGTGATGAGGTGTTGCCATCAATGCCAAAGGGGGAGATTGTTGGAAATTTTCATTGGATGTATGGCTAGTGGTAATAATTTTGTTGCCATTGATGAAAAAATTCATGTTGGGTGTTGAAAAGTTGGCATCATCAGATTGTTAGTAACAACAAGAGTGTTGGCATTGATGTGAACCGAACTAACATGGATGTTGGTTGAAGCAGATGTCCTGGCATGATGTCCACTAGCCTGGTTGTGATGGTAACTAGGCTAGCATTGATGTGCTTTGTTTATCAGACTTAAGTGGAGTCCCATGGTTTCCATAGTCTCTCGTAGAGAATCATCATAGTAGCAGGATTATTGGAGAAGCCATAAAATGATGGTTATGATGGTTGGGAATCCCAGAATTTGGAGGAGATTCTACCTGAAGAGTTAAAATCGGATACTCTTGGAGTTAGCACAATTGGTTAGTTCTTGGAAATAGCTTTCCAGTGGTAGTTGGAACTATGCAAATGGCCTCCTGGATCAGGAGTTATATTCAGTTGAAGTTAGCAGATAAAAAAGCTCATTCACTCAGGACTTAGGCAGATTTTGAACTAAGGTTGGGACTTAGCTGAGTCAGGCTTAGTCAGAGGTTAGGCCGCATAGTAGAGTTAGCAGGAGAACAAACCTCTGACCCTCGACCCGTGACCTGTCTAGGACCAACTCCTAGTCAGACATGTTGATTAGTCAGCAGTCGACCAAGTCGGGAGAGACATTTAGGCAGGACTAGTCAGAGGTCAGGTCATGCAATAAAGTTTAGCAGGAGAAAAATCCCTAACTCCCAGCTCTCGACCTGTGTGGGACCTAATACAGGAAAAAAGGTAGAATTTGATTCGCTCACAGTGATGTGTTAGCAACAATGTCGTAGATGACATTAGCATGATGTGGCAGTATGAAAGACATGTGGCAGGAAGATTCGACATTTTTGGTTGGCCTAATGGGCCAAATCTAGGTGACACATGTCACCATATAGAAGTTGCAACATGGCCTAGTTGATGTCCACATAAGCTGATGATGTGCCAAAACCTCGAAGTTTGTGTCAAGGGGTTGTTTTGCGAAGTTTTTCCCATGTATTTGGTTTTTGGTGTTGAATCGATAAAATGGGCCCATAATAGTGGAAAAGGGTTTTAGTCGGGCCTACAGGAAATTTGGGGTTGAAAAAAATATGGGTGTAGAAGAAAACAGAGTGGGATGACTCCCAACCTCTCGAATTACATTGGAAGGTGCGCTCGGGTCATGGTTATAAGGTGTTTTTGTGTGTTATACACTTGAAGGCCTTTGCACTGAACTAAATGTATTACTAGTCTACTACATAGCGAATTAGGGGAATTTTGAGGTCTAAAATGGGCCTCCTAAGGAAATAATAAAATAATATTAGATTACATCATCAAATTTCAGAGGGAAAAAGGAAAAAACTACTTTTTCAACTCGTATTTTCAACTTATCTCCCTATGGGTTTACTCAAATTTTGAGCGGAAACACTCATTGCATGCAGAATTTGATTCCTCATCCAAGGAATACCCATGTTGTATAATTTCTATGGACCCTTCTACACGAAAAATGAGAAATACATGAAAAAACATTATTACAATCACATTTTTTCATGTATTCCTCATTTTTCGTGTAGCAGGGTCCATTTAAAGTATGGAACTTGGGTACTCTAAGTAGTTTTATTGTATTATTATTTTTTAATCTTTTTACTTTTTTACTCCAAAAATGGTGAATCATCCCCCATGGTAGACATCATCATCTTGAATCCTATTGGTTCTCATAAAATTTATTTTGGTTGTACATTTTTCTTAGGAGGCCCATTGTAGACCTCAAAATCCCTCTAATGGTCATATGACCCAAGGCTCGGATAGCATACTAACAGACCCATAATAAATGGAATCTATAGGAAAACTGAGATACAAGGAAATAAAGACCTCAACCTGTAGCATATTAATGTTGTCCGACACAGTCAAAATTGAGTTCTCCTCACCCAACAAAGAGATAAATGAGAATAATGGAGATTAGACCAAGCTCAAGAAATCCATGTCATTTATATAGGAAAACTTTAAATCGAGGAGATCCTTGAGTGTACACATGGAACGAGAATTAATTCTCAACATGGCATAATTTCTAAAGCCAATTTTTAAATTCAATACAATTACAATGTCTAGGTGTTGGGATGTAACAGGAGAATGGAGAACCTTTCAGGAGTACGCACTCGGGAAGAGTGAAGCACAAAGTGAGCCTCACTGAAGAACCACAAACATTGAGTGAACTAAGCATACCTACAGAATTGAATTTAGATGCATATCCTATGAATTAATTTAGTTTTCGTGACTGAGAACACAAGCTACAAGAACATGAAAGAGACATGTTGTTTTGGGTTCATTCTTAGCGACCAATTTAGTTTCAGTGGCCTTGCACAATTATGGAATAGAAGCATGGAGAGACATGCAGAAGTACGCTTCTAGGCACTGTGTTGTAGAGACAACATTGATCGCAGTGTAGGAGAGGAAAAAAATAGTGGAGAGCAGTTATGCAAAGTGGGGAATGCAACATAGTTGAAAGAATTGTGTGGAGATATTTGTGTGTGTTTCGGCTATTAAGGAGAGGCCAAGTGTTTTGTACTACAGAGAGAGGAAAATAGTGATCATGCATAGAAAAAAGGTCCAGAGTGTGTTAGGTTGTTGTGTGAGGCCGAGAGAGCCCATTAAATAGAAGAGGCCCAGGAGCAAAATAATGATGTTGCAGAGTGGAGAGATAGATGTGAGGGATGGGATTAGTGAATGTTTTTTAGAAGAACAATGGGATGCCATAGAGTGAGCAGAGGACAAAGAATGTTGCATGGGCCAAGGGCAGAGGAGAACAAATAGATGAAAACACGCAGAAAGGCTACCAATTACACTTAGCAGTAGGTTTTCTTTTGAGTGTGGGTTGTAGTTTTCATACAAGAAGTTTGTGCTTCCATCTCTAGTGGGTGTCTAAGAAAGCTTGGTGCTTTATATGGTGCTTCTAGTAGGCTGATCAAGTGTTTTAAAAAGGAGGGAATTGGTGCTTCCCTCTAATGTGTGCTACAAAACAATCAAAGGGAATTGGTGCTTCCTGTGGATGGTGGCTCACAAACAAATTGATGTAATATAGTAGGTGCTCTTATTTTTACATTAATAACAAAAACAATCTTTGGTGGTTTTTCTCCCGGAAGGGTTTCCATGTTAAACCTTTGTGTCATATCTGTGCTATTGATGATGTGTATGCTTGTGTTGATTCATATGGTTGTTGTTATGGTTTGTTAATGGTTTCTCTCATTTAATGGATTCCATGTTTGAATGAGTAAGAAAATTTACATAAAAGTTTAAATTAGCCTTAATATTGATCACCCCCCTCTCAGTATTAACATTGTTTCCAATAGATATACCATTTTTGTTACAAGGAACAAGCCACAATTGCATATATGGTAGACGACATCAAAATATATAATCTAAATACTCTATATAAAGAAACATATAATATATATCTATATATATATATATATATATATATATATATATTTCCTTTTATCTCTAATTTATATAAGAAATTCTAATACTTTGTATTTTAATTTTCAATAATGAATTAATAATACTTTAAAAATATATAACTAATTCATATTATTTCATAAAAAAATTATAACATTATTTTTTAAATTCTACATTAATATATCACTCTATTTTCAAATTTAAAATTTCCAAATGATTTATAGATATAACAACTATTAACAAAAATGGATAATAACTCTTAACCATAAATCAAACCTTTTTTTATATATTTAAAAATATCATTTCAATTTTAAAATAACTTCATACAATTGTCTTGAGTTATGTCACACTTCAACAAAGCAACAACTTTTGAATCGTTCACTCAACAAGTTGGGTTTAGTATGACCTTAGGAAGCCAACCTTGATTCTTTATTATATTACTTCTTTGTTTGTTTACACTTCCAAGAACTATGGAGAGTCTGTTAACTCATGTTGTGTTGTAGACTTATATTATGGTTCCACTTTGCATCAAATGCTACCCAAGTCCCCATTGTGTCATGTTGATGTTTAAGAGGAGTCTAAGCTTCTATTAGCCATTTATTAATCTTCCTGACCATCCATGTTAGGATTCCTAAATGTCAACCTATCTTAATATCATCAATATTTTTGTTATTTACTCGTGCCAATGTCTAAAGTATCCATTGAATTCTCATTGGAAAGTCATCTCTCATCAAGTATGACTCAATACTTTGAGAGATTGATATAGAATAGAACCTTGGCCCTATTTCCATCATTGATAGGATACCTTATGCTCAAAATATGAGATTTCATTAATGGTTTATCATGTATGTTTGATGTCAATAACACTGTTCACACATTAGGATTCATGCCATACCTTGGATTCCATTTTCATCATTGTTGGAGGTAGTTAGACCATGACTCATACACAATCATGAAGTCGTAGTATACTATCTTTCTATATTTTACATTATGAGATATAGTTTTATCCTAAGTTCCTTTCTATATTCCTACTTTGTCTCACCTTATCTTATCTCCTAAGGAGGTATCGATGTGAGAACAATTGAGGAGGCTTCAATCATGTATTAAATATTGGTATCATTGAAAGGAATACAATGTTGAGTGAGATGGCTCGAAGCATTTTCCACCGAATTTTGTGTCTCTTGTTCTATCTCTTGCAATTTATTTCTTAACATTGTATCAAAGCTCCTTTAATTTTAAGGGGCCTATTATGCCCATGGTAGTGTTCCATGGGAGGCCATTGAAGAGCTAGTGTTGATGTTCTTCCATGGTAGTAATCCATGAGAGAATAGTGATGTTGCAGAAATAAACAAAATCATAGATTCATCCAATTTATTCAAATGGTTGTTAACATATGTGATCCATTAGAATTCTGGTATAAATGGGAATATGCTCAGTGTGCAAGATTTATGTCTTTATGAAAGGATCCATGGGAGGTTTTTTATTATGAGAAATCCAACATTCATCATGGTGAAAGCAGTCTAAAACATAAATCCAACAACAACTTTTAATTTTGATTTATTGCAACAACTTTTCATCCCTCCTTGCCCATGGTTGAAGAGTGTTTTTCATCTATCATGGCAGGTAGAGTGAGAGCATATGTCACTTTGGGATGGTTCTACAAGAATTCTAGTTGATTTTTTACTTATATCTATTGATCCATCCTCATATCAACACCAATTGATCACCTCTCAAAATTAGATTTCCTTCAACCTATCAACCTTGAATTAATGTAAAACAACATCATAAATGGATTTTTTCCTCATTTTAGTTTGGGATTTAGGTTAGCCACTACATAGAATAAAGGAAAAATGGATTCTTTGCACTAATCACCCAAAATATTTAATAATCAATATTGGTTCACTAAGATATGATTCCTGCAACCCCACACATGAAGAGCTTCAAAAGTTGTAATCAATAAGATATTGTAGATATTGTTGTTTGTAGACTTTTTATGAAGTAATTTAACCATTATATTTGGCAAACATCATTATCATTGCAATGAAGATATCGATAAAATTGAAGTTTTCTTTTTTAACTCCATGTCCTAGATCAAGTTGAAATCAAATAAGAGGGTCTTAGGTACACTTGTTGTTTGTGCATGATGGATCATTTATTGGATGCTTAATGAATCCTTTATGCCTAATCTTGACACTAAAAACTACATTTACAACACAAAGAGAGGACAAGGCAAACTAATGCAATAAAATAAAAGCACATCCAACTAAGTAGCTACCATGCATATTCAAGAATTCAAGTTGTAAATCAAATCAACATTCCATATTAGCATCCATCAATTGAATTTCAAAATCGATATCAATTTTGACAAATATACTAGCAATAGTTCCTTTATAATTGTTAAATTAAACATGAGTAGAATTATGATTTTTAGGTGCATTCTTGGTTGAAGCCAACACCTAAAAATTAATTGAGTCAATATATTTATGAGTTCATATTGAAATAGTTGGGTCAAAATTGATAATATTGAGTAGTTGAAACTCAAACCATTGTAAAAATCACAAGGTAGGGTGCATTTGTTGTAGTATCTAACACCCTAAGCTTGCTAGAACCAAAAATCAAGAGCATGAAGTACAAACAAATGGGTTCAAGTAAGTGTTACAACAATGATAGATAGAATCATGGAATTAGTTTCCTTATTGGAAAATTTACTTGAAACAAACAAGAGTAATTTGTTCGTAATGGCCGACAAAATAATGGAAAAAGTTTTGATATTTTTGCGAGTGACATAAACAAAGGTCCATTTGCTTCAAACTCAATCCCAATTATTGAATGATGAAATCAAAGATCTTAAAAATCAAGAATTAGTGAAATGTTATGAATTAGTCCTTGTTCAAAACAATCATCTCATTGATGATGATAATAATGGTGATTTAGAGTCCACTCACAAGAAATTAAACAAAACAACTTTAGTTGTAGATAGTTATTAAGTTATACATGTTCATGTTCAATGTGATCTTTATAACAATATTTTAAGGCCATGAAAAGAAATAGAGTGCAACGAAACTTTATGGGTTTTGATATGGTGATGTCAACAACTTTAATATCCCAAATTACTGAAAACCATGTAAGTTTGTGAGTGGACGATTTATTGATAATTAAATATTAGAAATCAATGAAGAGAAACCAAAAGGCCAACATTGCAATTAGATTGGTCATATGGAAGATCATTGTTATGATCTTCATCCTTGTGAGCATTGTGACAAGAAGAATAATTTAATCAAAAAATATCCCAAGATAAAAAAGCATGCTAGATTATAGATTTAGTATGAGAGGGTGGATCCTTGGAAGTGATAATAAACAACCAAGTAATTATATTAGTAATACCGAAGAATTCAATATCGAGTAAAGTTATATCTTACAACAAATAATGAAATAAATATGAATTTCTCTTACACCTTAAATATGGGAATGAAGAAATCAAGTGAAGATAGTTAGTGTTAAACCAAAAACCACTTACAGTATCTCCTTTTCACTGACAAAGGAGGAATTGATGATGGTTGTTAGACTAAAAGTTTTGACAACTCAAAAAAATCACCAAATGGGAAATAAATAAATTACTAGATTGGAAACAAACAATTCATCAAATGGGAAAGAAAATCATTAGATGGAAATAAACAAATTTCTAGATTAGCAACAAATAAATTGCTAGATGAGAAACAAACAAATCACCAAATGGGCATCAACAATCTATTTATGGTATAATTTGGAATACTTATGGTTCAATGTCTTGTAGTTGAATCATGCATAGGCCTATCATATTGGGATGTTGAGTTTGAGAGTATTTTTGTGGAAGATTTGTTCATATGGATGGTAGTTTGACTTAGTAGAAGATAGTTGAATCCTTCTACATTGAAGCGTTGGATTTGATAGAGTTGTCAAGAATTTTTAAGGATGTGTTAGGATTGCAACTGGTTCCCTTCTCTTGGTTTGATCTCATCATATTGGATTTCACATCAGTGAACAAAATAAAGGCATTCTAAATCACATGTTTACACAATGGGAAATTCTAGATATGGATTAAGATATTTTCAACCAATTTTTGTGTCCTTTGTCCCATCTCTCATGTTTTATTTTTTAACAAAAGTCATAACCTCTCTTAGTGGATTTCATCATCATTCATGGCTCATAGGGTCTCTTCTATGTGTTATTCCATTTGGTGCATGCGAGAGACATAATAATATCTCCTAACTTTCATTTGAGATGTTCAAAATCATTTTCATTGTCTTTGCCCACATTGGATGACGGGGGATGCCTTAACGCCCTCCTTGTAATGAATCTCTTACCATCGCTTTTGGAACATTTGCTTTGGGAATGAAATTTTGAGACTTTATAGTATGTTGGGGATTGTAGTCATTGGTGATAGGATCCTTAGTTATTAACAGTGGGAATACATCAATGTCTTATGATTAATAGATTCTACAAATATTTGATGTTAACACAACTATTCACACTTATTTTAATGTATTAGGTATCTTAACACCATTTTCATTATCTATGGGTTGTCTCATATTTTTTAATGATATATGTCAATGATCATTAGCCGAACAATGTATCCCATATTCGACATCAAATCATATATTCACATTTTGCAAACTCATTTCTTCAACAAGTTTGGATTGAATACCTTGGGCCATTAGTAGCATCCCTTCATTATGTTATTGCTTGGGTTTCTCAAGATAGTAGTACTCACCTCCATGACATTATTATTTTCAAGAGTCTTATTTTTTCCATTTTTTTTCTAGTCATCATCCTAATATAAATTGAGACATAGATCCACTATTTATTTTCTCATGGCTAGGATCTATTTTGACATAGACGCACTATGCATATTTCCACGGCTGATGAGACCCAAATTTGGTAACATTTTGGGCTCATTTGGCCTAACTACCCTTGCTCAACCCTTCATTTTTCATAACTTATGCATCATTTTTTAGTATATTTATGTCATTTGTACGAATGAGGGCACTCACTTTTCCTAGGTGGCTAACACATGTTTATTTCAGGTTTTTTTGACATTTAATGGAGAAAAACCACGCAGATGAGGGCTAGGAGACAGCCAAGATGGGATTGAGATTTTGTAGGAAGGTTGTCCACAACATTGAATGGCCTTCCTCGTGATCTTCACCCCCAACTCCGAGCTCCAACAGCCACCACCACCGAGCTAGAAGGCAGCCAAACGGATTTTGAGGAAGCAGCAGATTACTCTTAGTTTGGTCAGCCAAACCCCACTAATTTAGGAGGCCAGCTTGGCCCTCGTAATGTATAAATGATGAGGCTGTAGCCTTCGAGGGGGACTTTTGAAACCTTGTTGCATATTCTAAACTACGAGCTGATAGCTCTGTTTTGCTCTTTTGTAAGCCATTTGTGGCATGTTATTTGACTTATGACTATTATCTTTTAATGAAAAGCAGGCAGATTTGAGTTTAGTTCTGAGTTCTTAAAGGAGTCATAGCTCTTGGGGTTGGGCCCAACCTGAGAGCCTAAGGCTTCCTTCCTTTGTATTGTTACCTTTCTTTCAGCATTGTATTTCTTTTCCTTTACATGCATTTGGAAACACAGTTTTCTGAGTTGAATTTCTTGGTGTGGTTAAGTAGGTTAGTTTTATGAACAGAGTTGCTTCAGTAGTTTAGATTAGAGTAAGGAGATTGGAGTTAATCAGAGTTCCAAAAAGGGTTGACTGCACACTCACTTTCACCTCTGTTTAGGGACTGGAATTGCAGACCGTGCCACCCACCAAAAACACTGTTTTACATGTTCATGCAAGCTTTGATGCAATGTTCTCATTTGTAGCAGTGTCCATGCATTTAGATCTTGTGGAATGACTCTTTGCTTCAGCACCATGCATGATTTCCCTTAGAAACGACATTGTTGTTCTTTGGTTTTTATTAAAACAGTTAGAATAGGTTGATGAAATTTCGGTTATGTGCAAGACAGGGATGATTTGTTTCATTTACACTGCGCAGCACCACTCCCTCACTCCCTTATCCTTCTAAGCCGTGCCTAGGCCATATACTCATCTCCCAGTTAGACCACTTGCCTCCTAACTCTTCTATCACCCACGTTATTCTACCTTTTCAGCCTTCCATTCCCTCTACCCTCCTCTAGACCAACCATCTTTGCACACCCCCTCTTCACCTCATCTCTCTGTCCATAAGCCATTACAAACTCCCCTCCTACCTCCCTATCCATCCATGTAGCCTCTTCCACTCATCCATCACCTAAAAATCCGATTGCAGAACATCCTGTAGGAATTACTGAACTTCCTGTAGAAATCCTGAACATCCTATAGAACCCCTGCAGACTTCCTGTAGAAGCTTGTAAACACGGTTGTCAGGCATCTAAACTTTGTGAACTTATTTGAAAGGATGTTAGGGATTCCTTAGACCCTCTCTGAGCCTTCCTGACCTTTTCCAAGCATTTCCCTCCTTGATCTATCCCTGCACAGTCAAGACCCAGTTAGAAGCACACACATAATAATTCCAACAACTTGAGCAAAAATACAAAAATATGTTTTCTTTAGATCAAAGTAGTCTAGACACATGCATCTCACCTTCCTAGAAGTAATGGCATCTCTTTCAGTAGTTTGCATTCCCACCTCTGCATCAGTAGGACTAGCTGGTCGAATTAGGGTTTGCTAGGGTTTGTGATTCTTGTTGGCTTTCAATTCCTTCCTACAGTAGGTTAATTTCCTTTTAGATAGCTTTCGTTCATCGATTAAAAAGCTTCTTCTTAGAACTCATAGAAGTTGGCTTGAGCCCTAGCGGACTTGTGCCAGCTGACCAAGTGACAGCTGCGACAAGAGCTAGTACTTGTGCATACAGCACCGTCGCTTGCAAGTTTGTTACGAACTACCGGATTGAAAAATTAGAGAAGGAAGCTCCAGGAGTTGTAGCATTATTGCTACAATACTGGAGCCCACCATCTTTTTGGCGCCGTTGTCGGGGAAGCGTCAGAGTATTAGTAATTGTTGCTTTTCTTCTATTTTCCTACTCTCGCCTTCTGCTAAGTAGTTTATTTCATTTCCATTCTGCAAAAGTAGCATAGACATTTCCTGCTTTCATAGATTAACATTTCAATTCCGCAATTTCATTTTTGCAAGCGTAGATTAGCATTTCAATTCTGCAAGCGTAGAATAGCATTTCAATTCCTGCAATTTCATTTGAGAAAAGTAGATTAGTTCTTTCCTGCTTTCATTTCAATTCTGCATTTTCATTTCAGCAAGATAGTTAGCTGTAGATCAATCTGTTTCAGTTTTTGCAGGTACCAGAGAAAAAAAACAAAAGCAATCAGAAGTCTTTCCATTTCATGCCTCATAGGAATCGAGATAAAACAGGAAAATTCTTACCAAACACCCCCACCACATCACTGAGTCACCCTTCTCTCTTATTTGGTGACAGTGATCCAGAAGAACCTATAGGTGAACCTCCTGAGATATATGAAAATCCTATAGCAGAAGAAGAGTTAGAGACCATTCCATCTGAAGCTATGGCTGACAATAGGGGAGAAGATGAGAGAATAGAAGGTGCCTTCCCCATTCGAGAGACCAATGGAGACATGAAAATGAAGAACAGTAGCCCCTCCGCTTTACCTCACTTCCATGGACTGACTACTGAAGATCCTGACACCTTCCTGTTTGAGTTTGTTGTCCTTTGTCGAACCTATGACTATACTGAAGATGAGCAGAAGCTAAAACTCTTCCCCTCAACCCTTAAGGATGCAGCATTACGCTGGTTCATGGGCTTACCTGGAAACAGTATCACCACTTGGGCTCAGATGCAGCAAGCTTTCAATACCAAATACCAGGACTACTGTAGGTCCAAGGAAACCAAGGGAGAAATCTTTCGGATGACCATGGGAAATGATGAGTCCTTAGAGGATTACGAGGAAAGATTCCAACTTAGCTATAAACGGGCAAGGTGCACACTTGACCCTGAATCCCTCAAGTTGGTCCTGCTCCGAGGAGTCCCTGAAGACGTCTTAGATACCCTTCACATGCTAGCTAGAGGAGATATTTACCAACTGTCTTATGAGGACATAAAGACTGTGTTTAGAAACCACTCCAGGGCAGCCTGGAAAAGAGGTAGAGGAAACCTCCTCTCAACTGGTATTCCTTTCTCCAAACATGAGTTTGCAAATCAATTAGAGGATCTCAAGAGTGAGGTGAGACAGACCATTTCCATGCAACTTGATACATTCCGAATCCAGCAGAAGAAAGAAGAAGCTGAGAGGGCCTTGGCTATCTTCTGCCCTAGGTGTACAAGGAAACACCCTAAGAACGAATGTCCATTACATTCGGTTGAAGTATGTTTTGGTTGTGAGGAGGACCACCCCACAAACCAATGTCCAACCTTACCTGGGCTTAAAGCCATGTATCAAGGGACAGAAGCCCCCACTGAACCTCTCTATTTCCTCAACCAAAGGAGGCCACAAGGACCTAGACCTTATCAGCAGGGGATGCAAGGGACACCCCAAGCTTATTACAGCCCCAACCAATCTACTCCTATGCCTTCCTGGGGTCCCCCTGCTCATCCTTCCTGGTCTATGCCTCCTCCATGGTCTTACCCACCTCAGTACCATACTCAACCCACTACTCATTCGTATCACTCACATGCCCAGCCACAGCCTCAGTGGAATGTACCTCAATCGGGGTGGAGGCCCCAGTACAATACTCCTCCCACCATTTTGCCTCCACCACCAGCTCAACCACAACCATTACCTCCTGCTCCTCCAAGGAAACCTCAAATGCCTGCTCAACCAAACCCGAACCCCAACAACAAACAGGCCCAGCAGGTATATACTGGGGAAACCTCATGCCCTACCTATGCTGTGGAGATCTAGGAGATCAATCTGCGATCTGGAAAGACTCTTCCGGATCGCCAACCTCCTCCCCCAGAGGACGAGGAAGATAAACAGGAAAGTGAACCAAAGGCTATTCCACCCTTTCCTGAGAGACTAACAGCCACCACACAACCCAACCCAGAGGAGGACGAGCTTCTGGGAGAACTCAAACAGTTCTGTGTGAAAATACCACTTCTCCAAGCCATCAAAGATGTACCAATATACAACAAACTGGTTAAGGAAAAGTGTTTCAGACACCCAGGCAGGCGAAAGAGAGATGCTTCAACCATCAATGTCATAGGACAACTGTCTGACCTTATGTTGGGACAAGTCATCTGCTCAAAGTATCTAGATCCTGGGAGTCCTGTAGTAGATGTCCACATCAATGGCACCATCATACCTCACACCTTGATTGATCTGGGGGCTGCCATTAATGTGATGACCAGAGATACCATGCTCAAACTCAACCTTCAGGGTTCCTTGAGGAAGACCTCGACAGTCCTACAACTAGCAGATCACTCCACCGTGACTCCCGAAGGGATTGTGGAGGATGTCTTGGTCTTTGTTGACTCTTGGGAATACCCTGCAGATTTCTTGGTTCTGCAACCAAAGGCAAAGCTTACTGGATACCCTCTTATTTTGGGAAGGCCTTGGTTAGCCACTGCAGATGCTTACATAAGCTGCCATGCAAGAAACATGACCATCAAAAATGGTCCTATGTCCAAGCAGCTAGTCCTATACCCTCCTGCCCAACCCTCATTAGAGCATGACTTACCACTTTGGTTGGAGGAAGGAGAAGAGGATGAGGTGTACTCAACACCTTTGTGCACCCTAGACACCACTAGGGGAGATCCCCCAACCGAGGATGATTTGATTGAGACCTTGATCCAGAATCCGCCTCCCAGTGCACTGTCCTTAGAGGAATTGGTGGAGGATGCCCAAGCCAGCACCTTAGTGGACCTTTGTGCGACCAACCCTGTCACTCCCAGAGTCAAAAATGTGGAGTTCGGCCCTGAGAGAATGTTAAAGATCAGCTCCTCCCTATCTCCTTCCCAGGAAAAGGAGCTGTGTAGCCTGTTGGCCAGTCATCTAGATGCTTTTGCTTGGAGCTATAAGGAGATGAAAGGAGTCCATCCTTCGGTCTGTACCCATCACATCTACATCAAAGAGGATTGTAAACCGGTTAGGCAACCCCAGAGGAGAATGAATCTAGCCCTTAAGGACATCGTCAAGGAAGAATTGCAAAAACTGTTGGATGCCGGATTCATTTACCCCATCTCGGATAGCGAATGGGTGTCCCCTCTGGTGTTGGTTCCCAAGAAAAATGGGAAGTGGAGAATCTGTGTGGACTACCAAGAACTGAACAAAGCTACCAAGAAAGACCATTTTCCTCTACCTTTCATAGATCAAGTGTTGGATGGACTGGCAGGAAAGAAGTTTTACTCTTTCCTAGATGGGTTTAGCGGGTACAACCAAATCCAAATCAGCCCAGAAGACCAAGATAAGACCACCTTCACTTGTCCTTGGGGTACCTTTGCCTACCAAGTTCTTCCCTTTGGACTATGCAATGCTCCTGCTACCTTCCAGAGAGCCGTCTTGAGCATCTTTTCTGAGCTGGTCCATGATGCGGTGGAAATCTATATGGATGACTTCACTCCTTATGGGTCCAACTTCCAGGAAGCATTGTCCAATCTGGGAAAAGTCCTAACCAAATGCATTGAGATGAACCTGTCCCTTAGTCCTTAAAAATGTGAATTCTTGATGACTGAAGGGACCGTGCTAGGCCATACCATTTCTTGCCAAGGGTTACAGGTGGATCCTAACAAAATTGCTCTCATCAAGAAGGTTCCACCTCCTCAAAAGGTAAGGGATGTTCGGAGTTTCTTAGGATTAGCAGGGTATTACAGGAGATTCATTAAAGACTTCAGCAAGCTAGCCTCGTCATTGTTTGGCCTCTTGGCAAAAGATGTGGAGTTTAAATGGACTGACGATTGTCAGAGGGCTCTGAATGAATTAAAGGACAAGTTGGTGTCTTCCCCAATCTTGAGAGGTCCAAACTGGGCCCTACCTTTCCACATCCACACTGATGCCTCGAACAAAGCCATAGGGGCAGCCTTAGGACAAGTTGAACAAAAACTTCAGTATGTCATTTACTTTGTTAGCAAAAACTTATCCAAGGCAGAACTGAATTACACTGTAACTGAGAAAGAATTCTTGGCTGTGGTCCATGCACTGAACAAGTTCCGACATTATATCATTGGCTATCAAACATTTGTACATACTGATCATGCTACAATTAGATATTTAATGAATAAACCATATGTGAATGCTCGTATTATTAGATGGTTACTTTTGTTGCAGCAGTTTGATTTGACTATCGTTGACAAACCAGGTAAAGAAAATGTTGTTGCTGACTTTTTATCTAGATTGGATTTATCTGCAGATGAGGATGGAACAGTGGATGACCAGATGCCCGATGAACATCTGTTTGTTATTTCAATACTCTCTCCATGGTTTTCTGATATAGCAAACTACCTTGTTTCAGCACAGTTCCCCCCGCACCTATCCTCAAGAGAGAAGAGCATAATCATCAGAAAAAGTGCCTCATTCACTTGGATCGGGGGCAACCTGTTCAAGCTTGGCCCTGATCAGATCTTAAGGCGTTGTGTAAGGGAGGAGGAAGTCTTTGATATCCTCCTCACCTGTCATGATGGGCCTTGTGGAGGACATTTTGCAGCAAAGAGGACTGCCTTCAAAATCCTGCAGGCAGGCTACTATTGGCCCACACTTCATCAATATGTCAGAAGGTATATCAGCCAATGTGACCGATGCCAAAGGATGGGGAAACCGACTCAAAGGGATGAAATGCCTCTCCAACCTCAAGTGACTCTTGAGCCATTTGAGAAGTGGGGTATGGATTTTGTGGGTCCCATCAACCCTCCTTCGAGGCAAAGGTCTTACATCATTGTGTGCACCGACTACCTGACAAAGTGGGCAGAAACCAAGGCAATCAAAGCAGTGACAGAAGAAAAGGTGGTTGAGTTCTTAAGAGAAAACATCTTCTACAAATTTGGCTACCCAAGAGAGCTAGTCATCGATCAAGGAAGCCAGTTCACATCCAACTTAATTGAAGACCTACTAGCTCATCACAAAATCAAGCATAGGACTTCCACCCCCTATCATCCTCAGGCAAATGGGCAAGTGGAAGTCACCAATAGAGCATTGGAAGGGATTTTGACTAAGGTGGTGAGCAGCAGTAGGAAAGATTGGGTAGATCGCCTGGTTGAGGCCACATGGGCTTACAACACCATTTGGAAGACCACAACCGGCTTCACACCTTATGAGCTGGTCTATGGGAAGAGAGATTCGCTGTCAATTGAATTTGAATACAACACTTTGAGGATGGCAGCCCAGCTAGACCTAGATCTCAGCCATGCCCGACAAGAAAGGTTATTGCAGCTGAATGGATTGGACGAGCACCGAATGCAGGCCCTTCTTCACTCAGAATTGGTTCAACTTCAGAGAAAGGTGTGGCATGACCAACACCTCAATGACAAGCAATTTCAGCCAGGAGATTGGGCGCTGTTGTATGATTCCAGGCATAAAGATTTCAAGGGGAAGCTGAGAACCAGATGGCTGGGACCATATGCAGTGGAAAAATGTCATGACAATGGATCTGTTCTTATTTGGACCATTGATGAGGAGGCCATCCCCATGCTTGTCAACGGGCATCGACTGAAAATCTACAGGAAACCTCTCTCAAGACAAGAATTCATCAAAACTGTGGAGAAATCAGTGCTGGTCATAGAGAAGGGTTCTGCCTCTATTTTGGGCATACCCTGAAGATCTTTAAAAAAATAATAATAATAATAATAATAATAAATAAATAAATAAATAAATAAAGATCCTTGGGTGAAAACCTCTCTGAGGCTCTCAAGGCAGATAGTAGGGGTGAAAACCTCGTTGAGGCGCCCCTGCTGTCTTTCAAAAAAAAAAAAAAGGGTTTGAAAAGACCCTTGAGTGAAAACCTCTCTTAGGCGCTCAAGGAAGATAGTAAGGGTGAAAACCTCATGGAGGCGCCCCTACTGTCTTTCAAAAAAAAAAAAAAAAAAAGAGAAGAAAAAAAAACAATAAACAAAAAAACAGGGACAGCAAGTTCACAATGTGGCAATGCATGCAGGTTGCAGGTATTTATGAAGGAAGAAGAGGTCCCTCAACTCAAAGACAAGGGTCCTTATTATGCTGCCAGGTGACCTCACCAGCACCTCCTCCGAAAACACTCATCTTCTCCAAGGTATGGGCACGATTTCATCACAGCTTAGTCTTCTACAGGAAGCTACAGACTTTCTATAGGAAGTTCTGTATTTCTACAGGAAACTTCCTGTAGAAGTTTTGGACGGCCCAAAACTAATTGTGTGGGGAGATCTAATGACCAAGGTTCGGCATGGAGGCATGCAAGCTACTATTTTCTCCATCACACACTGCTGTCACCTCCTTCTACCACCCCAGTTGACATGCAATAAAAGTACCTGCACAATCAAAACGGATCATTGAATTATCAAGAGGAAGTGATTCTTAAATGAAAAAAGATGCCGAGATGCCATGCAATACTCATCATAGCTATCCAAGGGCCCTGCGAGCGTGATCGTGATGCCACTATCTTCACCGTTCAGCATGCACCCGAGGAGGAAAAACTACTACAGGACATCCTACAGGAATCCCGTAGCAGTTCAGCCAGCTAGAGTTTACACCATTCAAACGCTTGCAACATGCAATAATAAAGCGGGCACATGCAGCCGAGTCACAAGCTTCATCATCAACAGCCTGCGAAGAGGAACCTCTGGGCCTGTGCAAATAGCAACAGCAAGCAAATCTAGTCATCATCGTCCTGAAACCTGGAAAATCATGTCGCGGCCGCACAGGTAAGTGCCTCGCCCTTTCTTTCGTCGAATTACATGAATACTACTTTGAAATGTTTGCAAGTATGAAATGAACGGGTTGAGCAGTCGTATGGCCATTCAACTGGCCACGTCGACCAGTCAGATGGTCTAGTCAGATGTGTAGAATGGTGGTCATGGCAAAAAGAACGAGTAGTGGACACGTGAGAACCGTCCAGTCGGGGAGAGGCGCATTTTAACAGAAATGGCGACGGCGGATCTGCGGAGAATGATGCAACAGTCAGGGAACTTGCAGTGGAATGAGTAGATGACGTCGTCCAACGGTCCGGCAGGGACAACTCACCCCCACGCCACGAATTCCGCCGGATTCAAATCTATCGGCTAGATTGCCACCCCACGCATTTATCATCAGCCGTTTAGAAGTCGAGTGAGCATCCGAATTCCTCTGAAGCGTGACACTCCAAGTCTTCGGCCTGTTCGAACGTCTGATAGCAGCACAGAAGGCGCAGAACCACTGCAGTGCTCTCCATAACCCGTGCGCTGCTTCTACAGGAAGCTCACTGCCACGAGGAAAATTGGGCTCTTCACTTCAAAGGTGGCGAATTAAAAAGGTAAGCCTGAACCTGTGCCTTCCATGCAATTGGTTTCGAGGGTGGTGGAGTCGATGTTCCACAGTCTGATCATAAAAATTGCAAGTGTTGTCTACCGTTTGCATGAATTGTCGTCGAAGTGTATGTAAGGTTTCCTACAGGATATGATTTGTAATTAATCCCTGTTAAGGCTCATCTGGAGATAGTCTTCGCGAATTATGTGCGTGGCAGAGGCGTAGTCCCAAAAGGCTAGTTTTTGAATACACACCCGCCACCTCCAGCTAACGTAGTAGTTTTTCATCATGCCGGGTGGATTCATCAGAAAGGAACCGACCGACTCAAAGAAACTAAGAGAGAACCCTGAGGTGGTAGAGTTGTTCACTCACGCACAATGGATGTCGTTCTGCGACAAATTGCAAGGATATGATGATGAGGTGGCAGAGGAGTTCTTGCAAGCTCTGAAGCCAAAATCAAAAACATTGGCCACCGTCAATTTCAGGGGTTTGAGTCTCAGACTCACCCCACAGTTCATCAGCCAAGTTACTGAGCTCCCAATGGGGGTACCATGGGACAAAGAAGAGAGGAAATTAGGCCAAAAGGCCAAGAAGGAATTCTTTCCACCAGAGGAGCAATTCTCAGAAGATAAGAACGGGGTTCGCAGAACTAGCTTACTGCCACTTTGGAGCGAAGTCAGCCTCCAAATTATGAAATACATCACATGTGAAGGTTGGTTTAGCATTGTGTATGGGTACCATTTTCGACTACTCACAGAATTAAGGCATCAGATGGACCTACCTGCAGAGAACAAACTAAGTATTCCCTACTTTCTACTGCAGTCTATGACTGAATGTGCCACCAAGTTGAGAGAAGGCACACCAGACCAGGTAGCTCATCACGGGCTCATTAAGCTCCTCGTGGAGGATGCAATCCACACATACAAAGTCCCTCTCTCGTGGGAAGCCTTCCGAAATTTGACTAAGGATGGCGATATAAAAATGTTGACCGAAGAGCTTGGTTCCTCCAGCAGCGAGGAGAAGGAGTCAGTACCCGCAGAGAAGAAAGAAAAAGGCCAGAGACCCACGGCCAAAGCACCGAAGAAAGAGCAAAAGGAGAAACAAGAGAAAAAGGGTGCCAAAGAGAAGGATGACACACCCATGTTGACGGCTAGAGAGAAAAGATTACAAAGCAGGGTGGACAAGACTGAGCAGGTCCACGTCAGTAAAGGCACCTCGACAGCAGCCTCGACCAAGTCAAAAAGCAAAACCCACTCAGCAAAACAAACTAAAACGGTGCC
Source organism: Pinus tabuliformis (assembly GCA_031772625.1). Classification (NCBI taxonomy): domain Eukaryota; kingdom Viridiplantae; phylum Streptophyta; class Pinopsida; order Pinales; family Pinaceae; genus Pinus; species Pinus tabuliformis. Next base: position 586,134,651 of record CM062812.1, on the reverse strand, counting down.
ACCTGTTTCTACAGGAAAACCAAAACCGGCTTCTACAGGAAGCCATAAATCAACTGAAAAAGGGCCTTCTACAGGAAGCCCTGAGAAAGGAAAACCCAAGGAAAAGAAAGTCGACATTCTTGCAAGGGAGGCAGCAGCCGTGCTGGCCGCCCTCATTACACCTCCTAAGCCAAAGGAAAAGAGAAATAGGGAGGCCCCTCTATATTTTAAAGCTAGGAGAAGTGTGAGAATAAAAACGGGCAAGCCACAGCCTCCATCCAGCAGCCCAATCACTATAGAGGATGCCCCTACTTCGCCCAGGGAGAGGTCCCCCTCAAAGATATTAGTCACCTATGAGAGGGGGAGCCCGAAAACAACTACTTGGAAAGAGAGGTTGGACCAGTTGGCCTCAAAAGCCCGGCTACAGGATGCTGAGGCTGCTCTACAGGAAACCTTAGCCCGGCTTAAGGAGACAGAGAGGATGGAAGGAGAAGCACCCTCATCACCACCGAGGGAGGACGAAGTAGAGCCACCAAGAGAGGAAGAGAAAGAGCATATTCCGGAGCCTAGCCCTCAGCCAAGTCTGAGCTCATATTATAACTTCTTAGAAGCTGGCAAAATTATACCACAGAAATTCACTGTGCCACTGTTCTTTGCATTGGAGGAAGAGAGAGTATGAACCCACACGTGGATGAAAATAGCCAAATCAAAAGGTGTGGCGGACATAGGCCCCTTGGAGGAGCAACTCAAGGAGGCAAGAAAGGAATTAGCTATGGCTAAACACGTGGCAAATTGCCAGCGGGTGTTCCTACAGGAAGAAAACGAAAAACTTAGACTGCAGCTACAGGAGTTGAGGAGAGGAACAGGCACATCCTCAGGGGACATCACAGCAGAACAGCAAGGCGGAAAGGAATTGCAAGTCGGTCTTGGGGAGCCAACCATGCATCTACAGGAAGGGGAGCTGCAAGCACAAATTGAGGTACAAGCTCTCAAACAGCAGCTGCAGCAGAAAGAGGCACAATTGGCCTGCATGGCCAGTTGGGCCATGGATGCTATACAATGCAGACAGTCGGCCAAATCCTATGGCCTGTACCTGAGAGACCAGTGGCTGCAATTTCAAATCAATACCTTGGCGCAAAGGGGTATCTCTCAGCTCCAAGACCCGCAGCAGTTCACTGAATTATGCAATACCAGTTCATCAGAGGATAAGGCCAAACTATCGGAGTTCTACCTCCATAATTTGGCCCTTCCTAATGTGACTTCATGGGATCCCAACACGGTCTTAGGGGATATGCAGTTAATGGCATTTGCCTCATGGTTGAACCATGAAGACAAAAGAGCAGCAGAAGCCAAAGCGGTCATGAACCGAGAGCTGAATGAGCCATTACTAATTAGAGCAGAACTAGGGGATCCAACTGCATTAATATCGGCACACCAACACTTATCCACCAACCCTCAAGCTTTATTGAAATATATGGATCAGCAGGCCCAGGCCATAGCGCATTTCGAGGATATGGAGAGACTGCTAGGGGACAACTGTGTTCAAGCTTGCACCCGTCGATGGAATACATTGGCCCACAGTCTAAAAATCAGAGAATATCATACTCCAACTAGAATGAGGGAAGCTCTAGTACGGGTGCCCCTTTATAAGAATCCATGCAAAACCTCCAGGCCAGCTAGATTGGCCTCAAGCTAAGCCCACCTCTGCTGTTAGGATTGATGGAAGGCAGCACAAAGAAAGATGAGCATGAACAGTGGGAAGAGGTGGAAAGAAAGGTTGGGTTCCATGTCAGTAAGGAGGACACTACTGCAGAAGCTTGGGATGTGAGGGTGGCAGTAAAGGCAATGAAGGATGAGGATCTGGATTAGTTGCTCAAAGATGAGCAATCATTTTAGCTGGGGGGTGATGATGAGCCCCAAATTTGGTAACATTTTGGGCTCATTTGGCCTAACTACCCTTGCTCAACCCTTCATTTTTCATAACTTATGCATCATTTTTTAGTATATTTATGTCATTTGTACGAATGAGGGCAGTCACTATTCCTAGGTGGCTAACACATGTTTATTTCAGGTTTTTTTGACATTTAATGGAGCAAAACCACGCAGATGAGGGCTAGGAGACAGCCAATATGGGATTGAGATTTTGTAGGAAGGTTGTCCACAGCATTGAATGGCCTTCCTCGTGATCTTCACCCCCAACTCCGAGCTCCAACAGCCACCACCACCGAGCTAGAAGGCAGCCAAACGGATTTTGAGGAAGCAGCAGATTACTCTTAGTTTGGTCAGCCAAACCCCACTAATTTAGGAGGCCAGCTTGGCCCTCGTAATGTATAAATGATGAGGCTGTAGCCTTCGAGGGGGACTTTTGAAACCTTGTTGCATATTCTGAACTACGAGCTGATAGCTCTGTTTTGCTCTTTTGTAAGCCATTTGTGGCATGTTATTTGACTTATGACTATTATCTTTTAATGAAAAGCAGGCAGATTTGAGTTCAGTTCTGAGTTCTTAAAGGAGCCATAGCTCTCGGGGTTGGGCCCAACCTGAGAGCCTAAGGCTTCCTTCCTTTGTATTGTTACCTTTCTTTCAGCATTGTATTTCTTTTCCTTTACATGCATTTGGAAACACAGTTTGCTGAGTTGAATTTCTTGGTGTGGTTAAGTAGGTTAGTTTTATGAACAGAGTTGCTTCAGTAGTTTAGATTAAGAGTAAGGAGATTGGAGTTAATAAGAGTTCCAAAAAGGGTTGACTGCACACTCACTTTCACCTCTGTTTAGGGACTGGAATTGCAGACCGTGCCACCCACCAAAAACACTGTTTTACATGTTCATGCAAGCTTTGATGCAATGTTCTCATTTGTAGCAGTGTCCATGCATTTAGATCTTGTGGAATGATTCTTTGCTTCAGCACCATGCATGATTTCCCTTAGAAACGACATTGCTGTTCTTTGGTTTTTATTAAAACAGTTAGAATAGGTTGATGAAATTTCGGTTATGTGCAAGACATGGATGATTTGTTTCATTTACACTGTGCAGCACTACTCCCTCACTCCCTTATCCTTCTAAGCCGTGCCTAGGCCATCTACTCATCTCCCAGTTAGACCACTTGCCTCCTAACTCTTCTATCACCCACGTTATTCTACCTTTTCGGCCTTCCATTCCCTCTACCCTCCTCTAGACCAACCAGCTTTGCACACCCCCTCTTCACCTCATCTCTCTGCCCATAAGCCGTTACAAACTCCCCTCCTACCTTCCTATCCATCCATGCAGCCTCTTCCACTCATCCATCACCTAAAAATCCGATTGCAGAACATCCTGTAGGAATTACTGAACTTCTTGTAGAAATCCTGAACATCCTATAGAACCCCTGCAGACTTCCTGTAGAAGCTTGTAAACACGGTTGCCAGGCATCTAAACTTTGTGAACTTCTCTGAAAGGATGTTAGGGATTCCTTAGACCCTCTCTGAGCCTTCCTGACCTTTTCCAAGCATTTCCCTCCTTGATCTATCCCTGCACAGTCAAGACCCAGTTAGAAGCACACACATAATAATTCCAACAACTTGAGCAAAAATACAAAAATATGTTTTCTTTAGATCAAAGTAGTCTAGACACATGCATCTCACCTTCCTAGAAGTAATGGCATCTCTTTCAGTAGTTTGCATTCCCACCTCTGCATCAGTAGGACTAGCTGGTCGAATTAGGGTTTGCTAGGGTTTGTGATTCTTGTTGGCTTTCAATTCCTTCCTACAGTAGGTTAATTTCCTTTGAGATAGCTTTCGTTCATCGGTTAAAAAGCTTCTTCTGAGAACTCATAGAAGTTGGCTTGAGCCCTAGCGGACTTGTGCCAGCTAACCAAGTGACAGCTGCGACAAGAGCTAGTACTTGTGCATACAGCACCATAGCTTCCAAGTTTGTTACGAACTACCGGGTTGACAAAATTAGAGAAGGAAGCTCCAGGAGTTGTAGCATTATTGCTACAATACTGGAGCCCACCAACGGCCATGATCACTAGTCTTATATATCTTTCATGGATCTGTAGTGTACTTGATTTGGTAGCCATGTTGTTTCACACCTAAGCATGGGTATGCCTTCTTGAGGAAAAGAGTCATCTCATACCTTGTCTTTTCTTGTAGGTACTTTCTGGAACCAAAATTTGGTGCACTTTGCCCGACCCCACTTAGTAGTTTTTTTTTTTAGATTATAATGTATTTTTTAGACATCAACTACCGGGACCATTTAGTTTTTCATTTCATGGACACTATCTTCAAATATAATGAAATCAGGATTTTTGATTGTGCGCATTGCCTCTCTGCTGCAAACTAGGTCTGCCACCTCTACTCTGCACACCCCCTGTGGCCCTTGAGCCCCTCAGCTCTCCAATGGACTCCAGCGGGGGTCCGCCCCCCTCAGAGGTTCTGGCTTTCAAAATGATGATAGAAACTTGCTTTAAGAGAACCCCTTCCGCCATGCAATAGATATTCATGAAGAAAATGGACAGCATACCCTCTGTTGTACTCTCAGAAGAAGAAACATGCAGAGCAGCTCTGAATCTTGCAGAGAGAGGACTCATAGGCCAATTCACTAGCCTTTGGCCTTCAGAAAAATATGTTGAAGAGTGGGTTCAAAGAAACTCGATCTCGTTAACCAAAGAGGCCATAAAAAGCTACTTTGTGGGTAAGGGCTACTTCGTTTTCATCTTCAAAAGTACAGAAGGCAAAAGCTTAATCTTCAAGAACGAGCCATCTTTTATGGGTCCACAAGGATTATATCTGAACAAATGGTCGCCCGATTTTGACCCTGCACAGGATGTTCCATCAGCTGTGCCCATCTGGGTGTGTTTGCCCCATCTTCCCCTCCACTATTGGAAACAAAAGTCTCTTCAGCTAATTGGAAACACTCTAGGAAAATACATAGACCAAGCAATCAAAAAAGATCAGTATTCATGTGCCCGCATATGTGTCGAAGTTGATCTAGAGGAGGGACTGCCAGAAGCAATCAAGCTAACGGTCACCAGATGGACGCGTGTACAAGAACTGGATTACGAACAACTCTGTTTTAAATGTAGACACGGCCATGGTCACGGCCATTTCACAAAACACTACAAGAAAAAGGCTGAGGAACAAGCTGAGATGCACAATGGCGAGCAATGGACCCTAGTCCAGAAATAATTGCAGCAAAAAAAAGGTAGGGGGAAAGTCACTCAGAAGGAGGCCCCCAATAGCTCCAAACTGACTGAAGAAAGGGGTCCAAACTCAAATTAAAAAGAAAGTAGTCAAGCCCAACCCTTAGAAATAATCCCAGAAAACGTAGACCAGGAAGGAACATCCAACTCCAAAAATTAAGACGAGGAAGCAGGCCACCCAGAGGCTTCCAAAGGTAGCCCCTCAAATCCATCTATGCAGAAGTCACAAGGAAAAAGCCAGCAGATAGCTTAGGATCATCAGAGGACGAGATCTACGAGCGTCCGTCAAAAAGAGCCGGAAGGAAATCCCATAAAGAAGCAAGGGAGGAGGAGGCTAAAATACTTAAAACTCAAAGCAGCCAGCCCACAATAGAGATTTCTATTAGGAGAAATACCAGAACAAGGCCTCCTAAGGGAGGATCCCTCCCCCCATTTGGTAAATAATGTGTCTTGTCTCTTGGAACTGTAGAGGTCTGGGGACCCACATGAAAATAGAAGCAGTCAAGGATCTACTGAAAATCGAACCACCAGATATTCTCATGCTCCAAGAGACAAAAATCGAAGGGCAAGCCCTCCTCGACATCAGTAAGGTGAAGTGGAAGAAAAACGCAGGCAAAGTAGTAAGCTCAAGGGGCTCTTCAGGGGGGCTGGCTACCCTATGGACAGAAGATCTCTTCCACCTGAACAACTCCTTCGAAACTCAACACTGGATCTTCACAAAATTAAAGCATTGTGCAAGTAAGTTGACTATCTCACTCTTCAATCTTTATGTTCCAGTTATTTACTTTGAAAAAGAGAATGTTGGAATTCCCTCCTGGCATTCTTAGAGCAGCATAACCCCAATAACATAATCCTTGCTGAAGATCTGAACATAGTTCTGAAGCCCAAAGAAAAGAGAGGGGGCAACATCAGTAGAGACCATTTGTTGCCTTTTGTGGAAGATCTCATCCAACAATGGGACCTCATTGATTTTAGCCCAATAAGAGGTCTTTATACATGGACAAATAATAGGATAGGGGAGGAACACATATCTGCTCATCTGGACAGATTCTTAGTTCAAATCTCGCTCATGATGAACAAACCTCGCTTATGATGACAACAGGATAATCAATACCAAAATCCTCCCCAAATTAACTTCATACCATAAGCCCATTCAGCTACTCCTGAAGGATGAAGAAGACTTGGGTCCTCTTCCTTTTCACTTCAACCCCCTCTAGATTGAGAGGGATGGTTTCATGGAAATAGTGAAAGAAGCTTGGGCCAAACCAATCTCAGGATCTTTGGAAGCAAAAGTTCAAGGAAATAAAACAAGCCTTCAAAGAATGGATTAAAAAACCCGCTTCAAATCCAACCAGCCAAAGGAAAGAAATAGTGCAGACTTTGGAGGGCATACAAGTTGAAATGGAACGCAAGAATATCACCTCAGAGATGATAGGCAAAGAGGTAGAAGCCCAATGCTCTTCCTTCCGCTCCTTTAGAATGGAAGAAGAGTACTGGAGAATCAAATCCCGTAGCCTGTGATTAAAGGTTGGGGATCGAAACACCTCTTTCTTTCATCGCCAATATAGATCTAGACTCTCACGTAATCATATCTCGAAAATCACAACTGAAGAAGGGCAGATCTGCAATGGGTTTGCACAAATAAAAGAGGCAATGGAAAGTCACTTCAGAAAGATTTTTACTACAGGGACACAAGGTAGCGAGGAAGACTCAGCGGAGCTCCTCTCAAACATTCCTTTCCTTCTCAACTCAGAAGACAGTCATGCTCTCATCAAGCCCTTCACGGAGGAAGAAATAATTAATGTTATTTGGTTTATGGAACCTGATAAGGCTCCTAGGCCTGACGGGTTCACCATTCACTTCTACAATATTTGTTGTTATACCATTAAATCTGACCTCTAAAAAATGATAAGAGGGTTCCAGAAGAAAGCTAAGATAGGAGGAGGAACCTTCCACCTACCTCGCACTAATTCCAAAAGAGGTCAACCCAGAAACCTTTGCCAGATTCAGACCCATATCTCTTTGTAGCGCCTCCTAAAAAATTTTGGCCAAGTTTCTAGCAAATAGAATTAAACCATTACTCAAAAGGCTCATCTCCTCCTCCCAAGGAGGATTTGTTGAAGGTAGACACATCTTGGATAATGTCATCCAAGTGTAGGAGACAATTCACTCAAGTAAACAACAAAAAGAAAAAGGAATGTTGATAAAATTAAACATGGTGAATGCTTTTGATAGGGTTAATCACACCTTCCTCATCAAAGTATTACTCTCCTTCGGGTTCTCGAACCAGTTTGTGAATCTTATAAAAGCCTGTATTGACAATCCCTAGATTGCCCCCCTGGTTAATGGGCGCCCTACTGGCTTCTTTCATGCCCAGAGAGGCCTTAGGCAGGGCTGCCCCCTCTCTCCTTTTCTGTACACTATGCTGGCTAAATCTCTAAGCAAAAAGCTCACTGCTAAGAGAGAAATTGGGTCATTACCTAACCTCAAAATTTCCCATGGCATAGATCCCTTAAACCATGCCCTATTTGCGAATGACTCTATTCTTCTCGAAGGAGCCTCTCTCAGAATTGCAATGGCATTTGACTCAGTCCTCAAATGCTATTGCAGGGTAACAGGAGCCTTAGTAAGTGAAAGAAAGAGTGAAATTTATGGCTGGAATATGGAACAGCAAGAGCTCATGAGCATATCTCAGATCATGGGCTTTAAAGCCTATGCAAAATGGGACACGATCAAATACATGGGTTTGCCCATTACAAATGGAATTAACAAAAGGGATCTGTGGAGTGACATTATCAGCAAAATCAAAACAAAGAACTCATCTTTGGGAGGATACTAGTTAACAAAAGGAGGAAAAGTAATTGTTATTAAAACTCTGTTGTCTACGTTGCCAATTTACCAAGCTGCTTTTCTTCTTGCTTCTAAAAATGTGATGGATCAAATATCTAAACTTCTGAGGGATTTTCTATGGCAAGGGGGGAAAGGAAATCAGGAAAAAAAATCACTTGATCAACTGGGACAATCAAGAGAGACATCACAAAGGGCGGTTTACAGATTCGCAATCCTACAATGGTTGACCTTGTGCTTGGTGGCAAAATCCTGTGGAAATTGCATTGTGATCCACAACACTCGGTCAGTCAATCACTCTTGCACAAGTACGTAAATGGTCCTACACTACGGAATCTGCAAGCCTGCATCTCAGTTAACTGCTCCCAAACCTGGAATTTATGCCGAAAAAGTGTATACTTCTTCAGAGGGAAGGTGTATTGCGTGCCTGGAAATGGAAAGAAAACCTCTCTGTGGGACGATCGCATTACGGATCATGCTCCACTATCTGAGTCTGAAGACATCACAGATATAAAGGAATGGCTCCAACATGCTGGCATCAATAGCGTCTATGATCTTTCTAGGTGGGACAAAAAAGGCAATTGGTGCTGTTGGGACTTCCACAGCGTCCCTGTTAGACTCTTGCAGCAATAAAATCAGCTCATCGAATTGCTTGAAAAGGCAGCACCAATTCATCAAAGCATGAAGGACGCATGGGGATGGGGACCCTCAGGAAGGTATACCACAGCTGCTGGTTATAGTGCTCTTCACCTAACAAAAATCAACAATCATCCGCCCAGTTTTTGGAAAAAAGTATGGGATCCTGGAGGTCTTCCTAAAGTTAATTTTTTTCTGGATTTTGGTGCATAACAAGGTCCTAACAGGAGAAAATTTGGCCAAGAGAAGCCACACAAGACCACATAGATGTGCCCTCTGCAGAAGCAATACTGAAACAACTAAACACCTCTTTATTGACTACTATTTTGCTAAAGAAGTATGGGGCTACATTCTCCATGAACTCCATATTGCCCCCCCGGGCCATGATTTTGTAGCAGAGTTATTTGCCTCATGGAGCCACCTATATCCCCACAATATTCCCATTAAATCTCTATGGAACAAAATTTGGATCGCCATCCCCAAATACGTATGTTGGCAAATTTGGTTGACCCGGAATGAACAGATCTTCAAAGAAATCTCTTATACTCCCTTGAAAATAGCAACCAAAGAAAAATCCCTCCTTTTAGAAGCAGTCCAGTAATCGTACTTAAAAGAAGACCTCACTCTCCTTCCTAGAAAAAAGGGATGGTTGGATTCTCTTTCCCCTCTGCCTCGAAAGCTCCTTTTGGTCCCCCCCATTGCAAACCCTGAATGGCGAAAAAGAGATTCTGACATCACTTTCTAAGATTGGTGGAGGCAACAACATCTAACCTCGATTTTCTTTGATGGGGCTTTCAAAGGGAACCCGATGCTATTGGAGCAGGGGGTATTATGTACTCTCCAGATGGCTCAAGAAGGGATTACTTTTGCTGGGGTATTGGGCAAACAACCAACAATCAAGTAGATATTCTAGCTCTCCTCAAAGCATGCCAAATTGCAAGGGAAATAGGCATCAAAGACTTTCAAGCATTTTGAGACTCAAAAATACTAATCATAAAACTCAACACGGAGGAATTGTTCAATAATGCAAGCCTCAACAAAATTCTCAGCAGATTAAAGAGAACCCTCCTTGAATTCGACACCTACAAATTCTACCACATTCTAAGGAATTCGAACAGTGAAGCAGACCTTATGGAAAATAAAGGGTGCACTCTTCAGAAGGGACAACTCAACATTAATGACGAGATATCATACCAATCTTGCTTCTCTTGAAAGAATTGTAATCCATCCTAGCATAAGAAAGAGGATAAGGAGAACTATACTCTTGGTTGTTTAGGCTTTGGCCCAACCATATACCTTCAAATAAATAAAAAACATACCCGTTTCAGTTAAAAAAAAAAAAAAAAAACATCAACTACCATTCTAACAGCAGAGGTTAGGGGGAATCTATTATAGAATATTTATCCACCTCATTCAACTGGGATGCATGCTATTGGCCTTTATCCATTCTATATTTTTCTTTGGCTTACTAGGCCCACTAAACAATCTATAAAAAATCCTTTCTGAGATTACACTTTTTGCTTAGTAAAAGGAGTGAGTACTCACCCTATTACTTAAATAAAAAAGAGAATGTATTCAAAATCCAATATAAAAATATAAAAACACAAACATTACACATTTCTAAGTGGATTTTATAGGAAAATTAGTTCCATAACTTCCTAATTCATGTGAGAAATGGTCCCAACCATCTTGAAATGGTATAAATTAGACATAAATGAAGGAGAATAAACAACAAGCCATATGATACTAGAGTTATCATCCAATCTAGAGAAATTGGATATTTTATTCTCCATGGTTTTTATAACCACCATCTACCTGAGAATTCCCATTTTTAGTTGCTCCCATCTCTCGTTCCCAATATTAAAGTTTAATATACACTTCTCTAGATAACTATAATTATGGGTGGTAATTGTTATTGAACGATGGGTATGGATGAATTTGGTGGAAGAGCTAGGTAAACATTTGTTGCACTATTATTCTTTCTAAATAAAATGAAAGTATTTTTTCTTTCCCTTCCCTAGATACTAAGTATTTGCATTTCGTTATTATTTTCTAGTTTCTAGCATTGGTTCTAATTTTACCTAACTAGAGTTAGATATATTAGTTATTGTGTAATTAATTTGTTATACCAATTTCTTTGAGGAAGGATATTTGTTCCATGCATGTAGGTTTGTGAAGTTTGATAAGGAGCAACCATATTTAGTCAAGGATAGTTTGAGTTATTTTTCTCCAATCTTCAATTTGACTTGGTAAGTCCTCCAACCAACGAGTAGTTATTTTGAATTACTGTAAACTAGTCTAAGAAAAATAGTGTTATCTTTGAACTTTTAATTGCAAAGGTACATAATGGAAAATCACTAACAACAATCAACATAAAAGCTTTAAGCATGTAAAAAAGGTAGTTCTCTCCAAAAACCCACATGTTATAAGATGACATATCATTGTGAAAGGGACAACAGGAGAAAGAACGCTACTATCACAATTGTGAAATGAAGATGACATAAAGATCAACGAATGGTGAATAGAAATGCTTGAGTAGAACATGTGCGAGGGCCTCATCATGGGAATGATACAAATGAGTCTTTATCAAAAGATTGCCAATTGATTCAAGAAAAACCACCTAAAGGCAATTTCCCTGACTTTCATAATCACCTTACGTAAACTTGTAGGTTATGGCCCACCTATACAAATTTAAAGCCTTTACATTGTGGGTTTAAAAGAAAACCCCACCAATCACCCAACAGTGATATAACACATAATCTGCCAATTAACTTCGATCCCACCGGAATGCATAAGACAGGATCTCAAATAGATTTAAACTCGCATCCATACACTTCTTGGTTCCGCCTTCCCCACAAATCTTATCGGATTAATTCACCACCATTGATCTCATTATTAATCTGACGGTTGTTGATCCACCCAATCAACAAACCCAATCGCCATCCTCCACCGTTTGATCAAGGCATGCTTGATCTAACGATCAATAGTGATATCGCACGAGAAACTTGCGCGACACTTAACCACCCTTACAGAGCCGATAAGGATTTTAAATCCTTAATCTATAAAATTTTGGGTCCACCTTTGAAGTTAAAGTCTGATCTCTTTATGGCCCGATATTCGTTGGATAACGGAGGCCATCAAATCCTACGGTCTACGGCCCTTCAACTAGCACGCGGATTACCAAACAGCTCAACCCTCGTAGTTGACTGTGACATAAGCGTTTGAAATTTAGATCGATGGTTGTGATTGAGTGCAGGCCTTCGACCATGATCAAGACATCCGTACACTCCTATCCCCTGCAATCTATTCCTTCGCCATTCTTCTTCCACCATTTATATCCGTCGATCTAAACGATCTGACGGCTCCCTCTGCACTTGTTCGCTTATGATGGACTTCGCACTTCCACCCATATTAATTCTGCCACACTCTGTTTAAACACTCACGACATTCATACAACAGTTATCGAGTTTTATCGTTAGATCGCCATCGATCCTTACAGTGATCGATGGTCGATCAATAAACCTATAAATGGGATTTAACCCTTTTGACTCATAAAAAATATACAGCCACATAAATTTCACATAACACACATGTCTTAATTATATACAGAATTAGTTACAGTCTTAGGCATTTCAGCCTTAGTCACAATTCCTCTATCGATTATATTGTATTCTCACTCTCTGTTTATACAAATGTTTCCTTCTCCTCTCTATCTCTTCTCACACACACAGACTCTTTATAGAGAAATTACAAAGTCGTGGATCATCTCAGATCCATGATTTCCTCTCACAAATTGCCTAAATCTCTCAACACACATACATGGCAGATAATTACTTTAAATTAATTATTCTCAAGACTTATCAATTCCATCAAATAAACTCATTTTTAACATAAAATTGCTCCCGATTTACATGATTGTCCATATCTCCTCCTCCATAGCTTTGACTTTGACTTTTGATTAAGGGTGGTCAGATGCTTCTGCATCACCAATGCACAATGTTCAAAGGATGACATCAAAGATAGTAGTGTCGATGTTTCACAACTTTATTGTAGAGACACAAGATGGAAAAGCATTAAAAAATAATAGTATGAAGATTGTTGCATATCCCAAAGTTCGACAAGATATACTGTAGAGGCACAAAATGAAGAAACTCTGACAACAATTAACATAAATTCTTTAAGAATGATAAAAAAATAGTTATTGCAAAACAAAACATGTACCAAGATGGTGTACCATCTTAAAAGGCATAAAGGGAGCAATATATGTTTCTATCATAACTATCAATTGAACATTACTCAAAAATCACCCAATGATGAAGATAAATGATTGAGTTGTGTGTGAGACGCTATAAAATAATCTTCATTAAAATATTTAAATATTTAAAAGGTATAAAGAAAGTAACAAACACTATTATCATCACTATAAAATGAAACTAACATAAAAATCATTAAATAATTCAAATAAATATTTGAGTAAAACACTTTATGTGACCACATAAAATACAAAAATTCTTATTAAATACTCTGAAAAATATTAAAAAAACAACAACAACAACTATAAACTAAATATATAATAAAAATAATATAATAACCAAAAATATAATAAAATTAATATAATAAGTAATAATATAATATAATGGTTTTATAAAAATCATTTAAGAAATTCAAAATAAAATTATTGGTCATGGCACGAGTTTAAAAAATCCATATAAAATATATATGTTTAATTTTTTTTAAATATAATTAAATACCAAAATCTTATTTTTCTTTTACAAAGTGACTTACATAAATACAAATACAAATCTATGAGAATCTCACTTAATATTAAAAAAAAATCACTTAATATCAAAAAGGAAAATTAGTTGAGACAATCTCAAATTTTCCCCTTTTAACTTAGTTGTATGGTAAATATTAAATCGCTTTTTAACTTGTCCTTCAAATACATTATGGCTTTGGAAATGGGAAATATAAATAATGAAAACATCAAAACCTTTTATGAATCTTGGATTCATTGTATTTTGAACTTTAATAACAATATATAAAGCAATATTATTTTTGGAGTTGTTTGTATCTCTATTATTTTCATCTCTGCATTTATTGATTTCATCTCCAAAGCATGATCCATTTGTTGTTAGTTGGGTGACATGGGTAAATACGAATCCACCTTTTAGGTCAACTTCATGAGATACAATGAATTTTTTTTGGTTTTCTTTGTTTTTAACTTAGTTGTATATGGGTAAATATGAATCCACCTTTTAATTCAACTTCATGAAATACAATGAATTTTTTTGGTTGTCTTTGTTTTTAAATTAGTTGTATGGTAAATAAAAAACCACTTTTTAGCAAGATATGTTTTGGGTTTGGGTTAGGAGATGGGAAATGTAAAGAATAAAAATATTAACTATTTTTAAGGATGGTATCATATCTAAAAATTTAGATGAACTAAGATATTTTATTAGATGAGAAGATTATGTATAAGATTCCCTAAACAATATTAGTAAATCTCTATTTTGAACTATTGGATTCATTGGATTTTGAGCTTTAATAAAGATATTTAAAACAATATTATTTTTAGAGTTGTTTATCATTTTTTTAATCTTCAAAGCAAGTTTTTTAGTGTCTCTATTGATTTCATCTTCAAAGCATGATCCATTTGCTTTTAGCTTGCTAACCTAGGGGAATATGAATCCACTTTTTACCTCATCTTCAAAGCATGATCCATTTGCTTTTAGCTTGCTAACCTAGGGGAATATGAATCCACTTTTTACCTCATTGTTGAGACAACCTCACTCGATACCATGAGATACAATATTTTTCGAGATATAATATTTATTTAGTTGTGTAGTAAATATAAAATCTTTTTTTAGGTTGTTTTTGAGATATATTGTGATTTTGGAAATGGAAATGTAAACGATGAAAGTCTTAACAAATTTAGGGATTGTATTTATCCAAAAATTTAGATGGAGGAATATAAGAGAAAATGATGTATAAGCTTCACAAAATAATATTAACAAGTTTTTATTTTGAATTATTAGATTTATTGAGCTTTAATTACCGTATATAAAGAAATATTATTTAGAGTGAGTTTGTTTTATTTTTGGTTTTTGTTTTTTGTTTTATTTATTTATATGGTTTGATCAATGATCGCTATATCCAAAAAATATTTGTACTTCATAGATCTATCTGAAAGGATCACTTCTTGCTATTTCAACCACATAAAGCAATATTATTTAGAGTGAGTTTGTTTTATTTTTGGTTTTTGTTTTTTGTTTTATTTATTTATATGGTTCACAGTCCTTGGAGATCAGTGATCGCTATATCCACAAAATATTAGTAACTTCATAGATCTATCTGAAAGGATCACTTCTTGCTAGCTCAACCACAGAGCCTGACCCCAAGAGCGTCAAGAGAATTGAACCCATGACCTCTCAATAACAAAGATGCTTTAACCATGGGGACTCGACCAACTAAGCTAACCCTCAAAGCTTCTTTTTTTCTATGTGATTCATTGAACCCAATGTTTTATGATGACTATGCCCACATAATATTTGTACCAAGCATATTCACTCGAAGGGATCACTTCCTGCCAACTTAACCACAAAGCATGACCCCAAGAGTGTCAAGAGAATTGAACCTGTGACCTCTCAATAGAAAAGGTGCTTTAATAATGGGGACTCGACCAATTGAGATAACCCTTGAGGCTCATACTATTTTTAGAGTTGTTGATGTTTCTATTATTTTCATCTCCAAAAAATAGTTGTTAGTGTCTCTATTTATTTTATATCTAAAACATGATCCTATTAAACATGTGTTTTTTATATTTACAATATGAATAAGTCCAAAAATATGGAGGGTTTGACATTTAAAAAAAAAGTGTATGGAGAAGTTGTTAGAATATTGATGTTTAAAATGGTTGGATGATTCATTTAATTTGCATATCTTCATAGAATAATTGATATTAAGATAGTCTTATCTAACATTAGTAACATCCAAATATAAAACCTACATTGAGATCTTAACAAAATGGCAATGCATGCTTACTAATATTACTGTGTTGAGGAAATGCGATGCACAATTTGTGAAACTTAAGATGCTTATATATCATTGTGGATGATATCTCTAGGGAAATCCATGATGTTTCCTTATAGTTGTGTATTATATTTCTAGGAATTACAAAGATTTAGATTAATGAATCTCATTCAAAGATATTCAAATTAAACAACAAGAAATTAATCTATAAATATTACTTTTATTAATCTAATCAGTGACAATGATTTAAAGGTTAATTTGATTCACAATATAATTGGTTTCTTATGAAAATACTCAAGCTTTGCATGGAAACATTATTGCAAGTGTGGCATTTTTCTTAGGGTTTTTGGTGTTTCTATTGTTTGCATCTCCAAAGCACAACTCATTTGAGCCAGTGATTTTATATTTACCATGTGACCAAGTCGAGAAAAAAAGAAGGGGTTGATATATATATATATATATATTGCATCACAATTGATGCTTAAAATGGTGGCACAACCTATTGAATTTGTAAACTTTCCTAGAGTGACGGATATCATGACAAACTTCTCAACATTTCTGACATCCAATTTGAAACTTATATTGAAATCTTAACAATATGACAATGTATGTCTTATGAACATAGATCTTTTGAGGTGATTTGATGCACAACTCAAGAGACTCAACATGCTCCCCTGAGTTGTGTGGTTGATATCTCTAGGGAAATTAGAGATCATGCTTTATACTTATCTGGTATTTTAGTAACACAAGTTTAGATTAATGTATCTCATCCAAATAGATTCTGAATGAACAATAACAAACTTATCCAACAATATTGATGATAATTTTGTTAATTTAACACATGATAGAGATTCAAAAGTTAATTTTTTTGATGACACAATTGGTTTCATATGACAATATTTACACATGGTGTAGTGGCGTTGTTGGAAGTGCGACAAGGACAATATACATGTAAATAATTTTGACAATACATTTTGTTGATAGACATTGGTAATGTAAAACACTTAGATGTGGTGGAAGATATTGTTTTCCTAATTGTATTTGAAACAAATATGATGAGTATAGTTGTGTGATTGTGAGTAGTAAACATTGATGATAATTTTATTAATTTTACACATTATAGAGATATAAGGTTAATTTGACTGATAACATAATTGGTTTCTTATGGAAATATTTAAGCATGGTTTAGTAACATTGTTGGAAGTGTGATAAAGGTAGTATGCATGCAGATAAAGTTGGTAATACAATTTGTTGATAGACAATGGTGGTGTAAAAGACTTAATTGTAGTGGAAGACATTTTCTTCTTAACTATATTTGAAACAAATATGATGAGTACAATTATGTGATTGTGAGTTGGTAAACATTGATGATATCTGTTAATTTAACACGACAAAGATTTGTTAATTGATTGTTAACATAATTTGTTTCTTATGCCAATATTTACTCAATGTGCAATAGCCTTGCTAGAAGTGTGACAATGACATTATGCATGTAAATAAAGCTGGAAATACATTTTGTTGATAGACAATGGTGGTGTAAAACACTTAGTCGTAATGAGAGACATTTGCCTCATAAATATATTTAAAACAAACATAATGAGTATAACTTTGTGTGATTGTGAGTTTATATATATATATATATATATATATATATATATATATATATATATATATATATATATATATACTCTAAGAGTTTAATATAAACATACGTGTAAATTTTAATTTTGAAAACATAAACTTATAACACTTTAAATAACCATTTATATTTACAAAAAAAAATATTTTTCCTATCACACTCATCCAAAAATATAAAACAAAGACTTAAAAACATCTAACATACCAAAAATGCACAAAGACATAAACCAATATTAATAACCTCCAAACTCATGAGAAAAGAGTAATGAATATACTTTCAACAATCAATAGTTTGAAAGAAAAATTACTTACATATTTATAATTTGAAAATATTTTTATTAAAACTATAAAACTACATATTAAATAATTAAATTTATAATATTTACCAATTTAAAACATTAATTTAAAAGTTGTAATTAAACATTTTAAAAATATTTATTATTATTTTAATTTTTAAAAATTTAAACATATTTTCCCTTTATCAAATTTAACTTTAATATCAACTTGCTCATCACAAATTAATCAACTTACAAAATATTAAATATTTTAAAAATTAATTTTAATTATAACATAAATAATAAGCGTACAAAAATTTAACATCAACTTACCCAAAATTAATTGACAAACAAAATAATAAATATTTAAAAAAAAAATTTTTAATTACAACATAAATAATAAGTGTAAAAATCTCAGAATGATAACTGCCCATTACAATGATAACTTTTCCCACTATGTTAGAAAAGAAGAATCAAGTATGAAACATTATTTTTTATAAATAATTATTAGTAAAATATTTGGCATTTTATTTTCATCTTTCAAACATCGGTTTGCAATCCATATGAATAACATGAAGCTTCAACAAATTGACAATGCTATTACATTTAATTTCTTGACTAAAATGTTTCTTCCATATTCCTTTGATCATTCTAAGCTTTGTATGAATTGTTCCTCTCAAAAGAAACTCGGTTGATCCCTTCTCTGTAATTGCTCTCTGCAACATGTAGCTCGCTCCATACAAGGGAGATTCTGAATAGCGCAGAGACACATGCGCTACAATGGAGTCACTCTCTTGTTTCAAAGCACCATATACCTGCACATAATTAATTGCGTTGTTAAACAAAAGTGGTCTCCATGATACTAGAAAAATTAATATTGTAATGAGTTAGATCACCTGCATCTTTGCAAGAGGAACTTCATTGTAATATAGTGTAAACTCAGAATGACGAAGATCCATTTTGTTATGTTTTGAATGTTTCATAATTGAGATATTGAACATGGAATCCATTGAAATCAAGTAAGTTGGCACATCCGTCCTATCAGTGCAAGGGAAAACATTTATCTTCAGAAACCTTAAATCCTGCACATAGCATGCTATTATTAGTGAAACAAGGAAAATTGCTAAATAATTAACTCTAATCTTTAATAATTGTGAAAATAAAAAAATGAAAGAGGTCAATCCCATATAAAGGTTGACAGTAACAAATTTGAGAGTAAGCTTTCATGGAATGTAAATAAAATATTTTGAGATTAAACTTACGTGATTGCAAAATTGGGGAGCCAAGAAAGAGATCAAATTGATAATTAGATTCAAAACAACAAATATAGGTGATATTATGGTTAATGGATTCTAAACATCAAAATTTCAGAGTCCGAAATTGGTGATGGGACTTGTTTTCATATTGCTTGTATCTTTTTTCACTATAAGCATATGAGTGATGCCTCCAAAAATATTCTCAAAATTTACAATAGACATGAAGATGCCATGTTTCTAATAAATGACCAAAATTTGATTCCCTATTTCCAATGAGCTATCTATTCCTAATAAGGAAATTTTTAAATTGGACAAAGAGATATAATGTTGGTTTACTTGAATATTCAATTCTGGTGGATGTGGGTGAAGAATGAGCTATACAATAATTGAAACAGCAGCTATAGTGCATAGCATATAGAAAAATCACATCCAAAGCGTAGAAACATTTAGAAAACCTTGTTCTTCTTCATTTGAATCTTCTACTATTTTTGACAAAGTGCGCAGAAGTCTCCTGGATGACCCGTTCCTTCTCCATACAGAAGAAAGTTCAAAAAAATATGTCACGGAGCTTGGCCGCAAAGATAAAAGAATAGCGGAACTCGAGTTCTGGGGATTCAAAAACTCATCGTCTGGCTCAGATAAGCTTGGGCGGGCTCTATATGTGTTTACATTTGAACTCTTAGGGCTTTCCATATAATAGCCCTGACAATTCCATCTTTTTTCCGCCTGGGCACTGGTTGCATGACCAGGAATGGAAGAAAACATCTCTGAATTCAGTGAAGCAATCTACTTCTTTCACAGATAAATAATTGTCCACAGGCCTTTTAATTGTGCAAAGTGAGGGAAAAGATTTGTTTTAAGAGCATAATTACCTTGTAGTAAATTCTTACTGTATAGGGAGAAAATATGGAAAAAGTGAAGGAAGTGAATAAAGATCCAATTCAGAGTGCAGAAGTAATCTACTTCTTTCACAGATAAATCAATGTCCACAAGCTTTTTCGCTATGTAAAGCGAAGGAAAAGATTCGTTCTGAGAGTAGAATTGGCTTGCATTGCATTCTTACTTACTATATATGGAGAAAATGATGGAAAAAGTGGAGGAAGTGAATAAAGATACAATTCATAGTGTAGATTTGCTGTTTGGAGTGGTGTTGTATAGAAAGATTCTAAGTGGTCGTTGAATGCATTCATGACAGGAACCTCCTCCACAAGGCCATGCCTTCCCATACCAAAGATGGGTGGCTATGGTTCTTCGCTAACGCTCTTAGGCGTTGAATGAATAGATAAATCTGCTTAGGGTTTCAATTTATGTTTCTGTTTGTTTTGCATGGTATTTTCTGATTTAACTCCCAAGTCCAGTAGAATATCTGGTATTTTTTTATTTAATTCTCAAGTCCAGTTGATTCTTAAATATTTTGATTTTTTTGGCAGTTAACTTAGTGTCTTAATTCTAAGATGCTTAAGTGTTTGGGAAGTTGTTAGGTATTCAACTTAACTTTGCTTCCACACAACTTAATAATTTTATAACACTATGAGTGAACAAAGTTGGTAACCATAACAGTGTTATAACACTGTGAGTGAACACAGTTGGTAACCATATGCATGTATTCTGGCCAATTGAATTTTATTATATACTATTAGCATGCCTCTGCAACAACCAGTTTGTCGAATAGTTGTGTGTCAAAAGAGTAGCCTTAGTTTAACTAGAAAGTTATTTTGCTTTGAAAATCATTGAAATTCCAGTGATATTTTGATAAAATCTGGCAGGGAGTTTTGTAAATCCAAGTTACAGTTGCTAAACTTCAAGAGTTTGGGTGCCCAGAGGTTTTTGATGGTGCTGAATCTGTTTCCACCATCAAAAACATGATTTAAACACTCTTACTGTAAGATTTGTTGATTTTTTTAACCCATATTTCCAATTTTTTACATTCCCAACAATTCCTCCCCAACCAAATTGTTGTTTTTGGAAATTCACTTATTCTACAATTCTTTCTTAATTGTGAAATTTTTTCATTCATATTTATTATATAAAATTGTTATAATTTATATATAATTAAATTACAACATAATTAATATTATTATTCTATAGTTTTAATCAACATACAATTAAAATTAAAATTATATTTTCTTTTGATATTTTCTAAGAAAAAAATAAATAATATAATATAATTAACTTGATTTGCTTCTTCTGCATATTCACACCAAACTTATAAAAAGACTAGCAGCATGAACTAGAATTTATTTATAATACCAATGTTTGCCAATATTTATAATACCAATGTTTGCCATCTTTCTCTGGGGGTGGATTTGTATTAATCACTGTGGGAATGGTATTGTTTTATGCCTATGTGTGTGAGGCCACTTGAAATATAATTAAATTAAAAAAAATAATTATATTAATATTATATATATTTTGCATAAATAAAGTGTTATTTTGTTTTTTTAATTGTTATTAGATTATATAATATTAAAATATTTAAGTATTTGTCATTAAAAATTAAATTAATTATTTATATAGATTTATTTATCAAAATTTCATTATTCAATATATTATGTTATAATATTACAAATGAGGATATTTATATATCTAATATATTTTATAAATATTTATTTACCAAGATCTCATTATTCAACACATTACATTATGGCATAATACTATAAATTGCGAGTGGAGTAGAAAAACTATAAATTAATTAAAACTATTAAAAATATGTTGCAACCTTTGAGAATGAGCAAGTTCATGCTATTACATAGATGAATATAAAGCTTTGTTCCTCTAGACCTTATGCAATAAACCTTACCATATCCATATCCAAATAAGTGGAGCGTGTAGGCTCTTCAAATCCAACTGCTATAACGAAATAAAAAGAACGAGGCTTATGATGGTGATGTTAAATGATAGGGTGCTTGTTATTGTTATGTCACACAACCTTAGGATCCTGGCCCACCAATTGCAAATTATTAGTAACAGTCAATTACTTTGAAGGATGAAAAAGTTGAAAGGATTCAAATTAGAGGATTTGATTAAATTTTTTGAAAGGATTAGAACTTGTTGTGTAATGCAGGAAGATATGATTCATACAACAGTAAATTAGTCTGAAGCGTGAAAATTTTGAAAGTATTCAAATTATTTGTGTGATCAAATTTTTGAAATGATTTGAACTTATTTGTATGATGCATGTAGATCTTATTCGTCTTAGACAGGCTTTGTTGGTATCCTATGCCCTAAAGGCTCACAATTTAAACCCCTTCTCCTACAAAGCTTGACATGGTGAAAAGGGTTCGAACTTCCAAACCTGGTTAATTTCATGTTATTCACAAGGTGCCACTTGGGGAGAGTCCATATGACAAGGCCAAGCAGATGCAGGTACGAATTATGGAATTTTTTTGGTAGTTTTTTTATTTGTTTTTCAGTGCGTTTTGTTGGATATTGACGAACTGGAAATGGCTACGATTTGGGTTAGTTGAGTAGAGTATTGTGGGACCATATTGATGTTTGTTTAGATGACATTTCTCTTAGAAATGGTATGTTTTAGATGTAGTTTCCATGGATATTGTGAGGGATTAGACTCCAGTGGGAGAGCATAAAATGCTTGATTTTGAAAATTTTAATGGATTAGAATTGAGCAATGTGGGAATTCTCTTCAGAGTTTTTATATGGTTAACCTTCTCATGTTTTGAGTCAATTGACCTTGTTGGCCAACTGAATTTGAAATGTGACT
The DNA here is from genome assembly GCA_031772625.1 of Pinus tabuliformis. Classification (NCBI taxonomy): domain Eukaryota; kingdom Viridiplantae; phylum Streptophyta; class Pinopsida; order Pinales; family Pinaceae; genus Pinus; species Pinus tabuliformis. The sequence continues at coordinate 586,112,092 of CM062812.1, read as the reverse complement.
TATAGATTAAGAGTTGCTCTATTCAATTGTGAAGTGGTTGGACAAATGGCTTTAATCCTGAAGAAATGCAAATTTAGATGTTTTTTTGTTGGCATTGATTCCTTCATAGCTGAATTTTATGTTGATGGCTAACAGTTGAAATTTCCGTTATGAATATGGTTGGATGGGTGATCTGAAAGTGGAATAGATGATTTCTGTCGCTCTTTCCAAAATCAAAGAAAACAAAAACTAGGGTCGTGTTGATGCTTTGCAAGCATGAAAATGGGTCTTCAAAAGCAACTTTTTTATTTTGTGTCCCTTCTATTAGCGCTTGAAATTTCACCTCAGGCTGAGAAAGGTAAACCTCAAGGCAACATCAAACCACTTAGCCTCGTAGCTAGCCCTACGGGGCAGGAGAGGGCTCTCTCCGGTCTATCTCGATAAAGATCTTCAATGGGCGAGATAACCAATAGGGTAACACTGATTTTAGGCTAGTAAACTGATCAAAAGGGTTGATTTGGGATTTTTAGGGTTTTTGGTGGCAAATTGAGGAGTGGCAATTTTGGGTACGGGGATAGGACACAGTTTCTGCAGGGGGTTCTTTGGGGCGAGATAGGATACAGTATTGATGCCTTAGATTGAGGTGAATGGATGACAAAGACAGGTGAGGAGTTAAGGAGAGCAAACAATAACTTTGAATTCTCCTTAAACAGCAGAAAACATTGAAATTAAACAAACTTAAAAGCAGAGCATGACAGTCATGAATTCTACTTTAACACTTCATTTGTTTAATGTGCAGAAGGAAAAGAAAGGAAATGATTCACATAACACACTTACAAGTACATAGAGAAACACACCATCAATACATGTAACCACAAGAATCCCAAAAAGGACTGCAAAACCCTGGTCTTCCTTAGCCAAAAATTGCAGAGATACAGTGAATAATACAATGATAGCTTTTCCCTCAAGAGTCCAACCATGAAAATGAGCAAGAAAGTACATAATATAGATCATCTAACCTCTTTCCCTGCCTCCATGGGTCGAGCTCACTATCCTAGGAGCTGTTTCAACCACTTCTAAACTAAGCACTGAAAACTAGGCAGTCAAAACAACTTGCCTCTATAAGCTAGGAAACCAATTCATTCGTTTAATTTTCACCTATTTCGTGAATGAATCTTCTAGAAGAGGTACATAAGTGTAAAAGTGTCATAAAAGTACATTAATTACATCAAAGAGGATAATAATCCACCCCAAAAAGTCAAACAGGGTCAAACTGCGTTTTTCTGAGCTGTACACTGAAATTTGGAGAAATTTGCCTGACGGGTCGCGCGCCTCTGCCTGACGGGTCGTGCACCTTTGGGACCACTTTTGGGGCACTTCCAGGTGTCCAAATTGAGCAAGAGTAGGCTTTTTGGAAAGGTCTGTGAGTCTACTTTCCAACCCAACTGGAATTTCTCAATTTGGTGGTCATTTGTCCCTCCAAAATTGCCATCTCCCAAGACTTCTTTCTGTGTCTCAAAAATGTGGCAGAAAGTCATTTTTTGCTTGTTTTTTGACTTTCTAGAGGCCCAAAACTTCATAAAATCTCTTGGACATGGATGAGAATATGTAAATTCTCATGAAAAATCTGGAAATGCTGAGTTTTTGCAAAATGGAGTTGCCAGGATGAAGGGTCGCGCGGGGGGTGAGACCCATTAATGGAGAAAACCTGTAAATTCCTGAAAAAACCAAAATTTACCAAAAATGCTCAAAATTTCTTGGGATTTGTGCTGTGGCTAGGCTATTTAGTGCCTTGCTCCTTCAAGGAAGCCTCGGCCAAGATGTGGAGGGGATCGGGCCTTCTTCTCCTTTTTTGTACTTTGGCCAACCTCCTTGGATCTAGCGATTGCAATTTTGACATTTCTCTAAAACCATGACACCTGTGCAAAAAGTGAAGGAGGTTTTTCTTCTTTGGCATGTTATGAACAAAAACCTCTCTCAGTTTTCCAAAATTCATCTTTTATTGCTCTGGAACATCATTTGAGTGCGACTTGTCCCGATGTGTGAAACAAGGAATTTTGTCGAAATGGAGCGAAATGAAGGGGATAGGGGGCTTCTAAATTCTTGGAGAAATTTTTGGGAGTGGGGAGGGATGTTAGGAAGTAGGGGAAAGTGGAATCTCAGAGATTGAGCGAGGGGAAGGGGTCCAAAAGGGAAAAACACAGGCTAAACCTAGAAAATTGCCAAGTTGTAGCTAGAAACTAGGGTTTGTGCAAAAATGAGGATTTTGGGGGATCTCAGTGATGGGAAGTGTTTAATAAGGTACATGAAGGATAGGGGAAGTTGTATGAACATCTGGATACAAGTTTTGCTAATGATTTGACCGTCCAAGAGAAATTGGCTTCAAAACCCTAGGAGAGGGAAATGACCTTGCCTGGGCGCAACTGAAGCATGAACAAGATGTAAAATGACTCATTAGATACTGACATGATAATGACAACCCCTTTGAATGATGATAGACTCAGCTGAATAATGACATGGACCGACATTTTGACAACTTTAGAAGGAGTTAAAGCAAACCCTAGACCTAATGCCTAGTGACCAAATTTTGCTTGAAAACTCTTTGAAATGACAAAATTTGACCTTGACACTTCAAAATCACTTTGTAAGAGCATGTTTGATCACTGAAGGAAGGCTGGAAAGACTGACACTAACACCTTCAAGCATGAATTAGATTTTATGTGCAATTTTTTTATATTTTTTTTACTTACAAGGTTGGGTAGTCTATATATTACCAAAAGCTTTGATGGAGCAAGCTCCTATTACAATCGATGGTAGCATGATAAACAACTAAGCAATGAGATAGGAGCGTGGTCCCATCTCCTATGCTTGAGTTCAAAACTTCATATATTTTTATGACTGTTCTTGAGTATTGCCTAACAAACTGACCTACTAGGAAAATAAATTTACATATCATGGATTCTCTGATACTTTTTCATGGCTTGTAGACTCACTGTTCCTGAGTTGGCTAGTTCTTCTTGTCATAATTGGCCGAGTTCTCTCCTACATTACTCATAGTGTTGTTTCTATAATAAGCCATTGCTTCTTCTAGGTGTTTGCATTTGGTTTTTAGTGCCATGATCTCTTCTTTCTACATTGCCATGTTTCTTTTCTGGTAGCTATACTCCATTCTCATTTCGTTTCTGACATCCTTGAGTGACTCTTGTAGTCGTTGAATCATGAATTTGTTCACTTTGAATGCTGGACGTGCATCATTCCTTGCTGCCTTTTCAATGGGGTTGAATTCCATTTGTTTTGTTTTCTTGTTCTTCCTCTTGCTCTTCTTACTGTTCCTTGTTTTGTTGTGCTTCATGGATCTTGTTTTGCCTGAGATAATACTTCCTCTACTGATGTTGACAACGTTTCCTTTGTCCTGCGCTTTCCTACTTGCTGTAGCTTTGTTCCTGTAAATGACAGTGAAAAAATAGGGCCAAAGTCTGGTTGTGACAGTCAGGGAGGAGGGCCAAAATGGAGGGAGGGGCAGATGGTAGGTGGGGATGCTCAGAGAGGCTTTGCGCTACGATGGAGAGTCATTGTTTGGAGGGAGTGATGAAATGCGGGAAGCGTGGACTAGGTAAGATGGCAGGTAGGGGCTTCACTCTATGCGTTGAATAGAGGAGATGAAGAGAACACTGCGGACTGAGAGAGAAAGCAGGAAGGGGCTTAGAAATGCCAATAACACTATGCGATAGACAGGGTAGATGAAGATCTCTTCGAGACTGAGATTTTGCCTTATACTGAAGTTGCATTTATTGTTCATGCACACTCTGTTCTTATAGCAATTGAGAGAAACCTGTGGTCTACCATCGATGGGATAGATTGAAACTTGGTTCGTGTGACCAAGATTGTGATCGTCCTACCTGCCTTTGCTCATGCGAATTTCAGAACTTTCATGATGTTTCCTTTGCCTTCTCATGATTTTATACCTTTCACTGCAGTGTTGTGTCCTTTGTTGATTTTTGACTGCTGATTTATGTTTTATTTACTTTATCATTGTGCTTTGTTTCTTGTTTTTGGTGGGCTTCATACTTGTGATTTTTGTTGATTATTATGGAATAGAGTTGTGATATTCCTCATGATTTTCATGAAGATTCCCTTCATTTTTTTCACCGCTTGATTGTGAAATAATCCACCTGTTGATTATGTATTCTCAAGACATGTTTGAAGGTTACATCACGAGAACCTTCTAAGTTCTTCCCGATTCTTCTAAAAATTATGCTCATGAACTCATTGCTTGGGTTTTTGTTTCGGGCCATTCCCTCTATTATTATGGCTGAGTCTCCTATTATTATAGGATTTTGCATTTCTCTTTTTTTAATTATTCTTGTTCCCATCAACAAGTTTTATGCTTCTGCCTTATTATTTGAGATTTGTCCTAGTCCCCGTTCATATGTGACATTTTCTTTCCCATCAGGATCAAGGATTATTCCCCCTGCCCCTGCCTTTCCCGGATTATGCTTTGAGGCCCCATCAAAGTATAGGCAATATCTATTCTGTTTTTTTCTCCAATTTGATAGTTCCTCTTCGCTCATTCTTATTTTCCATATATTTCCTGAGTTTATCTTCCTCTGTCTTTTTTGTCCATTATTATTTATTATGGATTTTCTAAGCCAATCTCGCTCTTCCTGTTGAAGAGTGTTGTAATATGTTGGTGTTGTTCCTTTGACGTTGAGGATTTCAGAAGTTAATCCCCGCGTTTTTTAGAGGGTCTTCCCTATTCTTTGAGTTTGATTTTTGAAAATGCACTTGTTTCATGTCAACCAAATTTGCCAACATAGAACTACTGGAATGCATTTCCATATTCTCTGAATTATGACTTTCTTCTTTGTTGTGTATGGATAGGCCTTCTCGAAAGTTTGAAGAAAATCTGGCAAAGGCTTTTCAAAATTTATACTTATTTCCAAGGGGCTTATCAGTTGTTTCCAGCATTCTTTAGCAAAAATGCATTCTTGAAATAAATTTTATATGTTTTCTTTAGCTTGCAAGCATAATGGGCATCGTGATGGTCCTTGAAAGCCTCTTTTTTTAAGTTCTCACTGGTCAATATTTTCCCTTTTAAAAGAGTCCAGATGAACATTTTGGTCTTAGGCAAACTTTATGATTTCCAGACTATTTTCCAAGAATCCAAATCTTGTTGATTTGGTTGTTCTTGTAGGATTTTTTATCTAGTCTTAACTATGTAATGCCGACCACTTGGGTCCTAGAGGTAATCATCTTCTTCATCATAGTTGATTGGTGCTGCCCCTTTTAGGAGCTGCCTGATTTTGCTCCATTTCCCTTCCAGGTTTACAGGAATTGTTGGAATTTTCCAGTGTTGCCATTCCTTTTGGTTCCATAAAGAAATTGAGTGTAAAGTGTTGAGACCTTTTCCTTTCATCCACTCTTGAATGCCTCCAATTTCTGGTTGAGTCTTCACTGGTTCTTTTCCCATGATTCTGTCCTCCCAGATCGATGTTGTTTTTCCATTGCCTGGAATTTTAGGGATGTAGCTACTCATTAGAGGAATTGTTTTTTTTACTAGCTTCCATGCTTGGGTACATTGTCTTATTGGGATATTTCCATTGAGCAGCCTTACCTAACCATGCTGAATTTTTTGTTTTCTTGCTTCCCCACTACCATAAAAAACTTATTAAGATTAACTCCATTTGTTTGTGGGCACTTGTTGGGGCCATGATTATTGCATATTGGTATATAGGTAGTGCTACAAAGAGTGCTTTGATTAATATTACCCTTCCTGCCATATTTAGCCACGTCATACCCCAATTTTGTATTTTATTTTTCATTTTTTCAACCCGTTTAGTCCATATCTCTGCCTTCATGTTCTCTTTTGAAAATGGAAGTCCCAGGTAAAAGAAGTGAGTCCATTTTCCTTGTACGGGGATTTCTAAGATTTTTGAGATCCTTTGCATGGTTCTAGAAGGGGTATTCCATCCATATATTCTACAATTTGTGTTGTTTAATAGACCACCTAAAACCTGTAAAAAATCATCCAATATTTTTTTGAACCTCCTTGCTATTATTGTTGACACCCCTCCCAGCAGCAATGTCTCATCAACAAAAAGTGAGTGGTTTATTGTTTTTACTCCTTTTTTTATTCTGATCCCTGTGATTTTTCTTTCCTTTCTTTGTTTTTCTAAAGCTCTGCTTAAAGTTTCCACCATTATAATATATAGGAAGGAAGAGAGAGGAAATCCTTGCTTGAGGCCTCTTGTGCTTTGAAAAAATTTGTTGGTCCTTCCATTTATGAGGGGGGCAATCCATGGAGTAGAGATGCATGCCTGGATGACTTCTATTATTTCTCTTTAGAAACCGAGTTTCTGGAGGACAACCATTAAATATGGATGGCTGACCCTATCAAATGCATTTTCCATATCTAGTTTAATTATGATGTGTTTTTCTTGCCTTAGCATACTAGAGTGTACAACTTCCTGTACAATAATTACATTATCTATGATTTGCCTGTTGGGCACAAATCCTCCTTGATTTTCAAATATGATTATTGGAAGCACTTCCTTGATTCTATTTGCAATTATTTTTTTTATTATCTTATAAGAGGAGTTGCAAAGAGATATAGGGCAAAACCTGTTGAAAGTGGAGGGGTTTGACTCCTTTGGGACTAGAGCAAGGTAGGATGACTTTGTGTTTCCTCCTATTTATTTTTTTGAAAACATTCTTCACCACTCTTAAGAAGTCCTTTCTAATTGTATATCAATGAAAGTTGTAGAATGATATTGTAGAACCATCTGGCCCTGGGGCTTTGTCCAGATGCAGGCTCCATATAGCCGCCACTACCTATTCTTTCGTGAGTTCTTTGCACATTTCTGCATTTTGATCTCTTTTAATTTATTTATTTTGTGTACTTTAGGAAATATTCATATTCAGTCATTTCTTCATTTGCTGAAAGTAAGTTTTTGAAGTGCTTGTGGGCTGTTTTTTTTAATTCCTCCGCACCTTTGACCTCTTGACTTTCAACTTGTACTTTTTCTATTTGGTTTCTTACTCTTCTAACCTTCATTGTGTTGTGGAAAAATGATGTATTTTTATCCCCTGCATTGAGTCACAGGCTTCTGGATTTCAGTCTGGCCTCTTCTTCTTCTTTCCTATTTTCCCTATATATTTCCCAAAAAAATTCCTTCTCTCGTAGATAATCTTGCTTCCCTTCTTCTTTGCATTCTTTTTCAATTTGCATGTTGTCCATTTTCTGTTGTAAATCTTTTTTCTTTTCTTTTTTATTATTATTTCATTTGCTCTTGCCCATTCCTTTAGCTTGGCTCTTACATTTTTTAACTTTCTCTCCAAAATATACTGTGGTGATCCTGTTACTCTTGGCTCCCATGCTTCCTTAATTAATTCACTGATTTTTTTGTTGTTGTCCCAAATTGAGCTGTATCTAAATGGGAGTGGTCCTTTATTTTCCATTTTGCCCATGACTATTGCCACCAATTTATGGTCGAATGTCATGGTGTGTAAATTTTTTTATTTGATGGAACTGTACAATGCTGCTATGTTTTGTTGTATCAGGATTCTATCCAGCCTTTCTTTTATGTTGCTTTTTCCCACTTTTTTATTACTCCATGTGTATTTTCCATTGCTTGGAGGTATGTCTATTAAATTATGTTGTTCCATTATTTCTTCTAGAGCATCCCAGGATGGGTATGTGTGACATGTTCCTCCAAAGTTTTCTTCTATACTTATTACCATATTTAAATCTCCTCCTAGTATTATTTTCCCAGCTTGCATTTCTTTTAGTGCTTCTTTTATGGTGGCCCAGCATTGCTCTTTTTCCTTGTAGTGATTGGGGGCATATATGTTTATGACACTATACTTCTCTTTTGTTATGATTTGCATTAGATTCATTTGTATCCAATGCTGATATTTTTTGTGTTGTATTAATTCCCAAATTCCTTTCTCCATATTGTGCAAATACCTCCTGACACTCTTGTTTCCTGTATTGCTTCCCCTTCATAATTTCTGAAATTTTTTTTTATATTTTCAGTTTCTTGGCTATTTGTTTTTGTCTCTTGAATCATAAGGATGTCTAGGTTTTCTTTTGCCAGAATGTCTCTTGTGGCATTTTCTTTGGAGGATGATCCCATTCCTCAGTAATTCCAGGAGACCACTATCATTATTTTCTTGTTGGGTGGTGCATGGGTCCTTTCCCTCTTTGCTGGTTTTTTTTTATGTTTCCTATACTCCTTCCTAAGAAGGTTTCCATAGGTTGCTACATTCCTAATGCCATTTCCTTTGTTGCTACATCATCCCTCATCTCTTTGTTTGTCTTTCTTCCTAGTTTTTTTTTGGTATTCTACATTAGGGGGTGCTTCCTTTGACTGCTTTCTTGTTAGGATTTTGTCTACTGGGGGGGGGGGGTGGAGTTTGGGTGTTTGAGACCAGAGGGGATGAAGTGGGGTTGGGAGTATGATGGGGGGATATGGATCTGGATTTCAATCTAGGTCTAGGGGATGGGGCGCTGAGGGATCCAATGGCTCAAAAGGATTAAGACTAGGAAGAGGATTGTTGTCTGCTTTTGGTGATAGAGGGTGAAGATCAGAGGATATGGAGGGCTGCATGGAAGATTGCTTTGGTTGCTTGTGGACTATCTTCTTTCTTTTAAATTGTTCCTGTTTATTTTCCAGATTTCAATCTTTTCATTTTCATTTTATTTTATCTTTTTGTACATCTATTAGAAAAATGGCCATATTCATGACATACCTTGCATTTGAAGGGGATTTATTCATAATCCAGCTGTTGTATATGCATCCACTGATCCACTTTAATTTTGATGGCTTCTAGAAGCCCTTTCCCTAGATCCACTTCTACACAGATTTTGGCGCATGCATGCATATTTTCCTTTGACTCACACTTGTCTATATATTTCCCAACTGCATTTCCTATGGCTTTAATTGAGTCATCTCCCCAACAGTGGAGGGGAAGATTCGGCAATCTAACCCAAACAGGGACGGCATTGGGTACATCCATTTCTGGATCAAAATCTAGCATCCATCTGTTTAAATATAGTCCCCTTGTATCCATAAAGTAAGGGCCATTCCTAAATATAAAATCTCGATCCTCCTTGGTTTCAAAGTGAAAGGTGTAGTAGCCTCTTCCACAGAACTTGATTGAGATTTTCCCATCAATTGACGCAGTCCAATTCCTTTCTACCCATTTTTGGACAGTTTTAGGCGATGGCCATAACCTACTAAACTGCCCAACTAATACGCGTTCCACTAGGGAAAGTGCTGCTTTACGAGGAAGAGCAGGAGGGAGTGAGATTTTAGGGATGTCTTCCAATCGTTGCAAAAATGAGAGAGGCGAAAGCTTTTGTTGTTCCTTCATTTGCTTGCTGGTGGTCTTAAAGAGGCTCTTCGTCCTCTAATGAATCCATGATGCTCGATCCTCAGTAGCAGGCGGCCGCTGAGGGGTAGCTGCATGTTGCTGTGTGTTTCTTGCTGCAATTTCTGGCTAGGGCTACGCAACTCCTTCGGCTAGCAGCGTGTTTTTTTTTTAATGTTTGTAAAACCAAATTTTTATGCGCAAGTTAATCATAATGAAAATAACACATATAATTCATGTATACATAGAGAAGAGCAACACAAGGTTTGATTATGGAGTTCAACCTTCCTGGGCTACATTTTGGAGTCTATCAACATGAATAGACCACTCATATTTCAGTGTAAAAATGAAGATCATAAAGTATACTGATGACCATGTGGCTATTTCCCCTTCAAGGAAATTTCCTCCTTCGGATAACTCTCACGTAAAAATAACTGACAACCTGCAATCACCACGTAAACTACAACAATACAAGGAGTCTTATACAAATATGCTAGACCTCATCTGAAAATGACAATACATGCAAAAAGAAGGACATAATCCAAGCTTCCCTCATCTTGACATAGAGAGAAAAATTTCCAAGAGATGAACCTTGCAAGTATCAGCTGCCGCAAATGAATTCTGAAGGTGAAGAAACCCCTGCAAGGTCTTCTTCATGCTCAACACCCTTAGAAAACACTACCAACCCTTGCTTGATCCATATACCCCTTAGCCTCCAACCCGCAATAATGCCATCTAGATGCGCTCAAAACATAAAACAGAGGTCACCAATGGATTCAGAGCATCCAAAAACCCCTAGATAGGCTCTTTCTGAGCTCAAATTGGTGAAAAACTCAAAAGGTTATGAGCTACAAGCTCATCCATGAACTTGACTGTTAACCATATTAGAATTTCGCCCTTCTGGCTAATGATCCTACAATTCCGCCCTGAAAATCGCTAACAGAGCGACAAATTCACCCTCCACAAGTGCAATTTGTTAGGCCATTAAATTGTCCTCTAACGCCTTGGGACTGAAATTTGTGGCCATATGGATGCATAAGGCCGAGGGCTGGGCCTTAACACCCGCCCCCTTTGACCTAGCCCCTTAAAATTTGGGCTTAGGGTCATATTGTGCAACGGGTCCATGGGCTGGGTTTTAACGCCCACCCTACCGTCAGAGCCTTTTTCCTTTGTTGACGAGGTCACATGCAGTCCACAAGACATGTGGTTAGACCCCCTTCTTTGGCGCCTTGCACAAGAACCTTTCGCATCTGCGCATAGGGTCACGTGGAGGGTCATACGACTTGGGCTGAGGCCTTCCCTTAGCACCTCCAAATTGGCACCTTTGCTAACTTCCATTGCAGGCAAATGAGAGTGGTTGTGACCTTGGTCTAAGGCCCTTACCTTCGCCCTCTGAATTGTTCACGTCATGGAATGAAACATGGGCCTGTGGTGTTTGTTCTTGACACCGGGACGGTGGGTCGGGGCTAACTCCTAGCCCTAAGCTCCCTCTACCATGGTCCTATGGTGTGGAGTGTGGTCGCCCTGGCCCTTTTCCCAAATATGTACCACATACCCTTTAAATAAATGTAGTCCTCTATACTTTACAAGGAACATAGCGTGGTGTAATGGTTAGGCCTATGCTTGGTTGGTGGGAGGTCACGCGTTCGACTCTCATGGGGTGGCTTGACCCTCAACCAATATTTTTGACCTGTGTGGGGAGGTCGTGTGGCTGCCTCCCATTGGCCCACGTGGCTCCCTGCTATTAGTCCACCCAATACACACCATCCACCAATGGAAAACTTTCACAACTTTGACCAATGGAGAGAGGCCAAGTAGCAACCTGTCATTGGTCCTCAAAAGCCCAAAAACACAATCAAAACCCAATTTTTTTCCATATTTTGCCTATTTGGGAAAATGGTTAGTGAGCTATAACTTGACCTCCCAGTGTCGGATTAAAGTGAAACGAACATCTTTGGATTCATAACTACAGATAGTTCGATTTGGTGTTGGTTTCAAAAAGTTCTGGGCACTTTCATTTCTGAGCATAAATTTGATCACCTAATCACTCCTCCCCACTATGAAATTTTGGACTTTAAAAGTTTACTTCCCTAGTTTATATAAAGAGGATGCAACTCAAAAACACCCAAAAAAACTCAATCCAAATTTCAAAATCAATTGGTGCCCTTCAAGCCCCAATCAAGGCACTTCACTTATCATCCTCATGAAGGCCTGCTATCATGTCAAGAATCGAACCAACATTTTTACTGTTCTTGTAGGAACCAAATATCGATGAGTGGAATATGAACATTCTCTTTAATATCATCTTTGTACGCCTCTAAAATGCTTCAACTTGAAGTAAGAATTGTTGAAGACAAACTTGATTCCATCTTGGATCTCAAAATCAAAATGAATATGCTTTAGCGTCCTCAAACTGAGCTTGTACATGAAAAGTACATCGCTACAAAAGAGTTATTGTGCAAATGAATGGAAGGAGTAGTACTTGAGATACTTATTACCTCTTTAAAATTGTCAGGCATCCTTTCTTCTTTTGATGATGACGATGATGGCCACCATGTAGATGAATCTAACCATCCACTCTTGTCCACTGCCATAGGGTGTGCTTCTTGGAGATGCTTGAAAAACTCACATGCATCATCTTCCACATATGGTCCAAAACCACTATTTGAACCATAAGCATATATTGGCTTCATCTTAGAGGTCTCTTTTGCTAGTGCGGGAGTAGCACTTTCTGCAACTTGCTCATCAAGGAATTGTTGCAACACAAAGTGCATGTGCCTCTTCTCCTCTTTAGCTATCTCCAACATCCTTCTCAACACTATATTTTCCATCCAAAGAGCCAAACTTCATTCTTCAAGCTCTTGGATACTCTTTTTGTTGCCCATGTTGCAACTTGGTCAACTTGTGCTATGATACCAAACTGATCTAAAAGTGGAATAGGTGATTTATGCCTCTCTTCCCAAAATCAAATGAAACAAAAACTAGGACTGTGTTGATGCTTTGCAAGCATGAAAATGGATCTTCAAAAGCAACATGTTTGTTTAATGTCCCTTCAAGAATGAATTATATTTAATGTGCAAGTTAATCTTAATGAAAATAACACATAATTCATGTACGCATAGAGAAGAGAAACACATGGTTTGATGACTAAGTTTACCCCTCTTGGGCTACATCTTTGGGTTTGTCAACATGACTAGACAACTCATATTTCAGTGTAAAAATGAAGTACATAAAGTATGTTTATGACCATGTGGTTATTTCCCCTTCAGAGAACACTCACATAAAAACAACATGACAACTTGCAATCACCATGTAAACTACAACAGAAGGAGTCTTATACAAACACCCTAGACCTCGTCTGAAAATGAGCATACATCCAAAAAGAAATACATAATCCAAGCTTCCTTCATCTTTACAGAGAGACGAAAATGTTCAAGACTCGAACCTTGCAAGAATCACCCACTTCAAATGAATTCTGAAGGTGAAGAAACCCCTACAAGGTCTTCTTCATGCTCAACACCCTCAAAAAATGCTACCAATCGTTGCTTGATCCTTGCACACCTTAGAATCCATCCTGAAAAAAGGTCATCTATATGTGCACAAAATATAAAATAGAGGTCACCAATGGGTTTAGAACATCCAAAAACCTTCAAGTAACCTATTTCTGAGCTTAACTTGGTGAAAAACTCAAAAATTTATGAGCTACAAGCTCATCCATGAACTTGACTATAAACCATCCTACAATTTTTCCCTTCTAGCTAACGATCCTACAATTTCGACTGGAAAATTACTAATTGAGTGATAAATTCGCCTTCAATAGGTGCAATTTGTTGGGCCATTAAATTGTCCTCTAATGCCTTGGGACCAAAATTTCTGGCCATATGGACACATAAGGCCAAGGGTTGGGCCTTAACTCCCACCCCTGCCAGCCTAGCCCCTTAGAAGTCGAACTTAGGGTCATATTGTGCCACGGTTCCATGGGTTGGGCCTTAATGTCCACTCTACTCATTAGAGCCCTTTTCTTCTGTCAACGAGGTCACATGCAGTCTACGAGACCTATGGTTCCCCCCTTCTTTGGTGCCTTTCACAAGCACCTTTTGCATCTGTGTGTGGGGTCATGTGGAGGGTCATACAACCTAGGTTGAGGCATTCCCTTAGCCCCCCCGGGTTGGCACCTTTGCTAACCTCCGTTTCAGGCATATGAGAGAAGTTATGACCTTGGGCTAAGGCCCTTACCTCCGCCCTTCGAATTGTTCACGTCGAGGAATGAAACATGGTCCTATGGTGCTTTTCGTGGACATTGGGACTGTAGGTCAAGGCTAAGCCCTAACCCTAGGCTCCCTCCACCATAGTCCTGTGGTGTGGGGTGTGGCCGAGTGCTAGGGCTTAGCCCTAGCCACTTTCCCCAAATATGCACCACATACACTTTAAATAAATGTGTTCCTCTATACTTTACAAGGAACATAGTGTAATGTAATGGTTGGGTCTATGGTTGCTTGGTGGGAGGTCACGATTTTGACTCCTGTGGGGTGGCTTGACCCTCAACCAATATTTTTGACCTATGTGGGGAGGCCACGTGGTTGCCTCCCATTGGCCCATGTGGCTTGGTGAAGATTTCTCCGACGATGACCAACAATCACTTATAGCCCTTTCATCATTTCTCGCACCAGATGATCAATCCAAAGAGAAGGATAGCTACAGGAGGAGATTCAAACTGAAAATCCCCATAGAGTAATGAACCTCTCATTCCTATTGGTGCTCCCACATGTTGGTTTTAGATCTTATCATTTAATTAAGAAATAAATGGAAGAAATTAGGAAACTCAATCAAACACACAATGTAACACAAAGAATTTTACGTGGTAAAACTTTGACAGTGTGTCAAGGAAACCTCAATGGGGAAAGGGATTAGAAATCTTATTAATCAAAGATGATTCTCCCGGGTTACAAGAATTTTGGGCAATCCCAATTAATATGGGCTACTTTGTTACATAAATTATTCTCATTATAAAACTAACTAAATGGTAAAAATTTAATTTACCCACAATTACATTATTTACATAATTTTTGTCATTAGTTCAACAATCTCCACCTTGACAATAAATTTCCTAATTCCTTGTCCATGCCCATTCATCATCTCTTCTGCAAGCCAAGAGAAGCCAAACACCATCGCAACTTCTCTACTAAAACTAGCTTCGTGAATATTTCAGCATGATTCTCCTGGGTATGGACCTTCCTGAGAGCTACTTTCCTGTCATCGATCACATGTCTCACAAAATGGTACCTAACATCAATATGCTTGGTATTGCTATGATAAGCTAGATTTGTAGCCAAATGAATAACACTCTGATTATTCACCTTCTCCCGCATCCTTCCAATCTCATCAAGTAGACCTTTCAACCAGATTACTTCTTTACTAGCATTTGAAGCAACTATATACTATGCTTGGGTAGTGGACAAAGAAACAATTTCTTGAAGTTTTGACATCTAACTAATTGCTCCACCTGCAAGAGTAAAGAAATATCCTGTAGTAGATCCCCTCTTGTCAAAATCACTTGCATAATCAACATCCACACATCCACAAACTGAACCTCCACTACCATTAAAGATGATATAATGGTCACTTGTGCCTCTCAAATACTGAAGCACCCATTTCACTGCTCGCTATTGTTCTTCTCCTGGATTTGCCATGAACCTGCTGACAACTCCAACTGCATGTGAAATGTCAGGTCTTGTAGATATCATTGCATACATTAAGTTGCCTACTACATTTGCATATGGTACACGACATGTAGGAATTTACAGGGTAAGTTCCTCAGAAAGAACACCAGAGGACACCGCTCACAACCAGATCACAGATCAATACACCAGTATTTTTGACGTGGTTAAAACCCTCAAAGAGGGAAACAATCCACGGCCTGAGCCAACGCGGCCACTTCAGGAAATTTATTAATCAAAGAATGAAAATTTACATAAGCTTCTCTCATAGACGGATTACCCTAACAATGACCCTCCGTGCACTTTAAATAGAATTCATGGACCAATCGGGTGTCAAGCCACGGATCAAGTGTCGGTAATACCGAGGAGAGAATGAACCGTCGGATCACTACAAATCGTGACCGTCGGATTGTAAGTTACAAAATGTACAAGGTAAAGAAACACACTTTACCTAACTCTATACTAGACCAAGTTGAACTTAACTATTTCCTATGTGTCAGAATATCCTAACATCCCCCCTTAAGAACAACTTGGGATAGGATTGAAGGATTTAAAAATATGACACAATAGGAGAAGGAAGGAGGCACTAGAGCCTATTGCTTACCATGTAGGAATTTACAGGGTAAGTTCCTCAGAAAGAACAACAGAGGACACCGCTCACAACCAGATCACAGATCAATACACCAGTATTTTTGACGTGGTTAAAACCCTCAAAGAGGGAAACAGTCCACAGCCTGAGCCAACGTGGCCACTTCAGGCAATTTATTAATCAAAGAATGAAAATTTACATAAGCTTCTCTCATAGACGGATTACCCTAACAATGACCCTCCATGCGCTTTAAATAGAATTCATGGACCAATCGGGTGTCAAGCCACGGATCAAGTGTCAGTAATACCGAGGAGAGAATGAACTGTCGGATCACTACAAATCGTGACCGTCGGATTGTAAGTTACAAAATGTACAAGGTAAAGAAACACACTTTACCTAACTCTATACTAGACCAAGTTGAACTTAACTATTTCCTATGTGTCGGAATATCCTAACATCCCCCCTTAAGAACAACTTGGGATAGGATTGAAGGATTTACAAATATGACACAATAGGAGAAGGAAGGAGGCACTAGAGCCTATCCCCCCTTAGTGACAACTTCCTGAACTCCAAGCATATATCGAAGTTTAGTGAACTTCGCCTCCGTGAGAGCCTTTGTGAAGATGTCTGCAACCTGATCATCTGTTGAACAATATTGAACTTCAAGAACATGGTCATGAATGAGCTTTCTGATGAAGTGCATGTGTAGTTCAATGTGTTTGCTGCGCTGATGTTGAACTGGATCTTTGCATAGCTGGATGGCACTTTGATTATCACACCAAAGTGTAGTCGGATGCTGCTGCTCAAAGCCAAACTCTGATAGGATCTGACGAAGCCACAAGGCTTCCTTACTAGCTTCCACGGCACCACGATACTCTACTTCTGATGATGAAAGAGAAATGGCACCCTGTTTCTTACAAGCCCATGTAATAGGTCCTGAACCAAGAGTGAAGACATAACCGGCAGTAGACTTCCGATCATCAGGGTCACCAGCCCAATCAGAATCAGTAAAACCAACCAATAGAGGAGTTTCTTCGGCACTGTAATGAATCCCAAACTGAA
The DNA here is from genome assembly GCA_031772625.1 of Pinus tabuliformis. Taxonomy (NCBI): domain Eukaryota; kingdom Viridiplantae; phylum Streptophyta; class Pinopsida; order Pinales; family Pinaceae; genus Pinus; species Pinus tabuliformis. The sequence goes on along the minus strand of CM062812.1, from coordinate 586,095,373 downwards.
CTGTACCTCGAACATAACGAAGTATTCTTTTAGCTGCTTTCCAATGACTTTCACGGGGGTTTTGCATAAACCGAGCAACAAGGCCAACAGCAAAGGAAAGGTCGGGACGAGTATGGGTCAGATACAAAAGTTTTCCTACAAGTTGACGGTATAAGGTAGCATCAACTTCAGGAGAAGAACAAGTGACTGAAAGTTTGACTCCAGACTGATAGGGAGAAGGGGTTGGCTTACAGTCTTCCATGTGAAAATGACGAAGAATATCACAAGCATACTTGGACTGGGAAAGGGAAATACCCTCCTTGGATTGCAAGACTTGAAGACCGAGAAAATAGTGTAAGTGTCCTAAGTCTGTCATTTCAAATTTCTTTTTAAGGCTGGACTTCACATGGTTTATAAGGTTGGGATCACTACCAGTAAGGATAAGATCATCAACATAAAGAACAAGGATGAGAAGAGAGTTACCCACTTTCTTGGTGTAGACAGTATTGTCAGAATGACACCTAGAAAAGCCAGATTCTAAAAGAAAGCTATCCATTTTGGCATACCAAGCCCGAGGAGCTTGCTTGAGACCATAAAGAGATTTCTTAAGTCGACATACAAGGCTGGAGTCTGTTTGGATGAAGCCAATGGGTTGTTCCATATATATTTCTTCATGCAAGTCCCCATGCAAGAAGGTAGATTTAACATCCATTTGATGGACTTCCCATTTAAAAGAGGCAGCAAGGGAAAGAACAAGGCGGATAGAGTTCATTTTGGAAACTGGGGAGAAGGTTTCAGTGTAGTCAATGCCTTCAACCTGTGAAAAACCCTTAGCAACAAGACGAGCTTTATGTTTGTCAACTTTCCCATCTGGTCCATACTTGGTTCTGTAAACCCATTTACATATTACAAGTTTTCGTCCCTTTGGTAGAGGAACAAGATCCCATGTATCATTTGCCAACAATGAATGATATTCTTCATTCATGGTTGCTTCCCAATCTGGATGACCTGAAGCTTCTGCAAAGGTGTCAGGATTAGAATTCACTAGAGCTTGAGCTAGTAAAGAAGAGGCTCTTTCAAACTGAGAATGTGTACGTCGCTGATCTGTAGGATCACCGGCAAGATCACCTGCTGCATCTCGAGTAGCATGGACCCATCTTGGAAGCTGAGGAGCTGAAGGAGGATCCTGAGAAGGTGGGGGAGGATTGTCATCCTCACTTTCATCATCTGAAGAAGAAATGTTTTCAAAAGTAGAAGAGATAGGAAGAGGTGGCACATCCGTCGGACTAGGCTCGCAGGCCGATATATTTTCATCAAATTTTACATCTCTTCTAATGATAACATTTTTGGACTTAAATGGAATAAGTCTATAGCCTTTTACATCTTCAGAATATCCAACAAAAGTACATTTTTCACTCTTAGGTTCTAAAGCTTTATGCTTTTCATCTGGAATATGGGCCCATGCTTCACTTCCAAAAACACGAAAATGACTTACATCTGGTTTAATTGAACTCCATTCTTCTTCTGGAGTGATATTCTTTAGAACCTTAGTGGGAGTGCGATTTATTATATAATTTGCACAGTTGATTGCTTCTGCCCAAAAACTAAGACCAAGTTCTTTAGATTGTAGCATACAATTAGCCATTTCCTTTAAGGTGCGATTCTTCCTTTCAGCTACACCATTTTGTTGTGGAGTGTATGGAACAGTATGTTGCATTTGAATTCCATTCTCGGTGCAAAAGTTGATGAATGTGTTTTTAACATATTCTCCACCATTATCAGTTCTTAGCTTAAGAATTTGATGTCCAGATTGTTTTTCAACAAAGGCCTTGAAGGCCAAAAATGTGTTAAACACTTCACTCTTGAGTTTTAAGAAGTATACCCAAGTGCGTCTGGAGAAATCATCAATGAAAGTTAAGAAATACTTGCAGCCAGAGAATGAAGCAACAGGAAGTGGACCACATAAATCACTATGCACAAGCTGTAAAGGGGCTGAGGCGTGCCAAGAGGCACGTTTTTCAAAACTGTCCCGATGATGTTTTCCGAGTACACATCCGGAACAAACACCATCTCTGCAAGATACCATAGGAAGACCTGTCACCATATTTTCTTTACATAGATGTTGAAGGGAGCGATAGTTTAAGTGACCAAATCGCTCATGCCAAAGTTTGCTCACTTCATCATTATGAGCAACAAATACTGAGGGAAGATTTGATGACCCAAAGTTGTGAAACTTATACAACCTTGTAGAATCATCAGCAATACCAGTAGCTAGAATCTGTTTAGGATCTCTTAGGTCCTTGATTACAACATCATGAGGTGAAAATTCAACGATTTTACCTTCACCTGAATGAGTTATCTGATATATAGATAGAAGGTTGCAGGATAAGGTTGGAACACATAATACATCATTAAACTGACCATTGTCTAGATGAACAGTTCCATTCCCTACAACATTAAGAGATCTATCATCACCAACATATATATTTTTGGTGTTACAATCATTTAAAGAAGAAAACATGGCTTTGTTTTTGGCCATGTGATAAGAGGCTCCAGAATCAATGAGCCACTCATGAGAATGAGAAGAAGAAGATACATTTAATGCATAACCAGACCGAGATGATTGACAACCACATGCAGAAAGTGCCATTCCTGAAGATGAAGTTGAAGTTGAAGTTGAAGAATGCTCCACATGTATGTTATGCTTCTTCATTGCTGCTTCTAAGGCTTCCATCTTTTTAAAGCATTTAGATTCTAAGTGGCCATCTCGATTACAAAAGTTACAATGTCTATCAATCTTCTTCCATTTGTTTTTATTGGTCTTATCATTTTGCTGAAATGATCTTTCATTTTGAGGCTGAGTTTGCTTAGGACCCTTGTTTGGTTTAGGACAATTCTTTTTAGGATATGACTTCTTAGGATACTTTGAATTTGGTTGCTGCTGGGCGGCTAACGCTTTCTTGGAAGAGTTTCCAAGATTAAGAAGACCAAGGTGTAAGAGTTTTTCTTGTTCTCTTATTAAAGAATCACAAAAAGAGTCAAAGGAAGGGGGCTTGTAGGCTTGTCCTTGAGAAATGAAGGCTTCTCTTGTAGAATGGAAGGTGGAAACAAACACAGAGTAGGCTGGTCCCAACTTAGTAAGGATGCAATAAATAAGGTTACTATCTTCTTTCTTAACCTTAACACCTTCCAAGAGATATCTAAGGGTCTTGAACTTAGACAAGTGTTACAGGGATTAGTGTCCACTCGGATCTACTCTATCCCACTAAGGTATGGTAGTGCCTTAGAAACAAAACACAATAAAGTCTATCTTGATTTCCTTTTATAATGAGTAGATAGAAGAAGAAAGAAGGGGCCAACCTTTGTCTTTCGCTTGTGCTCCTTGCTTGATTCTTCCTCCTTCTTGTAGCTGTTCGGTTCTTGCCCGCTTATATGCCCAGCTTCTAGGAATACCTGCGAGATCAAAGCAACCAGATACTATGCAAGAACAAAGATCTATCATATAAGTAATCTAGGGTCAGTATAGATTAGCCATTCAAATGCATAAACATGTATTACACAAATAAATGGAAGGAAGCAAGAATAGCTTTATTGATAAATAAGTCAAGAGAGTTACAACCAGCTGTTCCGACCCAGCATCATCCTCTTGACAAGAAAAGTTCCCTTAGAATCTCATACAAAAGCAATCACCCAACAAGCTCTAAGATCTCCTCAAGAAACTATCAGCAATTCCTTACAATAAGCCCCATTCCAACCTCTGGATCTCTTGGTGAGGGATCCATTTATAGCAATTTTACAAGGTAATGAGTCAGCTTCTGTGTTTTTTATTAGTGTACTCCCACTGATAGTCCATGCTTCCACTTGGAGATTGAGCATCTCTGACTCATCTAAGGTTGAATTCTGAGAAACAAGTGTCACAGGAGAGAGTTATGGAAGATTCCATGCCTTTCCACCTTGCAAACTGACACTGCCATTTGTCACTTTCCCTCTCAGCGCACCCTGTAGAAGGGCTACCTGCTCTTAAACGCAGGTCCATAGTGTATTCAGCTACTCTTAAACGCAGTTGGACCATGGAGCAAGTTCTCTTATCTTGAATTGACCTGTTTTGAGTGGTTTTTCATGGAGGACTTTCTGGGAGGAGCTGTACTCATTTGACCTTGTCCTTTTAGGGGTTGAAACAACTCTTTTAGGGACTAAGGATCCCTTGATTTATGGATATTTGTTGCTTGGGGTTGCAGGTCCCAAAAATATCTATAACAGTTGCCCCCTAAAGCATGAGGTCGATATTTTTTCTTTTTTCTTTTTCTTCTTAAAAATGTCGGGTGAAATGCTTTATAATGAGGATCCGGAGTTCTTTTCAAGCCAAGAGGAGACCTGTAATAAGATACAACACAATACATTATCTTCATAGCATTTTCATGATCTAGCTGAGGCGGGCATTTCCCATGCTCAGCGTTATAAATTCATACACATGTACATAGGACAGATAACTGTCTGAAAATAGACTGATGATTCTGGTAGAGCCATCATCCTTCTGAGGATGATTATCTGTGCCATAATGTTGTACATTTGATGCTTTTATTTTCCTGAATATATCGCAGCCCGAATGGTTGAAACTAGATCCGGGGTCTTCAATCTCTTCTGATCTTCACTCAAAGTACAAGTCGATCCATGTGAAAAGTGATTTGGAGTCGAACATGGAAAGACATCGCCTGATTACCAGCCAATAATGTAAGCTGTTAACAGGCGCGAGAGGAATCACCGATAATGATGATGACCCTCAAGGTACTGCAGTACAATCTACATGGTGTGAATAAATGACTTGGCGTCGAACACCACGCAAAATCTTTCAGTCGAAGGCCAATGATGTAAACCTTTCGCCGGAAGTGAGAAACTTGCCATTAAGGCATGCAAGCTTCAAAGTACTGAAGGGGGTATTCCTAGATCGACTTCTTGGATAATGAGCTGATGTCGACAAGAAGCGATCCGTCATAGGAGGGCCTTAATGAATCCCACATCAATGACACGGAAAGGAGCAAATGATGTTTATGAAGGTGAAAACTGACTGACGATATAAGGTTCAGGATGGCGGTCATGAATGGATGAAGTATAAGTGTATTGTGGTGGGTGGACCAGGTTGACTTCTCTGAATGACTTCTCTTGAACATGTCGGCGACACTAACATGATGGATTGGTAGCATTAACCCCAGATGTGGATGGTGTGAGTGACCATGGTGATGTGACCGGTGAATGAAACAACCCAACCCGACATGGATGCGGAGTGAAAGTGTCATGTTCAAGAGCGACTTGCTACCAACAAAGTTTCTTCAAGTTCCTTCCCAATTTTTCCCCAGTCATTGCTGACCAGTACCTCTTTATTTTTGTCAAGCTTGAGGAGGATAACATATGCTTGTTCTATAATCTGCCCTTCGGGCGAACCCATCGCTTCGTTTTACTGAGCTTAGTGATAGTGAAACTCGTTCTTGCCTGCCACAGACAAGTTTGTCGCTATTGGGTTTTTAACGAGTTTAACGACAAAGATAACTCGGTCCTTTTCATTTTTAGAGAGTCTGAAAAGGTACGTAAAGGAAACTCCAATATTCCTTTTTCGTCATCTAATCCCTTAAGTCCGAAAAAGTATAAAACAATACAGAAGGGATGGATTTTCGATCCTTTTAACGAGCCGAATAAAACAAGCGCTCGATCTTTTTGTGTAATGATCCCTCAAATCCAAAAAGATTAAAATCTAAAGGAGAGATAGCACTTCCGGTCTTTTTAACGAGCTGGAGAGGCTAATAACTCGGCGATCTTTTCATATTTATCGAGTCAGTTGAAAAGAGCTTAAAGAAGACTCGTCTTTTGAGGAACGAGTGATGAAATGGGTAGCAGCTGATTCCAGGTAAGGCTTGGAATTTTCCAATCACGGCAGTGTTACGAGGATGGCTATAAATGATCACTCTTCGCAGCTGTTCCTCAAAATGGGTAAACAATCAAATGGAGGTGAATGATCGGCCAATGCAAAAGTGGAGGTGGTGGTGCAAAACACGTCCAAGGCTTTAAAAGGCTGAAATTTTATATTCACGATGGTCATTTACCGGAGGTTGGTTCATTTTTTCTGGATGAGCTTGAACTCTGGGGGAAAGCTTGCTCACAATGCTTAGGTTTATTTTTTAACGAGCATGAAGTCCGCGTTAAAACTGCTCGATGGAGGGTTTATTTTTTAATGAGCTTGAACCCTGCGGTAACACTGCTCGTGGAGGGTTTATTTTTTAACGAGCTTGAACCCTGTGGTAACACTGCTCGTGATAAGTTTGCATGCCCCCAGCATAATAATGCCAATCGAGATGCATGCCCCCCAAGCTTCATTGCATTCAACTCGGTGGTTGGAATGAAGGTTTACCTTCGAGATCTTTGAAAATCTCGATTTGGAATGGGAGTTGTTTCATTTTTTAATGAAACAACTCTATCCCACTAAGGTATGGTAGTGCCTTTGAAACAAAACACAAGAAAGTCTATCTTGATTTCCTTTTATAAGAGTAGATAGAAGAAGAAAGAAGGGGCCAACCTTTGTCTATCGCTTGTGCTCCTTGCTTGATTCTTCCTCCTTCTTGTAGCTGTTCGGTTCTTGCCCACTTATATGCCCAGCTTCTAGGAATACCTGCGAGATCAAAGCAACCAGATACTATGCAAGAACAAAGATCTATCATACAAGTAATCTAGGGTCAGTATAGATTAGCCATTCAAATGCATAAACATGTATTACACAAATAAATGGAAGGAAGCAAGAATAGCTTTATTGATAAATAAGTCAAGATAGTTACAACCAGCTATTCCAACCCAGCATCATCATCTTGACAAGAAAAGTTCCCTTAGAATCTCATACAAAAGCAATCACCCAACAAGCTCTAAGATCTCCTCAAGAAACTATCAGCAATTCCTTACAATAAGCCCCATTCCAACCTCTGGATCTCTTGGTGAGGGATCCATTTATAGCAATTTGACAAGGTAATGAGTCAGCTTCTGTGTTTTTTATTAGTGTCCTCCCACTGATAGTCCATGCTTCCACTTGGAGATTGAGCATCTCTGACTCATCCAAGGTCGAATTCTGAGAAACAAGTGTCACAGGAGAGAGTTATGGAAGATTCCATGCCTTTCCACCTTGCAAACTGACACTGCCATTTGTCACTTTCCCTCTCAGCGCACCTTGTAGAAGGGCTACCTGCTCTTAAACGCAGGTCCATAGTGTATTCACCTGCTCTTAAACGCAGTTGGACCATGGAGCAAGTGCTCTTATCTTGAATTGACCTGTTTTGAGTGGTTTTTCATGGAGGACTTTCTGGGAGGAGCTGTACTCATTTGACCTTGTCCTTTTAGGGGTTGAAACAACTCTTTTAGGGACTAAGGATCCCTTGATTTATGGATATTTGTCGCTTGGGGTTGCAGGTCCCAAAAATATCTATAACAACAAGAAATCTTCAATGCAAGAAAAATTATTAGGGTCCAATGTAAGCAACTCATTTTCAAGTTGATGGGCTCTAATTTCATTTTTAATCCCAAAAACTTTAGTGATTTGTTCCAATGCTTCATTAGGAGTATCAAGTTCGGCAATATGGAATCTAAGATCAGGAGAAATAGACATCCCTATCAAACCACGTGCTTGATCTTGTCTATTTTCCCATTTTGCAACCTTATCTTCATCCTTTGGTTTCTTCTCTTGGCCTGTGGCTATTCGGTAGAGACCTTTACTTCTAAGTAAATCCTCCATGTAGGACAACCATTGGAAGTAGTTAGTGCTGTCAAGAATAACTTGGCATGGACTTTCCATTTTAAAAAAAAAAACTAAAGCTGAAGATGCTGAAAGTAAGTGTTCCAATGGATAGATCTCGAAAAATTAGGCTGGTTTAAAAAAAACGGCACTGAAAACGGCTTCCGGATGAAGAAGTTATGGCTTTTTGAAGAAAAGTTGTTGAAGTTGCCGACGAAGTGCGCGAATGTGCGGGAATGAAAAAAAAACGCCCCCACAAAATGGAGATTTGAACCCAAGACCTCTACTCTCTTAAAATAGCTTTGAACCAATTGAGCTATACAAAAAATTTGAGAGAGAGAGAGAAGGGGGGGGTGCCTTGGGTTGCGTGCTTGCCTTGAGAAAGCTATTTTTTCCTACAAAACAAAAACACAAAACCCAACACGGATATGCAAAGAAAACGAACCTTACGGCTCGAAGTTAGCTTTAGCCGGAAACTAAATATTTTTCTCAATGTTTCTGATTTTCCAAGATCACACTAAGGCGCAAGGAAAAGAGCATACGCATGAGAAAAAAAACTTCCTTTATGTTTCTGATTTGCCCAGATCGCACAGAGTCGCAGGGCAAAGAGCATACGCAGAAATGAAAGGTATAGATCCGGTAATAAAAAAGGCTAAATAAACAGAAACCGAAATAACTAGAGAGAAAATAACAGTAAACTGCAGATAAACACTGTATACCTCTAGATCTTAAAAATGACGCACCTAAGGCTACCGGAAACCTTTTCGCGTGAAACGAAAGGGGTTCCTCACTGGAAAAAATGCTCCCAACACAACAGAGCAGTCCTCTCGGCCCGAAAGTAGTCAGAAACAGTAGATCTAGGAAACAACAGCCGCATGCAATTCTACCGGCTTCAGATTTGGATCACCAACGGGCGCGGCCCTCAAATAGCTCTGATACCATGTAGGAATTTACAGGGTAAGTTCCTCAGAAAGAACACCAGAGGACACCGCTCACAACCAGATCACAGATCAATACACCAGTATTTTTGACGTGGTTAAAACCCTCAAAGAGGGAAATAGTCCACGGCTTGAGCCAACGCGGCCACTTCAGGTAATTTATTAATCAAAGAATGAAAATTTACATAAGCTTCTCTCATAGACGGATTACCATAACAATGACCCTCCATGCGCTTTACATAGAATTCATGGACCAATCGGGTGTCAAGCCACGGATCAAGTGTGGGTAATACTGAGGAGAGAATGAACCGTCGGATCACTACAAATCGTGACCGTCGGATTGTAAGTTACAAAATGTACAAGGTAAAGAAACACACTTTACCTAACTCTATACCTAACTCTATACTAGACCAAGTTGAACTTAACTATTTCCTATGTGTCGGAATATCCTAACACGACATATATACTTATTTTCTTCATCAGTTCTAGGACTCAAAATCGAAGAAATCTTAAAATGAGAAGTTAATGGAACATTAACAGGCTTCACATTATTCATACTAAACTTTTCAAGTACTCTTTCCACATATTTCTGCTGTGATAACCAAAGCTTTCCATTTTTCCTGTCTTTGTGTATCTCCATGTATGGGATATGTTTTTCCACTTCAAGATCCTTCATATCAAACATCCTAGAGAGCTGAGCCTTTAACATGTTGATCCCTTCCATGATTTTTCTTGCAATAAACATATCATTAACATACAAGACCAAGATAATGGATATGCAATTGAAAATTTTAAAGTACACACAATTATCATACTCACTTCTAGTAAAGTTTTGACTCACCATGAAGAGTCAAACTTCTTGTATCATTTCCTGGGAGACTGCCTCAAGACATACAATGATTTCTTGAGCTTGCAAACTAATATTTTGCTACGACCTTGTACAAAACATTCCGGTTGTTCCATATAAATCTCTTCATCCTAATCTCCATGTAGAAAAGTTGTTTTAACATCTAACTGTTCTAAGTCAAGATCAAGTAATGTAGTTAGTGCTAACATAGTATGAATAGAAACAAGCTTTATGACTGGTAAAAAAATATCATGAAAGTCATTACCTTCAACCTGAGAATACCCTTTTACTACCATCCTCACCTTGTACCTCTCGATACTTCTATCAACATTTTGCTTCAATTTGAAGATCCATTTGCATTCGACAAAACTTCTACCTTCAGGAAGTTCTACAAGATCCCAAGTTTTTTTCTTGGCTAAGGAATCCATTTCTTTGTCCATAGCTTTTTTCCACTTTTTTCTATCTGCATCAACCACTGCTTCCTAACAATAAGAAGGTTCCCCATCTTCAGTAATCAATGCAATAGATGAAGCAAAATCTTCATACCTTTTGGGTGTTTTTCTTTCCCTTGTAGACCTTCTTAGAGTGATTGGTTGTTGAACTAGTTTTGGAACTTCAACAGTTTCCTTTGCATATTCTTCACCTTTTTCTTCAGAAGTCTCTCCTTCCTTTCAACATTGTGAAAAAGGTTTAGCCTCCAACCAAATCTGTTGATTTGGCGATACCTGTTCCTGTTCAACTTTTTCAACATATGATTTTAGAAGGGAATGTGCATTAAATGTTACATCTATATTAATGGCTATCTTCCACGAAGAAGCATCCCATAACCTTTATCCTTTCACCACATAGTCATACCAAACAAAGACATAACATTTTTCTTTTGGGTCTAACTTTGAACATTGATTCTTTGGAATAAGAGCATAGGCATCACCATAAAAAATCCTTAAATGTGAATAATCACAAGACTGACCCGACCAAAATTCTTCAGGAATTTTACAATTAATTGCAATTGAAGGTGATATGTTAACTAAATAACAAGCAGTAGATATTGCTTTTGTCCACAACTCCTTTTGCAGGTTAGCATTGTTGATCATGCTTCTAACTCTTTCCATGAGAGTCTGATTCATATGTTATACAACACCATTTTGCTGAGGAGTATAAACAATAATTTTATGTCCAATAATCCCTTCATCCTTACTGTATTGTTCAAATTCTAGGGAAGTAAATTCATCATTATTGTCAATTCTTAAACATTTAATTGATTTTCCCGTTTTCTTTCCCACCATAGCTTTAAATTGCTTAAAAACATTAAATACATTAGATTTTCTTTTCAACATATAGACACAAAATTTCCTAGAGAAATCATCAATAAATGTTAAGTATAATGCACCTCCATAAGATACAGTAGGAGATGGTCCCCAAAGATTAGGATGAATATAGTCCAAAATTTCTTTACTATTATGAATTTCAGTTTTAAATTTATGTTTGCATTGTTTTCCATACACACAATATTTACAAAAAACCAACCTCAAGGATTTTAAATTAGGAAGCAACTTGTGATTCATTATTACCTGAAGACCCTTCTCGCTCATGTGACCTAGCCGCTGATGCCGTAGGTAAGTACCTTCTTATGCCTTCTCAGAAACAGTCATTGCCTCACTAACCTAAGTACTTCCTTTGAATCTGTAAAGGTTTCTGATCTTCTCTACCTTCATAACAACTAGAGTACCTTTTGAAACTTTCAACACTCCATTTTGACCTGTAAATTTATAATCATTCGTGTCTAACACTCCCAAAGAAATCATTTTTTTTCTTAACTCAAGTACATGTCTAACATAAATTAATGTTCTAACTATATCATCATACATTTTAATTCTGATATTTCCCATCCTAACAGTCTCACAAGATACATTATTACTCATAAACATAGAACTACCATTCGCAACTTCATAAGTGAACCAATTTATATGCCGACTCATGTGATGAGAAGCACCATAATCTAGCAACCAAATTTCATAATTTTGAGAGAAATTATAAACAAGCAACGCTTCATCTACGATATCCAATTCAACAGATAAAATTTCATCAATCATACCTAACTCAACTTGATTTTCTTCCTTCTTTGGGTTTCCAACAGACTCCTTCCTTTTCCAACAGTCTTTATTGAGGTGTCCTATTTTGTTGTAGTACCAACATTTAGATTTACACTTTTTGCCCTTTGATTTTGATCTGGAAGAAATCCTTATTTCCTCTCCTCTTTCCTTTGATCAGCCTTTGGCTACCATGGCTTTTGGTGTGGAGGTTTCAATGTTGGACTTCCTCCATACTTCTTTAGATAACAAAGCTCCCACAATTGTATCAAATTCCAAAGATTTAGTTGTGCTCAAACTGATAGAAGTTACAAAGTGGTCCTAGGACTCAGGCAAAGAACACAACAAGGTGATAGCTTTGTCTTCTTCCTAAAATTTAACTTCCATATCTGACAAGTGGAAAATAAGTGTACTAAAAACATTTAAATGTTCTGCAATTTTTGTACCCTCCTTCATCTGAAGACTATATAATTTCCTTTTCAAATAAATTTTTTTAGTTAAAGATTTGGTCATATACAATGTTTCCATTTTTCCCCATAAACCTGATGCCGAGGTTTCTTCAACAACGTTGAAGAGAACCTCATCTGCCAAGCACAACCTAATGGTACTGAGAGAACGGGCATCCAAGTCCTCCCAATTCAAATTTGTCATGACAACAACTGTCTTCTTCACCCCATCTAAAGCTTTGTGCATCCCTTGTTGCACTAACAAATACCTAACTTTCAGTTTCCATAATGCAAAATTGTTCTTTCCAGTGAACTTCTCCACCTCAAATTTACCATTTGTTATTTTTTCCATTTCTTCCCACAAATCCTCCTATTAGGGTTTCCTTCCTTTATTTCTGATTTCCCTTCTTTCAACTAGGGTTTCTTAAAAAAAAATTGGTTTCCCTCCCTCCTCAAGGCCTTTTTTCGTAGCGAGAACCTCCCTCCTTAAGGCCTTGCCTTCCAATATCGAAGATGAGTGCTATGGTTCCTCGCTAATGCTCTTAGGCATTAAATGAATGGATAAATCTGCTTAGGGTTTCAATCTATGTCCTCTGTCCTTTCTTTGCATGGTATTTTCTGATTTAAGTCCCAAGTCCAGTCGATTATCTAGTATTTTCTTATTTAACTCCCAAGTCCAATCGATTATCTAGTATTTTCTGATTTAACTCCCAATTCAGTAGATTATCTAGTATATTCTGATTTATCTTTCAAGTCCAGTCGATTCTTACATAATTTGACCTTCTTCACTAGTTAACTCATAGTCTTAACTCTAAGATGCATAAGTGTTCTAGAGGTTGTTCAGTATTCAATTTAATTTTGTTTCCACAAAATTGAACAGTCTTAACTCTAAGATGCATAAGTATTCCAGAAGTTATTCGGTATTCAACTTAACTTTGCTTCCACAAAACTTTGAGATGCACAAGTGTTCCAGAAGTTGTTTGGTATTTAACTTAACTTTGTTTCCACAAAACTTAACAAACTGTTATACTATGAGTAAATAGGTTAGTGACTTCATACATGTATTCTAGCCAATTGAATTTGATTATATACTATAAGCATGACTTTGCAATAACCTATTTGTCAAATAGTTGTGTGTCAAAATAGAGTATATGATAACCAATTTTTTTTAGTTGTTCACTTATTTTAAAATTATTTCTTAATTGTGAAGTTTTTCTATTCATAATTACTATATAAAATTATTATAATTTATTAAATAATTTGAAATTAAAATTTTATGTATGATTAAATTACAACATAATTAACCATTTAATATTGTTATATAATTTTAATCAACATAAAATTAAAAATATATCTTCTTTTCTATATTTATTAATAAAAAAATAAATAAATAATATGTTTAACTTGTTTTGCTTCTTCTGAATATTCACAACAAACTTATAAAAAGACTAGCGGCATGAACTATAATTTATTTATAATACCATTGTTTGCCATATTTCACTAGCATGGATTTGTATTAATCATTGCATGAATGACATTGTTTTAAGCCTTTGTGTATGAGAGACTTGAAATATTATATTATTTATATATATATATATATATATATATATATATATATATATATATATATATTATATATATATATATATATATATATATATATATATATTTTTGTGTAAATAAAGTTTTTCTTTTTGTTTTTTATTTTATAAGTTGTTATTAGATTATATAATATTAAAATATTTTACCTTATGTTATGTATCAGAGGTAGCTCACCCAACCTAAGGAAAGAAAGATAATGCCAAACCGATAAGCACAAAACCACTGAAGACTTTATGATAAGCTATTTTGACTGGGAGTGATACAATAGAGGTAGAAGAAGCTGCCAACACATAGGGAGGTTTAGGTTAACCTTCACTAGTTGTTAGGCTGGTAATCATCCATCATATTACTTATGAGCATGTAAGTATTGTTACAGATCCATGTCAAAATAGCTACTAGTCTAGGGGTTTAAGCAGTTATCCGTAGACACTACCCAAGCTAGATCGAATAAATCAACTAAAAATAAAGGAAACATATGCTATTGGTTTAGGGAAAAGAGCTATAAGGTCAAGAAGGTAGGATGCCCAGTGAATTGCTTAGTAAGCGACTAGGAAATTCTAAAGTGAAGGAAGAGTTTTGATATTGGGTATGTACCCTCCAATAGGGAAGCTAGTACGAAATCTTCTCTTGATGTCTAATCGGGTTTAGAAGGATCCCTTTTGCCCGTCCTGTATTGTTATGTCACACAACTTCAGGATCCAAATATGTATTTTTGTGGCTCGCCAATTGTAAATTATTAGTAACAGTAAATTAGTTTGTAGTAGTAATAGTAAATTACTCTGAAAAAGTTGAAAGGATTCAAATTATCTGTATAAAGATTTGATTAAAAAAATTGAAAGGATTAGAATTTGTCTATGTAATGCAGGAAGATCTGATTCATACAACAGTGTATAATGTAGGAAGATATGAATCATACAATAGTAAATTACTCTGAAGCATGAAAAAATTGAAAAGATTCAAATTATCTGTATGATGCATGAGGGTTTGATTTAAAATTTTGAAAGGATTTGAACTTGTTTGTATGATGCACACGAATTTGATTCGTCTTAGACACGCTTCATTGGTATCCTCTTCATTGGTATTCTTTGCCTCAAAGGCTCACTAAATTTAAACCCCCTTCTCCTGCAAAGCTTGACGTGGTGAAAAGGGTTGGAACTTCCAAACATGACCTATTTCATGCTATTCACAAGGTGCCACTTGGGGACGTCCATATGACAAGTCCAAGCAGATGCAGTATTGATTATGGATTTTTTTCATAGTTTTCTTTGTTTGTTTTTGCAGTGAGTTTTGTTGGAGATTGACTGACTGTAAATGGCTACGATTTGGGTTTAGCTGAATAGAGTTATGAGTTTTGTTGGATATTGACTGACCATACTAGAGTTTATTTAGATGATATTATTCTTAGAAATAGTAGGTTTCAGATGCAGTTTCCATGATTATTATGAGGGATTGGACTTAAGTGGGAGAGCGTAACATGCTTGATTTTGAAAATTTTAATATCATGTCAATGACCGAAATTGGGAAATGCGAGAATTTTCTGTTCAGAGGTTCTATATGGTTAACCTTTTCCTGTTTTGAGTCAATTTACCTTGTTGGCCAACTGCATTTGAAATGTGACTTGCTCTATTCAATTGTGAAGTGGTTGGACAAATGGATTTAAGCTATTGGAATTGATTCCGTCATAGCTGAAGTTTATGTTGATGGCTAACAATTGAAATTTGTGCTTTGCACTGTGAATGTGGGTGGAGGGCAAGGCGAATTCTATTGCCCAAGGTGATGTGGTTTGCAAACCCTCATTCCAGATAGATCATGCATTGAAATGTGACCCATTTTATCTCATGCTTGGGGAAGATTTCTTCGATGATGACCAACAATCATTTATAGCCCTTTCATCACTTATCACAGAAGATGATCAATCTAAAGAGAAGGAGAGCTACAACATGAGATTCAAACTGAAGAACCCCATAGAAGAAATGGACCTCTCCTTCCTGTTGGTGATTAATCCAAAGAGGAGAGCTACAATAGGAGATTAAACAGAAGAGCCCCATAGAATAAAGGGGCCTCTCCTTCCTGTTGGTGCTCCCACATGCATTTGGTACCAAATATTTGAGAGAAATATTATGCATCTATTTTAGGGTTGGAAATCACTCTAACTACAAAGTCAGAGACGTGGTAATTAAGCCAGAAACACTTCAAAGTCACCCATAAAAGCATGGCACTCTGTCATTTTTTTGGGAATGGGAAGAAGAATGATTTACATGCCCCTATTCATGATGATTCGGAAGTCAGAAATCAAAATAATTTGGATTGTAATGCAATGAATTATGAATTCTGATGGAGCTTCACACGAGGAAACCCGCAGCAAAATCAGTCCCCCTTACTTCCAGTCCTGGTTGATGGATAGATACCCGAAACAAGGAATGTTCTTATACAATAACTATATACATGCAAATAAAGATGAGGAAGCAGATAGTAAGCTAGGAAGGGAAATTGGATTTGGTAGAGGATGTGATTCAGAATTCTCGATCAGGGCACAATCTGGTTGCAATTGTATGCCAGACATTTGTCTGTCATTGATTCATTCTTCTACATTCTTTGTTCAACTGTTGTACACAATGAACTTTCAATTTTGGTCCTTGTAATTCTATAACTGCATGTGTTCATGAATTACATTAAGTTCAACCACGACCTCTAATGGTGTCTAATGCATTTCACACTATCAGAAGCTTAATTCTTTTATTCATTTTTCTTTGGGTAAGCCTACCTTGCCATTTCAATGAAGCGATTTGATTCAAACACCAAAGAGATCTCTGAAACTTCACTTGATTCATTCAGGACCCCAACAGAGCATTTGGGAATTTGTTGATTCATTCCTTTCATTTGTTGTGTTGCTTTAGATTTTGGGGCGCTCTCTCTACTCTGGTTGTTGAGAGTGTGCTATAACATTAGTTTATATTGACCCTTCCCAGTTCAATAAGTTAATTTCAGAGGACTCAAACATGCTTGTTTAGAGTCTAAGTTAATTTTGTGTAAATGCTTTTACTTTATGAACATTATATGACTATGATTCTTTGGATGTCAATATAATTTTCAACGGTTCCTTTGAACATAGTATATTGATTTATGCTTTATGG
Source organism: Pinus tabuliformis (assembly GCA_031772625.1). Taxonomy (NCBI): domain Eukaryota; kingdom Viridiplantae; phylum Streptophyta; class Pinopsida; order Pinales; family Pinaceae; genus Pinus; species Pinus tabuliformis. The sequence continues at coordinate 586,078,572 of CM062812.1, read as the reverse complement.
TTTTTGAAGTTGCAGTTCACATGCTTATAGTTTTCTTCAAGCAAAGATATTTCAGAATAACATGTGTTGTACTCTTGTATCTTTTGTCTTGGTCTCATTAGCTCAAGGGATAAATGGCTATCATTTCTATTTGATTTTATGCTAGATGATTAGTAGCAGTGGATCTAGTGATTAGATTGGTTGGATTGCAACTCACAATTCATAGCTTCTCAGTAAATAAATATTGGAACATTAAGTTATTATTAATGTCACATGGCTTGTTTATGCTTGGTGCATTCAGTAATGATTTGGAAAAAATGTGAACCTTTTATATTTATTTATCATCAATGAATGAAGATGGTAAATTTGCAGTAGTGAAGACAAAAATTTGAAATGATTGATGCAGTTAGAATACTCTTGTTAAGTTACATATTTAATGTGTTTCTAGGCTATGTTTGGCATTTATATTCTCAAATGTTGCATATAACATGACATTATAAAGTGAAATTTAAGATCATCCTCTCTTTGTAATTTAACACTACCTTCTACCTAGGCTCATCTCATTCTATAACGCTGAGATAATTAGGTGTTTTTTAAATTTTTATTTTGAATTGGTGAAACTCAGGGTTGAAATGTAACTGTATGCTTATTAAGCAACCATGTTCTCCTACAAGATTTAAAAGCTGCGAGTTTTACATCATGGAAATAGCTTCCTATAGTCAGAACATGCCATGGAAGTGAATTAGTATTAAGGGGAATTTCATGATTTAGATATATGAGTACATATTTGAAATATTTCTCTTTAGTTTGCATGTTTAAGTGTTGTACAAGTAGCCCAAGGCCATTCAGGGTAGTGTAAGCTTGATAAATATAAGCTTTATCGTAACATAAGATATAATGAGACACTTTGCAAACTACTTTATGTCCATTTCATCTGATTAATTGTTTAGGGAGAAATTTCCATGTTAATCAAAACATAACACAAAACAGGGGCATGAAATTGGACAGACCTAAAGGAACTGGAAATGTATGATCATCCCTTAATTAGATAAATATGGAGGATATTCTTTATTCCTCAGTCTTCAAGGCGATACATTTTTTCAAACCGACTTGCGACATTTCCTTTCAAAGAGAAGGATTGGTTTATATATATATATATATATATATATATATATATATATGAATATCTTTGCTTGATTGATGGGATAACAAAAAAGTAGTATCATAACAATTTCTTATGACATAGTATAACTTATAGACGAAATAGACTTTTCAATGAAATCTGGCAAAACAATTTCAAGAAAGAATATGATTTTTTGTTGTTTAAAATCATTTTTGAACGCATAATTGGTGGGCCCCAGTATTGTAGCAATAATGCTACAACTCCTGGAGCTCCCTATCTCTAATTTTATCAACCCGGTAGTTCGTACAAACTTGGAAGCGACGGTGTTGTATGCACAAGTACTAGCTCTTGTCGCAGCTGTCACTTGGTCAGCTGGCACAAGTCCACTAGGGCTCAAGCCAACTTCTATATGCTCTCAGAAGAAGCTTTTTAACTGATGGACGAAAGCTAACTTAAAGGAAGTTAATCTACTTGCGAAAAGAAACTGAAAGCCAAAAGGAAACACAAACCCTAGCAAACCCTAATTCCACCAGCTAGTCCTACTGATGCAAAGGAAAGAATGCAAGCAACGGAAAGAGATGCCATTACTTCTAGGAAGGTAAAATGCATGTGTCCAAGTTATCACTATCTGAAGAAAACATCTTTTTGTATTTTTGATTAAGTTGTTGAAATTATCATGCATGTGCTTCTAACTAGTTTTCCACTGTGCAGGGATGGATCAAGGGATGAAATGCTTTGGGAAAGGTTGGGATGGTACAGAGAGGGTCTGAGGGATCCCCAGTATTCTTTCTGAGAGTTTCACAAAGTTTGGATGACATGCAACCGTGTTCATGAACTTCTACAGGAAGTCTGCAGGGGCTTCTACAGGAAGTTTCTACAGGATGTTCTGTAATTCTTCTACAGGATGTTTACGAATTGGATTTTTGAGGATGGATGGTTGATGGAAGATGCATGGATGGTTATGGAGGTAGGATGGGGGTCTGAAGTGACCTAGGAACTGATGGATGGAGTGGTGAGATGATGTGGAAGGCTGACTTGCATCAACGAAGGTTGAGGCAATGGAAAAGCAAGAAGGTAGGGTTACGTGGCAAAAGAGCAGATGGGAGATGAAGAAACAGACTTGGTGATGGAGGAGCTGACCTGAACAAGGCTCAGATGAACGAGGAGGTGATGAAGGTGATAGAGATGCCCTGCACAATGCTTATTCAAACAAATCAATGAATTCTTGCAAACAAACCAAGTCCTAGCTAACTCAATCCAACTGTTAATGAATGAATAAACAGCAGCCTTGTTTGAAAAGAGAACCATATACATCACGTGAGCAAGAACATGCCAAAAGATCTAAATGCATACAAACTCCTACCAATCGATTCTAAGCATAAAAATCTACGTTACCCATCAAAACCAACTACAATAACAAAGCAAGATCTAAAGAGCAGATTTTATTTCAAGAACGCAGCAAACACATAAATATAAACAAGGGAGGTACTGGGCGCTTGAGATGGGCCCAACCCCAAGAACTACAGCCTCCCAAGAGCGATTTAGAGCTGGTGCAATCTTTATTAATCAAGAAATGAAAAGTTACATCAAAATTGTCCACAAGAAGAACTTGAGCATGAGCTGAAAGCAAAGCTAATCTACTGCATAAAAATCGAACTACAAACTAGCTAACTAATGGCTAAAACAAAATGACTAACTGGCTACAAAAATGACTACCCACTAGCTAACCAAAATGAGGCCCTAAGCCTTCTTATTTATACAATTTGAGGGCCCAACAGTCCTCCTAAAATTTAGGGACTTGGCTGCCCAAGACTTGTAGTTAACAGCAGTTCAACTTGACTTGCTTGGCTGCCCTTGAGCTGATTGATTCGGTGGCCCTTGAACTCTGAGCTGATGGTGGAGAATTCGAGGTAAGGGCCCATAAATGAGGGGGACACCTTCCTACAAATCCTCTAGCTTGTTCTCCCACGAATTTGGCTGCCAAGTGCTCATTAAGACCTTCAATTTTGTCTCCAAGTTGACCAAAAAGGCTACACAAAGCACCCATTAGACTTGTTGGCATAATGACTAACCAAATTCACTCTATTAACATAAAAATAATCAAAAACATGCAATAAACAAATGAGAATGGTGGACTAAGTCAAATTAGGAGGTTGAATGAGCCCAAATAATTGTACATTTTTGGGGCTCATCAATAATTAGATTAGGCACTCTAAAAAACACCTTGAGGCACTTGAATTCTACAGATTAAACCACTTTGACTCAATTTTTTTTAAACTTCAGTTGGATTTTGGTTAAAATCAACTATGAATAAATTCATTTTGTCTATAAATTAGACTACACCATTTCTCATTCCCTTTTGTGGTTGGGTGAGAAGAAAGAACTCCACTTACGGAAGTACCCTCTCTAGCAGGCCCATGCAAGCAAATGGGTTAATGATTGCTCTAGCGACCTATTCCTCCCTAACTAGGAGTAGTCCAAAACGCACTCATTTCCATCATTTCAAAGATGAATTTTGTTCTTGTGGATATTATTGGTGACGTTAATTCGAACAAACAATTATTTTTTTCCAGCCGCAATATCTCCTTTTAGAGATTCTTAAGTGATTATTTGGCATTACACCAAGTGTTACATGTAAATTTTCTATACAGATTGGGCTTTAGTTGCCTTGTAAGACACGATCACTGGAGAGCATTTGATGAGAATTTGTTTGTCAAATTGTGTATAGTAGAATGTCATAATCAATGTTGGTTGATCTTAGGTACTCTTTATAATTCAACCATTTGACAATATCATTCTGATTGATAACATGCAAACTTTGAAAGAAAAGTAGCAAACTTGCTAGAATGTTATAGCGAGTGCTGGTTGATCATAGGTACTCTTTATAATGAAATTGTTGTAACATGCCATTTCAGTCGATAATAAGCAGACTTTGAAAGAAGAATATAAGATTTGGTGATCATTTTGAGCTTGGTTGGAAATGTGTAATGGCAAGGAAATTCTGATCATGCCTTATTTCAAATGTGAAGGATGTTCAAAATTTATTAGTAAGCAAGTCTAGGTTGTAAAGTATGTACCTGGTAACTCCATGAGATGGAGTGTGTAATGTAAGCCTACTCAGGCATGTGTACCCCCATAAAGTTAATGGTGATCTTAAAACCACTTTGTAATTGCAAGTTTGTGGTAAGCCAAAAACCACATGTAAGAGTGAAGTGGATAGGGATTCCTATAGGCATGGTTTAGGACCAGCTGAAAAAACCCTTGGCATGGTTAAGGGTGAGCCACAAAAACATTGGGCCTAGTTAAGTTAGGTTTGTGGTGAGCCTTGATGGCTGAATTGAGTGCCTTGGTGGAAAAGTTGAGCCTTAGTGGCTGTGTTGAGCCTTGGTGGATGTATGTGATCCTTGGTGGTTGAGAGCCCTTGTTGGCATGGTTGAGGGTAATCTGATAAAACCTAGAGCATGGTTATGGGTAATCCGATAAAACCCATGAGGATGATGGAGGGGGATTTGCAGGTACAGATACATGTATGCAGTTATAATGGTTGACACATCCATGTATGCGAAGGGCGTCCTAGTAGATTGGCGATAGTAGCGGTTGGCACCCATGCATTCCAGTGGATGGTTTATCGTCGACATATTTTTTTGTTATGTTTGACCACAACTAGACTTTGCATATTGAGATCGAGACAAGTATTCATTAAGGGGTGTGTTGGAAAATGTAATTCCTACTTGCCTCAGTTGTGACTTTCTATGCAAAGGAGTCTATTCCAATTCTATAGGAGTGGTTATATCTATATGTCCCTAGTTTGGTGTGTGGTTGAGATATTATCTCAACCAAATAATTGTTTGTCCAAGATAGTTTCCTTATATTGAGAAACCACTTCTTGTATATATGTAATATCATAATTGATCAATGTGAATAGTTTTGCACTATCAATTTTTATCTGGAAGTCGAGTTCCAGGGATTTGAAAACTCATCATTTAGCTCAGATAAGTTTGTGTGGGCTTTGTCAGTGTTTGCGTTTGGATTTTGTCAAGACAGGAGGTAACTCTTCAAATGAATTGTGTTTATTCATTAATATTACTCATGGTTATAAACATGAGGGAGTGACTCTTGAGCTTCACCTCTTAATGGCTCTTTATTTTCCATTATTTACTATTTACATTATTTACAAGTGTTCACCCAATCCCAATGATTAGGTGTCAACATTTGCCCCCGTTAATCTGAAGGGATGTTGGTGAGTCCAAGCATCATTCTGAATCTTTCAAGATTTTCTCTTCCATGCACTTTGGTGAAGATGTATGCAATCTGCTCATTAGTGGAACAATGGCATAGATGGATTGTCTTGGCCTCAACATGATGTCGAATCAGATGGTATTTTTTATTGATGTGCTTTGTTTGATCATGGAACTTTGGGTTCTTGGCCAACTTTATTCCAGAGGTGTTGTCAATCATGAGTGGAGTTGAATGTACATGTTTTCCCTGCAAATATGCCAGAATTTTCCTGAGCCACACAATTTCTTTTGTTGCCTCAGTTGCTACCAAATATTCATCCTATGTTGTGGAATCTGCTGGAACTGATTGTTTGCATGATCTCTAGGAGACATCTCCTAATCCAAGACTCATAGCATAACCTAAATTAGGTACCCCAGTTTCTTTGTCTCCATCGAAGTCTGAATCAGAGTATCCAATCAAGTTGAAGTCACCCACCTGTGTATACTTGAGTCCAAATTATTGGGTTCCCTTCAAGTAATTTAGAACTCTTTTTGTAGCAGACCAATATCCCTCACAAGGCTTTTGCATAAACCTGGAGAGGATTCCAAAATAAACGAAATGTCTGGTCTGGTAGTAGTCAGGGAGCTGAGACTTCCTACAAGCTGTCTATACTTTGTTGAATCCTCAAATTCATTTCCTTCAATGGATGTGAGCTTTAATTTTTATTCCATTGGAGTAGTCAGAGGATTGCGCTCACCCATGCCAAAATTGTTCAACAAATCTCCAATGTACTTATTTTGAGAGAGGAATATAGACTTCAGATGTTGAGTTACTTCAATACCAAGACAGTAGTGAACATAGCCCAAGTCAGTCATGTCAAAACCTTTCCTCAATTCCTTCTTCATGGATGCAATGTAGCTCCCAACATTCCCTGTCATCAAAAGATCATCTACATATACCACAAGATATATAGTTGTTTTCCAAACTTTCTTGACAAACAAAGTTGCATCATCAAGATCATAATATTTGAAGTTGAGTTTCAAAATATGCTCTGTTAAATTTTCATACCAAGCTCGCAATGCTTGCTTTAGGCCATACAAGGATTTCACAAGTTTTAATACTTTATGTTCATGTCCCTTCATAGCGAATCCTTTAGGCTAGGACATAAAAACATTCTTTTCAGATCTTCATTCAAGAAAGCAGTTTTTACATCCATTTGATGGGATTTCCAACTGTTCTGAGTTGCTTGAGCAAAGAGGGTTTGGATGGTAGCCCATTTTATTGTGGGGGAAAAGGTACCCTCATGATCAACCCCTTCCTTCTGTGCAAAATCTTTTGCCACAACCCTGGCTTTGTGCTTTTCAAGTGAGCCATCAGCGTTATACATGTTCTTGCAGACCCACTTGCAGCTAATTGGTTTGGTTCCCAATGGATGATCAACCAGATTCCAAGTGTCGTTCTTTATCAAGGAATCATACTCCTTTTGCATCACTTCTTTCCATTCATCATGAGAAGAAACTTCTTTGAAGGAAGTTGGTTCAAAAACTGTAGACAAATTTAGTTCAAAATCATAAGAAACATCCATATCAACAGGTGAATCAGAATCATCTACATCACCTCCATTTTTCCTGGTTGAATTTCTTGTTTTTCTCTTTCCAACCTCAAGTGTCTTTGTCAGCCACTTTGGGGGACCTTCTGACATGGTCTAGGCTACTCAGTTGATTGAGTTGGGACTGAATCAAGATTGAGTCTCCCAATTCTTTCAATCACATCACTCAAAGTATCATCAGTGGTTGAAGTTTCATGTGGGGGAGAGAGTGCTTCAGAAGAAGATTCGACATATTAATCCAGTACATGAATCCCCTCTTCAAGATGTGGAATCTGATTATCAAATTCTTGAAATGATTTTTCAAGTCTGAATCTATCCAAGCGATCAAGTTGCCACTCAACAACATTGTCAGCTTTGGAAGATTCAAGAAAGATTACATCTCTAGATACAACAAACTTTTTATTAATTTCATCATAAAGACGGTATGCTTTGGAGGTATTTGAATACCCCGAGAAGATACACTTACGACTCCTTGCACCTAGTTTGTTTCTATGTACCTTTCATACCAAGGCATAATAGGTGGAACCAAAGATCCTAAGATGCTTTACTGAAGGATTGTGCCCATACAACATTTCATAAGGATTCTTGTTTCTAATAGAATTAGATGGACATCTATTCTTTACATATACAACACATAGAACTGCATCAACCCAAAACATCAATTTTAGATTCTTGAAAACAATCATGGAACGTACCATATTTAAGATTGTCCTATTCATTCTTTCAGCTACTCCATTCTGCTAGGGATTATAAGGCACATTTGTTTCATGTTTGATCCCATGTTGATGAAGATAGTTTTCAAATTCATTTGAAGTGTATTCTTTTCCATTATTGGTGAGAATAGCGCCAATATAAGATTGTGCATCATTTTCAATCCATGTATGAAAGTTCTTGAATGTTTGAAAGAATCAGATTCGTTCTTCAATAAATAAACCCAACATATTATGATGTAGTCATCTATAAATGTCATCATATATTTATTTCCATTTGCAAAAGGAATAGGCATTGGACCGCATAAATCTGAATGAATAATTTCAAGTTTTCTATATGCTCTAGAATGTGAATCATGAAAAAACTGTTTGCTATGCTTTCCTAGAATTCAAGCATAATATTGCTTAAGTTTCATAGGATTTGTAGGCAAACCAGTGACACCATTTTTCTTCAACGGGCAAAGGTTGTCATAGTTCAAGTGTCCAAATCTAGCATGCCATAATAGACTTGATGGAAATGTACCTTCATCATAATGAGAACTGTATGCAAATTTTTGTGCACGAGCAGAGGTACCTTGCATATTGAGAAGTCTTTCTTCTTCTATCCCCATCATGACAAGTGAGTGATCTGATGCTTTTCTCACCTCAACCTTTCAATAAAACATATGAATGGAGTGTCCTTGTTGGCAGATGTGGACCAAGGACAACAACTTTCTCCTCAACTGTGGGAGATGTTGGCATTATGATGAATGTGTTGTACTTGATGGTAACTAGATGATTCTTATACATGGTAACTAGATGAATCTTCAAAAGAGATATCAAATGTGACATTAATACATGGTATTTGTGTTAACAGATGTGATGTAAGGTAGTTCAAAGGAAATGACAGTTCACAGTGCAGCAAGTTAACATTATGATACAGGTGTTGTCCTTGATGATGAAGCTCAAATTACTACAGGTTAACAATATTGAATCATAGTTTAGGCTAACGGAATGAAAGAACAAGAGGTATACGCAAGTTTACCTTGACCAAGCTGCATATATATGCAGGTTCATTGAGCAGAAGATGCGTATGCGTATACATGCACTTTCATGCACAGAAAAGTGCGTACAGTTTGGAAAGCTTGGTTTTTTGTCCTTGGTATTTAGACCTATGGTTTTGGACCATGGTATCTTGTCTGAAGTGTTGACCCCAGGTATTTAGACCAAGGCATTGGTTCTAAGTGGTTTGGACCATGGTATTGAGTAAGGCCTAAGACTATAAAAGGAGGAGAAGGTCATTAGGCAAATGCACTGAGAAAGTCTCAAATATCTTATGAAGTATGAGATCCAGTATGCAACTTATGGGCTTATGATGCTTTGCTTGATCTGATCCAAGGAGGAACCTCAGCAGGTGATGGAGGACAAGATCTAATGATGGATCGGGATCTTATAGCTTGGAATGAATCATTTTTATATGGTTTGGTCATGCTTATTCTAGATCTATATACTGACACATGTAATGTTCTGTACTTATTATGATCTAGGTATAACTCAAGTTTGGAATAGCTGAAAATCATGAATGAATATTTACAGATGTATACGTTGGTTGACTATGATAAAAGCGCGTACATACGCAGGAAGTGTAGCGAAGTTATAAGTAATTATTTGATGACATATACGCTGGTTTGCTTTGGTGAAGTTGCATATACATGCTGTTTCGGCTCTTCCAAGTAGCGTATGCACTCTGATGCATGATTTCTGATGATATAGTTGGCTTTGAATATTGTTGTAGAGTTTTATGTTCTGCTCTATGTTCTGGTGACTACATTTTGTTGACAGGGTTTCAGTGATTCAGTATTGGGTGATTCAGAGATTGATGATGCATGTGGTGATTGATTTTGTGCTTCAATGATATTGGTGGATGAAATGTGGACTTCATATTATGATGTTGTGTTCCATAAGTATCCAGTCTGAAAATTTATGAAACATGGTACCTGGAGGAAGATAGAGAAGGTTGTAGCCTTCTGTAAGTTAGCACCTATGTACCAGTACATCAGCTAGTACAAGAGCTAAGGGGATTGTAACTCCCTTCCAGGAGAAGCTAGAGAATGAGAGAAGGTTATAGCCTTCTGTAGGTTGGCACCTACGTACTAGTACATCAGATAGTACAAGAGCTAAGGGGAGTGTAGCCCCCTTCCAGGAGAAGCTGGAGAACGAGAGTAGGTTGTAGCCTTCTGCAGGTAGAAGCCTGTGTACTGGTATAAGACTGCACCAGTACAGAAATATTGTAAAAAGAAGTTTCTTATTAAAGGAAGATAGAGATGAATTGCAGTAGGTGGTTTTCACCCACATTGGGTTTCCACCTTATATCATGGTGTTTATGTGTGCTTCTTATGTGTGATGATATGTTCTGTTTTACTGCACCTAGTTACTGTTCATATGGTTAATAATGTTCTGATTCACTCATTAAAGATCAACTAACTGAATCATAAGTTTACTGGATATATGCTAGTTACATTAGACACAGTTGTGTGTACACGCAGGTTCCCTTAACTAAAGTAGCGTATATGAATCTAAGTATGGAAATGAAAAAGTTAGTGATTTGATAATACTGATTCACCCCCCTCTTAGTATTATTTCCAATAATTGGTATCAGAGTAGGTCCTTTGGTAGAAGCTTGATTGCTTGAAGGAGATCCGTAGAACAATGGGAAAGAAGCTAAAGAAGAAAGCGCCTTAGAAGAAGAAGACATCTTAGAGGAACTATGATAGTGGAAGAATCGATTGGGGAATATGTGGAAGCAACACTTCAGATTCAGAATCACCTCAGAATGAAGATGAACAAGAAAAAGAACTATCAGGTATGAGTTTGTTATCCTCTATTGATACATTTTTCCATCCACTTGAAGGTGATGAAAGTAATAACGAAACAATTGAACTTGCTCTTATGGGTGAGGATGAAAGATATCAAATAGAGACAGAATTTAAAAGGCTTAGGTACAAAATTAATCAACAATATCTATTGGACAAAAGGGAATGTGCCTCCAAAGAAGAAGCTACCAAACTAAAAGCTCAACTAGAGGAAAGAAACAAGGTAAGGAAGCTATTCAAGGAAAAGGAAGATCAATGTCAATAGTTGCAGGATGAAGTGACATCATTAAGAAATGAAGTAAATGAAAGGAGCATGACAATCAAGAAACTCAGAGAAAGATCTAGTTACTATGAAAATCTTGAAGCTAAGATTCTATCACTAAAAGAAGATCTTGAAGAATCAAATAAGCAAAATAAAGAACTACTCCAAGCTCTTGAAAAACAAGAAAATGGAGTTCTTGAATTAAGACATCAGTTGGAAGAAGGAAGAAAAGCTAAAGGAATCATGAAGAAGTAGTATCTTGACAAGGAAGAGCAACATCAGGTTGAGGTAAATATTCTAAATGATAAATTAGAAGAAAAGGATAATCTCTTATGATTTCAAGATAGTACTAAGATCTTGGATGATATTCTTAGTAGTCAAAGGCCTCCTGCAAACAAAACTGGTCTTGGTTTTCATGAATCTGTTAAAGGTGAATCTAGTTCACAAAGTAAAACAAGGGACTCTAATGCAAAATCTAAAATGCTCAACAAGGAGATGAGAGGTCAATCCCATCAACAACCAAGGAAAGAAAATCTTCAAAGAAAATCTTTTACTCCTAACTATGGAAGTGATAGTCGATCATTTACTCAAATGAATAATGTTGAATGTTATGTACGTCATAATTTTGGACATGTTGTAGCCAGATGTAGAAGAAGAATGGTTCAAGACCATCACACAGAAAGATCATCACGTTCTAGGTACTTTAAGGGATATTGCTTTGCTTGCAATATGTTTGGTCACAAAGCCATTGATTGCTATAGAAGGAATATGAAACATATGAGATGTTATGCATGTAACAAGCTTGGACATATAGCAAAGGAATGCAAGAACAAAGTACGCACACCATACCAAAAGGAGAAAACATCATCACACTTGAAGATATGGAAGAAAAAGGAAGTACAGTAAAAAACAAGTGGCACAACACAATGCACAGACATGACAGAATCAGAGGGAGATGAAAGTGTGAAACTTCAATGTTCTAAATCTCATACGCAAGTTTTATGAAGAGAAGTAGTGTATATACGTGAGTTAGACACTGCACAGTCGCGTATATGTTAGTTTGAGGAAAAGCAGTGGGACAGGTTCAGGAAAAAGGGTCTGATTCAGTCCATTATTTGCTATGTTTGATAATGGTTACAATCTGCTGATGATGTGTGGATACTCATAAGATGTTTAAAAGTGTTTTTTTATCCTAACTTGATGATGATGATGCTTTCATACTTCTTGTTGATATATGCATGATCAGATCTAATAGTAAACAGATGGCACAGGTTCAGGGGTAGCTTATGCTTTGAATAACGCATTGTTGGCATTATGGTTAGAAGTCCTTGGTAATGATGCTTATATGGTTAAATGATACATCTTGCTATGATATGGTTATAAGTTGTCCATGACAAAATCTCATATGATTCTTGGGGTTACATAGTTGGTGTTCAGATCAGATTTGTGGTTGATTCTCTAATGATGCATATATGTTTCTTACATGGTGATCTTCATAAGAATAAGGAGAAGTACAAAGCTTAACTTCATTACTTGATGACGAGTCACTCATATGTTGTTGTCGTCATATACATAAAGATCATATAATACAGTTAAGATGCAGGATTCCTATAGTTCTTGGCTCTCAAATGGTTGAGGATTGTTGTTGTTGATGATATCAAGAAGTCTTAACAAAAGATATTGAGCTCAAGATACATAGTGCTATATACAATATGTTGGATACATGGATGATTGCTCAAATATTGCACTACCTATATGATGATAGGTTGATGATATCTACACTAATGGACAAATACAGGCTGCTGGTCTGGATGCTGTTGACAGATGCTTATGGAGAAAATCATACATTGTGTATGATAGTTGTTGATTATTATCATGGTCTTGTTTAGGTATTTGGTCTATGTCATAAATGTCAGGTATATCATTCAATGTAAAGGTCATATCAAGACCCATGATGTAATAGTTTGTCTCTGTCTATTGTAGTCATGTGTTGAATCCCTTTTGGTCATATGATGTAATTTCTACCCCCACTATGCATGGGAAGGATGATGTAATATTTTAGTCATGTATAAACAATTGGTATCTGGTATATCCCCACTTGGTTGGGTGGATGAGTAAAGTGTATCCCCACTTGATTGGGAGATTGATGTATGTATGAGTCATTGGTGATAGGAAGGTCATACTCACTTGGTTGAGTTGTAGAGTCGTGTTATTCTCTTGAAAAATATTTTTGCAGACTCGGCATGTGCTCAGAGGGAGCATGGACAGATTGGTACATCTTGGCATGTACAAAGGGGGAGCTCAATCAGAGATTTCAGCATTTACTCAGGGGGAGTATGGACAACAGAATGTATATCAAGGGAGAGAATATCTTGGTCTGCCCTTTTCCCTTGATGTCAAAGGGGGAGAGTGACTTGGTGTTGTTGTTGCCATCAAGTCCAAAGGGGGAGATTGTTGGCATTATGATGAATGTGTTGTACTTGATGGCAACCCTCTTGTAGTAGAACAACTCACTTATACATGGTAACTAGATGAATCTTCACAAGAGATATCAGATGTGACATTAATACATGGTAGTTGTGTTAACAGATGTGATGCAGGGCAGTTCAAAGGAAATGACAGTTCACAGTGCAGCAAGTTAACATTATGATACAGGTGTTGTCCTTGATGATGAAGCTCAAAGTACTACAGGTTAACAATATTGAATCACAGTTCAGGCTCACAGAATGAAAGAAAAAGAGGTATACGCAGGTTTACCTTGACCAAGCTATGTATATACGCAGGTTCATTAAGCAGAAGACACGTATGCGTATACACGCACTTTCATGCATAGAAAAGTGCGTACATATTGGAAGCTTGGTTTTTGGTCCTTAGTATTTGGACCTATGGTTTTGGACCATGGTATCTCGTCCGAAGTGTTGACCCCAGGTATTTATACCAAGGTATTGGTTCTAAGTGGTTTTGGACCATGGTATTGAGTAAATCCTTAGACTATAAAAGGAGGAGAAGATCATTAGGCAAATGCATTGAGAAAGTCTCGAATATCTGATGAAGCATGAGATCCAATATGCAGTTTATGGGCTTATGATGCTTTGCTTGACCTAAGCCAAGGAGGAATCTTAGCGGGTGATGGAGGACAAGGTCTAATGATGGATCGGGATCTTATGGCTTGGAATGAATCATCTCTATATGGTTTGATCATGCTTATTCTAGATCTATATACTTACGCATGTAATGTTTTGTAAATATTATGATCTGGGTATAACTCAAGTTTGGAATAGCTGCAAATCATGAATGAATATTTACAGATGTATATGCTGGTTGACTATGATAAAAGCGCGTACATACGCAGGAAGTGCAGCGAAGTTATAAGTAAGTATTTGATGACATATACGCTGCTTCGCTTTGATGAATTTGTGTATACACGCTGGTTCAAGTCTTCCAAGTAGCATATGCACTCTGATGCATGATTTCTGATGATACAGTTGGCTCTGAATATTGTTGCAGATTTTTGTGTTCTGCTCTATGTTCTGGTGACTGCATTTTGTTAACAAGGTTTCACTGATTTAGTATTGGGTGACTCAGAGATTGATGATGCATGTGGTGATTGATTTTGTGCTTCAATGATATTGATGGATGAAACATGGCCTTCAGATTATGATGTTGTATTCCATGAGTATCCAGTATCAAAATTTATGAAACATGGTACTTGGAGGAAGAAAGAGAAGGTTGTAGCCTTCTATAGGTCAGCACCTACGTACTAGTACATCAGCTAGTAGAAGAGCTAAGGGGGTTGTAGCTCCCTTCCAGGAAAAGATAGAGAACGAGAGAAGGTTGTATCCTTCTGTGGGTCGGCACCTACGTACTAGTACATCAACTAGTACAAGAGCTAAGGGGATTGTAGCTCCCTTCTAGGAGAAGCTGGAGAATGAGAGAAGGTTGTAGCCTTCTATAGGTAGAAGCCTGTGTACTGGTATAATACTGCACCAGTACAGAAATATTGTAAAAAGAAGTTTCTTATTAAAGGAAGATAGAGACGAATTGCAGCAGGTGGTTTTCACCCACACTGGGTTTCCACCTTATATCATGGTGTTCATGTGTGCTCCTTATGTGTGATGATCTATTCTATTTTACTACACCTGCTTACTATTCATATGGTTAATAATGTTATGATGCACTCATTAAAGATCAACTAAATGAATCATAAGTTTATTGGATATACGCTAGTTGCATTAGGCACAGTTACGTGTACACGCGGGTTCCCTTAACTAAAGTAGCGTATATGAATCTAAGTATGGAAATGAAAAAGTTAGTGATTTGATAATACTGATTCACACCCCCCCCCCCTCTCAATATTATTTCCAACATGAGATATAAAACATCATGTAAAAGAAAGTCTGGAAGACCAGGCAATTTGAGCCTGATTGTGCCAAGCCCTGATGGCTTGAATTTTGATTTGTCTGCAAAGTATACTGCTCGATCAACATTGTCAGTAAATTCTTCACAAAAATATTTTCTAAAGGTCTTGTGGCAAGTTGCTCCTGAATCAAGCAACCAATCATTTTTCCAAGAAGCAGGTGAAGCATTAAACAAGTCTTCCTTTACTCTAATATTACAATGTGCCACAACATAGTGATTGGATTCAGGTGCTTTACCTTTCTCTTTGTCATTGGTTTTACCTTTAGGTTGATTTCTTTCTTGCTCAATTCTATCCCAAGGAAACTTGCATGTGGATGCACCATGTGATCCATATCTATTGCAATGTATGCAATGAAGATCAATTTTTTCTCCTTGAGAGTTTTTGCCCCCCCTGCCTCTAAAATTTCTTCTTCCTCTTCCTCTTTTACCACCTCTTCCTCTAGAAGAATATTGAGCATGATTCTTCTCTCTATGTGAAAGACACACAACTTCTTTGGAAGTCTGACGAGTTGTCTTCTTCCCAAAATCTTTCTTTCTCAACAAATTTATTTACAAGGGAGTCAAAGGTAATTTCTTTGAGGTTTCCATTTGCTTGCAATGGCTCAAGATAATTTGAATAAGTGGGATAAAGTGCCTTGAAAAAAGCTATCAGAGGAATGCCTAGTTCAAGATTAGTGACTTTGATATCATGCATAATAGATTTTACTTCTGATGTAAGAGAAAGAGGATCATCATTTTGTAATTCAAGACTGAACAATTTAATCATCAATTTGACAACTTCAAGTGTACAGTGTGAGTCATAAAATTCCTTCAATTTTTCTAAGGCTTAAAAATCATTTGAAAATGGTGAAATATGGCGACTCACCTCTTCATTTACAGATGCTGCAATCGAGGCATAGGCCTTGCAGTTCTTGTTTTCCCAAATGGAGAATTCCTTGTCTGAGGTAAGCTTTGCAGGTTCATTATTCCTACACAAACTCCTTTCCACAACTCATTGAAAATGAGAGTGTGTTTTATCTTCCGAGATCACTCAGGATAGTTCTCCTTCTTAGTGAGAACCACTCCCACAATAGATATCAATGAATTCATTTTAAAAATGTACTCTGCTACCAATATATAAAAAAATTTCAATTTTGGTGATAAAAAAAAATGTAGTTCTGGTGGAAAAAAATGCACTTTTGGTGTAAAAATTATAATATGATATGTATAGAGTAGAGGTATTATTGGGGGAGGGTATATTTGGGAGAGGGAGTATGTGTGGGAGGGAGTATATGGGGGAGGGATTATATGAGGAGGTGTATATGGAGGAGGGTCAACATATAAACAATGTTGACCGAACGGTGGTATGGGAAGGGAGCTAGTGGTATGGGATTTATGGCAGTGTATCACCCAACCGTAATTTGATACTGGTGAATAGTGGGAGTTGAACACTGTAATGTTGTTGAACCAGTGGTATCAAATTCCACCACCACAACTGTAATATGGAGTCGGGATTGTTCGAACAATGGGAGGAGGAATTTTTTTTATAAACTGTGCGGAGGAGGATACGATGGGAGGAGGAGTGCAGTGGTAACTGTGCAAAGTAGTCTACAATGTATGGAGGAGGGGACGATTGTGTATGGAGGTTGAGGCGTATGGGAGGAGTATGAGGTGTGGAGTGGTATCAAAAAAAAGGCTCAGTTAAGGATTATCATCCCTTGTATAATAGAAAACAAGAAACCTAATCTATAGCGCTACAACAATGGACTAAGCATAACATAAACGTTGTAGCATTTGGGCATCCTGCACAGTCATTACCACTGATGATGAAGAATAATTAGAAGCCTCATATATCAAAAGGCCTGCAGATTGGTGGAAAAGCTTGTAAAGGGCTCGAAGATGCAACGTTTTGGTTTGAAAGTGTTGCAGAAAGCAATGTGCACCATGAGAACAGTTCAAAATTGGGCAGGAAAGGTTGCATCACTAGGAACGGAAGAAAAAATCTCTGCACTGAATTTAGTGAAGCAATCTACTTCTTTCGTAGATAAATCATTGTCAATAGGCCTTTTCGCTGTGCAAAGCGAGGGAAAAGATTCGTTCTGAGAGCATAATTACCCTGCATTCCATTCTTACTCTATTGGAGAAAATGATGGAAAAAGTGGAGGAAGTGGATAAAGATCCAATTCAGAGTGCAAATTTTGTTGTTTGGATCGTTGTTGTAAGGAAATATTTTAAGCGGTCGTTGAATGTGTTCATGGCAGGAACGTCCCTCCTTAAGACCTTGCCTTTCAATGCCGAAGACGGGCAATTATGGTTCCTCACTAACGCTCTTAGGCATTGAATGAATGGATAAATCTGCTTAGGGTTTCAATCTATGTCCTTTGTCCTTTGTTTTGCATGGTATTTTTTATTTAACTCCCAAGTCTAGTCGATTATCTGGCATTTTATTATTCAACTCCCAAGTCCAGTCGATTATCTTATATTTTCTGATTTAACTCCCAAGTCCAGTAGATTTTTAGATAATTTGACATTCTTCACCAGTTAACTAAGAGTCTTAACTCTCGAATGCATAAGTGTTCCAAAAGTTGTTCGGTATTCAACTTAACTTTGCTTCCACAAAACTTTGTTTTGCATGGTATTTTTTTATTTAATTCCCAAGTCTAGTCGATTATCTCGTATTTTCTGATTTAACTCCCAAGTCTAGTCGATTCTTAGATAATTTGACCTTCATCACCAGTTAACTCTGAGTCTTAACTCTGAGATGCATAAGTGTTTCAGAAGTTGTTAGGTATTCAACTTAACTTTTCTTCCACAAAAATTAACAACTGTGAGTGAAGAAAGTTGGTAACTACATGCATGGACTCTGACCAATTGAATTTGATTATACCACCAACATGACTCTGCAATAATCAATCCACAAAACTTAATAACAGTGAGTGAACAGAGTTGGTAACTACATGCATGGACTCTAGCCAATGAATTTGATTATAACACCTCCATGACTCCGCAATAATCAATTTGTCAAATAATTGTGTCAAAAAAGAGTGTATGGTAACCATTTTTTTTTTAAATCCACCTATTCTAAAATTCTTTTAATTGTGAAGTTTTCCCATACACAATTACTATATAAAATTGTTATAATTTACTAAATAAATTAAAATTAAAATTCTATGTAAATTAGATTACAACATAATTAACCATTTAATATTGTTATATAATTTTAATCAATATAAAATTAAAATTATATTTTCTTTATTATATTTACTAAAAAAATGGATAGATAATATGCTTAACTTTCTTTGCTTCTTCTCAATATTCAGACCAAACTTATAAAAAGCCTAGCCCCATGAACTATAATTTATTTATAATACTAGTGGTTGCCATATTTCACTCGCATGGAATTGTATTAATCATTGTATGAATGACATTGTTTTATGCCTTTGTGCGTGAGGCCACTTGAAATCTAATTAAATTTAATAAAATAATTATATTAATATTATATATTTTTTTGTGTAAATAAAGTGTTTTCTTTTAATTGTTATTTGATTATATAATATTAAAATATTTTAGGTTTTGGTCATTGAAAAATAGGTTAACTATAAAAGTGATATATTTATAAAGATTTATTTATCAAAATGTCATTATTCAATACACTATGTCATAATATTATAAATGATGATATTTGTATATATGATATATTTATAAAGGTTCTTTACCAAAACTTCATTATTCATTACATTATGTCATAATACTATAAATTGGGAATGGAGTAGAAAAACCATAAGTTAACTAAAACCATTAAAAATATGTTGTAATTTTTTAGAATGAGCAAGCTCAGGCTATGACAGAGATGAATGGAAAACTTTGTTCCCCCATACCTATGCAATAAACCTTGTCATATCCATATCCAAGTAAGTGCAACTTGCAGGTTCTTCAAATCCAACAGCCAGAGGCAACTAAAAGGAATTGGGGCTTATGATGGTGACGTAAAATGATAGGATGCTTGTTATTGTTATGTCACACAATATCATAATCCAAATGTGTATGGCTATGGCCCACTAATTGCAAATTATTAGTAACAGTAAATTAGTATGAAGGATGAAAAAGTTGAAAATTTGTATGATGCATGAGGATTTGATTAAATTTTTTGAAAGGATTGTAACTTGTTTGTGTAATGCAGGAAGATCTGATTCATAAAACAATAAATTACTCTGAATCATGAAAAATATGAAAGGATTTAAATTATCTATATGATTAAAATTTTGAAAGGATTTAAACTTATTTGTATGATGCATGCGGATTTGATTGATCTTAGAGAAGCTTTGTTGGTATCCTCTCCCACAAAGACTCACAATATGAACCCCTTCTCCTGAAAAGTTTGACATGGTGAAAAGGTTTCGATCTTCTAGACCTGGTTCATTTCATGCTATTCACAAGGTGCCATTTGGGAACAGTCCATATGACAAGGCTAAGCAGATGCAGGTACGTATTATGTAATTTTTTAGTAGTTTTTTGCAAGTACGGATTATGTAATTTTTTGGTAGTTTTTTGCAGGTACGGATTATGTAATTTTTTGGTAGTTTTTTGTTTATTTTTGCAGTGAGTTTTGTTGGATTTGTTGGATATTGACATACTGGAAATGGCTACGATTTGGGTTAAATGAGTAGAGTAGCGTGGGACCATACAATTGTTTATTTAGATGATATTTCTCTTAGAAATGGTATATTTCAGATGTAGTTTCCAAGGATATTGTGAGGGATTGGACTTCAATGGAAGAGCATACGTGCTTGATTTTGAAATTTTTAAGGGATTAGAATTAGGCAATGTGGGAATTCTCTTCAAAGTTTATATATGGATAACCTTCTCTTGTTTTAAGTTAATTGACCTCGTTCGCCAACTAAATTTGAAATGCAAACTGAAATTGAAATGTGACTTATAGATTAAGAGTTGCTCTGTTCAATTGTGAAGTGGTTAGACAAATGGCTTTAATCCTAAAGAAATGAAAATTTAGATGTTTTTCTTCTGGCAGTGATTCCTTCATAGTTGAAATCTTCAATGTGCATATGGGTGGAGGGCAAGGCAGATTCTATTCCCCAACCTTCAGGGTGATGCGCTTTGCAAACCCTCATTCCAAATAGACCATGCATTTAAATGTGACCCATTTATCTCATGCTTGGTGAAGATTTCTCCGAAGCTGACCAACAATCACGTATAGCCCTTTCATCACTTCTCGCAGAGGATGATCAATCCAAAGAGAAGGAGAGCTATAGTAGGAGATTCAAATTGAAGAGCCTCATACAAGTAATGGGCCTCTCCTTCCTATTGGTGCTCCTACATGTTGGTTTTGGAAATTATTATTCAATTAAGAATGAAATGAAAAGAAATCAGGAAACTGAATCAAACACACAATGTAACACAAAATCATTTTACATGGTAAAACCTTGACAGTGTGTCAAGGAAACCTCCACGGGGCAAGGGATTGGAAATCTTATTAATCAAATATGATTCTCCCGGGTTACAAGCAGCCACTCGGACAATCCCAATTAATATGGGCTACTTTGTTATATAACTTCTTATTGTTATAAAACTAACTGAATGGTAAAAATTGAATTTACCCACAATTACATTATTTACATAATTGTTGTCACTTGACAACAATTTTCATAATCCCTTGCCCATGCACATTCATCATCTCTTCTACAATCCAAGAGAAGCCAAACACCATCGCAGCTTCTCTACTGAAATTGGCTTCATGAATATGTCTGCATGATTCTCCTACATATGGACCTTCTTGAGAGCTACTTTCCCACCATTGATCACATGTCTCACAAAATGGTATCTCGCATCAATGTTCTTTGTATAGCTCTTATAAGTTGGATTTGTAGCCAAATGAATAAGACTCTGACTGTCACAGAATACATTCACTTTCTTATGTGTCCTTCCAATCTCATCAAGTAGACATTTCAACTAGATTTCTTCTTTACTAGCATCTGAAGCAGCTATATACTCTGCTTCGATAGTGGACAAAGCAACAATTTCTTGAATTTTTGACATCCAACTAATTGCTCCACCTACAAGAGTAAATACATATCCTGTAGTAGATCTCCTCTTGTCCAAATCACTTGCATAATCAACATCCACATATCCGGAAACTGAACCTTCACTACCATTAAAGATGATACAATGGTCATTTGTGCCTCTCAAATACCGAAGCACCCATTTCACTGCTCGCCAATGTTCTTCTCTTGGATTTTCCATGAACCTGCTCACAATTCCAACTACATGTGAAATGTCAAGTCTTATAGATACAATTTCATACATTAATTTTCCTATCGCATTTTCATATGGTACATGAGACATATACTTCTTTTCTTCATCTGTTCTAGGACTCAAAACTGAAGAAAGATTTAAATGGGAACCTAATGGAACATTAACAAGTTTCACATTGTCCATATCGAAATTTTCAAGTACTCTTTCCATGTACTTTTGTTTTAATAACTAAAGATTTCCATTTTTCCTGTCTTTATGTATCTCCATGCCCAAGATATGTTTTGTCATTCCAAGATCCTTCATATCAAACGTCCTAGAGAGATGAACCTTTAACTTGATGATCCCTTCCATGCTTTTGCTCACAATAAGCATATCGTTAACATACAAGACCAAGATAATGAATATGCCATTGAAACTTTTAAAGTTCACATAATGATCATACTCACTTCTAGTAAAGTTCTGGCTCACCACGAAGGAGTCAAACTTCTTGTACCATTTCCTAAGAGACTGCCTCAAGCCATACAATAATTTCCTGAGCTTGCAAACTAACCTTCTGTTGCGACCTTGTACAAAACCTTCCGGTTGTTCCATGTAAACATATTCATCCAAATCTCCATGAAGAAAAGTTGTTTTAACATCTAACTGTTCCAACTCAAGATCAAGTATTGCAATTAGTGCTAACATAGTACAAATAGAAACAATTTTTACGAGTGGTGAAAAAATATCATGAAAGTCAATACTTTCAACCTAAGAATACCCTTTTACTACCAGTCTCACCTTATACCTCTCAATACTTCCATCAACATTTCGCTTCAATTTGAAGATCCATTTGCATCCGACAACACTTTTCCCTTCAAGAAGTTCAACAAGATCCCAGGTTTTGTTCTTTTCTATGGAATCCATTTCTTTTCCATAGCCTTTTTCCAATTTTCATTATCTGCATCATCCATTGCTTCCTGATAACAAGAAGGTTCCCCATCTTCAGTAATCAATGCAATAGATGAAGCAAAATCTTCATACCTTTTGGGTGTTTTTCTTTTCCTTGTAGACCTTCTTAGAGTGACTAGTTGTTGAACTGGTTCTGGAACTTCAAAATTTTCCATTGCATATTCTTCACCTTTTTCTTCAAAAATCTCTCCTACCTTTTGAATTTCTAGAAAAGGTTTAGCCTCCAACCGAATTTGTTGATTCGGTGATACCTGTTCTTGTTCATCTTTTTCAACAGTTGATTTTAGAAGAGAAGATTCATCAAATGTTACATCTCTACTAATGTCTATCTTCAGCAAAGAAGGATCCTACAGCCTGTATCCTTTCACTGCATAGTCATACCCAACCAAGACATAAAAATTTTCATTTGGGTCTAACCTGGAATGCTGATTATTTAGAATAAGATCATAGGCATCACAACCAAAAATCCTTAAATGTGAATAATCACAAAACTAACCCGACCAATCTTCTTTAGGAATTTTACAATTAATGGCAATTGAAGGTGAATAGTTAACTAAATAAGAAGCAATACATATTTATTCTACCTACAACTCCTTTCGTAGGTTAGCAATGTTGATCCTACTTCTAACTCTTTCCATAAGAGTCTGATTCATACATTCAGCAAAGCCATTTTGTTGAGTATAAACAACAGTTTTATGTCTAAAAATCCCTTCATCCTTACAATATTGTTCAAATTCTAGGGAAGTAAATTCACCACATTATAATTTCTTAAACATTTAGTTGTTTTTACTGTTTTCTTTTCCACCATAGCTTTAAATTGCTTAAAATAATTAAATACATAAGATTTTATTTTCAACATATAGACCCAGAATTTCCTAAAGAAATCATCAATAAATGTTAAGAATTATAATGCACCTCCATAAGATACAATAGGAGATGGTCCCCAAATATTAGAATGAATATAGTCCAAAAGTTCCTTACTATTATGACTTCCAATTTTAAATTTTCATTTACATTGTTTTCCATACAAACAATGTTTACAAAAAACCAACCTCAAGGATTTCAAATAAGAAAGCAACTTGCGATTCATGAGTACCTGAAGACCCTTCTGGCTCATGTGACCCAACCACTGATGCCATTTCAAGTACCTTCTTCTGCCTTCTCAAATACAATCGTTGCCTCACTAACCTAAGTACTTCCTTTGAGTCAGTAAAGGTTTCCAATATTCTTTACCTTCAAAACAACCAAAGTGCCTTTTGAAACTTTCAACACTCCATTTTGACCTATAAATTTTTAACCTTCCATGTCCAACACTCCTAAAAAAATCAATTTTTTTCTCAACTAACATACATGTCTAACATTAGTTAATGTTCTAACTGTATCATCATACATTTTAATTTTGATATTTCTCATCCCAACATTCTGATAAGATACATTATTACCCATAAACACAGAACTACCATTCACAGCTTAATATGAAGTGAACCAATTTCTGTGCAGACTCATGTGATGAGAAGCACCAGAATCTAACAACCAATTTTCATAATTCTAAGAGACATTACAAACAGGTAAAGCTTCATCTATCATACTCAATTCAGCAGATAAAACTTCATCAATCATACTTGACTCAACTTGATTTGCTTCCTTCTTTGGGTTTTCAACGAACTCCTTCCTTTTCCAACAGTCTTTCTTGAAGTGTCATATTTTGTTGCAATACCATCATTTGGCTTTACACTTTTTTCCCTTTGATTTTGATCTGGAAGAACTCCTTGCTTTCTCTCCTCTTTCCTTTGATCGGCCTCTGGCTACCATGGCTTCTGGTGTGGAGGTTTCAATGCTGAACTTCCTTCGTACTTCTTAAGATAACACAACTCCCACAAATGTACCAGATTCCAAAGGTTCAGCTGTGCTCAAACTGATAGAAGTTACAACATGGTACTAGGACTCGGATAGACAACACAACAAGGTGATAGATTTGTCTTCTTCTAGAAATTTAGCTTCCATATCTGACAATTGGAAAATAAGTGTACTAAAAACATTTAAATGTTCTGCAATTTTTGTACCCTTTGTTAGGGTCCTATAATTTATAGGATCTCAAGTAATTGAGTAATGTATCTCAGGAATCTTATTTTGTAAATATTTATCAATCTGCCAATGATTTACAAATAAAAGAAAAAAATAGAATAAAAAATGAAAAGAGGGTATAAATAAGAAAAACAAAGAGAAAAACAAGAATATTGAAACCCACCAAAAGAAAGGAAAAAAAAGGAATAATACTGAAAGTGTTGCAAGTCTAAATGCCACTACTCATAGATAATTTTGCTTCATCACTGAAAAATAAAAAAGTTGTGTGCAGCTTGTTCAAAATGCCACAACCACTAGCTTTTGGTTTAAATCATACAATGTAATCATGATTAAACACCTTTCAATTTCTGTAAATTAGGTTAGAGAACAAACATTTTTCCAATTGTTTAATCTGGGTAGTTAGGTAGTAAATGACATTGATTCAACTATTTAACCTGAACCAATAGGAGAAATAAGGGATATACTAGATAGTTTTTCATTCTGTAATAAAAGAAAATAAAGTGGGTTTGCTAGTCTAAGTCCACTCTTTGAAAAATAAGAAATGCTAGCTTAGCTAAGTCCACTCTTTACTGCTCATCATATCGCTTCCTTTCTTTTTACTATTTGTCTTCTGTTATTGGTATTTTTTCACAATGATCGCTCTCAGATCTATTCCGTGACCAGACCGCAACAAAAACCTGACAGTTCCTTGTTTCTTTTACTTGACATTTTGTTACTCAAACACTTTCCCCGGTAAGCTCTTATGTAAATTCCTCTTATTCTCAGATTTTAATAGTCATGCCTTCGAAGGATAAGACTTAAGATAAGCCAATTAATCCTTTGATTCCCTCTTCTGTAGATTTAGATCATATACCTTTAGCTGATAGGGATAACAAGAATAACGAAGCCCAATGTGACTGTGATTTTCTTGAGTTATATTGTTGGTTAGAAGATAAACATGCAAATAAGACCAGTGAAATTGGGCTCTGGGAGTCCAACCTCCCCCATTACATTTCCCCTTGACATTCCAAGCCCCAGAGTTTACTAGAAGGTGTCAAGCATGCTATGTCCCTGCCCAAAGAGCTATCATTGCCCCTACTGTGACATTCTCTTCACAAATATTGCCCAATCCATTGACCAAATGATATTGGCTCCCAATGTGGAAAATATTATTTCTTTCTCCCTAGAAGCCCTCCCAGCTTTATCAAAAGTTGGATTTCACCACTAGAGCCAAAATCTTTGATATCTTATTCCCTGAGAATGCCAAATTACCCGAAAAGAATCCTCCATATCCTTCCTCCATCTTCCCTGATTAGGCATTTTAGGTTATTTTCTAATCAATGGCTAGATGAGCCCATTTTAGGATTCTTATCCATATTTTCCACAGATAGCAAGCCTTCCATTGCATTCAATTTCAGTCAATTCTTGGCCGACAGTATTCATGAAAAAATCATAAAGTTTCCCATAGAACAGATGTTTAATTACACCTCCATTTTGATTTATATGTTCCTTTACTATTAGTTAGACAAATTCAGTTTTGCATTGTAAAATCTTGATGATGCAAGAAATCGGCAGCCAGTGATCTTTTGGACCTCATTGGTCATGAAAGAATAACATGAGTTTTCTTATAAGCGGTTCATTGAAGATTTTGTTCACCCAACCATGAACATTCTAAATGGTGCACTACAACCCAAGATCAGTGAAGAAATCAAGAGAATTTTGCACCTGATAGATCAAGCAAAGACTAGGATTGGTATTTATACCAAAATTACACAGAAATCAAGGTGTATGATTGCGAATTGGCACCCTATAAACTTCCCAGATACCTCCCAATGAGGATTTTTTCCCTGGAGTATATTAGACAAATGTTGAATTCAGATGACATCCATTTTGTAGTAGCCAAGAAGAAAACACAGTGCAAAATAAAGACACAAGTGGGCCCATTTGTGTGTAACACAAGGACAACAAGTGAAAAAGAAGATAGAATGCTTAAATAAATGAAGTTTAGTTTGAGCTTTACATGGTCTTATGACCCCTATGGCATCATTTTGAAGCTCATAGTGGAGAATAAAATCACTCCTTACATTCATACTTCAAGACCTGAAATAGAGAAGTATGCCAATCAACTAGAATGGACAGAAAACACTTTGCAAGAAGCTGAAGAACAACTCTTTTCCATTTCTAGTTTGCAGACACCCACTTCTCAGGAAAAATCAAGCAAAAGACAGAGGGAGGAAGGATCATCATCGACAACATGAAGTGAAGCTAAATAGTTTAGAATCAGTTACAGGAAGAGGACAAAGTTGACTCCTAGAGTAGAGTTGGACAAAGAGACTGAGGAGCAGACTCCCATCATAATCATAGCTTCACCACTTGCAACTGGAAAATTCACAATATCTCCCAATGAACCTTCATCATCACAAGGTCAAAAGGAAACTGAGCTAGAGTCACAGAATGTCCAAATAGAAAAAGAGAAGACGGTTTATGATAGGTAGAGGGAAATTAAGTTCAGAAATGAGATTTTAAAAAATAGTACCTATAACCAATTCTGGAAACAGACCTCCATCTCATAGATTAGGTTGTTGTCAGTCTTTGACATAGAGCATGGAAAAATGCAGATGACCTTTCTTGAGGCCCAAATTCCACGCCAAAATCAGCAGCAGACTACACAAGCACTACTTTTGAATTCAACACTAAAGACATACATCCCATTAATAAAATGAAGATGCACATGAAAATTGGTGAAATGATATCCTCCACTTTGACTAACACTACTATGTCACTATCTAAATTGCAGGTTTCATTTTCCAATGTTCAATCATAGTTGAAAATGGAGAAGGTGTTCTCCTTAGCCAAGGATAACAGGATCCAACGTTTGGAAGACTTGGTACTAAAGATAGGGTATGACCCTAAAGATGTCAGTGTTGCTGAAGAGACTATTAAAAAGAAGAACCTGGACATTGCAGCCTTGAGAAAACAACTCAAGCTGCCTTCCAAAGAGGATCCATAGACCAAGGATATTGAAGAGAGTGAAGCACATAAGGCAGACATGATGAAGCTAATCATAGAGAAAAATATATAGATTAGGTAGATGGAGGCATAGATGGAGAAAATGATAAAGGAGAAAGACAACCACGTGTTCGCATTATGATGCAGGTATTGTCCTTGATGGAAACTCACTCAGATGAAAGATCACAGTATAGCAGGTAAACAACAAAGAATTATAGATCAGTCTTCACAGAATGAAGAAAGAGATGTATACGCAGGTTCACCATTGACCAAGCTGCGTATACATGCAGGTTCACTGTATACAAGTCGCGTATACGTACACACGCACTTTCACAGAAGGAAAAGCGTGTATACCTTGGAAAACTAAGTTTCTGGTCCGAGGTATTTGGTCCATGGTATTTTGATCCATGGTATTAGTCTAAAGTATCTGGTCCGATGTATTGACCCTAGGTATTTGGTCCAAGGTATTGGTCCTAAGTGGTTTTGGTCCATGGTATTGAGAAAGGCCTAAAACTATAAAAGGAGGAGAAGATCATTAGGCCAAGGGGTGCAAGTATCGAATATCTGATGAAGTGTGAGATCTAGTATGCAAGTTATTGGGTTATGGTGCATTGCTAGATCTGAACTAAGGATGAACCTTAGCAGATGATGAGGAACTAGATCTAATGATGGATCGGGATATTAATGCATAAAATGAACTATCATTATGTTTTTTTGCTCATGAATATTCTAGATCTGAATATTGACGCATATATTATTCTGTAAATGATATGATCGGGGTATAACTAAAGTCTGGAATAGCTACAGAATTATGAACTAATGTTTGCAGATGTATACGCTGGATGGCTTTGAGGAAAGAGCGTATAAACGCAAGTTCGACACATGAAAGTAGCGTATACCTTATAAAATATGTTTTAGCTAATGTTGTTTGCTGTTGCAGAGTTCTAGGTTCTAGTTACTGTAGTCTGGTGATAGTACTCTAAATGTTCAGATTGATGGGTTGTCAAAGTGATTGATTGATTCAGTTGTGATTGGTTCAAAAGGTAATTGGTTAATGCAGATATATTTGATGATTGAATTACACTTATGATGTTATTGACGGATCCAGTCTAAAAATTTATGAAACGTGGTCCCTGGAGGAAGAAAGAAGGTCATAGCCTTCTGTAGGTTGGCACCTACGTACTAGTAAGCATATCGGCTAGTACAAGAGCTAGGGGGTTGTAGCTCCCTTCCAATAGAAGTTGTAGAACGAGAGAAGGTTGTAGCCTTCTACAGGTAGAAGCCTGCGTACTGGTATAAGACTGCACCAGTACGAAAATTGTAAACATAATTTTCTTATTATTAAAAGAAGACAGAGATGACAGCAGCAGGTGGTTTTCACCCACATTGGGTTTCCACCTTATATCTTGGTGTTCATGTGTGTTGCTTATGTGTGATGCTTTATTCTTCTTTTACTGCACTGTCTAATTAATTCCTGATATACTAGTTAAAGTTCAATGCATTATAATTTGGGTAAATCAAAAGATCTCTGCATATATATTGGTCGCCTTAAGTACAATTGCGTATACACTCTAGTTCACTGAGCTGAAGTAGCGTATACAAATCAGTTTTGAAAATTAAATTATTGATCTGATAATATTGATTCACCCCCCCCTCAGTATTATTTCCAACACCACTGTAATCACTTCTTCCACTCACACTGTGAGTGTTGAACA
This sequence comes from Pinus tabuliformis, assembly GCA_031772625.1. Taxonomy (NCBI): domain Eukaryota; kingdom Viridiplantae; phylum Streptophyta; class Pinopsida; order Pinales; family Pinaceae; genus Pinus; species Pinus tabuliformis. Next base: position 586,049,415 of record CM062812.1, on the reverse strand, counting down.
AGTAACAAAGACACTGGAGAACATGTCACTTTAGTCAAAGGAGATTGAGACTTTGCAGGGAAAACTCAAAGCTTTAGAAGTGAAAAAGGCTAAAGTTGAAGTTGTTCGGGTTACTGAAATGCAGAAATCCTAGAGACTGTTGGAGAAGTTCTTTAAGGTAGAGAGAGACACTTCAATTGGTTAGACCTTGGCCCAAGCCAAGGAATCCATTTGGATGAATATACTAGACTCTATGAATGAGATTTGGCCTTTTATCCAAATTATATTTCAGCAGAAAGAGATGATAGAAAAGGCTACAGAAAATATTGTGCAGGGAAGAGAGAAGCTAGGAGGAATGCCCACAAAAGCCTTTAACATCATCAGGTTCTTGAACTATACATCCAAGTATGAGCTTGAAGATGTAGGGATCAGTGACAGGACTACTACTATTTTGGAAGTCAAGAAAGTCTTGAAAAGCAGGAATCTCATTGATCAGTTAGAAGAAAGATGTGAAACCTTGGAGCTACAAGTAAACAGGTTCACTAACAGAATTGAAGCATTGATCCAAAAGGAGTTGCCCAACATTTATGTAATAAATTACAAATTAGTCACTCAGGAAGACTATGTCCTGAAGATGAAATAAATGGCTAGAAGCAACATCAAAATCAGCAGAATAAAGGGCAGTATGACATCAAGGGCATTTTTGGAAACCATGTCAAATGATTTCTATATACAGAATGAGGTAAAACACATTTTTACTTAAGCCAACTTTTGCCAAATACATAGAGGTAGATGAAATTTACCACAGGGTAAAAAAATTTACCATACCACATCAAAAGAGATGCAAAGAATCGGTCGATTTATTGGATTGATAGGTAATTCAGAAACAATAAAACAATTTCCAGTGTAGTAGCCAGCACGACAATCAGTTCAGCAACACAACGCAGTTTCAGGTTGACTCAGCAACCAAAACCATTAAAACAGGGCCACCTTTCTTTTTCAACTGTCTACGTGGCCTATTCTTCTGCCAGCATTAGATCATATTGTTTATAATTAGGCTAATAATACATTGTCGATTTGACAACGATTTTGTAAAGGATCTTTATAATTTTCATTATAAATACTTCATTGTTTGAAGTATTAAGGGTTGATTTCCAAATGTAATTTCTTTTGCATATTTTATTTTTCAAAGTACTGGATCATCAATAATACAAGGAACTTTCACAAGATTCATGTTGTGTACCAAATGGTGATATGTCTCTTATGTTTATGTGTTTGAACATTATTTTTCTTTCTCTGTTATTCTAAATATCTGCATTACTTAACATAAATTGTGATAAATAGGATTTGTTACTTAGAGCACCCTATTTTGGTTGTTGGTAATTTTAATGTTTTCCATTGAAGTCAAATCAAGGAATTCTTAATTTCTCCTTGATTTCTATTGAACCTTACACTTTTGCTATTTCACCATCCATTTAAATTTTGAAAATATCCAAATAGTGCAACTTAGCTTGCCTTGTGAGAACTCCTCTAAAAAATTGATGCAAAATCCAGTTTAATTTAGAGACTCCATAGCCCAATGGAATTATAACAGTCAAATCAACCAAACCTTTCAAACAAAATAAACAAGTACAATCATAACTATCCTAAAATTTACACTAAAACAAAGCTAAATCAAACAACGATATCCCTCTCTGAACCTGGCAGGGCCAGATCCCAGTTTCCAAAGTGGTTTTTATTTTTTCCTATGTGTTTACTCCCTCCACCTCAAAAATATAGAACGAAAACATAGTGGCGACCATACTGGGGACAAAAACTCTTTAGATTGAAGAATTATTATTCCCTGGTATTTAATCAGTATTTCTATAAATTGAAGCTTATATATCATTATGAAATACATGATCTGAGGTTGTTATTTTGTATATATTTTAGTGTGTCATTGATTTGATTTTTATTTGTGTGATGATTTTTAATAGACCTGGCTCCCAAAAGAATTTTCACTAGAGCTCACCCTGATCCCAACCCTGCTGAATTTGTAGATAATCCAGAAAAATTGGTGAGAAAGAGAAGTCTTACAGAGAGTCAAGGTAGTAATAGTCCTTTGTTTAGCTTCAATTCTCTTCCTAAGAATATTTCTTTCTCAAGGTCTAACTCTCTTCCAAATAAATTTGAAACTATTCAAGATATAGGGTTTGATTTGCCTTTCCAGAATAGTTTGTTTAGATCAAAATCTCAGGCTTTTGTAGATCAGACTGTCATTGATAAAGCCCTACTACAACCATACATACCCCAAACCCAGCTTCTTGAAATAGATCTTGATCTAGAATCCCTACAGCAATTTGATAAATTACAAGGTCTAGTTTCAGTTTTGGACCAAGCTATTGAAGAAGCTTATATTCAACAATCTGTTGAACTTTTTGCTTTAACAATTGCAGCAACCTCTTTTTCTACCCAATATTATCAGTCTATTCATCTACAACCTCCCATTCTTACTCATTCCATAGTCTCAAATTCCTCACCTGTGATATCTCAAACTTTTATTCCTACTAACCCTATAGTTATCACAACTACACCCACATCCGGGCCATCTTCCATTCAATATTCCAGACCAGTTATGGTAGGTAGGTATGCACCTTTGGTGTTACTAGGCCAGCTAAAGGCTATGCCTCGAGATTACCAATCTAAAATTGTGAGCTTTGATAACACTGTTTCTCATACTTCTCAGCAGCATGTGGATAGAATGAATGATGTGTTTGACCTTCAAGAAGTAGATGAAGTTGATGTTAAAATGAGATTGTGTGCTCAAAGTTTAGGAGGTGATGTCAAAAATTGGTTTAGGAGTTTACCTATAGGAAGTATAGCCAACCTTGATGCATTCCATCAAACTTTCTTAGCTAGATGGGAGATCAAGAAAAACCCACTTCAACTCCTAAATGAATATAAAATACTGAAAAGAAAACCAAATGAAGGTGTGGAAGAATACTGTGAATGGTTTAATATTGTTTACAATTCCATTCCACAAGACATCAAGCCCTCCCCTGGCCTATCTTTAATTTATTTTCCTGATGGTTTTGATGTAGATATGGAATATCAACTTAGAGAGAGAGACCCGACAACTTTGGAAGAAATGCAAGCTAATGTTATTAAAGTTGAAGCTAACTTCTTAGCCAAGAAGGCCAAATTAAAATATGAATGTAGGGTTACCATGAAACAAGAGCCTTCTACTTCTGTTCTTGATCATAAAATTGATAACTTAGTGAGGGTAGTAAATCAGATGATCCAAAGAGTAAACATCAATGAGCAAACTCAAGTGAGAGAGAACCAAAATGCTCCTCAAAATAGAAACCAAAACTTCGGGAGAAATGTTCCTCAAATTAAACAAAGAGAACAAAAGGGTTCAGACCAGCCAGTTCGGCCTCCTTTTCAAGAAAACTACAAAGATGATGAGGGGAATATTGTTAAAAATTTGGATGATAATCAAATAAATCTGATGGTAATAAACAATGATGAAGCAATTTTCCTCACTCAAGAGGAGAAATAACTTTTTCTCCTAGCTCAAATCGAGCTACATTCTGAAGATTCAGATGAATATAAACAAGGGTTGGAAGTACATGGGTAGTATAATTTAGGAGCAAAAATAATTCAGACACTCTCAACACCAAAAAATCTTATAATTCTGCTAAAAAATCATTTGAAATTGATCCTAGGAAAACCACAGACAGTCTTCCTACGAAAATTGTGGATAATTCTGGTAAGAAAAAAAGTAGAAATCTCTCTCAATAAGATAGTTGATAGTGTTTCTAAAACTACTCAAACATATATCCCAACCACCAGTCAGCAAAAAGAGCCTATAACAAAGCAAAACATAGATCAATCTAAACTTCCCAACTTCATTAAGACTCAAACGACGTTCAACATTGAGAATGAATTAACAAAATTGAAAATCCCTATTCCTCTCATAGAGTTAATGAACAAAAACATGCACAAACCCCAAGTAATGAAAGCTTTAAACATAGGGGAAAACATTGACTTTGTAAATCTGAATGGCGACCATCCTAAACTCTTATTTTGTCCACAAGTTGAGGGAAAACCACAAGAAGGGTGTGTTCCTCCATTCTATGTTAGCCTAAATATTCTTGATAAAATCCTCCATAATGCTCTGTTAGATTCAGGAGCTTCCCACAACTTAATGCCTAAAGTTCTTATGGATAAATTAGGACTTTTCATTACCAGACCTTATAAAGACTTATACTCCTTTGATTCCAGCCAAGTAAGATGTTTAGGTCTCATCAAAGACCTATGTGTCACTTTAGGACAAATCCCAGTCAAAAGTCTTGTAATGGATATAGTGGTTGCAAATATTCCTCCTAAGTATGGCATGTTGTTTTCATGCTCACGGGGAGAAAAATTACAAGGTACCCTATAGATGGATATGACCTTTGATACCATACCCGTTTTTGGGCAGCAAAGAAGATTAAATAGGGAAACCTTGATGAAATTCATGGTGAGTAGTCAAGAGAAACCCCACAACTATCCTCTTTATTCCGTTCACTGAGATTTGGATTCTTTCATTCTTTACAATGATGGAGATATCAACACTTAGGTGATCAATGCTGAAACTGAAATTTCTAAAAGAGACCCAACCCAAACACAAATAACAGAATCGAATACTCCTCCTAAACCTCTTTGGAACGTGAGTTTTGATGGATCTTGTAACAAATATGGTTCTGGATCAAGAATTTGGGTGGTTAACACAGGAAACAATCATGCTGAAGGTCATTCATACAGGCTTAATTTATAATGTACCAATAATATAGTAGAGTATGAAGCCCTTATATTAGGATTGCAGTTGTTGAAAAAATTAGGTGCCAAAATATTCTCCATTCAAGGGGATGCTGAATTAATTATCAAACAAATTAAAGGAGAGTATTCAGCCAAACATCCTAGGATGAGAGCATACAAAAATGTCATGCTTGATTTTCTAGAAAGTTTTCTTGAATATGACCTTTCTAAAATTCCTAGAAAACAAAATATCATTCCAAACAGTCTCGCTTTTTTAGCTAGCTCTTGTAAAATTCCTTATCCTAATCAAGAATATGTACTAGGGGTGAAACATCGACCAATTGTACTAGATAACATGAGGTATTGGCAAGTGTTTGGAAATTATAAACAGATTGAAAGTTTTCTCCAATCCAAAGATGAATTTCAAGATGATAGTATTGATTTGGACTCTGAAGTAGATAGTCAATTTGTTGTACATTCTAATCTAGAAAGGCAATTAGATAATTCAGATGTAAATACGCCCATAGATAAAGTTGTAAATAAATTAGAATTTCTTGAGATAGACCCTGAAAAATAAGAATTTGAAACACTCCAACTCAAAGATAATGTTTTGCCTAGAGGTCTAATTCCATCACAAGAATTATTTGATTTCAATGATGTGGCTAAAAAGCATAAGATTGAGCCCACGGGAACAATAGTTGAAAAATGTAATTTAGGTACTGAAAAAGACCCCAAAATCATAAAACTGTCTAAATCAACACCAACTGCTGAAAAACAAAAGTACATTGCTTTATTCAAGGAGTTTAGTTATGTTTTTTCTTGGAACTATGAAGATCTTAAAACATATGATGCAAAAATTATACAACACAAAATTCCAATTAAACAAGATCAAAAACCATTTAAACAAAAACTTCGAAGAATAAATCTAGTTCTAATGCCTTTAATTAAGAAGCAAATCAAAAGAATGTATGACTCTAAAATCATAGTTCTTCTTAGGCACTCTAAATGGGTTTCCAATATTGTGCCAACTAGGAAGAAAACAGGTGAAATCAGATTGTGCATTAATTTTAGGAACCTTAACAAAGTCTCCCTAAAGGACAACTATCCTTTACCTAAAATGGATCACATTCTGCAAAAGGGTAGTTGGCTCTTCTAGGATTTGTTTATTAGATGTTTTCTCAGGTTATAATCAGGTCTTAGTCCATCCAGAGGATCAAGATAAAACAACCTTTATTACTCCATGGGGTACCTTCATGTATGTGAAGATGATTTTTGGGTTAATGAATGTTGGAGCCACATTTCAAAGAGAAATGGATGTTGCTTTTGCTGATGAAATTGGCAGATTTATTGTGATCTATCTAGATGATATCACTATATATTCTAAAACTGATGAAGAACATTTGTTACATCTGAGAAGAGTATTTTATAAATGTAGAAGTGTAACATCCCTGGTGAAAATTCCATATAAAAATATATCAATACCATGTATAATGGGACACATATTCCAAGCTCAATGGTGGGCAAGACATCCTAGTGTGTGTTCATTTGGTTGTTTATGGCTAAGGAAATTGGCAAAGGCAATGGCTAAGGCATTAAATAGGCTAAAAGATAATTTGGCACATTTATTTATGAAAATAATGGAAATTAGGAGAAAAGGAAGGTGAAAAGTCACATGTTGCATGTGAGGAGGAAATTGAAGGAAAATAATGGAAAATGAAGAAAATAGAGGCCTCATTAATAAAAGGCTTCTGAGGATCAGTGGGAAAGACTTGGTCAATTTAGCTTTGGAGCTCTCTCATTACTCTCTCTCTCTCATACTCTTGGTCACTTAGATTTTTCTTGGAGCACTTTGGCATTGGAGCAAGAAAGGAAAAGAAGGCAAGAGGAAGCAAAGATCAAGCAGCTACAACAAGGTTCATTACGGGTATAAATTTGCATGTGTATTTTCCTTGCTAGATTTGGCATGCATGGGATTGCATGTGTTTCTTTTCTACCATGGCATGGGTTTTTCCAGGTGTGATAGTATTTTCAGCCTAGCCTTGCCATTTCTTGATAGCTTTGATGAGATGGGTTCTCTCATGTATTTTGTGGGGGACGGTTGGATTGGATTTGAAGCTAAGTGGGGTGGATCTCTCAATTGAAAAACACATGGTGGTAGTGGCCCCTGAACCAGACTAAGGGTGCACAAAGCCACTGGCCTAGTAACCCCTGAACCAAATTGTGGGTTGCGGTAAAGCTAGATTGTGTGCCTCGGTGGGCCTAGGAATCCTTGTTGGTGAATGGTGGGATATACGGTAAAGCCAAGAGGTGGATTTTCTCTCCGTTGGGCCTAGTGATTCCAGGATGGAATGCACAGTAAAACCTGGAGAGTATGTCTTGGTGTAGGGCCTAGTGATCCCTGGATCAGACTACAAATACACGATAAAGCCTGAGAGACTAGGAGGCACTCAAATTCCTCATGATGTAGGCGAAGAACTCCGGTGGCATCGACATTGCTTGGTGTTTTTTATGTGTTCTATGAGTCCCACATTCATGCTTGGAATATGGCACATGGGCGATTGGCTAAAGAGAAACTTAGCTCAGCCAATCTATGGTTGGGTGGAACGTGGTAGTCCCATCACCAGTTGGTTCATTGCATTTATTAATGAGAAATTCATTCCCTTGTTTTTCATGTGCAAATGTGCTGATATATATATGGATTTTCATGGATGATATGTCCATTGTATTTCTGTTCCTATTATGCTAGTTATATGTACATTTTATGGCACCAAATATGTTTGGCTCTCAGCATGCTTTTACTTCTGTCTGAATGGATATTGTATTTATGACCCAATAAGTGATAAGGTAGCAAAAGACATGAGGAAACAATGGTTCATGGTGATTCTCAGATAAGTTTGAGATCCCTACACTTAATTCTATTGTTTACTCTTGTAGGTTACATGTTGATGATTTGTTTGACGAAATGCCTGTCATGACTAGTAGGGGTCTGGTTATGATTTTGTTCATATTATTACTTTTGTATCCTTGTTACTCTGTATCCTTACCAATTCTAAATGATCATTCCATTCTGGGCAATATCCTAGGCTCTGGGCCAAAAAAGGTGGCTCAAATCCCAAAATGCTATCGCTGGTGCTGAGACTAACTCGCCTGGGTAGTGTCTGGGAAGCATTATAAGGCACCTGGGTAGTGTGTGGGGAGCATTATCCTTAAAACTAACTTGCCTGGGCAGTGTCTAGGGAACGTTACCCTGCCCTAAGTTTTCTCAAACAATAGTAGGACCCAGGGATAGGCAGTCTGAGTGGCTAACTTGTCTTCTGAAGGTTATGTGGATGATGTTGGATGATTATGCGTGACGTTCCGTAGATTCCATTTCCTTAAAGTCACCAAGGAGGTTGAATCTTATCATAGTGGCCTCTCATCGCATGTTTACCTTGACTAGTTGGTTGTTTGGGTAGATATGGGAGGAGGGTGTTACAGAGTGGTATCAGAGCATGGTCAACTCTTGGACTATATTGGTTGAAGGTGTTGTTTAAGCATGCATGTCAGTTGCATGTGTGTCTCTTACACTTGCATTTCATGTGCTTGTTGCATTGGCTTGATGATTGATTATGGTCATAGTATGGTTGTCATGGAGAATTTGATGTTGATTTCGTGAAATGTGTTGGTCATGAGTATGTGACTGGTTGTGTATGGATTATATGTCCCTTACATGTTGAATTCATGTCACCTACTTACATCCTTGTATGTTAGGTTACATTTTTTTAATATTTTGATTACTTGCCTTAGTCTTGTAGGTTGATTACAAGAACTAATCAATTATGTTTGACTACATGTGGTTATTCATATTGTTAGTTGGTTTGGAATTGCTTATGCATATTGATTGGTTGCATATGGAAATGTGTACAATGGAGTAATGGTTGTTGTCATGCACGAGGTCATGGCTTGTGTAGTTGATATGGTCATGCATTTATGACTGGACTCTAGCTAGAATGGTGTATACATGGTTTTGTGCTCATGTGTTACATGTATATTGCAGTCATTATGCATGTATGGTATTGGTTATAGTTATGCATGAATAATAGGCCAAATATGCCTTGTGAAGTATGCCATTTAGGCCATCATGATTCTATTGGTTTTTATGACGCTAATGAGCTAGTTGAGATAGAGCAAGGGATGCAGATCATCATAATGAGGTTGTAGCATTAGACTTTGGGATAAGAGCAGATCGTCATACAAGTAGTGTATGTTTGGCATGCAGTTATGTAAGTTAAGGATTGTTATATGCATTAGGGCTATATACATTAGGCTTATGAACATGTATTTGATGTTATGGTTACCTTTATGATACATGTTGGTTGATTAATGTAGTTATGTGCACGTGTCAAATAGTCAAGAATGATAATAACTTGTAGTTGTATGTGTTGCTATTGTTGTTTTATATAAAATAACCTCATGATTATTTTACATGTTCTTGATTAGTATGTTATAGGTTAACTTGTTGATTGTTATATGACAGTTAGCTGACGATTCAATTTTATGTTGTTGATGAGCATGATATATAGCTTAATGTCATTATGTGCTATTAACTTGATGATTAGAGTTATTTCATTGAGATCTTGATGTTGTAATTTGGATTGGTCATATGTGTGATGGTTATGTTCATTGCATTGAAGATATTGATGTTATATGTATTGTGTTAACCTAGTTTGACCTATGCAGATGGTTATGGTTGTGATACTCAGGTATGAGCTGACATATTTGTGATATGGTGTCGTACTAATCTAGATTGATCATACATATGTGATTGTTATGCATGAACGACAAATGCTTATGAGTTTATGATGTAAAAATATTAGTTAGTTATTAATATGATATAATGATCTTACTTGTGTTTGAACTGATATGTTGTGAAGTTATATTATGCTAATATGGATTGATTGTGCAGACAAGATAGTCTCCCCTAATATACATTAAGGTATGAGTTTTCTTATGTCGTATATTTGGTGCTTGGTTGTTTGATCATGACATCTATTTGGTGTTTGAGTGATTGGTGCCTAGTTGATTTATTTAACATGGTATGATTGTAAGTGGTTGAATGATTGATGAATTTCTTAATATGAGTATGTGTTCCAATGATCTTGTTTTAAGATGATTGTTGAGACAATTGAAATGTACTTGAGTGTAGTAGGTGATAGATGTAGCATTATGTCTAATGACTATGAGTTGACTATGGATTATGACATGATTGTTAGTTTTGCTAAATGTTGATTTCAAATTGATAAATATGATTGTCTTGATATTTGGAACATATGGTTTACATGTGTGAGAAGCTGGAGGAAACATGTTTGGTATTAGCATAACAAAGTAACATTTGATGTGTTTACATAACTAATAGTTAGGTGATGTGACATCGCATAGTAAGACATAGTTGCAGCAAAGTAAAAAGGTAAAAGGAAGGAGTTGGACAAGAATTCCTTTGGCTATGTTTGGAAACCCTAATTCCAAACGAATGTGTGCTTTCTTAACCTTCATTTTGTTTGACATTATGTGGATATGTACAAGATTCGTGAAAATGTACTTGACATGTATATTAACTAGTCTTTAGTTACAGGAGGATACGTCAAAGGATTGGAGTCCCTTGAGAGATGTTGTCGATGTGTTTAGTTGCAAGCAACATGCTTGGCACAATAAGATGAGGTAACTGGTGTATTGTTATGCTTATTTATACATTGACAATTATGTGTTAATGATAGTATAATGCAGGGAGTTGCATGGCAAGAGAGATTGCCATGAATCGTGAAGAAGGCTCAGGTTGAGATTTCCCTTGGATGCACTGGGAACCATGGGGATTGAGTCATGGTGTTTGTTTCTAGTCTTGTGCTTTTGGTATTTTATGATTTTTTGAGCTTGATTTGTGGTTTTGTTTATGTTTGGTGCAAGGCCTTGCCACTCTGGTTGTGGTGTCATATTGTTGTTATTGGTTTTCATGATTTTCTTCTTGTTTGTTTCTTGGCTTGCCTTTTATGTTTTGAGTCTTGGGAATTGGTTGGGAAAGAGGAAAGTTGATGGAAATTGGGAGATATGTGTTGTACCCAACCGATCTTATAAGACCCATATGAAGCTTTGTGCATGAGTAAGCTCAGCGGAAGATAAGACTATGACAGTTGGTTGGATTGGTTGGGTCCATTGTGGTAAATAGACGGTGGCGGTATAGACATGAGAAAGGTAACCAAAAGGGTAGAGTAAATGGATCTGAGGCGTCATATGCCTTGGCTTTGTTAGAAAATTTTGTTCTCAATAACGTGCATGTTGTGCATGAATAAAGGAAGTTCTCTTAACCTTGACCTTGATCTCTGGTAATTATTTTATGATCATTATTATGTTGATGTTTATATATGTATACATGTATGTATGTATGTCGTTGTCTGACAAGATCATGATTACTTTATGCTAACATATATATATATATATATATATATATATATATATATATATATATATATATATATATATATATATATATATATATATGTTATTGTCTGACAGGGTTTTCAACGATCATTCTTGTGGAGGAATTATTGCTTATGGAGGAGAACAACATGAAGAGGTTCTTGGTCCTATGAGGAATCAATTGGGAAGAGTAGTCACGACAAATATACGAGGTTAGTATCATGTGGATAAGATTTGGTATTGTATACTTGTATTATGCCTATCTTTATGTTATGACAGGTAATGTTGAAGGATACATCAGCAAAGTGAAAGCAGCGTGGTCTATGGCATGCTAGGATAAGCATGGATGAGATATAGGAAGCAAGGTTTCTTGGTATGAACAGTGTGGTTTTGGATGTGTGGTACTATTGTTGTGCATACATTATATATGTTGTACATGTTACATCTATGATGTGTGCACATGTGGTGTTGTGTATACATAGCATGTGTACATGTTATTTATGCAATGCTATGTACAAGATATTACAAATAGGGTTGTGCGAATATTGCATATGGGGTGTTGTATACATATTGTACTATCTTCATGATGTATATGCTGCGTGTGTTCATATCGTCTTCTATGCATGTTGGATATGCAGTGTTGTGTACGGATGATGTTATGTGCATGTTGGATATGCAGTGTTATGTACATGTGGTGTTGTGTGCATGTTGTGCATATGGTGCTATGAACATATGGTGTTGTGTGCATGATTGTACAAGTGGTGTTGTGTGCATGATTGTACAAGTGGTGTTGTGAGCATGTGGTGCTGTGTACATGTTGTACATAGGGTGCTATGAGCATGCGGTGTTGTGTACATGTTGTGAATGTGATGCTATGTACATATGGTGTCACATACACATCATGCGTGTGGTATTGTGTACATGTGGTATTGTGTACACATTGTATAGTGGTGGTGTGTACATGTGGTGGTGTGTACACGTTGTGCAGGTGGTGCCATGTACATGTGATGTTGTGCACACGTTTTGCAGATGGTGTGGTGTACCGATGGTACTGTGTACATGTTGTACATATGGTACTGGTATACATGTGGTATTGTGTGCACATCGTCTATGTTGTGTTATGGGCATGTGGTATTATGTATGTGCATCATGTAGTCAGGGTATTGCGGTGAGTGTACTCGTTGTGTTGTACTCTATGTAGGTACATGTATTGGGTGGTATTTCACATCGGGTATAAATGGATGCACTATGTTGTACACTGAGTGTAGGTGTATGTGTTGTATGTCAGGTGTAGGAGCATGTATTGCATGGTGTGGTATGTCATGTGGTTATATGTGTTTGATGCACACTATGTGTCTATGCACATGGTTGAGGAGAAGGCACTGGGAGATTGTCGGGTGTGGCAATTGATCCATAATGCATATGGGATAAAGAAAAAGGTAGAAGTAAGGATCAATGAAGGACAAGTATCGATATTGTATTTCATTTTTATTATGCATGTGATTTATGATTCTAGTATATGATGATTACATTTGATCTATGATTTTGGTTATGATGGTTACATGTGATTTATGATTTTGATGGTTATGTTTTGAGCTAAGCTGATGTGATATTTTTATACATGTTTTGGTAAAATACGCTAGTTTGACTTGTTGTGACAGGAAGTGAACAAGATTGCAAATGTACCTTATTGATGAGCTACCAATGAGGTATGAGTGAATTTATTTCAATTTATTTCAAATTTAATGGAAGTTATGTGCTTGGTATAGGAGTGCATGAAATGCTGGTGGGCGATTGAAATTGACTGTAAGAATTAGTAGCAGCAACAAAGGAATTGAAACAAGTAGTAGTATGTTGGTAAAGCACTTTAGGAACAGGGCCATTGTGGGACGCTCGTACCCAATAGTGTCCATTGATTCCCATGAGAATGCTATGACCGATATGATGGTTTTAAGGCAGGGATATGCCTTGGTTGTTGTATCTTACAATGCGAGGAAGCCTTTCCAAGGGATGGACTGCTCAGGATGGGGGTGCCAGTGGAACTTGGAAGGTGAGTGAATGCATAGCAGAGGTGACCGAATTCCCAAGGGACTGTGTAGCAGAGAAGGGAAGGTCATCGATGGATTTTTTTTGGTCATTAGCATTGCGAGATGGAAGTGTGCCCTAGAACAATGAGCCGGTAACTGTTCACTGAGAGGACAATTGGCGCAGGATTATAGTCCTAGACATTAGATGCAGATTTGACTTTGCAGTGGATTTTGGACTTCCTGGGAAGGAGGTGGATCCTATTATTACTTTGAGGGTAGAGGTGTGAGCCTTTGGATTCCCTTGTTATAGATATGGGCATCACATTCCCTTATTTGGTGGTTTAGCAGATGTGAATATGTGTATATGTGGTTATTGTAAATACTGTAATAAGCTGTGTTATAAAGCTCCAGCATGCGATATGGTTTTTATTTGGTCATTTTGTCATGATGTTTTTCTTTTGAGCAGGTCATTACTTGTAAATTTTGTAATGAGTTGTGTTATAAAGCTCCATGGGAATTATGTTTTGTTTTCAGCAGTCATGTTGGTTATAGGTGTCATTGAACACCGAGGACAGTGTTCCCCCAAGGGGGAGGGTTCTGTAACAGCCCTGGTGAAAATTCAATGTAAAAATATATAAATACCACGAATGATGGGACATATATTCCAAGCTCAATGGTGGGCAAGACATCCTAGTGTGTGTTCATTTGGTTGTCTATGGCTAAGGAAATTGGCAAAGGCAATGACTAAGGCATTAAAGAGGCAAAAAGGTATTTTGGCGCATTTATTTATGAAAATAATGGAAATTAGGAGAAAAGGAAGGTGAAAGGTCATATGTTGCATGTGAGGAAGAAATTGAAGGAAAGTAATGGAAAATGAAGAAAACAAAGGCCTCATTAATAAAAAGGCTTTTGAGGATCAATGGGAAAGATTTGGTCAGTTTAGCTTTGGAACTCTCTCATTATTCTCTCTCTCTCTCATATTCTTGGTCACTTATAATTTTCTTCGAGCACTTTGGCATTGGAGCAAGAAAGGCAAAGAAGGCAAGAAAAAGCAAAGATCAAGCAGTTACAACAGGCTTCATTGCAGGTATCAACATGCATGTGTATTTTCCTTGATAGATTTGGCATGCATGTGTTTCTTTTCTACCATTGCATGGGTTTTTCTAGGGGTGACAGTGTTTTCAGCCTAGCCTTGCCATTTCCTGATAACTTTGATGAGATGGGTTCTCTCATGCATTTTGTGGGGGATGGTCAGATTGGATTCGAAGCTAAGTAGGGTGGATCTCCAAGTTGACAAACACATGGTGGTAGTTTAATCCAAATGGAAAATGACATCAACCCATGGTATTCATCCACCCATGTTATTCATCCAGCCATGGAATTTACCCATGGTATTGTAAGTGGCATCAACCCATGGTATTCATCCACCCATGGTATTGTAAGTGGCATCCACCCATGGTATTGTAAGTGACATCCACCCATGGTATTCATTCACCCGTGGAATTGACCCATGGTATTGTAATTGAAAAATACTATAAGTCACAAGTCACATTTTATAAAAGGATAGTTTGTCCACCATAATGTAGCTTTTGCAGTATTCTCCACTTTTAATAAAAAATTCTTTGTGGTTTTGTTTATTGGGAATTCTCTTATTTTTCTTTTAGCATTTCAATTTTTCAGATCTTGGGGGACTCCCCCCAAGATCCGGATCAGTGGTATCAGAGAAGGTTATCATTCCACGGGAATGGGGGTTTGATGCATATTTTAGTTTCAAATTTTGCAGCAATATTCAACAAACTTCAGGCATGTGCTACGTCCTCCACAAAGCATTTTCTTGGGCCAAGCAAGAAGAATTTTTCTTTTTTCATTTTTTTGCAGGAATGTTTTTGGGCAGCGAGTTTGCAGATCAGATCTGAAATTTTTGGTTCAAAAATTTATATATATATATATATATATATATCTAGATTCCTTGCAAAAAAATACCCAAATTCAAAAAAGATCGTCCAAATCAAAGTCCAGACGAGGGAGATATCGCTAATTTAAAATCAGCTATGTTGCAGAAATGTTTCTGGCGACAATTCATAGACGACGGATCTCCTATCTTTCTTTCTTTTTCGCAGTTTTGGTGCAGAATTTCAGAAAAATGATCATAGATATGAACTCCTCTCGAAAAATCTCTCAATTGAAAAAAAAAATGGTCGAATTGGAGTTCGGATGTGGGAGATATTGTTGATTGAAAATCAGCTATTTTTTTAGAACTTTTGTGACGGTGGAAACGTTACAATGCAAATTTGAGATTCTAGAGTGTCCAGATAAGAATTTCCAATACATGGGAATATGTAAAATTGTCCTTCTGCTTCCAAAAAAGGTTATAATAAATATTCCAAATTCTATTGACCGAGTTATGTCAATTTTAATTCTGGAGCAGCATTCAGATCGGGTTCCTATTGGAGACGTGCCCTCCCACCCCGCTTTTGTAGGCACCTGCTTCACATTCATCAATTTCAGCATAGAAGCATTCGGCTTGAGTTATTTGGAGACGTTCCCTCCCACCCCAGGCTGTGTAGGCACTTGCTACTTCATCAACAACCAACATCACGGTTATGGGCCAACTGCACAAAATCCTTGTCATCGAAGTCCATTTGCTAGGCCACACATTGTTAGTATCATAGTTGGTCACAAGAATTATAGGGTATCTCTATCCTCTGATCTTTGTTTATCATGGTTATGGGTCATCCACAAACCCACACATCATCGAAGTCCATTTGCTAGGTCGCACGCTGTCAATATCACAATTGCTCACAAGCATTACAGGGTATCTCTATCCTCGGATCTTCATTCAGCATGGTTATGGTTCATCCACAAACCCACACTTCATCGAAGTCCATTTGCTAGGCCACACACTGTCAGTATCACAATTGGTCACAAGCATTGCAGGGTATCTCTATCCTCGGATCTTCATTCATCATGGTTATGGGTTAACCACATAAAACCCTTCTCTTCAGTGGCTCTTCATATTCAACAAAGGCTTCGCAGGAGGGAACTTCATGCAATGGGGACCATTGCTTCTTAATGAGGCAGGAATGATCCGAATGGAAAATGGCATCAACCCATGGTATTCATCCACCCATGGAACTTACCCATGGTATTGCAAGTGGCATCAACCCATGGAATTTACCCATGGTATTGTAAGTGGCATCCATCCATGTTATTGTAAGTGAAATCCACCCATGGTATTCATTAACCCATGGTATTTGCCCATGGTATTGAGACATCCACCCATGGTATTCATTCACCAATGGAATTGACCAGTGGTATTGTAATTGAAAAATACTATAAGTAACAAGTCTCATTTTTTAAAAGGACAGTTTGTCTACCACAATGTAGCTTTTACAGTATTCTCTATTTTTAATAAAAAAAGTTCTTTGTGATTTTGTTTATTGGCCATTCTCCATTTCAATCTTTTAGATCTTGGGGGCCTCCCCCCAAGGTCCGAATCATAATTGTCCCTGAACCAGACTAGGGATGCACGAAGACACTGGCCTAGTAACCCCTGAACCGGATGGCTGGTTGCGGTAAATCTAGATTGTGTGCCTCGGTGGGCCTAGGAATCCTTGCCAGTGAATGGCGGGATATACGATAAAGCCAAGAGATGGATTTTCTCTCCGTTGGGCTTAATGATTCCGAGATGGAATGCACGGTAAATCCTGGAGAGTATGTCTCAGTGTAGGGCCTAGTGATCCCTGGATCAAACTGCGGATACATGGTGAAGCCTAAGAGACTAGGAGGCACTCAAATTCCTTAAGGTGGAGGTGGAGAAATCTGGTGGAATCCACATTGATTGGTGTTTTTGATGTGTTCTATGAATCCCACATTCATGCTTGGAATATGGCACGGGGGTGATTGGCTGAAGAGAAACTTGGCTCATCCAATCTATGGTCCGGTGGAACGTGGTAGTCCCATCACCGGTTAGTTCATTTCATTCAATAATG
This sequence comes from Pinus tabuliformis, assembly GCA_031772625.1. Lineage (NCBI taxonomy): Eukaryota > Viridiplantae > Streptophyta > Pinopsida > Pinales > Pinaceae > Pinus > Pinus tabuliformis. The sequence goes on along the minus strand of CM062812.1, from coordinate 586,032,185 downwards.
AGAAATTCATTCCCTTGCTTTTCATGTGAAAATGTACTGATATATATATGGATTTTGATGGATGACATGTCCATTGTATTTATGTTCCTATGATGCTGGTTATATGTACATCTTATGGCAGCAACTATGTTTGGCTCTCAGCGTATTTTTACTTGTGTTTGAATAAATATTGTATTTATGACCCAATCAGTGATAAGGCGGCAAAAGACACAAGGAAACAACAGTTCATGTTGATTCTCATAAGTATGAGATCCCTACACTTAATTATGTTGTTTACACCTATAGGTTACATGTTGATGATATGCTTGACGAAATGCCTATCATGGCTAGTAGGGGTTTGGTTATGATTTTGTTCATATTATTGCTTTTGTATCCTTGTTACTTTGTATCCTTACCCATTCTAAATTATCATTCCATTCTGGGCAATGTCCTAGGCTTTGGGCCAAAAAAGGTGGCTCAAATCCGAAATTCTAGCATTAGTGATGAGACTAACTCGCCTGGGTAGTGTCTGGGAAGCATTATAAAGCACCTGGGTAGTGTTTGGGGAGCGTTAGTCCTAAAACTAACTCGCTTGGGCAGTGTCTAAGGAGTGTTACCCTGCTCTAAGTTTTCCTAAACAACAGTAGGACCCAGGGACAAGCAGTCTGAGTGGTTGACGTGTCTTCTAAAGGTTATGTGGATGATGTTGGATGACTGTGTGTGATGTTTTGTAGATTCCATTTCCTTAAAGTCACCAAGGAGGTTGAATCTTATTATAGTGGCCTCTCATCGCATGTTTACCCCAGCTGGCCAGTTGCTTTTGTAGATGTGGGAGGAGGGTGTTACAAGAAGGTTTGGGATTCAACTAAATTCTAAGAACCTTGAAGAGGGAAAACTTCTTAGTCATATCATATCTAAGGAAGGTACTAAAATTGATCCTAAAAGGATTGAAGCTATTCTGAAAATCAATAATCCAAGAAAGATTAAGGAACTTCAATCATTTATTGGTATAATAAAATTCTTGAGAAGATTTATCCCTAACCTTGTAAAACTTTTTAGAAACATAAAAAACATGCTTAAACAAGATTCTGAAATAAAATGGAACATTGAAGCTAGGAAATTATTTGACCAAGTTAAACAAGCATTGACAAAAGCACCAGTCCTTATTAGTCTAGATTTCACTAAGGATTTCATAATTTTTTCATTTTCTTTTGAACATACTGTTACAGCGGTCTTTTTGCATAAAAACGATGAAGGATTTGAACAACTCATTTCTTTCTTTAGCAAGGCCTCGAGGGATGTTTCACTCAAATATAATATAATGGAAAAATAGCCTTTCGCATTGATAAAAGCAATTAAAGATTCCAGAGTATATATCCTTTATTCTCACATAATTGCTTATGTACCAAATGTTGTAGTTAAAGATATTTTGACACAGAATGGACCAGATGGAAAAATAGGCAAATGGATTGCCATCATTCTTGAATATGATATGGAAATCAAGCCAACCAATCTTATCAAAGGACAAGGATTAGCCAAATTGATGGCTGAATCTAATTTTAATGCTTTAGATATCAACTTTGTAGTTGAATTGGATGATCAAGAGGAACATGTGACTCCACAACTAGATGAGGCTTTCATGACCTCACCCTGGTATGCAGACCTTATTTATGTTTTATTTAATTTAAAAGATCCTCCTGGTCTAACAAATACAAAGGCTCGGTTTCTGAGCTAAAATCAGTTAAATTTCACATCATAGAAAATGTTTTATATTGGAAAGATGCTACTGGTATTCTACTAAAGTGTCTATTGAGATATGATGTATAAAGAACAATGCAGGAATTCCTTGAAGGTGACTATGGTGGCCATATGTACTGGAAAACCACTGATAATAAGATCCCTAGACTTGGTTTTTACTAGCCTACACATTTCCCAGATGTTCATAAGAAGGTAAACTCTTGCCACAACTATCAAATCTTTGAGAGGAAAATAAAGCTTTTGCCTCTACCTTTGAAGCCCATATCTGTTGAAAGCCCTTCCCAACAATGGGGATTGGATTTCATTCGAGAAATCCATCCACCATCATCTACTTAACATAAATGGATCCTTACCACTACTGACTACTTCACTAAATGGATTGAGGCCACTCCTTCTAAACTAACCACGGATGTTGTTATAATCAAATTCTTAGAAACCAATATCCTGTCTAGATTTGGCTATCCAAATAAGCTTATTACAGACAATTTGCATCCTTTAGGTCTAAGAAAATGATAGGTTTCTACAATAAATACCATACAACATTAGGACATTCAACTTCTTATTACCCACAGGGTAATGAATTGGCTAAATCTTCAAATAAAAGTCTAGAAAATATTATTAAGAGGTTGTTAGCAAACAACACAAAGTCATGGCACAACAAGTTGATAAATGCACTTTGGGCTGATAGGCTCACCACAAATAAATCAATTGGCATGTCACCATACCAATTGGTTTATGGAATGGATGTTGTCTTTCCATCCTCTTTGGGAGTTCCAGTCATGAAGTTAATTCAGGAATTGCAGGTTGAGCCAAATGACATTCAAAGAAGAATTGATCAGACAATCCAGTTGCAGCAATCCAAGGAAGAAGTTTATAATAAGGCTCAGGTCATCCATGAGAATATCAAGAAATTTTTTGATAGAAGGACAAAAGAAGATGATTTCACCTTGGGTGATAAAGTTTTAAAGTGGGATTCCAAAAGAGAAGACAAAGGGAAGCATGGAAAACTTGACAATTTATGGATGGGACCTTATGTCATTTATGCTTTCAGAGGGCATAATGCATTTTTTCTCATAAATTTAAATGGGACAAAATTACCTGGTGGACCTGTCAATAGCAGGATGCTCAAACACTATTTCTTTGAGCAATAAATTTTTTTCTAGCATTTATCATTGTAAATATCATTCTCTTTATTATCTGGATTGGGTGACCTATTAACAGAGTTGAATCCCACAAAGAAGGCCCTAAGCTTCTATTGATATGTTACCATAAGTACTGCAACAAAGAAATCAGAGGTGGATATTACTAAAATAGAACACTCAAGGCTACTCATCAAACGTTCTTGGCACCTCACAGGGAGAGTGCCATCCCCAAATGAAGCCATTGTTAGGGTCCTATAATTTATAGGATCTCAAGGTAATTGAGTATTGTATCTCAAGAATCTTATTTTGTAAATACTTGTCAATCTCCCAATGATTTCCAAATAAAAGAAAAAAATAGAATAACAAATGAAAAGAGGATATAAATAAGAAAAACAAGAATATTAAAAATAAGAAAAGATTGAACCCCACCAAAAGAAAGAAAAATAAAAATAAAAGGAATAATACTAAAAGTATTGCAAGTCTAAATGACTACTCATAGATAGTTTCGCTTCATCAATAAGAAATAAAAAGTTGTGTGCAACTTGTTCAAAATGCCACAATCACTAGCTTTTGGTTTAAATCATAGAGTGTAATCATGATTAAGCTCTTTCAATTTGTGTAAATTAGGTTAGAGAATAAACATTTGCCCAACTATTTAATCTGGGTAAATCAGTAGTGAGGTAGTAAATGACATTGATTCAACTATTTAATCTGAATCAATAGGAGAAATAAGGGATAGGCTAGATATTTTTTCATTCTGTAATTGATCTTAAAATCACTCGTATGTGACCTCCGTTAAATAATTATTATATGAAGGTATTATAGACTCATGTGTTGGTGTGTGTCTATGTTATTTTAGGCAACAGATCGATCAGATTACAAAATCCACAGACACTGGAAAATGGAAAACAGTAAGGAAAACACAGTAAGAAAATGCAAGAACACAACAATTAATAAGGAGTTCACCCTATTCTCCAGGGCTAAATCTCTGGTCTAGCTTTCAGTGGTGGCCTTCTTTTATTGTGTCTTTTAAGCAGAGATTTACAATGAGGAGCTCAATTTGAGTCTCCTGAAATAGAGAATGTTTGGTAAGGTGGTTCTTGGATCCCCCAAGCCATTAGAGTGCATAGACTATTTTCCTTGCCAAATCTTGACCTCTCTGGTCTTTAATGGGAGGAGCCCAGTGTGGTACTCAATTCCCAACAGATCCTCACAGGGATTACTTGTCTGCTTGATGCTTCCTTACACTGCAAGTCAGCTCGGCTCTCTATTTCTCTGCTTCTTGCTTCATTATTACTTTTCCTCCTCTCTATCCTCATTTTCTTCCTTTATTCTTCTGCTTTGTTCTGTCTCCGTTCATGGCTTAAAGCCAATCTGTCTCACGGCTACTTGTTTCCTCTTCCACCCCTTTGGTTCACCTGCTGCTGTTCGCTTGGAGTTCCCTGCCTCTGTATCTTTGCCAACATCTCACAGGGAGTGGCCACTTGTCCTCTTACGAACTGCATCGGCTCTTCCTCGTCGGTTCGGTTCTTCAGTGTGGAATGAGTCATATGCCATCTCAGCGGTCAAATCGGACTTCAAATTATTATGTGTCATGGCTTAATCCCCTGTCAAATCCGGTTCCTCCATTAGGCGCAATCTCCACTGTCAGATCTGGAGCCCCCAGATCCTACGACATTCGCTCATTTTTCGCGGTTGACTTGCTCAACCGTTAGCATGCGATGAGTGGTTTTTTTCTCTCTCCTCCGCCGAACACACGTCGGGTGCTGAATGGAATCGCTCGTTTTTCTCCAAATCCACTTACTGCCCAAGGATGCCTCCGATGTATACCACCGGTTTTGGAGCGGGGTACCGCCTTTTGCCTTAGCACTTTCCCCACGATTTTCCCAGCTTCCACGCAACCGAGCGCTTCAGGAAATGCTCTTTGTTTCCTGATCCAGGATTCCCAAGTGCCAGTTTTGCCTCCCACGTAGTCTCCATGGGCCTCAGTCAGCGCGCTTTGACCGAGGTCCTCGTCGTTCCTTGTTGGCTGAAAACTGCCACCGTCCAGAGGTTTTCCTAATTTCTCTTTTTCCATAAATTCGAAGTTTGTCCCAATTTGTTACAGTCATGGCACTTTGATTATTTTTCATGGATCCAATTCAGATCACGGCCTTCCCACTAAAAAAAAATTGGACCACCAAAAGTTGGTTTTCAAGCATCGACTAAGTGAGGGCACGATTGTCTCACTTGTCCAATCTCTACCCACTTTGCACTGCTCGACTTTGAACCCTTGAGCCCAATTCTGAGGTACTCAACATCCCCCTGCGCGTCGTCCTCACCTTCCTGTCTAACACTGTGTCTTCCTACAATTCTTTAAGGTATTTAGGTAGCAGGTCATCAATACAAGGTAATTGACTCTACTCTTCGGGATCCTCAATTAATGAAGTTTCAAACAATCTCAAGCAATCTGCATTCACGACTGAGTAGATGTGCATGTAAGCTGGTAGATCAAGGCGAAAAGAATTCTCACCAATCTTGTCAAGTATCCTGAAAGGTCCATACCTAATAGGCTTCAGCTTTTTACCTTCACCTTGTATCCTGTCCTTACTGATGTACAACCAGACTTGGTCACCAACTTGGAAACTATGGTCCATCCGATGCTTGTCATGCCTTGCCTTGTATTTGGCTTGGCTCTTTTCCAGCTGTTCCTATACTGCCTAGTGGATCTCTTGGATCTATTCAATGAACCTAGTTACAATGTCCACATCACTGTGTCCCTCAATTGTGGTGTCTTTACCAAAGACAAAATCCAAAGGAGACCTTGGTGTGAAAGCAAAACAGGTCTCAAAAGGAGATTTTTGTGTAGAAGAATGTTTTGCTCTATTGTAAGCATGCTGCACATAACACAAATGTTCATCCCAAAGCTTAGAATGCTTGCTGCAATATCCCCTGAGTAACTGGATCACTGTCTTGTTAACTACTTCGGTCTAGCCATCAGTTTGTGGATGAAAAGTTGTGCTTTTCTTTAATTTGGTGTCCATCAATTCCCACAGACTTGACCAAAACTTCCCCACAAATCAGGTGTCTCAATCAGATACAATGGAAGTGGGTAATCCAAAATGAACCCATACATGTTCAAAAAATAGTTTTGCAGTTTGTTCAGATGTAATATGTTTATTACAAGGTATCAAAATACACATTTTGTTGAACCTATCCACAACAACATATAGGTAATCATGACCTTTCCTAGATTTAGGCAGTCCTCCAACAAAATCCATGGAAACACTTTCCCAAGGGTGAGAAGGAAATGGTAATGGAGTGTACAAGCCTAGTTTTATGTTGTTGGGCTTGCTAAAGAGTTTAGAATCAGTTACAGGAAGAGGACAAAGTTGACTCCTAGAGTAGAGTTGGACAAAGAGATTAAGGAGCATGTTGCCATCATAATCATAGATTCACCACCTGCAACCAGCAAATTCACAACGTCTCTCAATGAACCTTCATCATCACAAGGTCAGAAGGAAATTGAGCTAGAGTCATAGAATGTCCAAATAGAAAAACTGAAGATTGTTTTTTACAGGTACAGGGAAATTAAGCTCAGAAATGAGATTTTAAAAAACAGTACCTATAACCAATTTTGGAAACAAACCTCCGGCTCACAGAGTAGGTTGTTGTTAGTATTTGATGCAGAGCATGGATAAATGTAGATGGCCTTTCTTAAGGCCCAAATTCCACAACCAAAATCAGCAGCAAACTACAAGAGCACTACTTTTGAATTCAACACTAAAGACATACATCTCATTGATCAAATGGATATGCACAAGAAAACTGGGGAAATTATATCCTCCACTTTGACTAACACTACTATCCCACTATCTAAATTGCAGGATTCATTTGCCAATGTTTAGTCACAATTGAAAATGGAGAAGGTGTCCTCCTTAGCCAAGGATAACAGGATCAAGTCTTTGGAAGACTTGGTACTAAATATAGGGTATGACCCTAAAGATGTCAATGTTGTTGAGGAGATTATTAAAAAGAACAACCTAGACATTGCAGCCTTGAGAAAACAACTCAAGCTGTCAGCCATAAAGGATCCATTGACCAAGGAGATTGAAGAAAGTGAAGTACATAAGGCAGACATGATGAAGTTGATCATAGAGCAAAATATACATATTAGGCAGAGGGAGGCAAAGATGGAGAAAATGATAAAGGAGAAAGAAGAGATTCATAAGATGGGCACTGTCCCCTTGAATGCCATACCCATTTCTCAGATTCCAGCAACAGGGACAACCACTGTAGCTACTTGTTCCACTTAGACTGTGAGTGTTGAACAAGTAACAAATATATTAGAGAACATGTCACTCCAGTCAAAGGAGATTAAGACTTTGCAATGCCAACTCAAAGCTTTAGAAGTGAAAAAGGCCAAAGTTGACGCTGCTCGAGTTATTGAAATGCAGAAATCCCAGAGACTGTTGGTGAAGTTGCATAAGTTAGAGAGAGACACTTCAATTGGTTAGACCTTAGCCCAAGCCAAGGAAACCATTTGGATGAATATAATAGACTCTATGAATGAGATTTGGCCTTCTGTCCAAATCATATTTGAGCAAAAAGAGCTGATAGAAAAGGCTACAAAAACTATTATGCAGGGAAGAGAGAATTTGGGAGAAATGCCCACAAAAGCCTCTCACATAATCAGGTTCTTGAATTCTAAGTCCAAGTATGAGCTTGAAGAAGTAGGGATCAGTAACAAGACAACTACTATTTTGGAAGTCAAGAAAGTATTGATAAAGAGGAATCTCATTGATCAGATGGAAGAAAGATGTGAAACCTTGGAGCTGCAACTAAATAGGTTCACTAACAGAACTGAAGCATTGATCCAAAAGGGTTTGCCCAACATTTATGTAATAAATGACAAATTAGTCACTCATGAAGACTATGTCCTGAAGATGAAAGAAATGGCTAGAAGCATCATCAAAGTCAGTGTAATAAAGGGAAGTATGATGTCCAGGGCGTTTTTGGAAACCATGTCAAACGATTTCTATATACAGAATGAGGTAAAACACATTTTTATTGTGAAGCCGAATTTCGCCAAATACACAGAGGTAGATGAAATTTACCACGGGGTAAAAAAATTGACCATACCAGATGAAAAGAGATGGGAATAATTGATCGATTTACTAGATTGAAGGGTAATTCAGAAATAATAAAACAATTGCCAACACAACAGCCAGCATGACAATCAGTTCAGAAACGCAACACAGTTTCGAGTTGACTCAGCAACCGAAACCATCAAAACAGGGCCACCTTTCTTTTTCAGCTATCTATGTGGCATATTCTTGTACCAGCATTAGATCATATTATTTGTAATTAGGCTAATAATACATTGTCGGTTTGACATCGATTTTGTAAAGGATATTTGTAATTTTCATTATAAATACTTCACTGTTTGAAGTATTAAGGGTTGATTTCCGAATGTAATTTCTTCTGCATATTGTATTTTTCAAAGTACTTAAGCACCAATAATACAAGGACCTTTCACAGGATTCATGTGGTGTACCAAATGGTGATGTGTCTCTTATATTTATGTGTTTGAGCATTTTTTTCTTTCTCTGTTATTCTAAATATCTGAATTACTTAACAGAAACTGTGATAAATAGGATTTGTTACTTAGAGCACCATATTTTGGTTGTTGGTAATTTTAATGTTTTCCATTGAAGTCAAATCAAAGAATTCTTAATTGCTCCTTGATTCCTACTGAACCTTACACTTCTGCTATTTCACCATGCATTTAAATTTTGAAAAGATCCAAATAGTGTAACTTAGCTTGCCCTGTGAGAACTCCTCTAAAAAATTGATGCAAAATCCACTTTAATTTAGAGACTCCATACCCCAATGGAATTATAACACTCAAAAAGACCAAACCTTTCAAACAAAATAAACAAGTACAATCATAACTAGCCCAAAATTTAAATAAAACAAATCTAAATCAAACAGAGAGATGCCTCTCTAAAGCTGGCAGGGCTAGATCCCAACTTGCATAGTGATTTTGATGTTGTCTTATGTGTTTACTCTCTCAACCTCAAAAATACGAAATGACAACACCCTCCATCCGAAGACTATATAATTTCCTTTTTAGATAAATTATGTTGGTTAAAGATTTGGTCATATACAATGTTTCCAGTTTTCCCCATAAACCTGATGTCGAGGTTTCTTCAAAAATGTTGAAGAGAACCTCATCTGCTAGGCACAACCTAATGGTACTGAGAGCTCGGACATCTGAGTCCTCTCAATCCAAATCTGTCATGCCAACATTGTCTAAATCTTTGTGCAACCGTTGTTGCACCAGAAAATCCCTAAATTTTAGTTTCCATAATGAAAAATTATTCTTGTCAGTGACCTTCTCCATTTCAAATTTAGCATTCATCATTTTTTCGATTTCTTCCTACAAATCCTCCTACTAGGGTTTCTTTCCTTTATTTCTAATTTTCCTTCTTTCAACTAGATTTTTTTTAAGAAAATGGTTTTTCTCTCTCCTCAAGGCCTTGCCTTCATGGCAGGAACCTCCCTACTCAAGGCCTTGCCTTCCAATACCGAAGATGAGCTGTTGTGGTTCCTCACTAACACTCTTAGGAATTGAATGAATGGATAAATCCACTTAGGGTTTCAATTTATGTCCTCTATCCTTTGTTTTGCATGGTATTTTCTAATTTAACTCCCAAGTCCAGTCGATTATCTGGTATTTTCTAATTTAACTCCCAAGTCTAGTCGATTCTTAGATAATTTGACCTTCTTCACCAGTTAACTCAGAGTCTTAACTCTAAGATGCATAAGTGTTCTAGAGGTTGTTCAGTATTCAACTTAACTTTGTTTCCACCAAATTTAATAGGGTCTTAACTCTGAGATTCATAAGTGTTCCAGAAGTTGTTCGGTATTCAAATTAACTTTGCTTCCACAAAACTATGAGATGCATAAGTGTTCTAGAAGTTGTTTGGTATTCAACTTAACTTTGTTTCCACAAAACTTAACATATTATTATAACATTGTGAGTGAACGAAGTTGGTAACTTCATACATGTACTCTCGCCAATTAGATTTGATTATATACTATAAATATGACTATGCAAATAACCAATTTGTCAAATAATTGTGTGTAGTAACCAATATTTTTTTAGAATTTCACTTATTTTAAAATTCTTTGCTATTCATAATTACTATATAAAATTGTTATAATTTACTAAATAATTTAAAATTAAAATGTTATATATGATTAAATTACAGCACCATTAACCGTTTAATATTGTTATATAATTTAGTCAACCTAAACTTAAAATTATATTTTCTTTTTTATATTTTCTAAAAAGAAAATGGATAAATAACATGTTTAACTTGCTTTACTTTTTGTGAATATTCACACCAAACTTATAAAAAAACCTGTCGCATGAACTAGAATTTATTTATAGTAACAAAGTTTGCATATTTCATTGGTGTGAATTTATATTAATCATTGCACGAATGACATTGTTTTATGCCTTTGTGTGTGAGGCTACTTGAAATATAATTAAATTAAAAAATAATTATATTAATATTATATATATATATATATATATATATATATATATATATTTGTGTAAATAAAGTGTTTTTTGTTTTTTTATTGATTATTAGATTATAAAATATTAAAATATTTTAAGTTTTGTTTATTAAAAATTAGATTAATTATAAAAGTTATATATTTATAAAGATTTATTTACCAAAATTTTATTATTCAATACATTACGTCATAATATTAGAAATGGCAATATTTATATACTTAATATATTTACAAAAAAAATATTATTCAATAAATTATGTCATAATACTATAAGTTAATAAATTAACTAAAACAATTAATTATATGTTATAACTTTTGAGAATGAGCAACCTCAAGCTATGACAGAGATGAATGGAAAGCTTTGTTCCTCCAAACCTAACTTATGCAATAGGCCTTGGCCTACCCATATCCAAATGAGTTTAGCTTATAGGCTCTTCAAATCCAGCAGCCAAAGCCAAATAAAAGGAAGGGGCTTATGATGGTGATGTGAAATGATAATAGGCTTGTTATTGTTATGTCACACAACTTCGGGATCCAAATATGTATGGTTATGGCTCACTAATTGCAAATTATTAGTAACAGTAAATTAGTTTGAAAAAATTGAAAAGATTCAAATTCTCTGTATAAAGATTTTATTAAAAAATTTGAAAGGATTAAAACTTATTTGGGTAAAGCAGTGTTGCGGGGGAGCGCCCCCCCCCCCTCTCGCTCCCGCTCCCGATCCGCGCTCCGGGCGGGAGCGGGTCGGGAGCGCGCTCCCTAAAAAAAATTTCGCTCCCTGCCTTTTCGGGAGCGTTTTCGGGAGCGTTTTGCCTTTTTTGCATTTTTTTTTTGGTAGTAATGTTCGAAATGCAATTTTTTTTGAAAGAAACAAATAGTTTTTGAGTGGGGCAACTTAATGATCAAGTCTAGGCCCTAGTATTGATATGCTATTCATGGTAATGTTAAATTCTTAAAGTAAAAGTGACATTTTCTTTAATTTTCATTTTCATCCTTTTACTTAAATTTTTAACATTACCATGAAATGACTCAGGATGTTTGAGAGTGGTTTCGTCCTCATTGGATTTCATATGGAGAAAGTAGAATTTTAGATTTCATTCAAAATCCAGCAGACTTATCAGTTTTTCAGGATTTCAGGATTGGGGGATTGCAATGTTTCCATTGAATTTTGTCATGTATTAGGGTATGGAACTCATATTTAATCAAGAGTACCAATCCCTCTATGTACCTTGATGTTAGTGACATTGGTTGTCGAACTCCTCTATCATGACCCTTCTAAAAATGTACGCATCACTCAAACAAAATCTTGACTTGACATGCTATGCTTTTTCTATCTTATGTTAATGCTTAGAGGGTGATATTAATGACAAAGATCCCTATACAGATACAAAGGTAATGACAAAGATACCTCTGGATATTAATGCTTGGAGGGTGATATTAATGACAAAGATCCTGATTTTGCAACAAGACTAAAAAATTAGACATTTCTCGTGGTGGCAAGAGGCCCAAGCATAAGAAATAGATAATAGATTTACTTCTCTTCTCTAGTTTCTAGTAGCTTTTACAACTATTGACTCTTTCATATTTATTATGATATTTTTTTAAACAATATATGACAATTTAAGTTTGAAGTTGGCAATTATAACTCATTAGTAATGAATTATGAATATGATGCTTCATGAAAGTTGAAAGTTGTTTCATTTCGTTTCATTTTATAACATTTCATTTCATGTTAGATATTATTTGTTGTAATGGTTACACTTAGCTTACAAGTACAACTTTGGTGATCAATGATGATAAATGTTATATATTGAATTTTGAAAGCTTGAAACTTTAAGATTGATGAATCATGAGACTCAATATGTTGTATGTTACTATGTTACTAACTTGCGGACGTGGTTGATGAAGATTATAACTTCTAGATGATTGTTGTTATATGGTTCAATCTATGCTTTTTTTTGTTTTTTATATCTAATTCATCATTTTACATGTTTTTGTTGACATATATGTATCAAAAATTAAAAAATATAAAAAATATATATATTTTTAAAAAATCGCTCCGGGATTCGCTCCCAAACCGGGAGCTTCTGAAAATGGTCGCTCCCGCTCCCGCTTCCGCTCCCGCTCCCCGCTTCCGCTCCCGCTCCCAAGTAACATTGGGGTAAAGCATGAAGGTCTGATTCATACAACAGTAAATTAGTATAAACCGTGAAAATTTTGAAAAGATTCAAATTATCGGTATGATGCATGAAGATTTGATTTAAAATTTTGAAAAAATTTGAACATATTTGTATGATGCACGCGGATCTGATTCGTCATAAACACACTTCGTTGGTATCCTCTGCCTCAAAGTCTCACTAAATACGAACTCCCTTATCATGCAAAGCTTGACACGGTGAAAAGGGTTTGAACTTCCCAACCTGGCTCCTTTCAAGCTATTCACAACATGCCACTTGGGGAAACTCCATATGACAAGGACAAGTAGATGCAGTACGGATTATGGACTTCTTTGGTAGTTTTTGTTGGTTTGTTTTTGCAGTGAGTTTTGTTGGATATTGACTAACTCGAAATGGCTAGGATTTGGATTTATCTTAGTAGAGTAGTGCGGGAACATACTGATGTTTATTTAAATGATATTGTTTTTAGAAATGGTATGTTTCCAAGGCAGTTTCTATGGATATTGTGAGGGATTGGACTTCAATGGGAAATCATAATATGTTTGATTTAATATGTTTGATTTTGAAAATTTTAATGGTATTTCAACATAATATGTTTGATTTTGAAAATTTTAATGATATTTGAATAATTAGAATTAGAATTGGGCAATGTGGGAATTCTCTTTAGAGTTTTCTATATGGTTAACATTCACCTATTTTGAGTCAATTGAACTTGTTGGCCAACTGCATTTGAAATGTGACTTATAGATTAAGAGTTGCTCTATTCAATTGTGAAGTGGTTGAACAAATGGCTTTAATCCCGAAGAAATGCAAATTTAGTTGTTTTTCTGTTGGCATTGATTTCGTCGTAGCTGAATTTTATGTTGATGGCTAACGGTTGATATTTCTGCTGTGAATATGGGTGGAGAGAAAGGTGGATTCTATTTCCCATCCTTCAGGGTGATGTGCTTTCCAAACCCTCATTCTAGATAGACCATGCATTAAAATGAAACCCATTTTATCTGGTGAAGATTTCTCCGATGATGACCAACAATCACTGATAGCATTTTCATCACTTCTCGCAAAAGGTGATCAATCCAAAGAGAAGGAGAGCTACAGGAGGAGATTCAAACTGAAGAGCCCCATAGAAGCAATGGACCTCTCCTTCCTGTTGGTTCTCCCACATGCATGCATTTGGTACAAACATTATGATCTATGTTAGTGTTGGAAATCACTCTAACTACGAAGTCAGAGACATGGTAATTAAGCCAGAAACATTTCAAAGTCACCCATAAAATCATGGCACTATATCATTTTGTTGGGAATGGGAAGAAGAATGATTTACCTGCCCCTATTCATGATGATTCTAAAGTGGGAAATCACAATAATTTGGATCGGAATGCAGTGAATTCTGAATTCTGATGGAACTTCCCATTCTGAATTTTGATGGAGCTTCCCATGCAGAAACCCACAGCAAAATCAGTCCCCCTTACTTCCAGTCCTGGTTGATGGATAGATACCCGAAATAAGGATTGTCCTTGTACAATAACCATATACATGCAAGTAAAGATGATTTCCAGTCCAGGTTGATGGATAGATACCCGAAACAAGGATTGTTCTTGTACAATAACCATATACATGCAAGTAAAGATGATGAAACAGATAGTAAGCTAGGAAGGGAAATTGGATTTGGCGGAGGATGTGATTCAAACTTCTTGGTCAGGGCACAATTTGATTGCAATTATATGTCAGGCATTTGTCTGTCATTGATTAATTTGTCCAAATTCTTTGTTCAACTGTTGTACATGGTGAACTTTCAAGTTTGGTCCTTGTAATTCTATAACTGTCTGTGTTCATGAATAAAATTGAGCTCAACCACGACCTCTAACAGTGTCTAATGCATTTCACACTATCATAAGCTTAATTCTTTTATTTATTTTTCTTTGGGTAGGCTTACCTTGCCAGGTCGAAGAAGCGATTTGATTCAAACACCAGTTATTCTTCTGGCAGTCTAGAGCTCTCTGAAACTTCACCTGATTCATTCAAGACCCCAACAGAGCATTTGGGAATTTGCCGATTCGTTCCTTTCATTTGTTTTGTTGTTGAAGCTGAATGTTCATATATGTTCTAATAGATTTTGGGGCACTCTCTCTACTCTGGTTGTTGAGAGTGTGCTATAACATTAGTTTATATTGACCATTGTCAGTTCAATAAGTTAATTTCATAGGACTCAAAAATGCCCATTTAGAGTCTTAATTAATTTTGTGTAAATGCTTTTACTTTCTGGACATTATACGACTATGATTCTTTGGATGTCAGTAAATTTTTTAGCAATTGCTTTGAACAGAGTGTATCAATTTCTGATTTATGGCTTTTGAAGTTGCAATTCACATGCTTATAGTTATCTTCAAGCAGAGATATTTCAGAATAGCATGTGTTGTACTCTTGTATATTTTGGCTTGGTCTTATTATCTCATGGGATAAATGGCTTTCATTTCTGTTTGATTTTAAGCTAGATGACTAGTAGCAGTGGATCTAGTGATTAGATTGGTTGGATTGCAGCTCACAATTCACAGCTTATCAGTAAATCAATATTGGAGCATTAACTTATTATTAATGCCATAGGGCTTGTTTATGCTTGGTGCATTCAGTAATGATTTGGAAAAGATGTGAACCTTTTATATTTATTTATCATCAATGGATGAAGATGGTAAATTTGTAGTAGTGAAGACTAAAATTGAAATGATTGATGCAGTTAGAATACTCTTGTTAAGTTACATATTTAATGTGTTTCTAGGTTGTGTTTGGCATTTATATTCTCAAATGTTGCATATAACATGGCGTTAGAAAGTGAAATTGGAGATCAGCCTCTCTTTGTAATTTAACACTACCTTCTACCTGGGCTCATCTCATTCTATAACCATGAGATAATAAGTTGTTTTTTATATTTTTATTTTGAATTGGTGAAACTCAGGGCTGAAATGTAACTGTATGCTTATTAAGCAACCATGTTCTCCTGCAGGAGTTAAAAGCTACCAGTTTTGCATCATGGCAATAGCTTCCTGTAGTCAGAACATGCCATGGAAGTGAATTAGTATTAAGAGGAATTTCATGATTTAGATATATGAGTACATATTTGAAATATTTCTCTTTAGCTTGCATGTTTAAGTGTTGTACAAGGAGCCCAAGACCGATCAGGGTAGTGTAAGCTTGATAAATATAAGCTTCATGCTAACTTAAGATATAATGAGATACTTTGCAAACTGCTTTATGTCCACTTCATCTGATTAATTGTTTAGGGGGAAGTTTCCATGTTAATGAAAACATAACACAAAATAGGGGCATGAAATTGGACAGGCCTAAGGGAATCGGCAATGTATAATCATCCCGTAATTAGATATATGGAGGATATTCTCTATTCCTCAGCCTTCAAGGCGATGCGTTTTTGCAAACCGACTTATGGTATTTACCCATATATATATCTTTGCTTGATTGATGGGATAACAAAAAAGTAGTATCGTAACAATTTTTTATGGCATAGTTTAACTTATAGACGAGATAGATTTTTTCAATGAAATTATGAAAAACAAATTCAAGAAAGAATGTGATTTTTTGTTGTTTAAAAGCATTTTTGAATGCATAAATAGATTTAGCACTCTAAAAAACACGTTGAGGCACTCGAAATCTACCGATGAAACCACTTAAACTCAATTTTTTTTTAAACTTCTGTCGGATTTTGGTTAAAATTAACTATGAATAAATTTATTTTGTCTATATATTAGATTACGCCATTTCTCATTCCATTTTGTGGTTGGGTGAGAAGAAAATACTCCACTTATGGAAGTACCCTCTCTAGCGGGCCTGTGCAATCAAATGGGTTAATGATTGCTCTAGCGACCTGATCCTCCCTAACTAGGAGTAGTCCAAAACTCACTTGTTTCCATCATTTCAAAGGTGAAATTTGTTCTTGTGGAGATTATTGGTAACATTAATTTGAGCAAACAATTATTTTTTTCCAATCACAACATCTCCTTTTGGAGATTCTTAAGTGATTATTTGGCATTACACCAAGTGTTAGATGTAAATTTTCTATACAGGTTGGGCTTTAATTGTGTTGCAAGACAAGAGCACTAGAAAACATTTGATGAGAATTTGTTTGGAAAATTGTGTATGGTAGAATGTTATAATCGGTGCTAGTTGATCCTAGGTAATCTTTATAATTCAATTGTTTGACAATGTCATTTCGGCTAATAACATGCAAACTTTGAAAGAACGGTAGCAGACTTGGCAGAATGTTATAACGAGTGCTGGTTGATCCTAGGTACTCTTTATAATTCAATTGTTTTAACATTTCATTCTAATCGATAATATGCAAATTTTGAAAGAACATTAGAAGATTTGGTGATCATTTTGAGCATGACTCCTGACTTGGTTGGAAATGCGTAATGGAAGGGAAATTTTGATCATGCCGTATTTCAAATGTGAAGGATGTTCAACCTTTATTAGTAAGAAATTCTAAGATGTTTTGTAGTGGTATTTGTAAAGTATGTACCTAGTAACTCCATGTATTGGAGTGTGTAATGTAAGCCTGATGACGAATGTGAACCCCCATAAAGTTTGTGGTAATCTTAAAACTACTTTGTAGTTGCAAGTTTGTGGTAAGTCAGAAACCACATTGCCATGTTGGTTTATGGTAAGCCAGAAACCACTTGTAAGAGTGAATTGGACAGAGATTCATGTAGGCATGGTTTAGGATCAGCCGACAAAACCCTTGGCGTGGTTAAGGGTGAGCCGAGAAAACCCTGGGCTTGGTTAAGTTGGGTCTGTGGTGAGCCTTGATGATTGAATTGAGTGCCTTGGTGACAAACTTGAGCCTTCATGGTTGTGTTGAACCTTCATGGCCGAGTTGAACCTTGGTGGATGTGTTGAGCCTCGGTGGCTGAGTTGAGCATTGTTGGTTGTCTGTGAGCCTTGGTGATTGAGAGCCCTTGTTGGCATGGTTGAGGGTAATTTGATAAAACCTAGAGCATGGTTATGGGTAATCTGATAAAACCCAAAGCATGGTTATGGGTAATCCGATAAAACCCATGATGAAGATGGAGGGGGATTTACAGTTATAATGGTTGATAAAACCATGTATGGGAAGGGCATCCTAGTAGACCAGTAGTTGTAGCGGTTGGCGCCCATGCATTCCAGTGGATGGTTTATCCTTTATATGGATGTCAACATTTTCTTTTGTTATGTTTGACCACAACTAGACTCTGCATATTGAGATCGAGACAAGTAGTCATTAAGGGGGTGTGTTGTAAAATGTAATTACTACTTGTCTCAGTTGTGAATTTCTATGTGAAGGAGTCTGTTCCGATTCTATAGGGGTAGTTATATCTATATGTCCCTAGTTTGGTGTGTCGTTGAGATATTCTCTCAACCAACAGATTGTGTGTCCAAGATAGTTTCCCTATCTTGAGAAACCACTTCTTGTATATATGTAATATCATAATTGATCAATTTGAATAGTTTTTCACTATCAAATTTTATTTGGAAGTTGAGTTCCAGGGATTCAAAATCTCATTGTCCGGCTTAGATAAGTTTATGTGGGCTTTGTCATTGTTTGTGTTTGAACTCTTAGGGCTTTCCACGTAATAGCCCTAGGAATTTTGTCAAGCCAGGAGGTAACTCCTAAAATGAATTATGTTTATTCATTAAGATTACTCATGGTTATATACATGAGGGAGTGACTCTTGGGCTTCACGACCCGATGGCTCTTTATTTTCCATTATTTACTATTTACATTATTTACAAGTGTTCACCCAATCCCAATGATTACGTGTCAACGTTCCCCCCTTTAATATGAAGGGATGTTGGTGAGTCCAAGCATCGTTTTGAATCTTTCAAGCTTTTTTCTTCCAAGTACTTTGGTGAAGATGTCTGCAATATGCTCATTAGTGGAACAATGGTGTAGATGGATTGTCTTGGCCTCAACATGATATCGAATCAAATGGTATTTTGTATTGATGCGCTTAGTTCGATCATGGAACTTTGGGTTCTTGGCCAACTTTATTGCAGAGGTGTTGTCAATCATGAGTGGAGTTGAATGTACTTGTTTTACATGCAAATCTTCCATAATTTTCCTGAGCCACGCAATTTATTTTGTTCCCTAGGCTGCTACCACATATTTTGCCTCCGTTGTGGAATTTTCTAGAACTGATTGTTTGCGTGATCTCTAGGAGACAACTCATAATCCAAAACTCGTAGCATAACTTGAAGTAGATACCTTAGTTTCTTTGTCTCCATCGAAGTCTGAGTCAGAGTATCCAATCAAGCTGAAGTCACCCACCTGTGTATACTTGAATCCAAATTCTTGGGTTCCCTTCAAATACTTTAGAACTCTTTTTGCAGTAGACCAATGTCCCTCACAAGGCTTTTGCATAAACCTGGAGAGGATTCCAACAGCAAACGAAATGTTTGGTCTAGTAGTAGTCAGGTAGTTGAGACTTCCTACAAGTTGTCTATACTTTGTTGCATCCTCAAATTCATTTCCTTCAATGGATGTGAGCTTTAAGTTTTGTTCCATTGGAGTAGTTAGAGGATTTCACTCAACCATGCCAAACCTGTTCAACAGATCTCCAATGTACTTATTTTGAGAGAGGAATATAGACTTTGGATGTTGAGTTACTTCAATACCAAGATAGTAGTGAACATAGCCCAAGTCAGTCATTTCAAAACCTTTCCTCAATTCCTTCTTTATGGATGCAATGTAGCTCTCATTGTTCCATTTCATCGAAATATCATCTATATATACCACAAGATATACAACTGTTTTCCTAACTTTCTTGACAAACAAAGTTGCATCATCAAGATCATAATGTTTGAAGTTGAGTTTAAGAAGATGCCCAGTTAACTTTTCATACCAGGCTCATGGTGCTTTCTTGAGGCCATACAAGGATTTCACAAGTTTGCATACCTTATGTTCATGTCCCTTCACAAAAAATCCTTCGGGCTAGGACATAAAAACATTCTCTTTCAAATCTCCATTAAAGAAATCAATTTTTACATCCATTTGATACTGGTGAACAGTGGGAGTTAAACATGGCAATTTCATTGAACCAATGGTATCAAATACCACTACCACCACTACAGTATGGTGTCAGGATTGTTCGAACAATAGGAGGAGAAATCTCTTTTATAAATATGCGGAGGAGGATATGATGGGAGGAGGAGAGCAGTGGTAATTGTGCAAAGTAATCGACAACGTATGGAGGAGGGGCCGACTATGTATGGAGGTTGAGGCATATGGAGGAGTATGAGGTGCCGAGCGGTATCAAAAAAATAAAGCTCAATTGAGCATTTTCATCCCTTGTATAACAAAAAACAAGAAACCTAATCTATACCGCTACAACACTCAACTAATCATATCATAAACTTTGTAGCATTTGGGCATTGTGCACAAGCATTATCACTAATGATGAAGAAGAATTTGAATCCTCATATATCAAATGGCCTGCAAATTGGTGGAAAAGCTTGTAAAGGGCTCGAAGATGCAGTGTTTCTATTTGAAAGTGTTGCAAAAAGCGATGTGCACCATGAGAGTAGTTCAAAATTGGGCAGGAATGGTTGCATCACCAGGAATGGAAGAAAACATCTCTGCAATGAATTTTGTGAAGCAATCTAGTTCTTTCGTAGATAAATCATTGTCCACAGGCCTTTTTGTTGTGCAAATCAAGGGACAAGATTCGTTCTGAGAGCAAAATTGCCATGCATTCCATTCTTAATTTATATGGAGAAAATGATGGAAAAAGTGGAGGAAGTGATTAAAAATCCAATTCATAGTATAGATTTTGTTGTTTGATGCGTTGTTGTAAGGAAATATTTTAAGCGGTCGCTGAATGCGTTCTTGGCGGCAACCTCCCTCCTCAAGACCTTTCCTTCCAATACCGAAGACGGGAAATTATGGTTCCTCGCTAATTCTCTTAGGCATTGAATGAATGGATAAATCTGCTTAGGGTTTCAATCTATGTCCTCTGTCCTTTTTTTGCATGGTATTTTTCTATTTAACTCCCAAGTCCAGCCGATTATCTGGTATTTTCTTATTTAACTCCCAAGTCTAGTCGATTATATGGTATTTTCTTATTTAACTCCCAAGTCTAGTCGATTTTTAGATAATTTGACATTCTTCACCAGTTAGCTGAGTGTCTTAACTCTCAGATGCATAAGCATTCCAAAAGTTGTTCGATATTCAACTTAACTTTTCTTCCACAAAACTTTTTTTGCATGGTATTTTTTTATTTAACTCCAAAGTCCATTCGATTATGTGGTATTTTTTATTTAGTTCCCAAGTCAAGTCGATTCTTAGATAATTTAGCCTTCTTCACCAATTAACTCAGAGTCTTAACTCTGAGATGCGTAAGTGTTTTAGAAGTTGTTAGGTATTCAACTTAACTTTGCTTCCACAAAACTTAACGACTGCGAGTGAACAAAGTTGGTAACTACATGCATGGAATCTGGCCAATTGAATTTGATTATACTACCAGCATGACTCTGCAATAATCAATCCACAAAACTTAACAACTGTGAGTGAACAGAGTTGTTAGCTACTTGCATGGACTCTGGCCAATTGAATTTGATTATACCACCAGCGTGACTCTGCAATAATCAATCCACAAAACTTAACAATTGTGAGTGAATAGAGTTGGTAACTGCATGCATGGACTCTGGCCGATTGAATTTGATTATACCACCAGCATGACTCCGCAATAATCAATTTTTCAAATAATTGTGTCAAAAGAGAGCGTATGGTAACCAAATTTTTTCTGAAATCCATCTATCCTAAAATTATTTGTTTATTGTTTCTTAATTGTGAAGTTTTTCCATTCATAATTGCTATATAAAATTGTTATAATTTACTAAATAATTTAAAATTAAAATTTTACGTAAATTAAATTACAACATAATTAACCATTTAATATTATTATATAATTTTAATCAACATAAAATGGATAGATAATATGCTTAACTTGCTTTGCTTCTTTTTATTCAGACCAAACTTATAAAAAGTTTAGATGCATTAACTATAATTTATTTATAATACCAGTGTTTGCCATATTTCACTGGTGTGGATTTGTATTAATCATTGTACTAATGACCTTGTTTTATGCCTATGTTGGTGAGGCCACTTGATATATATATATATATATATATATATATATATATATATATATATATATATATATATATATATAAAGTGCTTTTTTGATTGTTATTAGATTATATAATATTACAATATTTTAGGTTTTGGTCATTGAAAAATAGATTAACTATAACGCTGATATATTTATAAAGATTTATTTATCAAAATTTCATAATTCAATACATTATGTCATAATATTATAAATGGCGATATTTGTATATATGATATATTTATAAAGATTCATTTACCAAATCTTCATTATTCATTACATTATTTCATAATACTATAAATTGGGAGTGGAGTAGAAAAACCATTAAAAATATGTTGTGATTTTTTAGAATGAGCAAGCTCAAGCTATGACAAAGATGAATGGAAAACTTTGTTCCTCCAAACCTATGCAATAGACCCTCTAATATCCATATCCAAATATGTGCAGCTTGCAGGCTCTTCAAATCTAACAGCCAGAGGCAACTAAAAGGAAATGGGGCTTATGATGGTGTCGTAAAATGATAGGGTGATTGTTATTTTTATGTCACATAATCTCATAATCCAAATATGTATGGCTATGGCCCACTAAATGAAAATTATTGGTAACAGTAAATTAGTCTGAAGGATGAAAAAGTTGAAAAGATTCAAATTTTTTGTAATGATGCATGAGGATTTAATTAAATTTCTTGAAAGGATTGTTACTTGTTTATGTAATGCAGGAAGATCTAATTCATAAAACAATAAATTACTCTGAAGCGTGAAAATTTTGAAAGGATTTAAATTATCTATATGATTAAAATTTTGAAAGGATTTGAACTTATTTGTATGATGCATGCGGATTTGATTCATCTTAGACATGCTTCGTTGGCATCCTCTCCCTCAAAGGCTCACAATATGAACCCCTTCTCCTGCAATGATTGACATGGTGAAAAGGGTTCGATATTCTAGACCTGGTTCATTTCATGCTATTCACAAGGTGCCACTTGGGGACAATCCATATTACAAGGCTAAACAGATGCAGGTACGGATTATATAACTTTTTGGTAGTTTTTTTTTGTTTATTTTTGCAGTGTGTTTTGTTAAGTATTGAAATACTGGAAATGGCTACGATTTGGTTTAAATGAGTAGAGTAGCGTGGGACCATATTAGTGTTTATTTAGATGATATTGCTTTTAGAAATGGTATGTTGCAGATGTAGCTTCCATGGATATTGTGAAGGATTGGACTTCAAAATTTCTATATGGTTAACCTTCTCTTGTTTTGAGTTAATTGACCTTGTTGGCCAACTAAATTTGAAATGCCATATGAATTTGAAATGTGACTTATAGATTAAGAGTTGCTCTATTCAATTGTGAAGTGGTTGGACAAATGGCTTTAATCCTAAAGAAATGCGAATTTAGATGTTTTTCTACTGGCATTAATTCCTTCATAGTTGAATTTTATGTTGATGGCTAACAACTGAAATTTCCATTGTGAATATGGGTGGAGGGCAAGGAAGATTCTATTTCCCAGCCTTCAGGGTAATGCACTTTGCAAACCCTCATTCCAAATAGACCATGCATTGAAATGCGACCAATTTATCTCATGCTTGGTGAAGATTTATCCGATGATGATCGACAATCACGTATAGCCCTTGCATCACCTCTCGCATAAGATGATCAATCCAAAGAGAAGGAGAGCTACAGGAGGAGATTCAAATTGAAGAGCCCCATAGAAGTAATGGGCCTCTCCTTCCTGTTGGTGCTCCCACATTTTGGTTTTGGATCTTATCATTCAATCAAGACTGAAATGAAAAGAAATTAGGAAACTGAATCAAACACACAATGTAACACAAATAATTTTACATGGTAAACCCTTGATAGTGTGTCAAGGAAACCTCCAGGGTGCAAGGGATTGGAAATATTATTAATCAAAGATGATTCTCTTGTGTTACAAGCCTCTCAGACAATCCCAATTAATATGGACTACTTCATTACATAAATTCTTCTCCTTATAAAACTGACTGAATGGTAAAAACTAAATTTACCCACAATTACATTATTTACATAATTGTTGTCATTAGTTCAACAATCTCCACCTTGACAACAATTTTCCTAATCCCTTGCCCATGCACATTCATCATCGCTTCTATAATCCAAGAGAAGCCAAACACCATCACAACTTCTCTACTAAAACTAGTTTCATGAATATGTCTATATGATTCTCCTATGTATGGACCTTCTTCAAAGCTACTTTCCCGCCATCGATCACATGTCTCACAAAATGGTACCTGACATCAATGTGCTTTGTCTTGCTGTTATAAGTTGGATTTTTAGCCAAATGAATAACACTCTGACTATCATAGAATACATTCACTTTCTCTTGCGTCCTTCCAGTCTCATCAGATAGACCTTTTAACTAGATTGCTTCTTTAGTGGCATCTGAAGCAGTTATATACTCTGCTTCGATAATGGACAAAGCAAAAATTTCTTGAAGTTTTGACATCCAACTAATTCCTCTACCTGCAAGAGTAAAGACATATCTTGTAGTAGATCTCCTCTTGTCCAAATCACCTGCATAATCAACATCCACATATCCGTAGACTGAACCTTCACTACCATTAAAGATGATACAAAGGTCATTTGTGCCTCTCAAATATCGAAGCACCCATTTCACTGCTCGCCAATGTTCTTCTCTTAGATTTTCCATGAACATGCACACAACTCCAACTACATGTGAAATGTCAGGTCTTGTAGATACCATTACGTACATTAAGTTTCCTACCTCATTTTCATATGGTACACGAGACATATACTTCTTTTCTTCATCAGTTCTAGGACTCAAAACCGAAGAAAGATTAAAATGGGAAGCTGATGGAACATTAACAAGTTTCGCATTGTCCATACCAAAATTTTCAAGTACTCTTTCCACATACTTCTGTTGTGCTAACCAAAGATTTCCATTTTTCCTGTCTCTGTATATATCCATGCCCAAGGTATATTTTTCCACTCCAAGATCCTTCATATCAAACATCCTAGAGAGTTGAACCTTTAACCTAATGATCTCTTCCATGTTTTTTCTCACAATAAGAATATTGTCAACATACAAGACAAAGATAATGAATATTCCATTGAAACTTTTAAAGTACACACGATGATCAAACTCACTTCTAGTAAATTTCTGGCACCATGAAGGAGTCAAACTTCTTGTACCATTTCCTGGGAGACTGCCTCAAGCCATACAATGATTTCTTGAGCTTGCAAACTAATCTTCTGTTATGACCTTGTACAAAACCTTCTGGTTGTTCCACATAAATATCTTCATCCAAATATCCATGAATAAAAGTTGTTTTAACATCTAACTGTTCTAACTCAAGACCAAGTATTGCAATTAGTGCTAACACAGTACAAATAGAAACAAGTTTTATGAGTGGTGAAAAAATCTCATGAAAGTCATTACTTTTAACTTGAGAATACCCTTTTACTATGAGCCTCGCCTTATATGCAAGAGCCCTATCCTCGGGTCTTCTAACTGATATATTTCTCTAGAATTTAGATGCAATACGAGGCAACAATTTACTTTCTTACAAGACTTTTAAACAATGAAAATTTTACCATTTACATCATAATCCTTATAACTTATAGCGAACATTTCATTTTAATAAAATTTACATGAGCAATCTAAAGAGGAGTACCTGTACTAGTGGTTGGTGGAGATGCCTTTGAGCTGTTGCTCCTACTGAACACTCCTCTTGACTAACCCAACTGGATTTACCTCTTAGCCAACTAGGAAATAATTCCTAGCCAAAGAAACCTCCACAGGTTCCCTAGCCCTCCGAGCCCAAGTCCAACTAGATATAATATGTGTGTCCAAGATAAATGATCCAGACCAAGATGAACAATATTTCCCTCCTCTCAACAACCCAAGAAACCTCCACAGGTTCCTAAGGTCTCCAAAAATCACAACAAATCCTAAAATCACCACCAACCCCAAAATCATCAGCAAGACTCCACATCCCCCCATTCTCCCTTCCCCCTTCCCTTTTTATACCCTCCCTCTCTTCTCCATCTCACCCACCTCCCATTAATGTCATTAACTTCTCATCCATCCTTACAGTTGACTTATCTTCTCCCAAGTAAAGCTGGGAGTACATTTGGAAATGTGACACGAATATAAAAGTGGGAAATTAATGGGAGAGGATCGTGTCTTCTCCCAAGTAAATCTGAAAGTACATTTTGGAATGTGAGATGAATATATATATTGATAATTAAATGGAGAGGACTATGTCTTCTCCCAAGTAAATGTGAGGGTACATTGGGGAATGTGAGATGTAATTAAATGGAGAGGACCATGTCTTCTCCCTAGTAAATGTGAGAGTACATTGGGGAATGTGAGATGAATACATATATTATTTGAAATAATGGAAGGAGACCATATCCTACCTAAGATTCAATTTGAGAAGGTAAGTTGTGAATTTGAATAATAGAAATCATAAATTTTGTATTATACCAATATTTCTCAATATTTTCAGATAATGTAAACATTAATAAAAATTTCAAGATAATATTTAAGTGGGGCATTACATACACCCCTCCTTTAGAAAAAATCGTCCCGAAGTTAAAATGAAAAGATACAAGGAGTTCGAAAGCATAGCAAATCAGATAGTTATGGAAATAATTTTGATAAGTCAAACAATGACATTACTTCCCATCAAGAGTCTCCAACTGATCTATATCTTCCTATCCATCCTGACCTACTTCTGTTCCCACCCTATCTGTCCTCTGCTACTTTATCAGTGGCAACGGCCATACTAACCACTGATAAAACCGACATGGTGGAAGCGTCAAATACAATGACCTAACTTCCCCAGCAGGAAACTGGCAATCGTCATCACACATCTAGGGCAGTGTGTCCACCACTGCCCTCCCATGATTCCAAGTTCTGGAGGATACACGATGGGAAATTCCTCCACTCCTTCGGAACTAGGGTCAACGTCCTAACACGGACCACACTACAGAGCTGGTTAAGAAAATATCTTAGGAAACAATATACAAGGATCTACAAACATACTCAAGAACAGTCTATAATTTGTGAAAATTCAAAATATTATACAATAAAAAATGCATGAGAATAGCATCCTGATCAAGGATTTCAGAGTTGACTTCTCTTTGATATCATGTAGTTGTACTTTATTTTGTTTTCAACCCTTTTTATTCATCTCTGAATTTCTTGTGTAAATTGTAATAAAACATGTCCAGATATCAAAAGGATGAAGCAACATGCAGCATTCAGAAGTTTCTCTCGCACGATGGGTCATTGAGGAAGGTTGGAATCTAGTTGTGGTAGTGAACAAAATGGATCTTCTAAAAGGAAAAGAAAATGCAAAATTGCGAGCACAGGTTATGAAGGTTTTTCTTGAAGAAATCCATATTGTTGTGCCTCAGGTTCTTTCATTACCAATCTTTGTTAGTATACCTTGTTGATGGAAATTTGCTTATTAAGTTATTCCTCAACTGCCCAAGTTCTGTTAAGATACATTTTTTGCAGATGTTCATACCTAGCAGGAAAACTTCATGCTGTATAAATCATGAAAAAAAGATTAATCTTGGGAGATGGCTACTAGTTTAAGTATGCAAACAAGAATTCAAATCATAATCAGAGTAACTCCATGAAAACATTTGTTAATATACCTTGTTGATGGAAATTTTCTTATTAAGTTATTCCTCAACTGCCCAAGTTTTGTTAAGATACATTTTTTGCAAATGTTCATACCTAGCAGGAAAACATCAAGTTGTATAAATCATGAAAAAAAGATTAATCTTGGGAGATGGCTACTAGTTTAAGTATGCAAATAAGAACTCAAATCATAATTAGAGTAACTCCATGAAAACATTTGTGTAATTTAATAGCTACAAACATAAATCAGATCCATTTAATAGCTGGGAGGTGAATGGAAGAAAAATAACAAAGCATGAAGGAATGCTAAACAATAATGAACAGAAAAGAAAATACTAGGTTGTTTATCCCAAGGTGTTAAAGACCCTACCTCCTTGTTGCAGTGTACTCTAAAACTCTGTCTCCTAGTCATAGAGTAGTCTTTATATTGTAGGAGACTTTGTTTAAACGGAAGGAATGTTGCCTTTGTAGGACTGGAACTTGAAACAAGGAAAAGGGGCTGCCAGCCTCTTGTAGTACAAAATAAAAGTTAAAAACTATCTTTGTAAAAATAAAATATTTATGAAACTCCAAGTTGCAGCATCAGCCAATCTGCATCCTAGGGTACATAGTTGACATTTATGGAACCATAATTGAACACGTACACAGCAGAAAAAACAAAATTTGAAGCACAAAACAAACAAAATTCAATAACTGTAAAGCAAGACTAAGGTAGCAACCTAATGTGGAAAAGAAATGGGGAAACAGTTTACAGGGTGGATAACTTGCAGCAGCAAGCAGAAGGATATAATACATAATACATATTACTATGTACACAATTTTAGAATTCTTGTATACATAGTGGATTATACAGATGACATTGTTAAAGAATGCATGCATTTCTGAAGTTTAGGAGGATGAATAGAATGAAGGAGAATGTAAAAATGAATTTATATTTAGTTTCTTATTGACCAAATTGGCAACTACTAATCTAGAAAAGAAAAATCGAAGTTTTAGAATATTTGTTAGAAACTAAAATGGTAAATGGTAGAGCCTCAAACCCAGCAGATTGACAATAATGCCTAACTATATAAAAGCATCATGGTAAGAATTAACTCATTATATCTGCATTAAAAAGTAACTATTTTCAACCGCTTGTGGTCTATACAAGCCAATGTGTTTTGCGATCTCCAAAACAATATACCATCCCATGATCACGCTCATAAATTGTTAGTTTACCTGGTTGTCACGAACCTATTATCCATTTTTCAACTGCATGAACACTTGGAGGGAGAGCACACCCCTGTGGGAGACCACCTAAATTGCTCGGAGGGCACATTTATTTATGTGGTTACAAATTACATAGAGTGTGCTAGGCACTTTTAAGTTTTTAGCATGTAATTACCTATTCTTGGACTAGTGAGAGTGTACTTGCCACATAAAATTATGTAGTGTTGCTGCATAAAATATGTGGAGTATGTAAGCATGGGGCTCAAATCTATATGCAAGGTTGTCATTAGTGGGAAGTATAAATTGTGGGTTTATTGGGCTTGGGTCCAAATTTTGAACTTGGCTCTGATACCATGTGTAAGAGCCCTATCCTCAAGTCTTCTAACTGATC
This sequence comes from Pinus tabuliformis, assembly GCA_031772625.1. NCBI lineage: Eukaryota > Viridiplantae > Streptophyta > Pinopsida > Pinales > Pinaceae > Pinus > Pinus tabuliformis. The sequence goes on along the minus strand of CM062812.1, from coordinate 586,003,151 downwards.
TATTTCTCTAGAATTTAGATGTAATAAGAGGCAGTAATCTACTTTCTTACAAGACTTTTAAACAATGAATATTTTACCATTTACATCATAATCCTTATAACTTATAGCGAACATTTCATTTTAATAAATTTACATGAGAAATTTATAGAGGAGCACCTGTACCAGTGGCTGGGGGAGATGCCTTTGAGCTGCTGCTCCTACTGAACGCTCCTCTTGACTAACCCAACTGGATTTACCTCCCAGCCAACTAGGAAATAATTTCTAGCCCAGGAAACCTCCGCAAGTTCCCTAGCCCTCCGAGCCCAAGTCCAACCAGATGTAGTGTGTGTGTCCAATATGAATGATCCAGACCAAGATGAATAATATTTCCCCCCCTCTCAACAACCCAAGAAACCTCCACAAGTTCCTAAGGTCTTCAAAAATCACAACAAATCCTAAAATCACCACCAACCCCAAAATCATCAGCAAGACTCCACATCCCCCCTTTTCTCCCTTCCCCCTTCCCTTTTTATACCCTCCCTCTCTTCTCCATCTCACCCACCTCTCATTAATGTCATTAACTTCTCATCCATCCTTACAATTGACTTATCTTCTCCCAAGTAAAGCTTGGAGTATAATTGGAAATGTGACATGAATATAAAATTGGGAATTTAATGGGAGAGGACCATGTCTTCTCCCAAGTAAATCTGAAAGTACATTTGGAAATGTGAGATGAATATATATATATATATATATATATATATATATATATATATATATATATATTGATAATTAAATGGAGAGGACTATGTCTTCTCCCAAGTAAATGTGAGGGTACATTGGGGAATGTGAGATGTAAATAAATGGATATGACCATGTCTTCTCCCTATTAAATGTGAGGGCACAATGGGGGATGTGAGATGAATATATATATTGATAATGAGTTGGAGAGGACCATGTCTTCTCCCTAGTAAATGTGAGGATACATTGGGGAATGTGAGATGTAATTAAATGGAGAGGACCATGTCTTCTCCCTAGTAAATGTGAGGGTACATTAGGGAATGTGAGATGAATACATATATTATTTGAAATAATGGAAGGAGACCACATCCTACCTAACATTGAATTTGAGAAGGTAAGTTGTGAATTTGAATAATAGAAATCATGAATTTTGTATTATACCAATATTTCTCAATATTTTCAGATAATGTAAACATTAATAAAAATTTTCAGGATAAGATTTAAGTGGGGCATTACATTGTACCTCTCAATACTTCCATCAACATTTCAATTCAATTTGAAGATCCATTTGCATCTAACAAAACTTCTCCCTTCAGAAAGTTCTATAAGATCCCAAGTTTTTTTTCTTGGCTAAGGAATCCATTTCTTTGTCCATATCCTTTTTCCACTTTTTGCTATCTGCATCATCCACTACTTCCTGATAACAAGAAGGTTCCCCATCTTGAGTAATCAATGCAATAGATGAAGCAAAATCTTCATACCTTTTGGGTGTTTTTTTCCCTTGTAGACCTTCTTAGAGTGACTGGTTGTTGAATTGGTTATGGAACTTCAACATTTTCCATTGCATCTTCTTCACCTTTTTCTTTAGAAGTCCCTCCTTCCTTTCAACTTTCTGGAAAAGGTTTAGCCTCCAACTGAATTTGCTAATTCGACGATACCTATTCTTGTTCAGCTTTTTCAATAGCTGATTTTAGAAGAGAAGATTCATCAAATTTTACATCTCTAAAAATGACTATCTTTCGCGAAGAAGGATCCCACAACCTGTATCCTTTCATTGCATAGTCATACCCAACAAAGACATAAAATTTGGCTTTTGTGTCTAACTTTGAACGTTGATTCTTTGGAATAAGAGCATAGGCATCACAACCAAAAATCCTTAAATGTGAATAATCACAAGACTGACCCGACCATACTTCTTCAGGAATTTTACAATTAATGGCAACTGATGGTAATATTTAACTGAATAAGAAGCAGTAGATATTGCTTCTGCCCACAACTACTTTTGCAGGTTAGCATTGTTGATCATGCTTCTAACTCTTTCCATAAGAGTCTGATTCATGCATTCAGCAACACCATTTTGTTGAGGAGTATAAACAATTGTTTTATGTCTGAAAATCCCTTCATCCTTACAATATTGTTCAAATTCTAGGGAAGTAAATTCACCTCATTGTAAGCTCTTAAACATTTAGTTATTTTTCTTGTTTTCTTTTCCACCATAGCTTTAAATTTCTTAAAAAAATGAAATACATCAGATTTTCTTTTCAACATATAGACCCAGAATTTCTAAGAGAAATCATCAATAAATGTTAAGAAGTATAATGAACCTCCATAAGATATAGTAGGAGATAGCCCCCAAATATTAGAATGAATATAGTCCAAAATTTCCTTACTATTATGACTTGCAATTTTAAATTTTCATTTACATTGTTTTCCATACACATAATGTTTACAAAAAACCAACCTCAAGGATTTCAAATAAGAAATCAACTTGTGATTCATGAGTACTTGAAGACCCTTCTTGCTCATGTGACCCAACCACTGATGCCATAGGCAAGTACCTTCTTCTACCTTCTCAGATAAAATTGTTGCCTCACTAACCTGAGTACTTCCTTTGAGTCTGTAAAGGTTTCCAATCTTCTCTGCCTTCATAACAACCAGAGCACCTTTTGAAACTTTCAGCACTCCATTTTGACCTGTAAATTTATAACCTTCCGAGTCCAACACTCCCAAAGAAATCAAATTTTTCCTCAACTCAGGTACATGTCTAACATCAGTTAATGTTCTAATTGTATCATCATACATTTTAATTTTGATATTTCTCATCCCAACAGTCTGACAAGATACATTATTACCTATAAACACAGAACTACCATTCATAGATTCATATGAAGTAAACCAATTTATATGCAGACTCATGTGACGAGAAGCACCAAAGTCTAACAACCAATTTTCATAATTCTGAGAGACATTACAAACAGGTAAAGCTTCATCTATGATACTCAATTCAGTAGATAAAACTTCATCAATCATACATGACTCAACTTGATTTGCTTCATTCTTTGGGTTTTCAACGGACTCCTTCCTTTTTCAATAGTATTTCTTGAAGTGTCATATTTTGTTGTAGTACCGGCATTTGGCTTTACACTTTTTGCCCTTTGATTTTGATCTGGAAGAACTACTTGCTTTCTCTCCTCTTCCTTTGACTGGCCTCTGGTTACCATGGCTTATGGTGTGGAGGTTTCAATGTTGAACTTCCTTCGTACTTCTTCAGATAACAGAGCTCCCACAACTGTATCAAATTCCAAAGATTTAGCTGTGATCAAACTAATAGAAGTTACAAAGTGGTCCTAGGACTCGGACACAGAACACAACAAGGTGACAACTTTGTCTTCTTCCTGAAATTTAACTTCCATATTTGACAACTGGCAAATAAGTGTATTTTTTTTTTCTCTGCAAATACTAAATTCTATTAACTGAAAAGACAAGTATTTTTACATAGCGTTGAGGCCTCAGAAACTAGAGCTTGAGGACACTCAGAATGGCAGAACTGCCTCCTTACAAAAAGAAGCTAGGGAGACCAGTTACATATAGCAAAAACCAGATATAAAAACACAAAGAGTGACATGTTTAGCTAAGAAGGAGACATAGGCAACAGAAGCCCGAAAACATAGCATACCAACAGTAAGTGTATCACCAATTCCTCCACGGGAAGCCAAAAAACAACCAGCCATGAGTGCTGAGTCCTGACTGAGAGCGAGAATGCCTGTAGGTGGTTGTCTGAGCGGTAGCCAAAACAGAAAGGATAAAATGGTCCCAGGTAGCGCTACCCTTCCTTAACCTTGCCATGATTCTTTTCCTCAACCAGACCCGCACTGCCTATCCTCATACTTTCATTGCCTTCCATTCCGCTGACAGGGATTGCCATGGAGTGACTTGCTCCACCCTGAGTTCCTTCCTCATCACCAGGGCCTATTTCTTCAAGGGGCAGAATACTTTTTAGAAATTCCTCCTGATCAGACTTCTCACTTTTCCAATTCTCCGGGCTATCTTTATCCCTGGAATGCTCACTACTTTGGGAAGGATCAGGAGCAATGCAAGCCACAGGGGAGACTTGATTTTCCTCTTCCGAAAGAATAATGGTGATGTGAGCAGTAATCAGAGGCCTGTTCAAATTGCTTTGGAATTTAAAGTGCGTGGTTTGGAAAGCACTGTTAGGAACTGGTTTGCGCCCATAGCTCAATGGTGGCCCAGCCTCATGGGTGGGGGGGAGGATTAAAGGGCGCCTACTCAGGTTCCACTAAATGACAGGCAGATGAAGGTAAGCCACTATCACGATGCCCTCCAGAACGACGGCTTTTACCCGAACGAACCATTATGACTGACAAAGGGTAGGGCGCAGAGGGATAGTAGAAACCAGAGACTACAATACGGGGTTGGTTGAAACAACAACGATTCCAAACTGAATGCACATGAAACACCCAAGACGAAGGCACAATACAACCAATGCTTAATTCAGAAACAGAGGAGAGCTTACCCCTGAAGAAGTTAACCTGGAGCTCGCGTCTGTGAGCAAGAAACAGCCTGTAACCATCTACCACAGCTAACCAAGCTCCGTTGCCGTGAGACTGATCACCAAGTGTGAGGAAGACACAAGGGGTCGACATGATTATAACATAGGAAATGTTGCATTGGACAGCGCGAGCCATTAATGCAAATCACTTACCAGATCCAGCCTTGAAACCTCCCTCCCACTCGTGCAAGGTGATTTCATGGGAGGCCACGCTGCTCTGCAACTGGCAGTACTTGGAGTCACTATCCTGCATGATGATAATTAATAGCTGTAGTGCCACCCACATCCGGGGGACAAATAAGTGTATTGAAAACATTTAAATGTTTAGAATTTTTGTTCCCTCCATCTGAATACTATATAATTTCCTTTTTTGATAAATTCTGTTGGTTAAATATTTGATCATATACAATGTTTCTAGTTTTCCCCATAAACCTGATGTCGAGGATTTTTCAACAATGTTGAAGAGAACCTCATCTGCTAGGAACAACCTGATGGTACTGAGAGCTTGGGCATATAATCCCTCTTAATCCAAATCTGTCATGCCAACATGTTCCTTCTTCACCCCATCTAAATCTTTGTGCAACCCTTGTTGCACTAGACAATCCCTAACTTTCAGTTTCCATAATGCAAAATTGTTCTTGTTGGTGAACTTCTCCACCTCAAATTTAGCATTCGTCATTTTTTCCATTTCTTCCTACAAATCCTCCAACTAGGGTTTCTTTCCTTTATTTTTGATTTCCCTTATTTCAACAAGGGTTTCTTAAAAACAATTGGTTTTTCTCTCTCCTCAAGGCCTTGCCTTCGTAGCGGGAACCTCCCTCCTCGAGGACTTTCCTTCCAATACCGAAGATGAGCAGCTATGGTTCCTCACTAACGCTCTTAGGCATTGAATGAATGTATAAATCTGCTTAGGGTTTCAATCTATGTCCTTTGTGCTTTGTTTTGCATAGTAATTTCTGATTTAACTCCCAAGTCCAGTCGATTATCTGGTATTTTCTGATTTAACTCCCAAGTCCAGTTGATTCTTAAATAATTTAACCTTCTTCACTAGTTAACTCAGAGTCTTAACTCCAATATGCATAAGTGTTCTAGAGGTTGTTCAATATTCAACTTAACTTTGTCTCAACAAAATTTAATAGGGTCTTAGCTCTGAGAATCATAGGTGTTCCAGAAGTTGTTCCGTATTCAAGTTAACTTTGCTTCCACAAAACTTTGTTGAATAAGTGTTCCAGAAGTTGTTTGGTATTCAACTTAACTTTGTTTCCACAAAACTTAACATATTGTTATAACACCATGAGTGAACAGAGTTGGTAACTTCATACATGTACTCTGGCCAATTAAATCTGATTATGCAGTATAAACATGACTCTGCAATAACAAATTTGTCAAATAATTGTGTGCATTAACCAATTTTTTTATAGAAATTCACTTATTTTAAAATTCTTTCTTATTTGTGAAATTTTTCTATTCATAATTACTATATAAAATTGTTATAATTTACTAAATAATTTAAAATTAAAATGTTATGTATGATTAAATTACAACACAATTAACCGTTTAATATTGTTATATAATTTTAATCAACGTAAACTTAAAATTATATTTTCTATTTTATATTTGGTAAGAAAAAAATATATATATATACTGAACTTGCTTTGATTTTTCTAAATTCACACCAAACTTATTAAAAAACAACCGCATGAACTAGAATTTATTTATAATGATAGAGTTTGTCATATTTCACTAACCTGAATTTGTATTAATCATTGCACGAATGACATTGTTTTATGCCTCTTGTGCAAGGCTACTTGAAATAAATAAATAAATAAATAAATATATATATATATATATGTGTGTAAATAAAATGTTTTTTTTGTTTAATAGTTATTAGATTATATAATATTAAAAAAAATTAAGTTTTGGTTTTTAAAAATTAGATTAATTATAAAGGTGATATATTTATAAAGATTTATTTACCAAAATTTTATTATTTAATACATTATGTTATAATATTATAAATGGCTATATTTATATAGATGATATATTTATAAAAATTTATTTATTAAAAATTTATTGAATTTATTATTCAATAAATTATGTTATAATACTAAATAACTAAAAATATGTTATAATCTTTGAGAATGAGCAAGCTCAGGCTATGACAGAAATGAATGGAAAGCTTTGTTCCTCCAAACCTATGCAATAGGCCTTGGCCTATCCATATCCAAATAATATCCAAATAAGTTCATCTTGCAAGCTCTTCAAATCCAACAGCCATAGCCAAATAAAAGGAAATGGCTTATGATGGTAATGTAAAATGACAAGGGGCTTGTTATTGTTATGTCACACAACTTCAGGATCCAAATATGTATGGTTATGGCTCACTAATTTCAAATTATTAATCACAGTAAACTAGTCTGAAAAAATTGAAAATATTCAAATTCTCTATATAAAAATATGATTAAAAAAATTGAAAAGATTAAAACTTATTTGTGTAATGCAGGAAGATCTGATTGATACAACAATAAATTCAAATTATTGATTTGAAGCGTAAAATTTTTGAAAAGATTCAAATTATCGGTATGATGCATGAGGATATGATTTAAAATTTTGATAAGATTTAAACATAATGCATGCGGATTTGATTCGTCATGCTTCGTTGATATCCTCTACTCCAAAAGCTCACTAAATCTGAACCCCCTTCTCCTGCAAAGCTTGACGTGGTTCGAACTTCCCAACCTGTCTCATTTCTTGCTA